>OY998165.1:61699621-62306227 GCA_963921995.1 Oxystoma pomonae | reverse complement strand
GGCCGTTCCATCCCGACCTCTCCCAAATAAAATTAAAAAAATCCGTATTGTACAGGATTATATGCATAAGTTTTACCATATTATTATCATATTTCATATCCGTATGAACGTTACTTAAATACCTAATGTGCAAAATTTATGTTATTATGTACTAATAACATAAAGGAAAAAAATGTCCATTAAAAAAATTTAATTTTATCATTTAGCGAATCGAAACGCACCTTCTAAAATGTTACCCAAAATTTTTCTAGGTCATCCTGATGTATTACTTAATTCGACGTCGGTTTTTACTATTTGGAACTATTTTAAAATATATTTTCATAGCCAAGTCCCTTTTTTATTATTTTACTTTAATTTATTACCACTACCATAAATATTGTGGTAGACTGAAATAAAATTTTGCATCAGCATACAAATGTTGTTCTTCATCAATCCATTTATTTAACAAGGTTATTAAAAAATCTGAAAAAAATGGTAAAAATTTAAACTTTATTAGAAGCGCTACTGACAAAAGCGTCAACAACTAAAAAGGAATCCAATTGGGAGCGTTGAAAAAGCAGCTTTGTGCTCACGTTATTGCGTGGAGACGTGGCTGCTCTATGATAGAGTGCTGCAGTTTGTCATGTGCGGCTGACAAGACATTATTCGCTGTGTTTAGAGCTCTGGCTTACGCGCCGCCGCCATCTGAGAAAATATTGAAGCTGTCAAGAGACTTGAAGCAACCATTCATATAAAAGGCGAAATATAAGTCAGGGCTAATAAAGGATAGGATTATGTCAGAAGTTATTTGGGAGTTTTTCTTGACACGGATGTTTATTTTTGTTTATGAGGTATGACGGTTTGATGTTAGAAGAACTCTCTTTAGCAAAATATTAGTCTTTTACAAAAACAGGTATTTGGCTCTATTTCTAGGTTTGTGCTGCTCAAAAAGAAGAAATAATATTATTAAAGAAGTTTTTATGTTGTTAATGTTAATAAAAGTAATTAATAAGTTTATAATGCAAAATAAAATATACACTACAACCAAAGTATAATTTACATTTAAATGCCAGGAAATGGTCTATTAAAGTACAAGTCTAGATATTCACGGCGACGAAGGAGCTGAGTCCGGAATTTTTAGACACGTATTTTCTATTTTATTTAATTTAAAAAAAATATTAATTAATATTAAAAATAGCGAAATTTGGGGAAAGGTGCATATTTCCTTCTTTACATTTTGCATTACTTATGAATATTACTAGAGGATGTCCTGAGTCCAATGTTTTGGTGAACATATTTTCGTCTCTAGAGAAGAAAATAATTTCGTCTCATATTTTATTCTTGGGGGCGAATATAAAAGTTGATTTTACCAAAAATAACAAGGTAATTTGTGTTAATATCTTGCGGTCGTAATAAAAATAGCGTACATAACTCGTTAGTAAGTGACATTATTACACTCTTGTGATTTCTGATTCTTTGACACTCGTGTGAAATATGTCACTTTCTTTACTCGTTATGTAATATACTATTATCTAATAAATGCGGAAAAGTCACTTTAGGCGCGTGTTAGATACAAATTTTTTTTTCTACAGGCGAGGCGTGTATTAAAATTTAAAGAAACATTTATTTGTTTATAATTAATACATATTAATAAATTATTTATTACTAACGACATTAATGTTAAACGTACAATTTGTAGCATTCTGTAAATTAATTTCAAAAGCTAAATTTTTTTGAAATGAAGTCGGGTTGAGGGTTGGATTTCGATTTTCCACTGCTTTTTCGCAAGCGTCATGGCCATGGGAGTAAGTCATTTTATATAACGTAGCGATATAAATATATTCTATAAATATATAAATGTCAGTATATTCCCCAAAAACAAGTCACATTTACTTTTCCGCACTAATGAGAAAAAAAGTTTTTTACACACGTCGTCCTAAGCTGAAACGTCTTATCTGACAAATTTTAACTATCATTTATTAATAAACACGTTGTGTAGTATACCTGCAGTTTTCGCCAAATAACTTTTCACTTTATTTTTTGACGGAAAATTACCGCTCTAAAAAAATATTAAAGCATAACGGGATTGCGAAAAATATAATACATTTATTTTTAAAACTATTTTACAATGATTAGCTTCCGCAGAGATTTACTGCTTCTTCATGGCTAAAAGTTTTTATTAAATTAAAAATTAATTAAAGAAAAATTAAATTAAATTACATTTTGTAAACGATATACTTTTTGACCCTGAAGAATAAGTAAAACACTGAAAAAGCTAGGCATTGTAATAAAGTTTCAAAATATTATTTTAAATTATTATATTTTAAAATATTTGATTTTGATGATTTTACTGCGTGTGTCGTCTGCTAACAAAGGTAAAACGGACGTTATTAGTATGATGTATGGTCAGTTTTATGACTGGAAAGATTTAAGTTCAAAATTTAATTTAAAAAAGATCACTTTTAATTTAAAAACCTCGTTTTGGTAATGTTTACTAGAAATTAATTTAATTCTGGATATTTTTACCAAAAGTAGAATTCAAAGCGGCATATCCCTGCCACGAATGCTTTTAGTATAGTTTAGTAGTATAACTGCAGTTTTCGCCAAATAACATTTCACTTTATTTTTTGACGGAAAATTACCGCTCTAAAAAAATATTAAAGCATAACGGGATTGCGAAAAATACAATACATTTATTTTTAAAACTATTTTACAATGATTAGCTTCCGCAGAGATTTACTGCTTCTTCATGGCTAAAAGTTTTTATTAAATGAAAAATTAATTAAAGAAAAATTAAATTAAATTACATTTTGTAAACGATATACTTTTTGACCCAGAAGAAGAAGTAAAACACTGAGAAAGCTAGGCATTGTAATAGAGTTTCAAAATATTATTATATATTATGTTATTTTAAAATATTTGATTTTGATGATTTTACTGCGTGTGTCGTCTGCTAACAAAGGTAAAACGGACGTTATTAGTATGATGTATGGTCAATTTTATGACTGGAAAGATTTAAGTTCAAAATTTAATTTAATTCTGGATATTTTTACCAAAAGTAGAATTCAAAGCGGCATATCCCTGCCACGAATGTTTTTCTTTAAAAAAATTGGGTAAAGACTAAATTAAAAAAAAATTATTTAAGAAATATTTTATGCGCGTGTTATGTTTTGGTATAAAATTTCCCGAGTTTGGGAAGTCCAAAATAGTTTTATTAAATAGAGAGTAACAAGTATTTGCTCTGAAATTAAATTTTTTTATTTAATATCATCTGGAAATATCCTCGGGCGTTTCAGTTTCCAGTTAATATTAGTTTAGGGAAATTTACCTGTTAAATTTGCACAAGGGAAATTTTCAATAGAAATATAAATAGTGCATACAATATTTCCGGATATTTTTTAGAAATTTTGTCTGAAGCTGAGTTTTTAAGAAAAGCATGAGTGCGTAGGTACTTTTTCCTTGGTGCTACGCACCAATGCTTTTCTTTAAAAAGTTAAGAAATATTTTAAGCAAGTTTATGAAATCTAAGAAAATTTTATTAAATTGAATTTAAAAAGTATTTCCTCTAACATAAAGTAAATTATTTCCTAGAAATATAGGTAATATCCCTAGTGTATAGCAAATTGTCGATAATTTTTTCTAAAGCACGAGAACGCGAATGCGCTCGAGTGCTGAGGTAAAAATTCTCAAAATTTGCTATGCACGTGGAATATTCTGCGCACTATTTCCTGAAAAAATAAGATGGTATGATTTGGCAAAATATGTCTTAGAATGTGCTTTTTTTTTAAAGGCGATAATTTACACAAGTGGAAATAATCGCTGTGATTCCTATTGGTCCTATAGTCCATTTTTTTGATGAGCGGACTGGCGTCATTTTTGTCTCTGAAAACGTATTTCTTTGTTGACAACAGTTCGCATGTCAAATAATGTGTTGTTGTCATTTTAAAATAACAGTTGAAACAAACAACGACATGACTTACATATTTATTGCCGCTGTCTAAAACAATGTATCAAATCAACAACGTTCTCAACTAAAAAGCCTGTTAACTCCTATCGCCTCAGTGCCCTTTAGCCTACTGTGGCTGCCATTTTTATAACCAAATTGATGAGTAAAACATGGATTTTCTGTCAGTTTGGTGTCAATTTGGCACCGTTCATAGGCCAAAGGATACTAAAACGAAAATGAGTTATCTGGCTTTTTAGTTGAGAACGGTGGTGATCAAATAGACATCCAAAAAAAATGATGTCAGTTCACTCATCAAAGAACTAGACTATAATCACATAATGTTGTTGTCAAAATTTTGAATTTGTCATTTTTAAAACGTAAACATTGCCGTAAAACTTGGAGCGGAGCGATTTAGTACGCAAAAAAAATTGAAAAGATTTGACGGGTACGGTCTTTGAAAAAGACAAATAGCTGCGGGCATTCTCCTCGATATTGGAAATGCTGTAAAAAGTTTCTTTTTTCATGGATTGGTAACCAAAGATAAATCCTAAGATGGACCTAATGCTGCAACTGTAAATATTTCAAATAATTTATACTTTATTATTACCGGTAACGTTTGTAAGTATAATGGTAAAGCCATGATGACCCTTACAATAATTTAGTTAAATACCTGTTAAATGACTTTTAGATGTGCTTAAAGACACTTATATTAGGATATGTTTTTTTATTAAATTTAAACACTGTAAAGAACTTTGATTGAAAGTAATTAATACCACCTTATATGTCACACACTTGTCATACACTTTATGCTTTGAAAAATTACACTTGTTGCTATTTTTGTATAAAATGGCAAAACCAAAATCATATGCACGACACCAGTCAAGATGCCAGACAGATGACAACAGAAATTTTTATTAAACAATTGCCTTAAATTATTTTCATCTTTCTCTAAAGTACTTTTTTATAGCCTGCTGTCTTTCTTCAACATCCTTCAATATTTTTAAACTTCAATTATCTCTCCATCTACCTGTAAAATTCTGCCCTCTCTCTCTAATAACAAAATGTTTTTGGCAGTACTTTTTTTGAACGCTAAAAAACTTGAAAAAAGTGAGTGTTTTATTCTATAAATCGAGAGTTTGGAAAGAAAGCTTTAAAGTATGAGCAAAGTCATGGCTTAAAAATGTGAAAAACATAGTAAAAAATGCTTAAACATAAACGTTAAATTATGATAAAATATTTTAAGCCTTAAATTACCATCACGGCTTTACCATAAGACTCAAACTGACTGAAATAAAAGTATAATACAGCTCAGCCATTCCAGCTACGGTAATATCACAAAATACGAATTACCGAAGGCATTAACCTACTCTTTGTGACCACAAAACTGTTTCTATTAAAAAAGTAATTTAAAATGTTTCTTTGTGTCAAAAAAATGTCAAAAAAATTTTGGTGTTTTTTTATAATAAAAGATCAGCTTAAACTTTTTACTCTCAAATATTTTTGCACACTATCCATGAAATAATTGCAAAAAAAATAAATAAAGTACGCTTGCTAGTATTACCAAGATTTATTCATTTCGCGTAAACAATTTTCTTCTAATTTATATATTGTTTCCATTTTGAGTGGAAATAGTGTTTATGTCCCGTCTGTTATGCAACATTTCCCACTTAGCACAAAACAAGACTAACATCAAAACACGTGAAAAACAACGTCTTTCTAACGCGTAATAGTCCGGTTTCTAACGTTTTTTGTTGTTGAAACGTTAGAATCATATTAAAAAGACGTTTTTTAACGTTTTATATACCAAAAAACGTTAGAAAGCCGTCTATTAAGCGTTAGAAAGATGTTGTTTTTGACGTGTTTTGATGTTAGTTCTGTTTTGTGCTAAGTAGGTTTGTTAGTTAAACTCTTATTTCTTTCTTTTTTTGGTAAAATAGTAACAAATATTATTTAACTTTGATTTTAGCTTTACGGTTATAGTAAGTTTTTGCATCTTTTGAGGTCCTATTGGCAGATAAATAATACAAAAATGAATGAGAAAAAGAACTTTGAATTTTTAAAGATTGGAAAATATAAAAATAATTCATAAAATCAACTTAATTTTTAAGTGGAGGGTCAATATCAGCACCGTCCATTTTCTTATTTTGGGTTTTTCGCTTAACAAAAAATGAAATCCTATATAACTTTGCCTCGAGATAAAAGGCCTGTGGTTTTTATAATACACTATTGTTAGTTTCTTTTAAATAAATTTTAAATTTCTTCACAATTTATTGTGATATTCTATAATAGTATTTATATTCCCAGTCTTTAATTTTTACATAATCTGCCTCCTTAAAATTTTGAAACCATCTTATCTATTATATTGTAAGTAATATATCCTTGGGCTTGGCCAGGTAATGCTTCTGGGTGACAAATATATACAAAAGATGTTTTGATTTAATCGTTTAATTCTTATTAGGATGTAGCTAAGTACGGATTAGGAACAGAGTCGGTATTATTGGATATTTTTGTGGTTTGTATGCAAATACATTTATTTCGTTGTGTCGATTTTTACAAACTAATCTCTTTTTAAAAGTGCTATTTGATTTTCTGCGATATATGACATCCCTCAAAGAATGTGCATGGAAAATACATGAATTGAAATATGATTTTATGCTGGAACATACAGTAACAAAATTTCAATAATCATTTTAAACATGCCCCCATGTAAAAGATAAAATATACTTAATGATTGCCCCCAGTTAGGGGTATTGTTTTGGTGTAACTTAACGGTTTTTTGTTATGCATGTTTCTTTTATTCTATCTTCAAATTACTGTTCTTCCTACACTTAGCAATGTTCTTTGCTTTTTTGTTTTCTTTTGTTTGTCAGTTGGTCTTTTGTGTATGTATAAATCTGTAGATCATAGGTAAACAGTCGTAGTTCTAACTTTACTCCAAATGAAGTTAATATCCTTTATAAGTAATTTCAGCTACACTTTTATATTGTAGTTCAAAAACTAACCTCATTTGCGGTGAAATTGGACTAAACGACTAATAATTTCCGAGCTACAGACATTGGAAACCAAGTGGGGTACGTGTGTTCTCCACCTGCTTTATTAAATAGTTTTAACCTTTAATTCTGACGATTAGCTTTGATATACCTACACTTTCGGTTGTCGTCGTAAAAATAGTTTTAAATATTTTTAGTTCTCAAAATTTAGAAAAAAGTAGGGAAAAACATTAGGTTCACTTGAACTTGAGCGTAAATTTTTATAGTTGGTCTTATGAAAGTTACATAAAAAATTCGTGTTAGAAAGAACGGATAGTCCACCATACAATCAGTTATTTTATGTTAAAAGGAAATAAAAATACATCAAAAACTGTAGCTTTGAAAGATTTGAACCTTACAACAAAATTTTTGGGTAATATTTACGAAAACCAAAATCTGAAAACCGCATATCAATAGCTGCTTTACTTCTAAAGTTATGATTTTTTTAATATATTTTAACATTTTTTCAAATACCTCGGAAACTAAAGCTCCCACGAAATTTTTATACAAAATTTGTAGCTCATATTCATGGAAACTTAAATCTGAAAACCGTTTATCGCTACTTTCTTTTGTTCCAAAGTTACAATTTGTTAAAATATTTTATCCCCCTTTTCCCCCTTTCAAACCCCCACCACCCTAGCCAAAAGTTAATCGGTTTATATTCAGTCGATAGAGAATTTTTGTACGGCGTTCTTGAGTTATCGTCTATACAGACAGACAACAGACCGAAAGACAACTTTTTTTCTTTTCGTCGATTAAGGTGTATTGAAGTCTTAGTAATTTACCAAATTTGTATGGTGGACTAAAAATTATCTTTTTTAAATGAGTAATAATAATCGTTCACCAAACCTATATTTGTCATATAAATCGGTGTGCGGGATTTTATGGTTTATACCGCTCCCTATAATCTCTATAACCGTTTATTTTTTTTTGTTCCTGTAGACCCTTTATTTTCATTTTAGAAAAACAAAATTGGACATTTTTTTAGTCGAATTTTTATTTCAGATGCTGTAACTCCATAACTTCTATAGCTAATTCTCTACAATAAAAGGGTTACAGATTTTTTCTAAGCCTTTCATAATTTTTGCATAAAAAGAGCGTTTAGGGCGTAAAAACATTAAAAACATTTCTTAAGTTAAATCTAGAAAGCTAAGTTGCAAGTTACCTAAGAGGTAAATAAAAAGCTACAAAAAACGTATTGTACTTTTTTTTTCAAATTCAATTCAATTCAAATAAACCTCAGGAAACGTTATTTTTAACAACAATAATTATATTTCACAAACTTCGCCTTTTTCTGGCGATAACTTTTATAAAAAGTATAGCGTTGTAAATAGTTGAAGACATCGCCGTTTGACATATCAAATTAAAGCTATTTTTGTCTTTTATAGAAATTACTATATACTAAAATAAAAGGAATCAAGTACATATTTTTCAACAAAAAACGTGTTTTAACTCATTTTTTAAGAGCTGACCTCCTCAACGAAAGGGATAGAATTTTGTTTTTTTTTAAATAAATAAAAAATAGTAATATAATTTAAAAATCCCTGTTGTATTAAAAACACGATGGGAAATTTTAAAAACTTAAACAGAATCCAGGAAAATTTTGTAAGCGGTTTACTGAGAAAGTTTCGCTTTCTAACTCTCCTGATGGTTTTATCACCTAGAAGAACAAAAACTAAGATTTTTTTGTATTTATGGTTGGTCTTTACATTTTAGACCAGCCTCAACAGTAAAAATTGGGTGGTTCTTCTTTATAATAAAACCCTTGTGCTTTATAATAAAACGCTTGGTCCTGTAAATCATCTACAGACATAAAGCTATAAGATTTGTAGCCATTGTTCGAATCAAAACCTAGTACTATAGCTAGACTGGGCCCCATTAACATTTCATCCGAATGTATTCGCAAAAATAGAATCGGCTATCCATTACACAACGTCGAATGCCGCCGAAAAATACCAGATTATTCGTTTTCCAGAATCGGCAATTCAGCCTGTCAGAGCAAGGATCAATCTTCTGTGATTTATATATCCTGATTGGACTGTGCAAAACGTACAGGCGGCAGAGATCAAACAAAGTGTTTCCTAACCTGATAGACCAGGAGAAAAAGACAATACAAAATGTGAAAAGATAAATGATTCAATAAAAGAGATACTAGAGAACATAAATAGAAAAGGAAACAAAATGGTCCTTAACAAAGAGCACGAAAATAAGTATATAAAAGTTAAACTATTAATATTGTCTTCGTCTTAAACCTTTCTAATGAGTTCACCACTCACTTACTATCAATCAAATACATTATTGTTTGTTACTTACTAACATTAGCATGTGTGTCGTATCAAATCATTGTGCTCTATAATACGTATTAACCATCTGTTATTAAAAGTATGTATAAATTTTGTTTTAAATCGTGCAGTGAATGTTCACTTTATTATGAAACCAAAAACTTAGTCATACCTTAAATATAAAAAAAGAAAAAAATATATTTAGCGCTTAACTATCTGTCTATATCCCAATGTTTATTTTGACTAGAAAGGAAACGCTTTAGGTAAACGCAAGTTTGCTCAAAATGTCAATGCGAATTTCAGGATCGGTTTTGGCCTCTGCAGTTTGTTTAGCTGAATTTATCGACATTCGTTATCCCTTTGGCCATTCTTCACCATGAATAGGATAATAAAATTTAGTATTACCAATTATATTTTCGGTATTATATTTTGTAAGGTACTTACACCTAGTGGGACCACACCCAACAAAGGCAGTTTAAAGCCTTTGTGTCGCGTAGGGTCAGAAAGGGGCTACTAAAAATATACCATGATATCCGAGTATTTGTTATATTGGGATGATATCGTGTGTTGCTAGAGCCGTGATGATCCCTCTATGCAAAAAGGCCCTCACGTTAAATATCTTTTTGGTATTGAATATCCTTCAAAGATGTCTTTGGTCGTAGTAGTCAAAAAGCTTGGCTAAAATTAATATTGTCTTTCAATTAGCAGTTTACCCTTTTTAAATCTATTTTTTTTTGCTTCTTAAAAGAGCATTAAATCACATCAAGCTTGTAGTCCTCCTCAATTCTCTATATTAGGAAAGCACGATGTTGTATATTGTAGTTTTAACATGGGTATACCTTTCAGAGCATAATTCACCGACACAACATAAATAGCCACACATGCATATTTATCAACAGGTCACCACAAAAATAAAAATATTGAGTAAATAACTGATAATTTAAGATGCATCTCAAAAATTGGGCATGCAGTTAACCAAAATGACAAGTTGGGCTTAATTGATGGCAAAGGCTTAAGGAACATCAGACGAATACCCAAAGAGGTGACACAACGAAATCAGGAATCGCCGAACATGCATGGTCAAAACAACACCGAATGAAGTGGACAGAAGCAAAGGTTTGTTTTAAGTCACACTGGAGGAAACGAAAGTTCCTTGAAGCTGCCTTTATTGGGCAGAATCAGGGTATTTTCAGTAAACCAAGTGTTGAATTTCCAATTTAGAAGCCCCTCCTTGGACGAAGCCAACTTCTTAAACTTCGCGGTTGACCATAGTATATAAGTACGTAGCCTTAGGAATAGATTGTAGTTTACACCTGAAGACGATCAGAGATTGTACTAATCGAAACGTCGTGTATTATAAAATATTGACAATGGAAGTCCGATACACAGAGTTCATTTCATTCATCTAATGTGTTATGACCTCATGCTTATTTAATATACTATTACCTCGACCGAAGTTTCTTTATGCCATTAAATCTTTTCTATAAATTTATATATATATATATATACTTATATAGTGTGCTAAATATTTCCTTTGTTTTTAAACTTCGGTTGATATTTTTACTTTGAAATTCGTTTTCTGCCACCATTATAATTTTTTTTTAATTTTAGCAACCCTGTTTTCGCAATATCTTGATTTTAATTAAAAAAAATCTGTTACCCAGGGTTGCCAACCCGTCCCGATTTGTTGAGACTGTCCCGATTTGGAGCAAAATGTCCTGACAAGGTCCTTGTCAGTACGCTAAATGTCCCGATGGAAAGTTTTCAGCGAAATCGGCACTAGAAGTTTCCAATTAAAAAAATCGACATCAGTTTGTTTAATCAGTTCATTATCGAGTCTACTGAGTCTGTTGATCTGGGATAAAACCATAGTTAGTGCGCTGATGTTGAGTTGCAAATAATTAATGATTTCGTGTGTTCCATAATGGCACATGAAACTTAAATATTGATAGTAACTCTACAGTCAATTTCATTATTTAATATTTTCAACAAAGTGACAAGATCATAGTACTTTCTACGATTGTTTAGATTTGTTAAGTTCAACAGACTCATTAGCTGGTCATAATCAATTGACTCAATAGGTATGTGTAATTTATGGCATATAAAGCGCAAGAACTTTCTTTGTATTTTTTCCAAACGATCTTTATGAATCTCATAATATGGGGACCAAATAATATAACCATATTCTAAAATTGACCTTGCAAAGAAAGGATTTCTCAATGTAATTTAGCTTTATTTGCAATAATATCTATTTGTTCAACAAAACTGAATTTTCTATCAAAAAAGGCACCCAAGTCACGCATGATAATTGCAAGGTTTCTCCAAATTGGAGTTAACCAACAGATAAGTAAAATCTATATGGTTTAATTTTCTATAAAAATATACAGTTTTGCATTTGTCAACATTCAACTCTTGTTGCAAAATATGGCAATCCTCCAAACTTCTTATAATTCTAAAGAATTTTAGATCATCAGCAAGAGGTACAAAGGTATATTTTTCTACAGCGGAAGATACTACATAATTTATAAGTCCTTTAAATAACAACGGAGACAAATATCCGCCCTGGGAGACACCTGACAAAACGTTGAACCTGGCGGAGACAGCAATCTCTATTTTTATTGCCTGGTGTATTTCAGTTAGATTAATCCGAAACCAGTTGAAAGATGATCCATGGATACCCATGGCTTTAAGTTTATCAAGTATTAGGTTATGATCGACCCTGTCGAAAGCATTGGAGAAATCGGTATAGATCCCCAAGGCTTCCAACAAAGTTTCTTCGTATATCAAGAGATTTGTAATTGATAATTTACCTTTTGAAAACCCGTGTTGTTGGTTTATAATTATGTTTTGAAAATATGTTGCAACTTTATCTGTGACTATTGATTCAAAAAATTTAGGAAATCAAGAAATTTTTGAAATACCTCTGTCGTTTGTAATGTTTTACGTATCTCCGCTTTTGAATATTGGGGTAACATAACGTAGTTTCCAAGCTGTCGAAAAATCTATAGAAAATGATCTATTAAAAATTTTAGCCAAAATACTGGACAAGAAATATTTACAGTTTTTTACGAAAATTACTGGTAAACCATCTGGGCCGCAGGTTTTTGTGTAGTTTAACTATTTTTTCCTACGACCACATATAAAAATAATGGATTTCACATGATTTTCATCCTTAGAAAACGTTAAATTTCACCCGTGTGCAGAACTTTTTTGCGCACATGTGCGGAAAAGCAGTTTCATTTGATTTGTGCGAAATCAAAGATTAATTTTAACAAAAATTAGTACAATTCAACAGTGTTCGTAGGAAAAGTAGCGTACACAACTCGATAGAAAGTAACTTTCTTACACTCGCGTGTTGTTTTACTCGGCTAATGCCTCGATCACAATATTCACGCTCGTGTGACATTTGTCACTTTATTTTCTTGTTATGTAATAATACTATTACTTTGTTTTGTTTCGATTGAAATTTCTTAGCTAGCTTGTAAATTAAAATTAAAACACCATCAATATTTATTGTTTTATTTCTCTTCTAAGCGTTTTTGAAAATGTCCCGATTTTGCATCAAATATCCTGATAATTTAGAACAAATGTCCAGATAAATCAAAATTAAAAGTTGGCAACCTTACTGTTACCTTTCACAAGAACATATCATACGCGGGCGCAAATAATTTTTTTCACACATATAATACAAAAAATCGATAAAATCTTTTAGTAGGGTTGTAGATTTTTACATTTATTACTTTTTCTCTAGATAACAAAAACTATGTTTATTTGTTTTCGATTAAAGATTCAAGTTATTTTATATCACATTATCTTCGCCCGTGCACCGGTGGATAAGATGTGGAAATTAAATGCGCCCTTAAAACATATCTATTAATTGCCAATCCTGTAGCAGATTAACAAGCTACCTAAACGCTGGCGAAATGTTATTTATTTAGACATATTGTTTGGATTCTACTCAAACCAAAAAATAAATTCTACTTTGCACGTCAAAATAAAAGCATTTACCAGAGTTTTTCGACATTGTTCAAGTAAATGTAATATCCTCCCACGATATTTTCGATAGAGTCGCCAAGCAATCGAAAATATCGAATAATCCCTTCCCGATCTGAATCGTTCCCCACGTAACGACCTTTCTAATCGGTTTCTTGTAGGTTTTCGGCTATTTGTTCTGACATCTCCTTACGTGTTTTTTTTATAACTAAAAAATACAGTGGGAATACTAGATATCAATATTGAGAAAAAAAACAAAATTTCAAATACACATTTTCTATTAATTCAGTAGATTCTCTTGGTTTCAGCAAGGTATGTTTTTTTTTACTATTTAATTTGATTAATAAAGAGATACAAATAGGAAAATGACTCTAAAAATGTTAATAGGTACTCATTAATGTAACGGGCGATGTATAAACTTAACCAAGCGAGGGTTTTTACACGCTGAGGGTGTTAAACGCATTTTATGACTCAGATACATACAATGTTTTACGCACAACCGCATGATTTTTGGAAAAAAAAATATTTTAAAGTATTTTTTTCGAAAGTGACCTGTTGCAAAACCTGCTTAACTAAAAAGCCAGTTAACTCTTTTTCGATTTAGTATCCTTTAGCCTACTATAGCGGTCATATTGACACCGAACTGACAGAAAATCCATGTTTTACCTGTCAGTTTGGTTATAAAAATAGCGGCAATCTCTGGCTAAAGGGCACTGAATAGATAGGAGTTAACTGGCTTTTTAGTTGAGGGCGGTGTTGCCTGTTGTATGCTTATTTCTTTCATTCTCAATCAAGCAATCTGAGACACAAACAGTTGCTTGTCATTAGCAACCATATCAACAAAGTCATCATTACAAATAATGTTGCGTTTTAGTCGCTATTTTTACCGTTTTTTTTGTAAAGTATTATGGAATATGAAGAAAAAGTAATCCCTAGAGATATAGTGGAGGCCGCTGAAGAGGCGAAGACGAATCTTTTGCCGGCCAAATCAAGAAAACTATACGAAAAATCCTATAAAGATTATGTTTTGTAGTCTACTGGTAACATTCCGGAAAGCAACCTAAACGTAAAAGAAGACACCTTACTTGCATACTTCAACGAAAAAGTGAAACAACACAAGCCGTCTTCCCTATGGAGTTATTATATTTAAGTAGTATTATTTTTTTACTATAGGTACAAATTCAAGAAAGGAGTATTACAAAAAACTATAGAATGACTGCTTTTCACAAATAATTAAAAAAGTCCCTAAATTTAACACATGCGGGCCTTAAAATATGTTTTAACGCCCGGTTGTGCATAAAAGTTTTTACGCATGTTTCTGACCAAAATTTCGTCTATGCCTTTTACAAATAACTTTTAAAACAATCGCCTTTCGCGTTCCCGCCTTCCGGTTTACGTTGCATAAAAATGGCTCATTGTCGCATCAAGTTTGCAAAGTAGCAGTAGCTCTATTTCATCTATATCTTTATATTAAAGTTCTGAAACAATGACCTTATGATTCATCAACTCAATAATGCCTGCTGGAGTTTGGCAGTACTTTATGTAGTCTCTTAAGAAGAATCCACAAAGAACGAAGTGCAAAAGATCGGCCAAAAATTCTACTTAAAGTGCATTTCAATGAACATTTTGTTCGGGCAAATAATCGGGCAAATATTTGCAATCTTTTTCGGAAACATATTTTTAAAGATGAGAATAAAAATCATTTTAGTCTGACATCAGTGATCTCAACTCTTTAAAAATATGGACCAAAAAACTTTTTTAAGTTTTATTTTAAAAAAAAGCCGACGTCTTGCGTCTTCCGAAGGTACCCAATAATTTTGTAATTTTTTTCACAATTATTATTATCGAAATAATAAAATTATCATCACTTTTTTTATTTTGTTTTATTAAAAAAATATACTCTTCGAAGTAATGACTTTTTGAAATTCAGATGGATATTTTTAGGAAACTGTTCTGGAGACTAGATAGTTATTTGTTTAGGACCCTCGGGGGAGGTTTAATCCCAAGTACTACTACCTTGGTACGCCACTGGTATAAGAAATACATTATTTTGTGTCAAAATAAGTATATTTTTTTCTACTGTACATATAAGAGGAGGTTCAGGTTTAAACTAAATTTCTGCATCAAATCGATTTTTCGCTGGAAAGCACGCTACTAAAACTACCTATTGTTTTAAAACTTAAAAATTTAATTTTCCTTTTTTTTCTTTTTCAGTTATATTTAATTTTTAATAAACATCTATACCAACTTTTTCTCCAAACAAATTTTCCCCGAACATTCTTACGAACATTTTGGCGAGCATTACCACAAGCTTTTGCTTGAGCTTTTCCTCGAACATTTTGCCACATAGTCACCCGTAAATGTCGGTATTTCGAACACAGGAAAGTTTGTCTTTTTGGATGCCGCTTTAGGAATAAAAGCTACTGATATGCATATTGTGGCACTGATATAGACTAGCTTAAAGGGCGCGTAAAAACCATAAAACTTAAAAACATGATTTTCTTAATTCTTTGGCCAAACAAAATTGTGTTACCACTCGACGAAGGCGGCCAAACCGACCAGGAATCTGGACAGGAGGAGAAAAAAAAACTTGTAATTTCGAGTCGCATATTGGCAGCCATCTTGGATAATTTGCCAAATATCTCAAAATGCTGGAATGATTTATAATCTATATACTTTCAGCTTTCACATAGCAAAAGATCTACTATGGTATAACAAGGGTTCACTTCAAAATCCTGACTTATCCCCCAGAATAATATGAAATTCGTCAACTTCCCTATTTCGAAAAAATTATTACCAGAAATTTTCTATGTTTCTTTCGGGGTTTCTTTTCTAGCTTTTGAGCTATTAATTATTAATTCATAATATTACTTTAATGTTTTAAAATTAAATAAATAAACTAACTTGACAAGAAATCGTGAGTATTTTTTCAGGGGCAAGTGGTTAAGCTCATCTGCGTTGTTATCTTTCTTACTAAAAGAAAAAGAGATAAAGAATGGTTAAAATTAAACCCGATTTTAAAATTAAACCATCCAGTCCCCAAAGTTTACCTCCCATCTTTGGTTCATTTTAGAATAAAATGATTGCACACAAAAAAAGATTTAAAAAATACAACACCTAATTATTTATCATGCTCTGTCATCAATGTAACTCCTTTATTCATTAATAAAATTATAAACGGGTGCGAGCTAAATACAAATAAAGGCCTGTCAACAGCGGAACAAAACACAAATAAAGAAACAAAACCGCGCCGACAATCAACTTGGCCAAGGGTGTCAAACCTAACAGCAAAGGGGTGGGGAAAAAATCCTGACGTCATAAAAATAATACTCAAGTGCAATCCCGAATCACCCCAAGCTCGTACGTCTTGTTCTATTACCATGGTAGAAATAAGGATAGGCAAACCAAACTAATGCCAGACATAAAACGTGATCGTAAACACCTACTGATGGTGGAGAAAGACTCCCGCTCCGCAACTGCGAACTTCAGTTTAGTTGTGAGCGCGACACGAAACGTTACAACCGCGTAAAGTTAACTTATTTATGACCGTCGCGATTTAGCGTAGTGATAGATGAATACGCTCAGTTGATAAATACTTTCATGGATAAAGTTTACTTTAGTGTTGTGATTAACATTTAAGTGCTTCTTTTGGATACCACAAGTCGACAAAATGCTTACTTCAAGTGCTAATCAGTATTTAAGGCCAGAATACCTTACCCCTCTCCCCACAACGGTAAGTTTTATGGGTAAATAAATTATAATTAATAAACAATCATGTTCGGTTTTAAGTGTTTAATGTTTCTTTTTTCACTGCAAGCTGTTATTTAAACGCTTGTTAAAATGCCAATTTACAAACCTCTAAATTAAAGTTTATTTTATACAAGCATAGGATTAGTTTAATTCAAACAAAGCACAGGTTAAAATTTAACAAAATTGTATCAATGAAAAATATTATAGCGCCGCAGGCAAAAATTTTGGCACAAAAACAAACATATTCTTAAAAAATTTTGTTCTCTTGTGTATTTTATAAGATTTTTGAAAAAGTAGATTGGATTAGATTCCAAGAAGGGGTGCGTTGCGGTGGTATATATATAGATTTGTTACCAAATGAATGCGGAAAAATGAATTACGTCATATAGCGCCTTAGTTTTTTATGTCCAACAAAAGACTGGTATGAGTATTAAGCAATTTTTGCGGCTAAAAACTTTGTAAAAAAATCGATGATTGACCAAGTGAAAAAGCCAATATCTTGTATCAGATATACCTAAGAAATAATATAACATATTTTTTTCTTACAGCTGGATGCAAAGAAAAGTCCACTGGCCTTACTTGCTCAAACATGCAGTCAAATTGGTGCTGATTCTCCAAATTCAAAACTTCTGCAAAGCTCTGAAAAATCCAGCAAAAAGCCATCTTCCGATAATAAAGGCAAAAGTACTCCTGTAACTGAATCTCAAAAAACAAACAACTACAAACATCAAATGGATAATATTCATAGTTTGAGGGAAAAGAGTAGAACACCTGAGGAGCGTTCGGGTTCCGCAAATAACAACAACAGAATTAAAACCCCAAATAGCAATGCGTCTTTTAAAAATGGTGGTAACACCCCAAATGGTAGGTGCAGTAGTAACCAAAGTGCTGCCTCCCCTAGAGGAAGTCCCGCTAATTCAAATTCTGGAACCAAAACCCCAGGAGACTGTAATGACAGAGTAAAATCCCCAGAAAAATCCGCAGATGACAGAAGTGGTAGTCAAACTCCATCCTCTGTACCAAAAACAGCTTTTACTCCAAACATTTTAACATCCTCTTCAGATCCAGCATTTAAAGATCTACCTTTGGGAACTTTTAAACCTGGAGTTCCACCAGTATCGTCAGCGTTTACTGGATATCCTTTACCGGGTTTTCCTCATCTACCAGCAGATTTGATGACAAGTAGTTTCTTATCGCGAACAAGTGCGTTAAGCCCCTATTTTAGTTATGGCAGACTTAAAACGCAAGACTCTTTATCAGTGTGTCGTGATCCTTACTGTACGGGTTGTAGTGTCAGTTCACATTTGTTAGGTGCTAGTGTTGCAGGAGTTAAATCACCACCATGTCCAGCTGGTTGTACTCAATGTGATCACGCAAAAACTGCGGTACAGGGGTACATGAGTCACAGTCCTGCGGCTGCAGCATATGCGCATGCTCAGTTAGCAGCATTGGCTGCAGCTTCACACTTACCTTACATTTGTAATTGGATCTCAGGTGATGCCTCATATTGTGGTAAACGGTTTTCAAGTTCAGAGGAATTGCTATCACACCTAAGGACTCATACAAGTGTTACGTCAGAAGCAAGCTCACTTACAATGTTAGGAAGTCCTGGATTACCAACACACCCACTTTTTCACAGGACATACCCTACGCCACCGTTAAGTCCGCTAGCAACAGCAAGGTATCATCCTTACTCAAAACCGTCCTTATTACCTCCTTCCCTAAGTGGACTTCCTTTTGGACATCCTAGTTTACCTCCCTATTTGTCACCATATTCGATATATGGCCCAAGATTAGGTGCAACGCCTGGAATGCATCCGTAAATATAGGGTAGTAAATATGCCAAAAATTGTGCTGTGGTTTGTTGTAAATATAAAATTATGTTGCCTAGTCTTATAAAATCACTTAAATGCAAATTGATTTTAATAAAATCCAAAGAATGTTTTTTTGTAGGATAACTAAAAATAAATTTTATTGGTCAACTCCACCCCTGATTTTAAATAAAAAATAATAAAAGAAATCCAATGTAAAATTTTATTGTTGATTTCAATACTTATACAATTACTTTTATTTTAATTCTGGCTTAGTTAGATACCATCTATAAATTACAAACAAACCATGCACCAACTTTCCCAATCAGTTTTTAGTTTGTTAATTTTAATTGAAGTTTTTGATGTAGAGATAAATATACTAGACAAGTTCATCAATAACTCATTAATTAATGTTGTTTTTAAAGATCCAAGCAAGTGATCTAGAAAAATAGACACTGATGTTTGAATGAGTGCCGACAAGATTTGTAATTTTTAACATGTTGAATTTAAAAATATAATTGTCAATCACTCATTAAAAGTTGAGGACCTTACTGCATTTTTTTAAACAAACTAATATTTACAAATATGTTTGTATACTTTCATACTAAACATTGGTTACCTACGCCAAAAAAAGTTTTTATTAGTGCAAAAAAGGTTGTTTCTACATAAATCTTCGAAAATTTGAAAACGCAGTAGGTAGTGACAAAGCAAATGCCCTTGTGCAGCACCATAGCCGCCCTTCATTATTATTTTATAGTATAGAAATGGTGAACTGTCAATGATTTTTGTGTAGTGCTAATAACTCGCGGCTAAACTGTGCATTTTTTACTCGCGTTTTCAATGGTTGCGCTTGTTTTTCAAAACCCCTTTTATGAAAAAGCACTGTTTTAGCTACTGGTTGTCAAAACTACTAATTTTAATTATGATTATGGATGACGAGGGAATTGTTGTTTTGGTTATAGATGGTATCAATAAATTTTATTGCTTTTCATAATTTTGTTATGAATGTGAAAGTGTGATATTATTTTAGTAATAATTATTATTATGATTATTATTGCATTCATATAAATATTCATTTCGATGGTGTTACTGTAAATAAAATAAATTATGAATATAAAACTGATTAAATCGGTGATTGCGTGTTTAATATCGCGCCTGTAATATAAATTTATGTTTTACTTGGTTTACATTTCATACTTTAATCGATTTAAAAGTAAGAACCGTTGAAGAAAAAGTTACTAGCATATTGATGAGTAGTAACTAAAAAACGTTTTTTTCGTTTTTAAAATCAAAGGGAAAAAAATTACATTTTTTTATATCTTTAAATAGATTTAGAATGTAAAGTAAACTTACGATTTGTATGTATGTACATATTTAAAATATATGTTCTTTTTTTAATTTATAACAGTTGTTGTGCAAATAATAAGACAATTAATTATTTATGTGGCAATTTAAAGTATTGCATTTCATCTCATTTTTAGAGTTGTTTATTGTTTCCGTTAAAATTTTCATTAAATTGGTTATAATCATCCTAGCAATTTATTGGGAACGAATTTTTACAAAATTTTGCCCTGGGAATCTTTGATGTCTAAATGAATTAATAATTTACCTGTGTTTTGTTTAAACAGCACCTCGTTTTACGAGAAAGCATGACGAAAAGAGTTCCCAATGTAAAGAGATATAAATTGATATTTTCTTGTATAAAATTGTCTTTACCATATCGATAAATGTATAATTCAAAATTAATAAAATTATATTTTTATTGTTAAATTGTTGTTTTTTTATAATATCTAGTGAAATAACCCAAAAAGAATCTGAAATATTTGTATTCTTATAAGTAAAAATATTTACATATTTTTAAAAGCAAACAACAATATTACAAACAAAATCCAAATAAAAATGTTAGTGGCAGATTTGGTTTCAAATCTTAGTTCTTTCCAGTATATTTTTAGCACACTGTTCCCATTATAGTTGAGCAATTTTAGAAAATTCAAGTTACTACGTTTATACGCACCTAAAACCGCTTTTATATAAGGACAATTTTAAATTAAATTGTTTTCTTTGAGGGTTTCCACATCCTTCATTAAATATTAGTTTAAAAAGAAGAGAAATAAAGCAACTAAGTTAACAACAGATTTTTTGCCAAAACCAGGGTTGAGGATTTCTTTAAGTTGTAAGAAATGGGCTAATAAAGCATTTTTAAAATAAAATGTTTATACCCACCCTAAAATCGGTTTTAAAGCGGTAAACCACTTTCTTAAAACGCTTTAGTGCTTAAAACAGTTTTAGTTGTGTTTATATGGGAAAATTTCAAAATATATAAGAGCGCTTTAAGAGGCCCGTATAAACAAAGTATGTAAGTGATAATTATATTGTAGAAAACGAAAATTTATACGCACCTAAAAGCCCTTTTATATAAGGACGGTTTTAAATAAAATCCCTTCTCCGAGGATTTATACGTCCTTCATTAAATGTCACTAAATATATCAGTATAAAGAAAAGTCAAATAAAGCAACTTAGTTAACAACAGATTTTCTGGAAAATCAGACTTGAGTTGAACTGTTTTTAAAGTGTTTATAATGACTCTAAAATGGGTTTTAAATCGATAAACCGCTTTCCTAAATCGCTTTAAAATAAAGTAAATTTAGTGCTTAAAACGGTTTTAGTGGTGTTTATATGACAAAATTTTCAAACCGTCCTTATATAAAAGTGCTTTAAGAGGCCCGTATAAACAAAGAAACAAAGTAAATGTTATAATTTTGAATTGTTATTTTTAATGAGCACACTAATACAATCAATATTCTTATTTCTTTACATTTTCGCTACTGAAAAATGAACTAGATAATTTATATATTCAATGTGTTTTATCTATATATTACGAAAATTGGAAAACAAACTCTTGCAAGTATAAAGAATACGTTTCACGCAAAAATTATCGATAATTTTAAAGCACTTGTGCATTTAAACCCGAAAATAACAGGTACATCTCTAAAACACACTGGTAGAGAAAGAAAGAGAAGACAATTGTTAATGGAAGCAGGTTGAAGAGGGTAATTTTTAGCTGGGTCAGACGGCTGGGCAGGAAATAAAAGGGATTATTTATCTCATACATTATAAAAGTAGGCCGATTTTCACCTGATTGTTTAGCGAAAATTTGCCGCTCAAGTGAAAATCTTCCTTGTCAAAACTGAAAATCTCCCTTGGCAAAACTGATAATTGCCCTTCCCATATAACAATTAAACATTCCTGTAATGTGATAGTCATATACTTAGAGATCAAATAATGTGATAGTAATGTTAGATTTTACCATTGGGAATATTACTAAGACATATCGGCAATAAGTTACGTTCTAGCTCATACAGGTGATATAAATGTGATAGAAATGTGACGTGAAATATGACTATAATACAACCAGAACGTTTTTTTAAAGGATTATAGTAATATACCTGGGCATATATATCCCTAGTGAATATTGCATGGATATGATTTTGTGATTCAAAACATGTCCAAATGGCCACGAGATGGATATCCTAAGATATGCAATGGATATATATCCACATGAATATCCACCAAATATGCATTAGTCTTTCACTAAAGTGCACTTACGTAGTAGCCTATAAATAAATGTATATCAATAGGATAGTTTTCAAAAGATTACCTTAATAACTTTCTGCTGTCATGTATGTATAATAATATTACCTGCTACATAGAGAACATATTGATTCCAGTGCCATCTACCTACAATAGATGACATTAACCTAAATTATAATTATAAATCATGTAAATCGCGTTCTTTTCACAAAATAGTAATATTTTCAGCAAACATTCCAAAATCCTGACAAAAATATTCTTTTTGGGAATATTCATAAAAATAACTTGATCATCACGTTATCATGGGAATATTATTATCTTATTACCAAAGAGATATAACTATCACAAACTCTTAAAGAATATTCATCAAAAAATAGGTCTTGAACATTTCTGTCAGATTCGCAATAGAATATCACTTTGAGGGAATATTCATATAACATGAATATTTCTCCAGTGTTATGTGGGTTTTCAAAATTCAAAATCAGACGCCTGTACCAACAGGTTTTTTTTTGTCGATGTGTCGTTTAATGATACATAAATGGCGAACTTTGGCATTTTGGTTTGTTGTTGTGTTGTTCGGTTTTTAATTTAGTAAATTTAGTCTTCAAGATTCATTTCGGGATGGTGAAATAATCATAAAATAATTCTTAGTTTTTTTTCCATGAGAAAACTGCTCTCGGGCAATCCCTCCCTTAACAAATTACTACAGAGAATTATCCTTCGTTCCAGAGCCACATAAAAATAATAAACAACATTGAACTAATAAAAATAAAAAGAAAGACAAAAAGACTCATAAATACAAGATTAATGATTTTCTAAAATCGAGAGATCTATACAATCAATTATTTTATGTTGAAAGGAAACGAAAATATCTCGAAAACTGTAGCGTTGAAAGATTTGAATCTTATAGCAAAATTTTTGGGTAATATTTACGAAAAACAAAATCTGAAAACCGCATATCAATAGCTGCTTCACTTCTAAAATTAAATTATGATTTTATTTATATATTTTAACGTTTTTTCAAATAACTCAGAAATTAAAGCTCCCACGATTTTTTTCAACAAAATTTGTAGTCCATATTCATGGAAACTTAAATCTGAAAACCGTATATCGCTACTTTTTTTTTTTTTTTTTAAATAATTTATCCCCCGTTCCCTCTCTTCAACCCCCCACCCTACCTAAAAGCCAATCAGTTCATGGTCAACCAATAGAGGATTTTTGTACCAAATGTCATTAAAATCGAGTAAGGCGTTCTTGAGTTATCGTGTATACAGACAGACAGACACACAGACAACTTTTTTTTCGTTGATTAAGGTGTTTTGGAATCTAAGTAACCCATTTTTGATAAAATTAAGAAAAGTTGAAATTTCAGGATTTTTACCACCATATAGCTATGGTGACTAAAAAAAATCTAAAAAAAGGGAGAGTAAGTCAAATTACTTATTTAATATTAGAGAGGTTAGATTTAAATCACGATTAAATGTTCTACATTGGACAGAAAATTCTCAGTATTAAAAAGTCACAGTTTAGGACACAGTACTTACCTATTGAAACTGTATTTTAGCAGTGGTATATATGGGCATTAACGGGAGCATTGCTAATGAAAGTAAATAGACCAACGCAAAATATTATTACCATTATTTGGCCCAAACGCGAACTTCTTTTATTTTGGAAAAAAGCGTTTAAAACTGATGAAAACTCAATACTTTGAAAAGAAACAGTCTATATATAAGAAACTATTTTCAATATGTTCTTAGCTATATATTAATTTTTTTGGTGGAAACACGACCTTGTTTTATTTTGGAAAATTATAAATGTATCAAAATCTTGTGTAAAATTTATCGCCATCATTTTATTGCTGTGCTTTTAAGAGGACTTTTGTAGCGTTGAGAACAGATGTAAAAGATTTTAACGTTCATAATTTAAGATTTCAACGGCACTTAAGCGAAAAATATCGGTAACGATATAATGAGCTCGAAACAGCTATTTGTCTTGTTTTAAAAATAGGCATTAAGTCATGGAATAATAGGTTTTTCCAGTGGAAATTTTATTAAAAGTAAAACATTGCTATGGGGTAGAAGTTATTTATTTTATCCTTCAACAAAAAGTATTAGTTTAAGTAACCTAAAAATTATATAAAGGAAATTTTAAGAAAGTTTGAGACGATATCACTTGTCTGCGGTTCTTTAAAAAAAAAAACATAGTTTGAAGTAAATATACTTAACGGTTATATTTTAAACATTCTGCTTCATGTCTTTTTAAATTGTTCCAAGTCCAAAGCGAAAACAGCTGTCGGATATGTTGCGCAAAACGTCGTCTAGAAAATTACACACAGTCGTTAAAGCATTAATTTTATTAAAATAGGATAAATTAATCAACACTTCACACTAAATAATAAAAATTTTCAAACGGGCGATACAAACCCTACACAGAAAAAAAGACCGGGCGACAAGGCCGTCGCCAGAGAGGAACAAGGAAGACAGCTACCCTGGAAGTAACGGCAACACTGCTTCGCGGATTAGAATTAGTTCGGATTTTTGGGATGTCAGGGACATAAGCGCAAATTTCTGGGGGAAATAGGAATTATATTTTTTACAAACAACAGAAAAATATCAAAAACCTTAACCCGCTTAAATTGTAAAACTTTCCGACTGTGGCGCTATCTTACCAATAATAGTTTCATTATTAAACCATACAGGTTTAATTTTAAACAATTTTTTATAGGCATTATTGAAAACGTGTTAAAAATGACATTTGTTAGTATTATTTTTCGAAATTTCGCTAGCGGTGCATCTAAATTATGTAAAAATTTTAAAGAACTTCCTGTTTAAATTATAAAAATTTTCGTCTGCGGCGCTATAACACTTTACGATTGTAATTTAATTCAAAACAATTTTTTATTAGCAAAATTTATAATTTATTAAAAATGGCATTTTTAGTTTAATTTTCTTGCAGACATAATAGAATTTAAAACGTATTAAAATTATCTTAGTTAGTATAATTTTCTTAATATTTTCGTTTCTGGCGCACCTAAATTGAACAAACATTTTAGTGAACTGTCCTGGAATCGGCTTATTCTCTTTCTAGCTGGACCAATTTTACTCAGTAGTATGTATAGTCGACTAAAGTCTAATTCCCATTTTTGACATTTATTAGAAATTTCGGTGGCTACCAAACTGCAAAATTAATTCGAAAATCAACAATATTAGACTTTTTGACTGTACTTCATTTTTTACAAGCTTTTATTTAACTTGACATGTATGTTTGCTTGCTTGCTTGTGTGTTAGTTAGTATATTTGGGACTAATCTTGCAAATGAACTTTTACATATTTGATCAACAAAAACTAAGTCGGTGGGAGGTCGCTAAAAGGGGGTAAGAAGGGCTTGACGCATTTGGATATTCTGAATTTATATTTTATTTATATTCTGAGGTGCTAAAGTAAGCAGGGCGTATCCGAAACCACTCCTTTAGCGACTTTATTAATAAAAAGAATAATATGTAAATGGCATGTGCATAAGAAGAAAGAAAGACATTTTCGGTTTTAATTTATAAATGTTAAATAACCGGTGTCTTCATTTATTTTCGGAAGAGCATAGTGTAAGAGCTCAGTGCTGTTAATTGTTAACATTCAAAATATCGCGCCATCTTGTTAAATTAACAAGTCGACAAAGTCTGAAGTCTAATTTAATTCACTCAAAGAAAAAAAACAAAAGCAGTTAAAACTTTACTAAATGACCAAATTTCATCGGCATGCTCCCCACAAAAAAAAAACCTATATCTACTAACAAAAAAAAATATTTTAAAAAGCATTGGTCTTATGGGTTCTAACCCCCAGATGCGCCGTAAAAATATTCGATTAGTTTAGCTAATCCATGCTTCCTCTTTGTTCATTTATGTGGGATTAAGAGAGAAAAATAATGGATTAGATAGCCAATCGCGATTAAGTGCGTACGGTGCATTTAGGGGTATATCCGTGGCGTCATTTGACATAAAGTGTACTTAACACACTGACAGAACAGACTCAAAACGCTATACGGAGAAAAATAGATTTTTACCTTGCGTAATGTTGGAAGTTCCATTTTACTTGATACTGTTGAAAAGAAAACGCATAGGTGGTAATCGTAAAAGTATATGCTTTATTATCGCCGTATTTCATATTTTTTTGTATATATCATACATAGGGAATCTAGAACTAATACGAAAGGTGATTGACATTATGCTGATGTAAAAAGTTTAGAACCAATGCATTCGTAAGCCTAATTGTGTTTTTACATAATAATCTATAAGGTTTCCCAATAACTCGTAAAAGGGAATCAAACCGCTAAAATTATATTTAAAAAAAGTAGGAGCATGAGGTAGTGTGGAAATCCTTGCGCGCACACATTTATATGAATACAAAAAATGTTTTTTTTAGCAATAGGGAAATAAAATCAGGTTGTATTACTTTTTATACCCCTCCTTAAAACATCTAATAAGTAAGATTTTTTTGGTCGGGAATTATTCTTTGTTCAATTTAGCTACTAGTTCAGACCTAGCTACGGAAAGTTAAGTAAAATGGAATGGTTATTTGACTACAAGAATTTAAAAAAATGCTTAAACTGCTTTTTTTCCCGCATATTATGTCTTCAAAGTGACATTTTCCGTTCAATTTTTTCACAAAAAAGCTAAATCCCGGGACGCTAGGAGGTGACGGGGGCGGTTTGCAAAATAAAGCGTTTTTATTGGTTCGAAGATATACGTATAATTAAAGCTTTTTCTAGCAACTGTTCCACAATACATGCTCCTACCGTAAATTTTTGTTGTTTCTAATCTAATGTCATATTTTTGACAATAAGTAATCGGTAAAACCATTTCAAAAACTATTTAATCTCATGCAAGACCTTTCCGCTCCGTAAAAGAGAATGATTGGTAACAGTGTAGTATATGTAGTTTTCTTTTAAAACAGTGTTAGACACTTAATACTGTCTACAAGGAGTGCAAAATCATATACTTGAATGATTTTCTTTATAAGCAAAAGTTAATTTAATTCATCAATATTATTTGTTAAAAGTGTAATACTTCAATAGATTCATGCTATTTCTCAGTGCAATATTGTCGCGACCGATAATGAAACGTATTTTCTCTCAGTGTGTTAAGTATACCATCCCCACCACTCGATTTTGCAAGTGGGCGATTTGTCGCTTCTGATCTGATTCTTCTGAGCCTAGACCGACTAGCTGATTGTTGTCTTTATGCGAGGAAAAGTGCGTTTTCAACCGAATCTAATAGCGTTTTCGATTACCCTTCACGCAAATCGCTCTTAGATTGGCCGGGATGAAAACAATGACGTCACAGATCAGTTTTAGGGTGCTCTAAAGCTAATTTCGAGCTGTCACGAGCGCTTGGTCAACAATTAGTTCAAATACACGTTCGAATTGTTGTCTGGTCCGTTTTAAAGGTTATAATTGTTTAGAAAGGATCTTTTTTTCAAGTATATTTCTAAAAGGAAATGAGTGGAAACCTAACCACAGGAACTATATAATACAAATGTTTGATGAGCTGGGTAATCAGTGTATTGACAAGAACAACCATATTCTTGTCCAAATCGTATATAATATATATATAATATGTATATAATCGTAGGGATTCTACTTTAATAATTTTCCTTTTTACATTCATTTTCCAGCCAAACAACAAAACCAAAACAAAACACAATTTGAATTAGGTTATGTCAATTTTATGCGGGATTTCCGGGTGTCTTTTTTGGGATTAATTTTCCTAAAAAAATTATTTTTTTTTTTAAAGTCGGGTGACTTTTCTAACTGGCTAAGTAACTATTTAAAATTTGTCTGCTGTAGCAGAATGCATTAAACAATGTATTTTGGGTTGTTTGCAAAATATGAGTAGCGTATGTAGTTACTCGCAATTTTCAAGTCGTAGTGCCAAACAAAAAACGTCATTTAAAACTACCCCTTAATTTTATCAAAAATAAGTTATTAAGGTTCCGAAACACCTTAATCGACGAAAAGAAAAAGTTGTCTGTCGGCCTGTTGTCTGTCTGTATACACGATAACTCAAGAACGGCTTAATTTTAATGAAATTTGGTACAAAAATCCTCTATCGGCTGACCATGAACTGATTATTTTTTGGGTAGGGTGGTGGGGGGTTGAAGGGGGGAAAAGGGGGATAAAATATTTAAAAGCAAGTAGCGATATACAACAAAAAATTCTGTTATAAAGTCCAAATTCGTGAGAGAAAATAATTGATTGTATGGTGGACTATCCGTGCTTTCTAGCACCAATTTTTTACCTTATAATTTTTTAATTTTTTTCGTCGTCCATCACCGCACAATATATTTTTATATTATAAATACCTCTGACCGGTTCTAGTTCTGTAAATAAATATTTGAGTCTCGATAGCTTATATCAGAATTAATTTTCAACATAAATAAGAACATAAAAATAAGTACCGTATTTTCTGAAAATCATTTTTTGTCGAAAATGTAATTTGTAAAAATTTTTTATTTGCATTTGGTTTTAGCTATAGCTTGATTACGATTGTTTTCATACTACACCAGAGCAAAGTGCTTGGCGATGGCAGTTGTATTAATTTTAAGGAATAAGAAAAATTTAAACATTCTTGTTTCTTATTATTGCCATCTGGTAAACCGGGTTTGAATTTAATTTGGGTTTACAAGAAGCCACATGTATTAAGCGCATATAACTATGAGATATTGTAATAACCCAAGTCTCGCAAAAAATGTAATTATCATATCTTTGAAAAAAATCAGGGTTGGCTTTGAGCAAGGCCAGAGGCGAAAAATCTACTGCGCATGCCTGACGCAGTCCACTCGTGCTAAGAAGAGTTTTCGGCTCCAGGCTAACTTCATTGGAAGAGTTACTATCGCTACGGCTTTTTTTTTCGGAAAATGCAAGGGCAGAGCCGTTAAGGCCACAAAAACGGCGTAGTGAGATCTTGCAATGTTCAGAACACGGTGCAAACACCATATGTAAGAAAAAGTATAATATTAGGAAAGTAACCATTTACTAATCCTTCTATTAAAGGTTTTGATGCTCGGCTTCGTGCTTCATGGATTGCAATGTCCCGAAATTAAAAATAATCAGAAGAAAAATCATTATATAACATCACAAAAATAACAAATTTCCGTATTATTTTATCACTTGGACATGTGTCAATTTATTTGCTTATGTTCCATTAGACAAGTGGCCGGTGGAACCTGAATTCCAATACTCCAATCAAACTCACTTCAGTTTCCTTGGGCCTACTAAATTACGTGACCTTGGCGTTTTAGAATTACGGCAGAATCTCGCTTATAAAGAAAAAAAACTATAACTTTTTTGTTATCAGATAATAGGATTTATAAAAATCGACAACCGTATCCAAAGGATTTTTCAAAATTTGGTGTATTTTTTCAAAAAACCAAAAAGTCCAAAAATTGCTGTTACAGATTTCTGTATTATCGACGAGGCTAAAGAAAAAGCCAGGGAAGATTTTTGACTATTGATAGCCGTGTTTATTTTATTTCGGGAATGAGAGAGTGCAGCAAAAAACTGTCTGGATACGGTTGTGAGGAATTCAACAATAAACATTCCTGCCAAATTTTAACAGATTCCGTTTCCTCGTTTCCGATATTCTGCCCGTTAAAAATTGGCCCAAAAACAGCAAAGTAGTGTCGTCAAATCTACGCCGTTTTTGTGGCCTTAAGGCGGATTTAGAGTTCCGTAAAGTACAATAAACTTTAAAACGCATGCTGCTGTTCATAGTATTCCGTAAGCCGCAAGCGGTAAGGGCACCATGCATTTGCTATTGTCTATTTTTGTTGCGTCTTACCTTATACCTCATACCGCTTACCTTAAACGGAATTTGCGCCACGTGGATTTATGAAAGTTTTACAACTACTGCATTTAATTCATGTGTTTTCCTTGGACGTGATTTCCAGCCAGGTGGAAAATCGGTTTATTAAGTGTTTTTGTCAACTTGAAAACCACTTCCGTCGGTTGCTCGCCATTTTACCACGTTTCTGCACCTAGTGAATTGTGATTCTTGTATGGCAATTAACCATAGTTGAGGGGCAAAACTGGCGTTACATCTAAATAATAAACGCACAATTATACTAAAAATGCCTTATGGGAAAGTTTTGGATGCTGTTGACAAAAAATTGCTAAAAATAAGCAGGAATTGTTTTAAAATTTTTGATTAATTTGGGAAAATTATACTAAAACTGCCGTTTTTAAGAAGTTTCACATGCCTCTGGTAAAAATTCATTAAAAGTAAAACAGTTTTGCAAATTAGGCACAATTTTTGCCTAAAAACTGTTTTAATTTTTTTATCGCTTTCAAAAAAAAAATAATTAAAACTGATTTTTTCCTAAATTTTGAAAATATGTAGAGGGCCTATGCTTTTAAAGAAATAAAAGTTTAACCGACAGACAAGGACATATGAAGACCACAGGAGAAAAACGATCTAAGTCACAAAACTATTTTTTTGACTGACCAGTTTAGTAAAGTTATAAAAAGGCACCTTAAACAGAGATAGGTTTTATTTTTTTTACAATGAAAAAATCTCAAAATATTTCCTAAATACAAAAAAAAATGTGGAAGAACGGTCCAAGTCCAGTTTAAAGAGCAGTGTTCCTGTAAAATGGACAACAAAATTTAATTTTCTGCTACGTTTTCCGATTGACTAAATATTAAAAGTAGTTAATGACATTATATATGAGGGTGGGGGAAGGGCCAAGTAAGGAAAATATTCAGTGACGTAGCCGGCCTTGCGAAGCGAAAGAGGCAAATATATGAGGGAGAGCATTATTAACAAAAACAACAGGGTTTCGAAGATAATCCAAAATTATTATTGGCAATATAATATTACGCCATTTTTTGTAACGAGTTTCATTGACGCTTGGACTTGGATAGGTATTTCATACAGCGATGTGGATTTGGATCGGTTTTCCATAAGGCAGCCACTTTTTAAATGACAATTACTCGGACTTGCATCAGTTATCGACATATTCAAGGGCTTCATGTTATAAAGCATTATAAAAAGTATACGATAGGATGGTTAACTGATTTTTCACTAAGATGTGACTTAGATCGTTTTTCCCCTGTGGTCTTCATATATTTAGAGAAGCTTTCAACCTTATAGAGAAAACAGTCGACTTTTTTTCCCAAATCCTTAAATATCTTCGAAAAAATAAAAAGTGTTTGGCTCATTTATTCCAAGACATTTAATGGTTTATAATTTCCTATATATTAGATAATAAATAAACTACCCTACTTGAAATGAAAAACTTCTTCAAATATATGTACTTGTCTATCTGATGGGCTTTCATTTCTTTAAAAGTAAATTGTTTAGATACCAGGAGGGGGGCCCTATTCTTATCTGCCTTTGCCCATGGAATTATCCCGCCTTCCATGAAATAATAATTTAAAAATGATAGGATTAATGTACCTACAAAATCAAGGTGGTCGCCTCTATTTTTACTGATTTTGGCGCCCCTGGATCGTTGCGTTTTGGGAAGTGGCCCTAGTTGGCCCACCCTAGAACCGGCGCTGTTCTACCCCACTACCCCTCAAACCTTTTCTACCCCAGGTTCCCCTAACCATCGTATTTATAATAAATATGTGTCTCGGCAAAGACCATTTCCATCTTCCCGTCGACAGCTGCCTTATTTCATCAAACACTGCTTCACTCTTGAAATCAAGTTGACATGAGACAAAATTAAAGCCGGCAAACTTATAAATTTACCAAGAACGCGCATTAATAGGCATTTAGTTGACAACAGTAGTGACATATTTATGATTTTTGTGTTTACATAAAGTAATTTATTTGAGTATGCATGGCGCGGCGTTTCTGTAGCCTAGAGCTACTGCACAAATTTATGGTTCTTTTGAAATTACAAATAAAAACACAACAAATACTCGTTGCTATTCGACTATTATTTGAGAGATACATTTAAAATTAGAATATATTTAAAATGTGGACAAATCTTTAAACCTTAAGTATTTATTTTTCAGTGGCCTCTATATGAGTGCAATCCCTAACTACACACAACGGTCCCGGAAGGTTTCCGTGAGGTTCTCCTTGGTTGAAAACGTTCCCGCTCTAATTAGATCGTTCCAGGAAAAATTCTAACGGATCGCCACGGAACGCTTTAGAGAAACGTTTCAGGAACGTTCCAGAGAAATATTGCTCAAACGTTTCACAAACGTCCCATATTTAGATCGACTGATCAGTTCGGAAGGTTTAAGGGGGGGGGGGAATCGTAATAGTTTTAGTCCACCATGCCAATATGGTATGGGGGACTAGTAAAATCGTGAAATTTTGACTTTTCTTAATTTTATGAAAAATGAGTTACTAAGGTTCCAAAACACCTTAATCGACGAAAAAAAAAGTTGTCTGCCGGTCTGTTGTCTGTCTGTATACACGATAACTCAAGAAAGCCTTAATCGATTTTAACGAAATTTGGTAAAAAAATTCTTGATCAGTGGACCATGAACTGATTAACTTTTGGGTAGGGTGGTGGGGGATTGAAGAGGAGAAAAGGGGGATAAAATATTTAAAAAAATTGTAACGTTGCAACAAAAGCAAGTAGCGTTATACGGTTTTCGGATTTAAGTTTCTATGAACATGTGCTATAAATTTTGTTATAAAGTCGAAATTCGTGGAAGTTTTAGTTTCCGAGTTATTTGAAAAAAACGTTAAAATATATTAAAAAATCGTAACTTTTGAAGTAAAGCAGCTGTTGATATGCGGTTTTCAGATTTTGATTTTCGTAAATATTACCCAAAAATTTTGTTATAAGGTTCAAAGCTACAATTTTCTAGATATTTTCATTTTCTTTCAACATAAAATAATTGGTGGACTATCCGGGCTTTCTAGCATCAATTTTTTAATTGTGCATTGCATTGGTAGTATTTTAAACGTACATATTTCTGAATCTGCAATGATCGAGTGGTTATGGTATTGGCCTATCGTTTAAGAGTTTGAGGGTTAGAATACCGCCTTTGCCTCCACTTTTTTTATTTATTTTTTGTTCTTCATTTATTTCTTAGAATGTATTATGACGGGTTATGATTTTTAGAACACAAAAATATATTTTTTTATTTTATGTGAAGCAATATTTTATGATTTAATTATTTAACGTTACAAGGAAACGTTCAAGAACGTTCCGAGGGAACGTCAGAGAACGTCATATTTGCTAACATTTGCTGTTCCCGGAACTTTCCGAGTAAATTTTTTAGCGTTTCAAACTGTTCCTGGAACGTCCTCGGAATGTTCTTGTCTTGTTGGGGCTATTTCCTCGATTATACCGAAAAATTAACAAAACAAAGAAATGCCTAGCAGCAGAGAAAGTTCTGATTAGTTTTAGCATTGTCTAATATAGAGGGTGATCATTTTAAAACTTTCCATACAAGATTCACGTATGTAGAGTAGAAAAATCCTCGGACACGTCGATTTTTTATTCAAAAAGGACACATTTTTTTCTATCCTGAAATTTTTGTTCGCACCCTCTTCAAAGGGTAAACTTTACCTCTATATTTTGAACAGGGAAAGTGGGTTGATTGATACAATCTTACAGTATAATACAATCTTTCCAATCGCGTAAAAATTTCAAAATTCCATCGATTCGTTTCTAAGATATTCACTTTTACAGTTGGATGGACCAATGCAAAAATAGTTTTTTTTTAGAAAATAATTTTTTTATTCTTTGAGAAATCCCGGGATACGTCGGTGCACTGCTACGAAAAGTGCAATTTGCCTGTACAATTTGAGTTTATTTTGAAAATGAATATCTCGAAAACGAATCGATAGATTTTCAAAATTTTTACACGGTTGTAAAGACATTTAAAAGCGCATTTACACAGACAAACTTTCCTTTGATGATGAAATGCCGACAAACATTTACACGAGCCTCTTGAGCAAAATGTTCAAAGAAATGTTCGAGAAAAATCGCGTACAACAAAACACACGTAAATTTTGGAGAGAATGTTGAGCAAAATTTGTTTGAAGAAATGTTGGTAATAAAAATTTCTTACAAATTTAAATTTTATAGTTTTATGGGAATTCATTGAATTTAACTGAAAATAGAAAGACTAAGTTTTAAAACAAGGTATTTTTAATTAAGTGCTTTCCGACGGAAAAACGATTTGATGTCGAAATTCACGTTTTTACCTCATAAACAACTTCGATTGATCTGATTTTTATAGGGGATATGCCAGTATACTTGTAACTTTTTAATTTAAAATAAAAATTGGCACTTATTTATTGCTGTTGCTGGGTTAGGAGAAGGTAAAAACCGTAGACTAGTGAGAGGGGGTTTTGGTCAAATGAACATTGACACACAAAATTACAGCAGTGTTTGACAGCGCTGGCTTCCGACTGTCTAAACCTCCCTATCCCCCCCCCAGGGAACAACTAACTACTCTCCAGAACAGTTCTCTAAAAATATCCACCTGCATTTTAAAAAGTAATTACTTCGAAGACATTTCCGTTTTCTTTTTGTAATGAAAGAAAACCAAAAAAGTTAAAGAAAAGAATTAAATGTTATTATCTCCATCATTAACTATTTTAACATTGCATATGACAAAACTGATAGCCAATAATAATGTTTCGCTTGCCGTCGCCTTTTTTTCAGAAAAGTTTAAAATAAAAGTTGTTGTTCCATTTTTTTTAAAGAATTGAGATCACTGATCACTGATGTAAAATTATATTTATTCTCATCTTTAAAAATATGTTTCCAAAATAGATAGCAATAACTTGCTCAAAAATTTACCCGAACAAAATGTTCAAAGAAAAGCTCACAAAAATGTTCGCGCGAAAAATTTCAGTTCTTTTGCACGAGCTTTTATTTGAGCATGTTCGTCTGTGTAATTGCGCCTTAAGAAACCTTCAAAACAAAAGGTATCACTCGATCTACTTTCCGTAATTAAAATTTAAGGGTAAAGTTTACCCCTCGAAGGGGGTGCGTGGTACAAAAATTTCAAGACAACAAAAAATCGACCTGTCTGCGGATTTCTTCAAAATCAGACTTTAAATAAGCAAAATCTTGGGTGGGAAGTTTTGAAATAAACAACCTGTATATTAAAGTCGGCCAACCTTAAATGGACAAAATAGTTGACACGGTTTTTAGTCCAAATCACTAAATATCTTGGACAAAATGAGTCGCACAGTTTTCATTTCGAACTGATTTTATTTTGAATGGGTTTTACCATAAAGTAAGTAACTTTTACTTTATGGTTTTAAAATAAAATCTGTATAGAATGAAAAATGTTCGAGTCATTTTGTTCAAAATATTAAATGATTTGGACCACGATATGGTCGGAAAAGTGAGCACCATTTTGTCCCTAAGGTTATGTAACTTCCCTATATATTAGATACTGGTTTTATCTAGGGTTTGGGGGACTCACGAGATAAGGCCGGATTTAAATAAAAAAGAACTCTCCAACCCTATTTCTGAAAAATTTGAAACTTGAAAGATAATCAAATAAATAAAAAAACTTTTAATAGTGGACCATAAAAAATGGCACAAAATGTTTTTCTCTATTACTTCTACAATACTTAACCGATTTAAACAAAATGTCCATCGTTTGTTAGGTAATAGATTTACAAAAAGTGAAAATTTATTTCTACCATTTTTAATTCCAAAATGGCGGACTCTACAAAGGAAGCCTTTACTCTGCTTCTTATAAAAAGCTATCAACTTCTAAAATCGGTTGAGGAAATTTTGAGTTATGCTGTTTTTTCCAAATGAGCATCAAACAACAATTCCTGACGATTCGTCCAAACTCAGCAAAAGTCTTTTTGGTCTTATTTCTTTCATTTTTACCCGATTTTGATAAAACAAACATTGTTGTGTATAAAATAAAGTACATTCTGATACAAGCAAATACTTTTAAAATTTTAAAATTCAAGATGACGGACTTAATAAAAGAAATTATTTTTGACGCTCGTTATTTCTGGTGATACGAGAAAAATTTTTAAACAAAAACTTTATTGCCAAAAAGCCTTCTCTTCGCCGCTTGCAATGAGCCTACGGTTAAAGGAATTTTGAGCAATGTTTTTTTTCAAATGAGCTTTTTTAAAGTTTTAACAAATCGTCCAAACTAAGCCAAAATTTTTTTGCTCTAGTTCCTTTTTGATAAAACAACCACCATTGTTTTTGAAATAAAGTACGTTGTTATAAAAGTACATCTTTTTCCGCCATTTTAAAATCCACGATGGCAGTTTTAATGAAGTAAATCACATTTTTTAAAAAATTTAAAATAATAAAAACTTTATTGCCAAAAATTTTTTTTCTTATCTGAATATGGTGTTCAATAGATGACATCAAATCGTGAAGCGTTAAGCGCTTCAGCAAAGGCGATTTAAATTTAAAACGATCCAAGGTTTAGGGCGCCCCACGATTTTATGAAATACGTATGAAAAAATTTATTGTTTTTTTCCTTTTAGTGCGAGCTTAAAAAAAATCGTTAAACTTAAAAAGTTTTTTTATTTATTTAATTTTTGAAGTTTTTTTTTACGGTTTTGGTTTAAATAAAAAGCAAATACATCGAAATCGATCACTAAAGAGAGATTCATAATTTGCCTTCCCAATCGGGGGGGAATTGGGGGTGTTTTTTCCATAATAGTGTATTTTTACAGGACCTAAATTGATTTACCTAAAGTGACGTTGCATTAAGTCAATAATTTTTCGCATTTGTTTTCTTCATTTAAAATTAGGTGGCTAAGTCTAATCGCCCCTAGTGTCAACGTCGATAAGTACAGGTAGCGCAGCCAACGACGGTCAAACGTCGTCAAATACAACGTAATATTTAGTAAATCCTATAACGTTTTATAATTGGAATAACTGACCAACAATGTAGCAAAGAAAATTTCACGTCCGATTCGTCGCACCTACTGACATTGTATGTAGTATAAAAGTATACCCTAATTTTTACTTAAAAAACCTAGCTTTTTGGTTACATGCTATTTTTTATGTTTTAATGCTTTTACCTATGTAATATAATTATTAACTGATTTTAATAGAGTTATGTTTTATTAGGCAAAACCTAATTTTATATTTATAAATTTGCTGCTTGGGTTAACTTTTAAAGTTTTGTTCTTTTATACAATACTTATTGAACAAGTAGAATAACATGTGTATTCGACTACATTGCAGAGTGAGTATTATACGTAATGTTAATTTATCACAGACCAGTAGTAGTAGTATAGGGACGGCCCGTGGGCCTGGCAATTAGGCCTCTTCATGGATCCTTTCTGCCATACCCCGTTTTAAACACCTATGCCCCTACTTCCGCTGCAACTCTCTCTCCGGGCCTCCCTGTTTTCTTTACGAAGTTCAGTATGTCGGCCCATTTAATGTGACTGCAGCTATTTTTCCTCTATCGTGGGAATTTCTCACTTCAGCTGCCTTGATCTGGCACATGCTATTAAGTGCTGCGCCGATTCCTCTTCCAGCCTGCAAGCGGGACACACGGGATCTCCTGCTACACTCATTTGGGTTAGATGTTTGTTCAGCCGATTGTGCCTAGTTAGCAACCCTGTCAGCAGTCCAATGTCCTTTCGGGTCTTGCCTAAGGGTCATTTAGTTCTGAATACATTCGGACTATTCACGACTAGCTTGCACGGTCTGCACTCTGACTCTTGCCTGCAGTACGTCTGTTGAGCCATTCTGTACCTGTTTCCTTATTATTCTGAGAAGAGTTTCCGGGCTAAAGCTTTGGGTTTCGGCCCCTAGTCTGGCAAGTTCGTCCGCTTTTTCATTCCCTGGTATTTGCTTATGATCTGACACCCACATCAGTGTTACCCTCTTGTCTTGGGTCAGTGTTTGCAGTGTTTCAGCGCACTCTTCATCAACTTGGCTGTCGAAGCATATGTATACGTCCCTCCTGCGATTTTTGACCTTCGGTAGGGTTGATGCCATTGTAATGGCATATACCTTTGCTTGAAGCACCGTAGCGTATTCTCCAAATGGATAACTGAACTGAACTTTTTGGCTTTCCGTGTAAACTCCTGTACCTGTTGTCTGCCTGGCTGACAGTTTAGAGTCATCCGTGTAGCAGACCATCGCTTTCTGCTTAATTCCATTTGGAATTCTTTCGCTTTGCCATTCGTTCTGGTATTGTAACTTTGTACTTTTTATCAAACCTCCATGGTTTAAGCGGTGCTTTCACTGGAAGTTTTAGGAAGGGCAACTCTTTCGTCGCCAGTCCCTCGACCGCCAGATGGCCCACTCTTTCCTCCCTGTTGATCCATGTTGGAAGCGAGGAGAGACCCAAGATGGTTTCCAGGGCGTCGATGGTGGTCGTTTTCATTGTCCTCATCGTCATCATAGACCAAATAACTGTTCATTAACTGCTTGATATAGAGTATTTTGCTTATAACTATAATCACACTTATAAATTGTTTTAGTTACCACAATAACCATTGATATTTGAACAAAAAACAATATTTTCAGACTTTATTTTAAAGTTTAGTTGCGTCATGTCAATGTTCAATAGCTGCATACTCTCCTAAAGTAAATAAAAAAAACTAAAGAAAAAAACCATCAAACTTAACGTTAAAGGCTGTTTCTAAATAGCAAGTTAGCGTTAACTCGAAGAACATAACCTTGCAAAAATCTTTAACTCGAGGGTAACCAGGGATTTAAGGTGAGGGTAAGTTACCTTACCTCAGGGTTGACCTAAACCAAATATTGACTTGATACAGTCAAAAACTGGGATTTATAGCCCGAGTTAATTTAACTCTCTGGTAACCCGCCATTGCGAAACCGACCCTAAATGAGTCTTGAAATTATTTGGAATCAGATTACAGCTTATAAATCTGCTGTTAATTTAGTGTGTCTTATTAAACTTCGTATACTTTTATTTTCTTTGAAAAAAAATAAAGTGACTACCAACCTGTATTTGTGGAAGTTAAATATCATATTAAACTTATGCTTATAGGTATTTCGCTGTCGCCATAATATTATGCTTGTAGGTTTGACGATGCTAGACTTATTTGACAATCCCTGACTAACACTTCGGTTTGACCGAGGAAGCTTTATGTTTTCCTAGAGGATAAAATTTTTTTTGAGAATTGACTGGTGATCGATTGTATCGAACTACAGTCAACGTTTTAGCAAGCAAGATATTTCGGCGATATATCTAAAGCAAGATAATTCTTCTTTTCAAGTTTAGGTTATGTTCATTGTCTGTTGCCCTCGGATGTCTTTCATGTGTGTGGGAAGTTGCATTTCCCTCTCGCCGGCCGGGAATATATTTACTTTGTGTCTTTCCCGCACGTCGTGCGGAAAAAAAATTTTTGCGCACGGCGTGGGTAAAATACACTCATACGCACGCTTTTTTGCGATCTTTTAGGTCTAATTTTGAAACTCAAAAAGAAAATGCAAAAAACAGCTATTTGCTATTTTAATACCTAATAATAAAAATACGGTTTTACGTAAGTAGGAAAAATTTTGCACCTGACACGTGCGAAAAGTGTCTTTTCCGCCCTTGAAAGCTTGCTCGAACTCCGCTCCGCGTTGTTCTTCCAAGTGCCGTTGCGTGCAGAAAAGTGTCACTTTCCGCACTTGTTAGGTAAAAAACTATTTCTCGCTTCCTTTGAAGATCAGAATCTCATTCTTGGCGTTCGCGCAACGCCTTACCTGCGGTTACTAAACTATTGCTGGCTGCATCTATCGGTGGACCAATCACAATAAATACAGGGTGTTCATTTGAAAACCTCCCATCCAAGATTTACGTATTTAGAGTCGGAGGGGTAAACTTTATCTCTAGATTTTTAATAAGAAAAGTGGGTCGAGTGATACCTTATTTTGAAGGTCTCTTAAATCTCTTTACAACCGTGTAAAATTTTGAAAATCTATCGATTATTTTTTGAGATTCGACCCACTTTCCCTATTCAAAATATAGGGGTAAAGTTTACCCCTTGAAGGGGGTGCATGTAATAAAAATTTCAGGATAGACAGACATAGACATGTCCGAAGATTTTTCTAAAATCAGACTCTACATACCTGAATCTTGTGTGAGAAGTTTTAAAATGAACACCCTGTATATGGTTTGGTTCTATCAAAAATAAAGAGAAAAGCCACACGCCTTGGAAGATTTAGGTATGTAAAATAATTCCTGGACCTAAATTTTTCAGAGACACGTTTCATAAATTTAAAATTTTAAAAACATTTTGTGCATAAATTGTAAAAATTTCTGCGACGCCATTATTATTTACGATATTAGTTTTTATTTAAGTAAAAATGGCATTTTTAATGTTTTCCGAAATATTTTCGTATGCGGCAGTGTAAATACACAATTTGAAATTTGGTTACTCCTGCCCCCATTCCACCCTTCTTAGATTTGAGACCAGGTCCGCGCTTGTAACCTCCTGTTTTCTATCAATAAAATTTTATTAATTATGGCCACATTGCCGGTTACCATTACCTGTACTTGAGAAAGGTACTTTTCCTTATTAAAGTTTTTGAAAAATGACCTTAGAACCTTAACGTCAGAAAGTTTTGCCTTTAATGTTTATTTATTCAGAATTTCACTTTCTGTAGACAAAATGCTAAACAACCTTGCAATAAGAAAACGTCGCCGAGATGTTACTGTACCCCCCCCTCCCCCCACCGACGTAAGTTTCTGGGTGCACTACTGTCAAAATAACACTCATTCGGTTTCCAAACTCGCCGAAAGCTGTAAAAATCACCCCGCTACTAACAAAATAATAAATAAACAAAAAAGATTTCCAATGAGCCGGTCAAAACCCAAAGCCTCGGTAGCTCAGTTAGTTAGAGCGTTGACATGATATTCTAGAGGTTCTGTGTTGAATTCCCGGTCTAGGTAAATACCTTTTTCTACGATTCCGTAATTCCGCAATTAAAACAAGTTCTGTTTATTGGAAGTACCCAAAAGACAAAATTATGAAGCTCGAAAGCAATTAATAAAGCGAAGTAAACTGCCTATAATCTACTGTCTTGAGCGAACCAAAATACCCACGGATGCCTTACATTAACTCAAAGGAGTGCCGCGGTTTTTTAGACCCCCCTGTGTAGTTATAGGATCAATAAAATAAAATTACGGTTGCATAATAGTCATAGAGATTTCATTGAATTAAATCTAACCCATCTTACAAAAAAACTCTAATGCGCTCTTTGTCCGCACTTTTTTGTCACAGTGCCGAAGATAACTACCAAACGCAATTTTGAGTGACGCATAAAAATGTTTTGGAAGATTTTTGAGTAAAAATGTCTCCCAACATCAGTGCTTTGCTAAAATTTTTGAAAAAATTTGAACAGGAAATTACATTGTATTCTTTAGATAGGTGAGTGCGCTTATTGTAAATTATTTAAAAAAAAATATGGTAGGTGAGTAAAGTATAGTGATGCGAATATAATGTAACCTTCATATCTGCTCGGAACAGTTGGAGACCATGCTTACACTAAGCGTGGGACCAGAGGTTTTCGATCGGTATGATGCGAATGCATCTAGCCTCTCGTATCCAAATGCCGACCTCACCTTCTCGTGGTGCCCCTTGTTCAAAACAGACGAGAAATCAAAATGAGAAATGCGCCCTCTAACCTAAAGCTTTCAACTATCTTAAGACCCCCGATACCATGGCAACTGCAGGTGTTTTGTCAACAAGAGCCACAGTGGGGCAGAAGAGTATTTTTACGTTTTCTGACAGAAAACCATTCGAGGTTATGTTTCTCTAAAAAATATGTTTTCAAAAACATTGATCTAAAACGAATATTAAACCGCTCCGCGTGTGCGGTCGCCCGCTGAAAATAGCCTAGCGCTGTGCGGGTATTACTTCGAGTTATCAAAGAACCAAGAGAACTTTCTTTTTATACCTTCATCAATATTTTTTCTACTCAATCCTATGAGGTTGAGATATTTTTAACCTCAATTGATTTATTAATAAACAAACTAATATTTGCGCAGAGATCCCAGTGCAGGGAGGTCCTGCAAGAAAAAAAAAGGCTGACCAACCACATGAATCACATCATATTCTTTATTAGTATAAAAGCTACATAACTTGGCTTATAGCCAAAAATTTACACATTACTTAGATGACTCATATTGTTTGTAGGGCTTACAGCTTTGTGTATTTGTATCACCTGTATAAGCTAGAACGTAACTTATTGCAGGCATGTGTTAGTAATATTCCCAATGGTAAAATGTTACATTTCTATCACATTCACATATTCAAGATAAGAATAAAAAGTTATATAAAATAAAAGTCAGGATAAATGAAGTAAACTAAATGTCAGAATTTATTCAAGTTCAACTTTGTCCCCGAGTACTCTGTTACCGAGTACTCTAGTCGTTGGAGTAGAGTTTTCATTATTTGGGGAAATGCCAGCAACTTGACAGTCTGCGGGTCGTTTGGGTGTAGTTTTGCCTTTGTTTTGCAATCCAGAAAGGCCTGCTACAGCCAAATCTTCTTTTCTTCCAGGTAATTTTTTTTCTGTTTCAACCGATAAGTTGTTTGTTGTATCATATAGCCCCAGATGATACACTTCAACTGTGTATAATTATTATTATCCTAAACAATAAAAAACTGTACGTATGTGGATCAGTGGTTTTTAAACAAAAAGTGAAATTGCTAAGCAGACTAACAAATCCTGATTATTAGTCTTGTCACAAATTTCTTCTCAAGGCTACACAACAATATCTTGAACACAAAAAACCTCGCAAAAAACTTACTATAGCAACTATCAATCAAAGCTCGAATCATCAGATTGTATCTCTGTCTGGGCAATTGTCTGGTTTTTCTCATTTGGAGTGTTATGCACTAAAAAGCTCTGAGCATATCTCTCATGGACCTTTTTCTCAATTTCAGAAATTTGTGGTTCTTCGCTGAGTTTTTTTGTAGGCTTGGTTGGCTTGAAGTCTGCAGCTGATGAAGCTATTTCATATAGCAAGCTATTTTTCTCATTCTGTGGCTCTTTAACGCCAGACCTAAAAGATAAACAAACAATAACCATGTACTGTGCTAAGGACAGTTTACAAATTATATAACACAAAAAATCAGGATTATGAAGTACAATAGAAAAAAGTTAAGAGACCCCCCACCCTCTACTTTATACTGAGGTTTTTTACTTTTTGAGTATTAATGCAACCAAGGATTAGGATTAATTTTTGATAGCAGCTGCAGCTCTTTTTCTACTGTAATGTAAGCCTGCGGTTTCAAATGAGGAATGAAGGTGACACAGATTTGTTGAGAGGAAACTGAATAACTTGTCTAGCTTTTTATGTCAATTTCATCGTATTTTGCAAACTCCTCTAACAACCTCTTTATTCGTTATTTAAGGGTGTTTATGGGGAAAAGTTTTCCGGTTAAAATCTGCAGAATCTGCTGTATGATCACCCATGCATTAGAGTTTCCAAACGGATTCTACTCACCACGGATCTAAACACAACAAGCAATTCCCGAAAGCGTGGTTAAGGTAACAAAAATGGCAGATAGTTGTCAAAAACGTCAAATACGGTCAGGTATACCCCAAGATACGGCCCAGTATAATTCCTTGTCTAATAAGGGCAGACCGTAACTTGATTACTGTCGGTAGTTCCTGCGCATACTTATCTGTCAATGGAGTGGTTAACCTGGAATCAACACTGGGAACTGCTCCATTAAGGACCTGTACAAACTCGTACAGGGGATAAATTTTATGGAGTGGTTAAACTAGAATCAAAGGGTGCACAATAAGCCAGTAATGGCTGCAGTGCAGGGACTCTGGCCAGCCATCAGGCTGGTCGGAGCCACAATCGCGGGGTTTTAGTCGGTAGGAATCCGACACTACCCGGGCTCTCCTAGTAGAGGAGAAATGACTCTGGCAAGAAAGTAGTTCGGGCGTCTTATGCAAGATTTCCCCTTAAGACCCTTGAAAAAAAATATATAGTTACCTTTTTTTTGCCCCTTGTATTCTTTTAACAAATTATTAATATACGCAATTATGAATTATAGGCGAAAATATAATAAAAAGAGTAGAAATGGACAATTAGTATTTATTTTATGACCATTTGTTATAGGTCGATATAGCATAATTTATTGTAGCAATAATTCAAAAAATATTTTTATACCAATTGATTAAGTATGATCATAAAGCAACTTTATTGGAAAAAATTTGCTCTCCTGATTCGGCACAAAATAACGCGTATGACAACATATATTTATTAATATTAATAATTGGTGAATAGAAAATATTAAGGAAAGTAGGTAGTTAGATACTGTAACATTATTATAGTCGAAATTATACCCATTTACAATAAAATAGAAAGATTAAACGAACTCCTTAAAGTGAAGATAGTGAGTAAATATCTGGCCAATTCTAGTACTTCTAACTGCACGTTATCGCGAGTAGTTCAAAGCCCCCAAAAAAATTTGGCTTGTCGGCTTTCACGTATAAGAGGATGTGATTATAACCTAACTTATTTTAAAGATGTGTCGCAAAAGCAATACAAAAAGAGCGGAAAAATTAATTCTCAAATTTTTTATTTTTAAAAAGGTGGGGCCTCGATATCAAGGAAGAGAAGTATAATTAAGATCGAACTTTACTTTAAGATATTCGTTTGATCTTTCAGTTATACCTGTGTCCCTCGATAGTGAATAATTATTTGGTCAATTGTAGCCGTTTAAAGCCTTTTACGACACTCCAAAATAAAGTTATGAATTCTACGCAAAACTTTATTCAAGAAACACTAACAGCTTACCCGCTAACAAACCTAACAGAGGTTTTCTTGGATCCACAGCTAAGAAAGATGATAAAATGTTTTATAAATACTGGTAACTTCTTGATAAGTGTGGATCTTGTTTCAGAGTCCAAACCCCTAAACAGCAAATGAGTATACTTACTTACATTTTCAACGTTTCAATCTAACAAGCCTCACTTCTACTTTTCCTTAGCTTGGCTCCCCAAAATTTTTATAATAAATAGAAGAAAAAGTGTGTACTCAAGACATAAAATATTTTTACTGTTATTTGCAAGAAGGAAACCTTTGTTTCGTGTGTTTTACAAAAAAAAACACAAAGACTGGCACGAAAACCAGTATCTTTGTAATTTTAGGCACAAATACCATAATTGCAACACTAGGCACAAATACCATAATTGTTAAAAAACAAAATTAATCTACTCCTTATTTTATTATTACCCATCTAAATCGTTGTGTGTGTTGTGCGGGATTTACTAAGATCTAAAATAGTGGCCCCACAGGTCTAAATATTTACACTTATGAGGGGTACTAAATTCTAAAACCAATTTTCAAAAAACACTTACTCATACAGAAAAGATACAAAGTTATTAATTTTTTTTAACAGGTTTCAAAATGGCAAATGGTGAATACGCCAAAAATTTGACACATAATAGCTTCATTATCTGAGTTTGAGGAAATAAAGTTGATGATTTTTTAAACCACCTCAGGGGGGTGGTTTAAGTAATAAGTTATAATTTCCCTAAGTAACCGTTTTTACAAAGATTAATTTACCTTATTTAATATCCCAAGTTGTTCATTAACCAATAAGACACCTCCAAGTTTGTCCAGAAAAACGGCATATTTTGAACCCAAAAATAATATTTATGAGGGCACTACGAGGCAAAACAAACATAAGTGAAGGTCACTGATTATACACGAAAAATAAACCAAACAAAAAATCCAAAACAAGTATTTACAAACTGAAATTAAAACATTAAGGTTATCTGAAAGCTCAGTCAAGAAAACTTTCCTTACTCAAAGCCCACTCATTTCGAAGCTGTAGCTTTCATCAGTAGAGGTTGGTGCAAGCCAAGGTACAAGCAGAGGTAAGAGAACGCGCTGTTGTTTGTGATTTGAATGCAGCTAATATTTTGAAACCGACATTTCGATAGTGACAGAAATGTAAACAAAACTTGCATTTAAGTTTTTTAATACATTTCATAAATTAAAACACCTCAAAAAAAACAAAATTAATCTACTCCTTATTTTATTATTAAACATCTAAATCATTGTGTGACGTCAAATATTAATTAGAAAAATTAATTAACAAGGGTAAGTTTTAATTAGAGTGACATATAACCCCAATTTTAATTCGTTCTATAAAGTGTTTATTATTTAGACCCCGCGTGGGTTTAAATTTTTTAATTTTCTTTTCTTCTAAATTGAAACTTTCTTCTTAAATCCAACAAAAGATTGTATTAAGATGATTATTCAATAAGTAAATTTATTAAAATTCTTCTTATAAATCAAACTATGTCCAAAACTCAAGGAGGGTTTGTTTAAAATGCTTAAAACCTAAAATTTCATTCAAACTTAGGACCGTTCTAAAATAGACTAAATCATTTTAGTAAATCCCACCGTAAAACTGTATTTCTAAAACTTAGGCCCAAAGACTATATTCGTAAAAACTTTGGCACAAAAGCCAGCATATTTGTAAAATTAGGCACAAAAACCATAATTGTAAAACTAGGTACAAAATATCGTATTTATAAAACTTACACAGAAAGACACGAAATTTACATTTGTTAAACTTAGGCACAAAGACCCAATTTGTAAAATTTAAGCACAGATAATATTTGTAAAACTTAGGTACAAAAACCATATTTGTAAAACTTACGTACAAAGATCTATTATCCAATGCATGTAGAAATATCACATTTGTAAAACTTAGACAGAAAAATCATATTTGTAAAACGTAGACACAAAGAATCTATTTATTAAACTTAGGCACAAAGACCTATTATCAAATGTAGGCACAAAGCCTTCATTAGTAAAACTTAGGCACAAATAACATATTTGGAAAATTTAAGCACAAAGACTATATTTGTAAAACTTAGACACAAAACCTACTATAAAATGTAGGCACAAAGACTACATTTCTGAAGCTTAGGCACAAAGCCAACATTTGTAAAACTTGGGCGCAAAGACCATATTTGTACAACATAGGCAGAAAGACTATATTTGTATAACTTAGACACAAAGACCTATTATCAAATGTAGGCACAAAGCCTACATTTGTAAAACTTAGGCACAAATGACATATTTGTAAAAATTAGGCAGAAAGACCATATTTGTAAAACTTAGGCACAAAACCCTTTTATCAAATGCAGGCTTAGGTACAAAACCATATTTATAAAATTTGGGTATATAATCAAATGTAGGCACAAAGACCATATTTGTGAAACTTGGGCACAAAGACCTATTCAAATGCAGGTACAAAGACCACATTTTTAAGCTTAGGCACAAAAACCTAATAAGGACTTATCGGTACATAAAGTCGGCATAGCCTGACTTTAGTAAAGGCGGCACTATTTTTGACAATTCCGCACGAAGTGTAAAAGGATTCTGACATTGTTGTTGTAAATATGTCATCTTTGCGATCAAAATAATATCGAATTTCATAATATTGTGCCTGCCTTTAATAAATGACGGCATTAACTTTACTTTGTCAACTTTAAGAATGGCACAATATGAGCATGTTTAGATGATATTTTTACGTGATAAAAATGTTAGAAACCATTCAAACCTTCCTGTGGAACTGTCAGAAATAGTGCCGAGTCAGGCTATGTCGACTTTATGTACGGATAAGTCCCTAATATCAAATCTAGGCACAAACACCATATTTGTAATTTCCTGATTTTGCTTTCTCTAATGTTTTGTTTACCTGAGCATTTTTCTTACTGCTGTGTTTAGTTTGTCTCTTATAAGGAACCATATTAAAAGCCTTATTTATTTCATCCTCCTTTACTTTTCAATATGTGCCTTTAAGTTTTTTAATGTTCCTTTAGATTATAGTTTTCTTTGCTCAACTCTCTTTTAAACTGATTCAATCTCTCTATAAACTTTGACAAAAATACTATTTAATCTTTTCAATAATTTAATTTTTAAAAGTTTTGTGTCCGGCTGCAAATTTTTTGACCGATCTCGTAACCACTCCATGTTTAAAAAGTTGAAGATTAGTACCAACCAACCATTTCAAGAACGTCAATGGTGCCAGTCGACATTTGGCCAGAAGTGTAAAAAAAATGTTTTTGACCCATTTTTTTATGACGTTCATATTCGCTTTTATCAATATCTACAGATGACACACACAATAATTACACACTACCGTCGCAATTGTTAAGTCTAAGTAGCCGAGGAAGCTTATTAGCTATAGGGATGCATTGAAATGCCGTTGAAGTAATTTTCATACTCCTATTCACGTTAATTACAGCGGACCAAACAAATTTTAAATTTTTTTCGAAGAAATGGGTGTTGGCATAAAATATTTGAGAAGAAATATCTACACTTGACAGACAACAATTACACATTACTTGCATAAAGCTATGGAGGCGATGTATAGTAACAACTTTTAATTTACATTTTATGAAGCCAACCACAAAGCTTAGTTGGCATTATAATCTTATTTTAATTATTTAATAAGTATTTATTTTAATAACCAGTTTATTTAAATATAATATATACAGGGTGGATTCTGTAAATGGAATGGTTATCCTAGCGGCTTTAGGGAAGAGGTTTTAAGAAAAGCTAAAAGCGAATCAATAATTATTTTTTACGGACTTTCCGCCCATAATAAAAAATAATTTTCGGGACCCCAACTGGAGGCCCAGAGCCTACAAACTACCACTTGTGGCACCAATTTGATAAAATAATTTTTTTTGACATTTGTCAACCCATGTGTTAAAAATTTTAAAGAACCTATATTGCTGTCAATTAGCTTCAAAAGAAGGATATTATTGGCGCCCCATTTGGGGGCGCAGCCCAATTACTTTTTTTTAAATTTACTAGATATTGGATAAAAGGGTGATATATTCGAAGCACACCCCGATCTTCTTTTTCACTTAACCGTCCTTAACGATAAAAGGGATTTTCGATTTAAGAATTAGCCCTAGTCCTGGTTGATATTATTTTGACATAAATTTTGACAGCGGTTCTAAAATAATGACGCCTATTCAAAGATTGTGAAGATATCTTTGATTTTACTGAAAAAAGACTACCTATAATTTTGCAAAATTTTAGGGGTTATTTTTACAACCAAATGGCCGAACCAACCTCCCAGGCTAATTCTAAAATTTCATAACCGGGTTGCAACCGTGACGTCATTGTTTTAAAATGAAAGGACCGATTCCGGTTCTGGTTCAATTAGAACCAGGACCAATTGTAAATCGAAAATCGTTAAAAAATAGATTTCTTAAAATTTTTAACACATGACCTCCTTGCCTTCTAATGAGCCACCAATGATTTTCTTTATTCCGCTTAGTAAATAGAGAAATATAAAGAATTTAATTTTGAAGCTAAAACAATTGACAAAAATTAAGTTTTTTTTAAATTTTTGACACATTGGTTGACAGATGTCAAAAAAAGTTAGTGCGTTGAAGTTATTATTTAACAAGCTTTCCAAAAAGGTGCCACAAGTGATACCATCTAATTGAAAAAAAATAGATGGTATGCTTTGGGCCTGCAGTTGAGGGACCCAAAACCTCTTCTCTAAAGTCGCTAGAAGCATCGTTCAATTTAAAGAATCCACCCTGTATATTTATATATATATATATTATTTTTTTTGAACAATCCCATTTAATTTAAAAATATATTTTAATACAATAAACTACTTATGAGAAATTTAAAATAAATATATTTAATTTAAATTTATATTCTTTGAAACAAAGTATTGTAAACAATACTAAGTAATTGTTTTATTAGTGTAAGAATAATTTAAAAAAAATTAAACACCTGTAATTTACGTCATATTGTAGGTGCTTATCACAAAATTTTTAAAAGTTTTATTTTTATATGTGGTATGGTGCTCGTTGATATATGCACACCCCCTTAACGTTTTTAGTATTTGTCACAGTTAAATCAAAAAGTAAATTACTCATGTTATTATATACATTTCTATCACTCTTCAATTTTTTTGCAAATCACCAGCACTCGATGCTATGACGTCCTTTGTTAACAGAACACCCTGTCTATTTTTTAAATATTAGACAGACCTTTTCTTCCTGATTTCAAAACAATATATATGTTACCTGGTTCTAATGATAATTGACAAAAACTTTGCCTTAGGGTAGTGTGTTTAACAAAGAACTTAAGTTATTTCCTTATCAAGCACATTGCACTAATGGTAAATAAGTTTTGATTTTACTTGACAAGCGCCAAAGATAAACTCATCATATTATATAATTTGAGTAAAAAATTAAGGGAAGTTTTCGTTTATAAATAACCACTCTATATGAACATTTTATATTCTATATACAGGGTGGAGACTTTAAATGGAATATTGGCCGTAGCGGGTAAAAAAATTATTTCTTAGAAGAATCCGTAAACAAGTCAACTAATATTTTTAGCAGATAAAATTTTCGGTAAAAAAATGATTGTGTCGGACTTCAAATGTAATATTGCCCTAGCGGCTTGGAAATTTGTTTTTTAGAAAAATCCAAACACACGTCAACTAATAGTTAACAGTCAAAATTTTTGGCATACAATTTTTGTGAACGGACCCTCAGAAAGGGGTCGATGCACAAACAGCTTTTATTTTTTAATGAGAAGACCTCGCTTGTCGCACCTTGTAGGAAAGCTCATCGAAAAAGAAAAACGCTTGTGTATTTTTTTCTGACATTTGTCAACCTATGTGTCAAAAATTCTCAAAAAATGATTGTGTCGGACTTCAAATGGAACATTGCCCCTAGCGGGTTGGAAATTTGTTTTTTTCTTTAAAAAAAGTTGTATGTTAATAGACGTCTTTCTGAGTGTAAATTCACAAAAGTTTTAGGCCAAAAAATTTTTATGGCTAAAAATATTAGTTAACGAGTTTTTGGATTTTTCTAAAAACAAATTTCCAATCCGCTAGAGGCGATGTTCCATTTAAAGTCTTACACAATTATTTTTTAAGGATTTTTGACACATGTATTGACAAATGTTCAAAAAAGCTTCATAAGCTTTCCAACAAGGTGCCACAAGCAGGGTCTTATTATTAAAAAAAAAGTTGTATGCGAATAGACCTTTTTTTGAGGGTACGTTCACAAAACTTTTATTGCGAAAATTTTCATTGCTAAAAATATTAGTTAATGTGTTTTTGGATGTTTTTAAAAAACAAATTTCCAACCCGCTAGGGTCAATGTTCCATTTGAAGTCTCACAAAATCATTTTTTGCGGATTTTGACACATGGATTGACAAATGTCAAAAAAAAAAAAATTCACAAGCGTTTTTCTTTTACCATAAGCTTTTCAACAAGGTGCCACAAGCATTTTTCTAAAAAACGATTTTTTAACCCGCTACCGCCAATATTCCATTTAAAGTCTCCACCCTGTATATATAATTGTAGACACCCGGTAAAACCTAAAAATGTAAAATTAATAAACTAATATTAAAAACCAACTTTTAGAGGTTTTTGTTTGCTTTTTGTTTTGACAAAAATCATTAAAAAATAACGATTTTTGTTTGGCAAGGCATTATTTTAAAAAATTTGCAATTGCGCCCCTATGCACTGGTTGGTTTATAAATTAAATGTTAACGTGCATAATGTCATATTTAATAGAGGAAAAAAACTAGTTATTTTGTCAGCTCCTATATTTTTTTATTGATCTAAGAGATATTGTAGGAAAAGGGAAAAATACATATTTAAACCGAATAGTTGTCGAGATAATTAGTAAAAGCTCAGGCAAAAACACAAAAATTACCTTTTTCCGCATTTTTTTTTTAAGATGGCAGAGTTAATACAGGTCGGATTTTCATGGACTTGTTAAAGAAATTTAATAGTTTAATTAACTGTTTACGTTCTGGGTCAAATTTGCTTAAAATAACTACCCCTTTGGGCGCTGATGGCGCGGTGACGCAGCCAGATGCGGAATGGCACCATAATCATTTTTTAAATCCCCTAAATCTAATTATTCTGCCTAAAAATTAAGCCATTTTCGGCAGTTTTAACCAAGTAATTACGAAAAAATAATTTAAAAACATCGTCAAAATATCCAACTGTCAAAGATTAAAATGTCCCAACAGTGAACGTCACCGAGTAAAAAGGCACATCACTATAGTTACCATTGTTATTTCATTTACCAGCCGCCTTGATTTCTGGTGTAAAGATGGTGTGTTGCGAGAAGTGCTCTTCGTTCCAGATTTTGAAAACTATTTTCCTGTTGTTCTTGGATTTTTTGATAAAAGTATTAAAAAAAATAGTGTTAACAACTCGCAGCTAAACTGTGCTTTTTTTTTACTCGCGTTTTTAGATACCTCGCTGCCCTCGTTATTTAAACCAACACTTAAAAAGCACTATTTTAGCCACTATAGTTGTGAAAACTACTATTTTTAACACTCGAAATGGTTGGTATTAACCTTCAAGTTTTTAAACATTTTGAGTGATTACACGTTCGGTTATAAAATTTGCAGTCGGATCTCGTACTATCCCAGCAAACACAGAAGGTCGGTAAATAATCGGACCGAGCGACATCCGCAATGTCGGCTTTAGGTCAGCATCGACAGTTAAACATGGGCCGATGTTGGACCAACTACTGACTTCCATCACCGATAATTCGTCACCCAGCAAGCACAGAAGGTCGGCGGAAAATCGGACTAATGTCGCTATCGTCGGCGCTACGTCATCAACGGTAATTACATGTCGGATTTAACCTAATAGAAAAAAAAATAGATACTTGTCGTTGTGCATGACTTGACAAAAGCCCGATGTAGTATCCTCACGTCGGTAACACTTGTGTAAACTGAGTCGGCCCTACTCTCTCAGACAGGAATTAACTAAACTATCTATAAACTATTCATATATCAAATAAAATACCTGAATAACATTTCTCTCACATGCCAAATAACTACTTATACGAGTGTAATTTTCGATTAGATATATGTATAGCTTAGGTACTCTTGTTAAAAAAAAAACGCATACATGTATTTTTCCCTATGTCTCAAACTTTGACTTTTTGTTAGTGTATACTCAGACAAACCACCAGCTAGTAATGTCTGACAGCATTAAATTCGGTATTACGATGACGTTGTGTCATATTGATAAAATCAAAAGTAAAAATAAGGCCTTTAAATCAAAAAATTAAACTCAAAGGAGAATTTTGAGTTTAGTTTCTTGTTTCTAAAATCATGTTTGAATCTAGGATATCTTTATTGATTGCAAAAGAGTAATTATCACTCGAGCAACACAGTCTCAACTAAAAAGCCAGTTAACTCCTACCGCATCAGTGCCCTTTTACCTACTGTGGCTGCCATTTTTATAACCAAATTGACAGGTAAAACATGGATCTTCTGTCAGTTAGGTGTCATTATGGCACCGATAGCAGGCCAAAGGATACTAAAACGAAAATGAGTTAACTGGATTTTTAGTTCAGAACGGTGTTGACTCGAGTTACAGAAGACGGCTGGTCTATAAGGAGAGCGACCACTTATTTTGGGGGTTGATAAAATGACGATAATAAAATGAAAAAAACTATGGATTCAAAATAACACAACGGAATGGAAACAACTAAATATTATATATTACTTAATAGAACAATAAAAATTAGTATTGAGTGAGTGTAAGTGATCTTCTGAGAGCACCACCAATGCGCGATGAATGAAAAGTTTTTTGCAGCAACTCGACAGGAAATTTCAGGTTTTTTAATCCTTCTGTTAATAATTGATAAGGAACCTGGGAACATCGTTACACTAGATGCTTTAACGGATGTTGCCAAAGGATTTTGTCTGAGGTAAGCCCTTCATCTTGTATCTCAGAACTTACAGGCTTTCGTACCGATCCATCTTTCCTATTCATCGAATTATTCTGTATCGAGCACTTTTTCCATAGTACTATCGTCATTTTATCAATCCCAAAATGAGTGGGCGCTCTCCTTATAGACCAGCCGTCTTCTATAACTCGAGTGATAATTTGTGCTTTCGTTGTAATTTGCGGCATTTTTGACTTTGAAAGTTATTGTCAAAATCAGTTTGACGCATACGGTCTATTTTAAACTGGTAAATGGAATACATACACTATTAGAAATAGTTATTTACCTAACAAGTGCGGAAAGTGATACTTTACCGCACGCGACGGCAGTTGACCGGCATGGGCGGTAAAGACACTTTAAGCATGCGTTAGGTACAAGATTTTACCTACAAACCTCAAAAATTCCCAAAAAATAATTATAAATTTCTGTGTCTTAATTTTTTGAATAAACGTAGTCACTTTACCGCACTGAGTGCAGTGAGTTAACTTTACTGCAGTGAGTGTGGTAAAGTACTACTTTCCACACGCAAATGAGTGCATTAAAGTGCACTTCACACCACGCGAGTAGGTAAAGTAAATTTTGCGAGACGGGGAAAATGCGTTTTCTTTAAAAACAAGAGTACGTGATATCGTATATTAGTGGTCAGGTCATTATGGTTTAATTTAGGTTAAGTTTAGGATACCTATAAGGTCTTGTTTAAATTTAGTTTGTGAATACAAATGCATATTGCTACTACTACTGCCGCTATTATAATTGTGCACACATTTTTTACTTTTCTGACTTATGGTCAAGCCATGATGGTAATTAAAGGCTTATAATATTTAAGCATAATTTAAAGTTTTTGATTAAGCAATTTTTACTATGTTTTTGACATTTTTATGTCATGATTTTGCTCACATTTTATAGCTTTCTTTCCAAACTTTCGATTTCTAAAATAAAACACTCTAATTTTTCAAGTTTTCACTGTTTTTTTAGCGTTCAAAAAAATTACTGCCAAAAAGAGGGCAGAACTTTAGAAGGAGATGGACAGATTTTTAGTGAAGTGCAAAAATATTTAAAGCTGTTAAAGAGAGACAGAAGGCTATAGAAAGTATTTTGGAGAAAGATGAAAATAAGTTAAGGCAATTGTTAAATAAAAATTTCTGTTATGTCATCTGTCTGGCATCTTGAGTGATGTCGTGCTTATGATTTTTATTTTGACATTTTCATACAAAACAAAAGCAAAAATTGTAATTTCAAAGCATAGAGTGTGTGAGACATAAGGTGGTATTAATTTATTTCAATCAAAGTCCTTCTCAGTCTTTAAATTTACCAAAAAATGTGTCCTACCATAAGTATTTAACTGGTATTTAACTAAATTATTTTAAGGGTCGTCATGGCTTTACTATTATGGAAGATGGACGGAAATTAATCTGCGGCCGCACATCAGCCGGCGGATAAAAATGCTGAAATGCTAAACATTTTCTCCGAACTTCCACATTCTTCATATTTTACTCTTTCTCTTGCTTAATATTTATATTGGCCCTTTCAAGGTGAGCCATGTAAAGCTTTGTTTTTCCTTTAAATTTCAAATTGAAAGAGGTATTTTAGATTTAGTTTTTTTCTCTCTATTAACACTGGTTTTAATAAATAAGCCTTATTTTATAAAGACGGGGGTGGGGGGGGGGATTCTCTAATCTCCAAAAAATCTCCCTTTGGTAAAGATTCCGTTCGATTGCAAAAATGGGTCCTTTTCTCGGTGTTTTTTAACTTTTATTTGCAACATAGGAAATAGGGGGGAGGGGGTTTAAACTAGTGTGAGTAAGAGGCAAAAAGCTAACATTGTCTCTTTTAATAAAAGTTTTTGAAATATAAAAGAAAAACAAGGCTTTAAATGGCTGCCTTGTAAGAATAACTTATAACAGATTTGTCTTGAAAGGGACGATATATAAGCAATTGAAATGTTGTGCAGTAAAAAATAAAGACAATGGAAGTTCGAAGCTCTGGTTTACTCTCAAGTTGAACATTGTTTGCCACCTTCAAACAACTTAAGGGATTAAAGGTGGCACTTTTTGTTCCTGAATTTTAAACGGAGATGAAGAGTACCTTAACTATGAGAGAGATAAAAATTGAAACGTTGGTCTTCTAGTAAGTAGGTATGACATATAACAGTGGCGGTCGCAGCTTTACCAAAAGAGGAGGGGGCGTGAGGTTAAATTTTGACCCAATAGGGCGCCACAGTGGAAAAAAACCGGCGATTTTTAAAATAAATTCTATAAAAAAGGGGGGGGGGGTGATCGCCCCCCACCGCCCTCCTCCCTGGGACCGCCTCTGAATATTAGTTTGAAAGTGTCTATTATCTCGACAACACATTTTTCGTCTCGGGATTAAAAGTTCCACTTTTATCCCTTGGCGTACAGGGTGTCCCATTTTCGATGGGATTCAATGGGAAACTTCGTCGTTATTGAAGATAGAGGCATGCGGTTTCCGCACACTGTCTTAATTTTTTGAGCCTTAAAAAATGGTATTAAAAGATTTATTATCTCCCTTGTCGTTGTTGGTCGGAATTACCAATTGAGGATATCTCCCTTAATTTAGGAGATAATTGAGTTTTGTAAAAACATATCTGTGGCAACCTTTTTAGAAAAACTCAATGGTTTTTTGAAATTTTATTCGGATATTTTGTTTCGTAGATACCATCATCAGGATCAAAAAGTTAAATAAGGACCAAATTGGTTTACTTCATATCTTACTTTCTTTTTAGGTTTGTTTGATAATAAAATATAATTTTTTTTATTTTGAAGTTCCAATCACGAAAAAAATTATGTTCAGTGCTTTTTTTTTCTGGTTCGCCCCTGTTTTATTTATTTTTTTTTAGACCATTTATATTTAACTGATACATAGTAGACATGGATAACCAAGATATATTATATGAACATACCGGGTGAACCGAAAAAAACCAGACAAATTGTTTTTTGCTATAACTTTACCGATTTCAATAAAAAAAAAACTGTATGATAAGACAAATAAGCTTTTTGAAAAAAAACATTCGCTTCGCAGTCATATTTAAATCCAAGATGGCGGAGAAAATCAAATGCCTACCTTTCTTAAACCTCTTTTTGTTATATGTTACCATTTTTTTTCTAAATACTTTGTTTTGTATGACGAAAAATTACATTTAAGTATAGCTAAATAAATAAGTGAGGTGCGCATGATTTTTTTTCATAAAGCTTATTTTTCTCATCAATAGTGTATTTTTTATTGAAATTGGTAAAGTTATACCAAAAAACAATTTGTCTGGTTTTTTTTCTGTTCACCCGGTATGTTCATATAATATATCTTTTTTGTCCAGGTCTACTAAAGTAATTACATATAAATGGTCTAATAAACAATGAGTTAACATGGGACAGGGCCGTACCAGAAAAAAAAATGCACTCTTTTTGTTATATGTTACCATTTTTTTCTAAATACTTTGTTTTGTATGTCGAAAAATTACATTTAAGTATAGCTAAATAAAAAAGTAAGGTGCGCATTTGATTTTATGAGCCATTTTGCATTTACATGTGGCTGCAAAGCGAATGATTTTTTTTCAAAAAGCTTATTTTTCTCATCAATAGTTTATTTTTTATTGAAATTGGTAAAGTTATAGCAAAAAACAATTTGTCCGGTTTTTTTCGGTTCACCCGGTATGTTCATATAATATATCTTGTTTGTCCAGGTCTACTAAAGTAGTTAAATATAAATGGTCCAATAAACAATAAGTAAGCATGGGACAGGGCCGTACCAGAAAAAAAGAATGCACTGAAGATGATTTTTTTTCGGGATGGAAACTTCAAAATATAAAAAATGATATTTTATTACCAAACAAACTTAAAAATAAACTAAAATATGAAGTAAAATATTTTGGAGCATAATTAATTTTTGATCCTGATGATGGTATATACGAAACGAAATGTCGGATTAAAATTCTGAAGATGTTATTGTGTTTTTCTAAAAAAGTTGCCACAGACATGTTTTTACAGAACTCAATTATCTCTTAAATTAAGGGAGATATCATCAATTGGTAATTCCGACCATATTTCAACTTTCCCCTGTAGCTCAAAAACTACAAGGGACAGAATAAATATGTTAATACCATTTTTTTTATAATTTTTTAATTTTAAAACTGAAAAAAGTAAGACTCTAATGTGAAAACCGCATGTCTCTATCTTCAATAACAACGGAATTTCCCACTGAATCCCATCGAAAATGAGACACCCTGTACCTATATACTACATTATTTATTGATCTTTAACTTAGTAAGACCGGTCAAAATCTTTAAATCCGCCTAGGCGGATATATATTATTATGTCTTTGTCTTCCACTTAGCACATCGGATATCGACAGACGTGTAAAAGACCATTTCTCCGGGATTCCGGAACATTTTTATAGCTCGCCCTGCTCGTTTTCCTTCCTTTCGCGACAGCAAAGAAATCACCCGAATTTCCCCGAGGGGCCATTTTCGAAAATCACTGCTTAGCTGCCCACGAAATTACTGCCTCTTGCACTTTTCCGCACGATCTTCGCTCAATTTATACTTTTGCAACCCATTACACGGGTTACATTGTTTGGAGCAATTTAAAATTTCATGGGTATTTTACACAACTTATTTTACCAATCTTGATAATATGTTATAATGTCTTCTTCTACAGTTCAGTTGTTCAGTATAGCACTAAAAATCAATTGCGCCAGCAGGCACGTATAGTCCTTCACAAAACCTTTAAAAATCTTGGCTCGTAAGTAACAACTTACTTTTTTTTAATACCTCAAAAATGAAGGCCTTGAAGTGACAAAACTGGACGTTATTACTAAAAAACTTAGGATAACTGAGGATATAACGCTACCTTCTTTATCTTTATCTTTTTAAATGTTAGATAACAACGGACCATCAACAAAATTCTTCTGAATCTTTAAAACTAAAAAAAATTCAAGCATCCTCTTACCTTCTTTCTTTCTTCAATCATCTCTCCGCGAGAGACTTAGTTATCTGTTCTACAGTGTTCCTAAGATTTTCCTTAGGGATAGGATTTCAATAAATCAAACAGAAATGGCATAGAAAGTTCTGCGCGCACAAAAGAAACAGGTATATTGAGCAATGGTGCCAGTTTGTTATTACCTCCGGACTGCTTTCATGAGAAAAATTGTCGCCACTCTTTCATTGTGAGCATAAATCATAGTTGCAATAATAACCGTTGACAAGATGTCTGCAAATTCCGCCAGATGGCGGCCACACCATGAGATGATCGAGGAAAAACTGGGATTCACAGGCATTGCATTTTTATTTCCTTTCGAGTCGCTTCAGTTTCGTAAATTTTGTGTTTTTAAAATGCCGTATACTCGAGAAGAAAAAATTTTTATTATTAAAAACTACATAAAAAGTGACAGTGCGGACGAAGTCATTGGGCTTTTTATTTTTGCGTTTCCAGATCGACCGCTTCCTGTGGCTGAAACTGTCTACAACATTTATCACCGTTTTGAAAGGTACGGGTGCATAAATGGTTGTAGAAAGTTTTACCACGACGGCGAAATACCAGAGCATCCCGTTCTTCCACACAGGGTGGAACGAGACGAAATGGTATGCGCTTACGTTGAGGCACATGAATCATGTTCGACGAAACCGATTGCGGAGGCACTGGATATTCCCAACAGTAGTTGCCAATGGATTTCAAAAAATACGGCTACATGTCGTTTAAGATTGGGAAGTCGCAGGAATTGCAACCAATTGATTATTTTCGCCGGTTAGAATATTGTGAGGTTATGAGGGATAAATGTGACAGAGACGAAAATTTCCTATCAAAAGTTTTGTTTAGTGACGAGAAGACATTTGAACTTCATAGCTCTCACAATCCACAAAATAGCCGCTATTGGTCCAGCGAAAATAAACATCTGCACGCAAGTGTTAGAACGCAACATCCTCAAAAATTAAATGTTTGGAGCGGTATTGTCGGGGATCACATTATTGGACCCTTTCTCATTGAAGGGAATTTGAATAGCCAAAAATATGTTGATCTTCTCCAACACCAGGTTTTACTACGGTTGAGGGAACTCAACATAAATTTGGACGAATTGTGGTTTCAGCAAGATGGTTCTTCATCCTACAATTCACGCCAGGCTACAAATTACCTTCGTCAGGTATTTGGTGATAGAATTATTTCCAAGTATGGAAATATCCGATGGCCTCCTCGATCACCAGATCTTGCGCCAAATGACTTTTTCCTATGGGGTTGTTGGCACTTACGGCCTACGACTATACAGGAGTTGAGGGTGAAAATTTTGGATGCGGGCAACTCTATCACCCCTGAAATGTTGGCTGCTACGCGCCAAGAGTTTTACAATAGATTGGGATATTGTGAGGCTCAAGAAGGGGACAGATTTGAACATCTAATCTAATTAAAGATTAGATGTTTTCAGGTCCAAACCACAGCTTTTTCTTGCTTAAAGGAGGCGACAGGGTCCATTATTTACGATACTGAGCGATAAACTCGTGAGGTTGTTAACATTAGAAAGAAATATCTTCGCTTTTAATTAAATTTCTTTCCATTCTGTTCTACTAGTGACATCTATCCGGAAACGGCCAAACCATGCACCTAGCACTAGCAGCCAAAGAAACCAATAAACGGCGCTGTTTTTCCCGCAGAGCTTTTTGCTTGAGATATGTACACTACATTTGATATTTTCGAGGTGTTTTATGACATGATCTCGAAACATGTAGCGTAACCAATTCTTCAAAACTAGCGGGAGGGTAAAAGAGAAAAATAAGAGGCTGCCAATATTTGTAACACCCAAAAAGGGGTGAAAAGATTTATTTTGCTCTGTTTCTTTACAAAAAACGTTTTTTTTACGAAAAACTTGAGCTCTGCCACTTTTTTTATTTTTTTCTTCAACTTTCTCGAAATTTTCGTCATACCGTAGAAAAAAATTATTTCTCCCATGGTCATACTCTACTTTTATTCGAAAAAATTTAGAAACAGAGACGGGATCATCGTAATTTCGGGAACGCAAGAGAAAATAGGTCTAAAGAGTATAATTTTTAAGAAAAAATTATCAATTTTCTCGCCCTCCTCCACTGAGACTACAGGGGCCGGGCACAAATTACGTAATAGTCATAGGGGGGAGGGGGGTTACAAAACGTTACGTAGGGGGGAGGGGGGTTTTCGACAGCGTTTGCATTTGTGTGAAACTAAGAAAATTTGGAATGAAAATAAGTGAAAAGTTTTTTTTTGGGAGGGGGGGTAGTGGTCTTGAAATCAAATCGTTACGTAATATTAGGGGAGTGGTGTGCCAAACCGTTACAAAACATTACATATGGAGGGGGTAAAAAATTGGTAAAATCACCGTTACGTAATTTGTGCACGGCCCCACATCTGACTGTTCCTCCTTTTTGATTTCGAATCAAAGTGCAAAACCCGGGTTGGACGTTCGAAGGCGTCAACCCGTCCTATTTGCTTGATAAAGTTTCTACGGAAATATCTCAGTCGATTTCTCCGGCCGTGTATGAACGCTTTAGGTTAGGTATTTGCATGTATCTCAGTCCCCAGCCTGTAAACAGTGCATAAGGACAAAATGAAAAGCCGAAAAATATTTTTTTTTACGATATCTTTCATCAGTTTGGTATTAAAGTCGAGCAAAAACAATTTTTATTCCAGTCCTAAAGGTATGAAAATGGAAAACATTAGAAAACAACAACCTGGAATGGATTTACTACGTGTAAGATGTAGTGACAACATCGCCCCATGCCCATCCTTTTCTGCCTAATGTGCTTTTCTGTTTGTCTGCGTCTTATACACGGCTGCTTGGCCCCCTAAAGATTTGCTTAGGAACCCTGTATATGTATGTGTAAGAATAAGCTTGTTCATTTGTTAAAAATATTTGTTAAAAATTTCTCGATAATAGACATTTTGATTTTTTCCAACGATGCCCGCTTTTTTAAAGGGTGCGAAGGCAGAACTGCCGATTAAAATCGTTGCGTACGTTCGTGGGTCTATAACGTTACGTACATAACTCCATACGCAACTAGTGGAATCAGCTGTTCTTTCATCGCACCCGTGAAAAAAGTGGGCATCGTTGAAAACATGGCATGAACAAGTAAAAAATGTAGTGTATTTTGGCTTTGTTTTGAACGGGTTAGGTATACCAAAATACACTACATTTTTGACTTGTTCATGCCATGTCTCGAACGATGCCCGCTTCTTTGACGGATACAATGACAGAACAGTTGATTCCACTCGTTGCGTACGGAGGGATGTACGTATCGTTACAGACCCACGAACGTACGCAACGATTTCAATTAGTAGTTCTGTCATTGCTTCCATAAAGCGTGCATCGTTCGAAACATCGCATAACCAAATTAAAAATGTAGTGTGTTTTGACTTTATTTCGAACGCGTTAAGTATACCGATACCGATGCGTTGAAATATTTACTTTAAGTGTCTAATGTCAATATGATCGTTATGTATTTTTTATTTCTTTTTAAGCAAGCAATACAGTACTGCAAAAAAATAATTTGGTTTTGTCTACTTAGAGTTGGTAGAAGAGTGATTGAATAACATTTCAGAGACCTAAACTATCATAGAATTAAAATACACTATTATAAGGCATACAAGTTCAGAAGGTTAAAGTCATAAGGTTAAAGCTTATTGATACAAAATAATTTTCTTAAATAACTACAAATTTAGTATGCTGTTTTATTGCTATATTTTGTATTTCATCATTCATATATCACAAACAAGTATCATCATTTAAAAGCAATGCAAGATAATGTTTATTGTCTAATGTCATAATATTTTGACAAAACAGAGTAATTAATTAATATTTGTTTAAAGTCAGCATGACACGGTTAGTAATAATTAATTGCTCAAAGGTTATCAGTTATATTTGAATATACTGTAGTTAGTTCTGATAAAAATACCTGTATTCAAGCCAATATGCCGAATCACAAAGTAATGCTTGTAAATAATCCGAAACCTTTTTATAATTTATCCGAATTTAATTCAGATAGTAAAATTGTCTAGAATTGTCTAGAAATATAGTGATGCAAAAATCAAATTAAAAGACATATTTATTGCCAAACTTAAATATTAGAAAATCTTTAGTGCGAAAAGAATATGAGCTAAGAAAATTCATCCACCCCAAAAATTATTAAAACGGAGTGCTGGAAAAACTCTCAAATCTAGAAGCCTAGCCAATTACAAAATAGCCGCAAAAGTAACAAATCATCTCGAAAATAATATAATATAAAAAAATGTAATTCTAATTTCCTCGACAATTAAAAAATCGGGCATAATAAATGATCTACTTTATTTCTTAGACTTATAATAAAATTAAATTGCATGTTTAAACACTTTTATTTTGGTGTTTATTAAAACAAACAATTTACTGTATTTTGTTTAAATATAAAATGCCCCAAGCATGTTAAAAATTGTAAGACAATTTATTTGTATACCGTCTACGATCAAATCATAAAACCCAACAAAAAAAGAAAACGTTTCAATGTATTATCAATTTCCATAAAAGTCTAATCTTCTTCGAATCTCCTACCGTGCTGTGAGAATTTCAAAGGCCGCTAATTTTAATAAAGAATAAAGCTAGTTTATAATCATAAAGCCTATTAAGTCGTCCCTATCTTTACGTAAAATCTCTATATGATTATTTAAAATTTAGTATATTTATACCACACCCTGTCAAATTATAGCTTACCATTTTGATCCGTGATCACATAAATCGAAATTTAGCCGGTAATAATGTTTCGCTATGTGGTAATTTGAATGTAATGGCAACCCAAGTAATAATATGCTGCATTTTTTGATTTATTGGCGCATACGAGTTATATTATCATCGCCTGTCTATGGATGCTTGTCTTCTAAGTGTTTGGATACCTGTTGTTTAGTATCAAGGTACTTCAAGGCTTTTTTTAATATTTTAACGTCACAATGGTAAAGCCATGATGACCCTTAAAATAATTAATTTTCTTAAATACTTGTTAAATTATTTTTAGATGTGCTAAAGTACACTTAAGTAGGACACGTTTTTTTGGTAAATTTAAAGACTGTAAATAACTTTGATTGAAAGATTTTAAAAAATTACAATTTTTGCTGTTTTTTAGATAAAAATGGCAAAATCAAAATAATATGCACGACACCACTCAAGATAACAGACAGATGCTGTCTGTCTTCAACATCCTTAAATATTTTTTCACGTCACTAAATTATCTCTCCATCTACATCTAAAATTCTGCCCACTCTCTCTAAATATTTTTCATTTTAACCGAGCAAAAATGTTTTTGGCAGGACTTTTTGAACGCATAAAAAACAGTGAAAACTTGAAAAATTTTAGTGTTTTATCCTAGAAACTTTGGACAGAAAGCTTTAAATGTGAGCAACATCAAGGCATAAAAACGTGAAAAACATATTAAAAAATAGCTTCATCAAAAACGGTATCCCTTAAATTATGCCAAAATATTTTAAGCTTTAAATTACCATCATGGCTTGACCAATAAGAAAAACCAACAACCATTCGTTAAAGAAGCCGGACTTTCTTGTTGTTTTGTATGGTGATGACATAAAAAAACACACTAGTAGAATTCCACTACAAATTTTTTGTAAAATCGTAAAAAACAAATAATCTTGTCTTTTTGTCCCACCCGCCCGCACGATATTAGTAGAAGATATTTAGAAAAATAAAGAGATAGTTTAAAGTATAGGGAAACATTCCCAGTATGTTACGGAGTCGATATGTACCGCATGGAGGCTCTGGTGTTTTTGAAACTATATTGGCCAGGCGCGATGTCAAGTTTTCAAAAAGTTTTATAAATCAACAAAATGTCATAGATTTTTAACTTTTTATTATTTAGTTTGTCATAAAATAAGTTTTTGTTATATGTAAGCAGAGATTATAGAAATGCCTACTGCCCTCAAGAATCAATAAAAGCTAAGTTTGTTTTATAGAATTTGGAAAACTTAGGAGTTAACAACCTCTGGCTTATTTTCTGTTAAATGTTTATTGGTATTTGATTGACTGTTTTTTTACAACAAAATATGGTCATTCCTTAGTGCAAGAAGTAGTTTTTGTCTTGTTTCAAAGAAATACCGCCTTTAAACCAAGAATTCCTGGGGGGTTGCTTTAAAAACAATCCTTTTATCAGTGTAATTTTCCTCCTTACTTCCGTGGAGACGTAGTAACTGTGTGCGACATCTATCGAATAAACCGAGAAACAAAAACATCAAAATTGAAAAGTGCAGAAGACCGTAAATACAGAATCCTGTACCTTTCAGCAGGTTATAAAGAAGAAACCTGTAAAGGTATAAGGTCACTGTAACATGACTCTTAAAAAGAGGTAACGTTCCCAGCAGCACCGCCCCCAATTGGAGCTTCATACTACGTGGACCTAGCTTTAAGGTATCAGCAAGCAATCCCTCCGGAGGAGGCTTGTTGCGCAGAACTAAAAAGCCAAAATATTTAAAAAACAACAAAATGAATCTCGTGTCCGCAAATAAAAATTAAAGTAACACTCGTGGCATATCGGACAAAGCGTTTTTGTTTCTCACTTCATTACGACCAGGCCTCCAATGTCTAATGGAGAATCCAGACACCTACAAAACTATTTCATCCTTATTAGGAATAATCAGGGAGTCATAGGATTGTACCTGGCAGTTGAAACTACACAGGCACCATGCACACCTCTCGAATTTAAAACAAAAAGTTTGTAATTCGTGGAGACGTAGTAACTGTGTGCGCCGTCTGTCGGATAAACCGAGAAACAAAAACATCAGAATTGAAAAGTGCAGAAGACCGTAAATACAGAATCCTATACATTTCAGCAGGTTATAAAGAAGAAACCTGTAAAAGTACAAGGTCACTGTAACATGACTCTTAAAAAGAGGTAACGTTCCCAGCAGCACCGCCCTGAATTTGAGCTTCATACTACGTGGCCCTAATTTTAAGGCATCAAAAAGCAATCGCTCCGGAGAGGGCTTGTTGCGCAGAACTAAAAAGCCAAAATGCCACGAGTGTTACTTTAATTTTTATTTCCGAACAGAAGATTCATTTTGTTGTTTTTTTTACAAAATAGAGTCGCTGGATCACGAAAACTGCGTCTTCTTTCGCAGTTTTCGTTATATGCAGTGACCATAAAATAAAATTTTGAAAAACCCACCATAAAAAAACGACTTTTGTTTCTCTACGCTCTCAATGGAAGCTGCAGCATCGAGAAAAACTTGTTGCCACATTCTCAACAGTGAATCGAACCCTCTCTTTATTGTTGTTTTCTCTATGATCTTGGTCAGACGAGACGAGACGGTTTAACGGCAAATTTCGCCACTCTTATTACATAATATTAACGTTACTAAAGGTAACTGCAAGAGGTTAAAAATAGTGCTTTTGAACGTACCCAAAAATAACGTTTGGCAGTAAACCTTTGTTGTCGTTTTTCTCTTTCTTTATTCCAAAATATTTGCTACTACTATCACATAAAAATAAAGTGCAAATCAAAAATTAACAAATTTTCGTCAAACAAAACAAACTTCAAACCTTCAAATTTCCTACCACAGAATCACGCCAAGTTCGGTTGATTGCCGTTTTAATGGTAAAGGTAGTCGCTATATCGCCCTCAACACGTTTATCAAGATAAACACACAAAAACTTCGCCTAATCGCTGAATGAGTCACTATCTGACAGCAGTTGACAACTTGAAGTATTTTCTTGGTGTGACTGTGCTATTTTAAAAGGAAGAAAGTTGGACTTGTCAGTATTCACAATAAATTCGTTTTTTGTAAACCATTTTTTAATATTTTCCAAACAAGTCTTTCCCTCTTTTAAGACTTCTTCTATGGTGTTTGCCGTTATTAGAGCACTGGAAGCATCTGCATAGTTCATATATGTAGTCGCTATATCGCCCTCAACACGTTTATCAAGATAAACACCCAAAAACTTCGCCTCATCGCTGAAGGAGTCGCTATCTGACAGCAGTTGACAACTTTAAGGATTTTCTTGGTGTGACTGTTCTATTTTGAAAAGACTCGTCAGTATTCACAATAAATTTGTTTTTTGTAAACCATTTTTTAATATTTTCCAAACAATTCTTTCCCTCTTTTAACACTTCTTCTATAGTGTTTGCTGTTATTAAAGTACTCAAATCATCTGCGTAATTTACAAATGGAAAATGTTCACAGCTCACATGTTCTAGTTCTTGCTTTCCATTGTTCATATACAATACAAATTAGAGAGGACCGAAAAACGCTTCCCTGATCAATGCCCATCTTAAGATTTAAAGCATCTGACAAGTACACCTCCTCTTCTCTCGTCAGAATCACACCTTGTTCACGATAGGATTATGCAGCGTAGTACTTCAGCTCTTGTACCGTATTTTTCTAGTTTGTCAAATAGAATTTTATGATCTAGGCAATCGAACGATTTGGATAAATCCAAAAACGCTCCCAGTGCAACCTTTTTGCTTTCCACGCTGGATAAAATTCCACTCAAAAATGCGTAAATAGCGGTATTTATATATCTGCCCTTTATGAACCCATGCTGAGAGATGCTGCGAAAAAACTAGTTAAACGTGCACATATAGCAGCTTCAAATATTTTTGTAAATGTTGAGACACTTAGTGGTCTACAGTTTTCTATTAATAAAGAATTTCCTTTTTTAACGTTTAACAATGGCGCACTTTGAGGAATTCGGAAAAATGCGATGTTAGAAGGAATTTTTTATCATTTTCATCATTCTGACTCTAAAACACTTTGTTTGTTGATCATTCTAACTTATGTTTGGTACATATTTTTACAAATAATAAGATGGTAAGTATGTGTCAAACATCCCTCATAGGATCTCTTTAAATTTTGTCAATTCATGTGGGCCAAAAATTATTTCTCGTAAAAATATGGCAAGGGCTAATCAGTTTTCACAAGTTTTCACGACGCAAAAATTTGGCTGGTGAAATCCTGTCAAGCTAATCAAATTTCTTAATATCTGATGAAGACTTGAACAGGTTTTAAGAGTTACCTTTTCCCTTCCGAAATACAAGCCTCTACTAATTAAACAAAAAAATATTTACATTAAAGTGTTTAAAAATCGAAACATCACTTTTACGAGTTTCAGATGGCGACAGACATCCAGTCCAGTATGAAAGCTTGGGATATCCAACAATTTTTATGAAATTTTTTATGGAGTTAGTGGTCGAAAATAGGATAGGAAGAGGAATTAGACTATAAAAAAAATCCTAACTCACGAAGCATAGCAGCTAGGGACACACGGTTTTTACATTTAGATGGACAATTACATTTCCAACAAAAATTATATGTAGGTTGAAGTCTTTTAGTTCCTTATTTTTTTAATTCATGAAAAAAAGTATATTCCTAAAAATCTCAACTCAGAACCGACATCTAGCAAAACACGGTGTCCTCATTTAGATGGAGAATTACATTTCCAACCGAATCGTAATAAAATCAAAGTTTGTTGGCTTAATTTTTGATATATTATTATGTAGGGTTCTATGAAGATACTTGCTTGCTGGCGCCATTGATTTTGAGACCCATTGCATGAAAGTAACTTAAAAATTTTTATTGCTTGGAAACATCGATAGTAGTCGATATGATCGAGCCACGGGCATTGTGGGACTCAGTGCCACTTTCGTGACACCGCCTACCCACCAAAACCACCTCATATAAAAATCTGTGTGTGTGCCCCCTGGAACTGCTTTGGCATTACTTCGGGAGGAGACACTGTATTAGGATGGTTGATCCGAACTCTTTCTTTTTTTTTTTTAAGGTGGTACGACTTCCCTTATTCTAACATCTCTCTCTTTTTGTCCAATGACCTTTTTTGTGAAGTTGCAGATAGCTTCCCAATTCTCCATCTTCTCCAGCATCTTTTCCACTATATTTTCCGGTGTTACCTCTTCCATTATATTTTCCACTGTCCTTCTATCCTCTTCCCATTTCGTACATTCAAAGAATGTATGTTCTACAGTGTCTGTGTTTTCACAGTACATGCACTTTTCGGTTTCCGCGACCTTGAAGCGGTGTCTATAGGCTTGAAAACACCCATGACCTGAAATGAACTGTGTTAAGTGGTAAGTCACTTCTCCGTGTTTTCTATTAATACATGTCTCCAGGTTTGGTATAAGGCTTTTCGTCCACAGTCCTTTTAGCGTATTTTCTTGCCATTCTTGTGGCCACTTCCTTAGAGTTGTTTCCATAGCGGTTTTTTTGTCAGTCCCCTCCTGTATGGCACACCTCTCTTCGACCAGAAGGTAGATTGGCGGTGTTCTAGATATTGCAAGCAATGTAGTAGTCGATGTCGTTCTGTACGCACTCACGGTTCTGATTGCTGCTTTCCTTTGCACACTTAGTAAGATGTTTCTATACTTTTTTTTCTCCATGGCCCTTTTTCATATCGGTGCACCATAGAGGATGATTGACTGGGTAACAGTGCATAGTATTTTCCTATTTCTTTCTTTAGGTCCTCCTATGTTTGGTAGGATTCTGCTTATGTTTCCTATGGCTTTTCCGGCTTTTTTTGCAGTGCTTCTAACATGCTCTCCCATTCTCATATTTCTATCCAGGGAAATACCTAGATATTTTAGGTGTTCTTGACTTCCTCCGTCTTTTGTGGAGCCAGTCTCAGTTTCTTTCTTCTCAGCCAATCTACCACGTCTTCTAGTACCTTGTTTGATGTAGCCTGCAGTCTTTCTTCATTTTTTTCCACCACCACAACTCCAACGTCGTCCGCGTACCCTATAAGTTTTACTGTACGTGGACTGGAATTCTTAGTATGCCATCATAGTACAGGTTCCAAAGCGTTGGTCTGAGGACTGATCCCTGCGGTATCCCGCACGTCATTTCCATTGTCTTTGTGCTTCCAATGTGTAGACATCTTTCGTCCAAGTAACTTGCTGTTATGTTGTATAGATATGGGGCTATTTGCCTTTTTTTAATTCTTCCAGTATACCGTTCCACGGGGCTGAGTTAAATGCGTTTTGGACGTCTATTGTTATTAGCAAACACCGTTTTCTACCAGCTCTTTCATTAGCTTCGTCAGCAATTTCCTGTACCCTCTTCAGCGCATGCACAGTCGCTCTTTTTTTCCTAAACCCATACTGTTCCGCAGCAAGATCTCCAGTCCTTTCGATTTCTATTTTTAACCTTTCTAGCAGTAGCTGTTCTAGTAGTTTTCGGAGAACATTCAGTAAGCTTATAGGCCGGTACGACTTGTTGTTCTGGCCGGGTTTAGTTTTTTCGATAAGCACAAGCTTTGCAACCTTCCACTCTTGGGGAAACGTTCCATCCAAGAGGAGGCGGTTCATGACCTCTAGTATTTTTTTCGGGTGTCCCGCGACTACCGCCTTTATGACCTCCGGGGACAGGTTGTCTGGTTCCGGGGCTTTCTTTTCTTTTATTTTGCCACAGGCAATCAACAGCTCCGCTTTAGTAAAAAGAGGTATTTCTTCTTTGACAATCTGCAATCTATTCCATTTCCTGACTATATGTTTAGGGAATAGCTCTTTTGCCACTTGCATTTGCTTCTCGTCGCTTAGGTTCATTGTAATTGCTGATTTTACTTTATCCATGACGATTTTGTAGCCCTTGCCCCATAGGTCCTGTTCGACTTATTCAACTATTTTCTTCCAGTTTTCCTTTTGGGCATCTTCTTTCAGGTCTGTACGCCTTTGACGATAGGTATCTAAGGCTAGCAGTTTTGCCCTTTCATCGTTTTTCTGTTTCTTCTGGTTAATATTCTTTTGGCTTTAATGCACAATCGCCGTTTTTCTGCAATATCTTCCGACCACCAGTGTACGGGCTGTTTATTTTTCGGAGCTCCTTTCTTTTTCATAAAATTGTTGCATGATACTGTGATAGTTTGTTCTAGGCCCTTATCGTCTAGTTTCCTGGTGTTTTCGTTTTTTAGTCCAAATTCTTGCATGACTTTGTGGATTTGTCTCTTGTTTATTATCCAGCCTCGGTTTTTCCTTGTAGGGCTTTGATGGCTTTCTTTATTTTTTCTCATCTCAAATGTGATGTATCGGTGGTAGCTCAGTGATTCTTCGTCTAGCACCTTCCAATCGGCCATTTTTTTACTAATTTTTTTAGTGCATATGGTAAGGTTTATATTGGAGTTGCTTTTCCCCTTTATAAAAGTAGGTGCCTCTCCTTGGTTGAGGATTAGAAGCTCCATTTCTGCTATGCATTCGGATAGTATTTCCCCTCGATTGTCTTCTATCTGTGAGCCCCATAGATATGATTTTGAGTTAAAATCCCCTCCTACTTGGTGTGTTTTTTTTACGTCTGTTCGTAGTGCAGCTAGCATTCTGTAAATATTTGTATGTTTATATTTGGAGAGATGTAGCATCCAAAAATATCTAACTCTTCCAGTTCCACCCATGTATAACCGATCCTGCTTCTCTTATCTTTAACTGCGGATTTTTTATTACCAGAGCCACGTCTAGCCTGTTGTCCGTTAATAGTTTCTTTCGTGTAGCTTTTTTCCTATTTGGCTCCCCTATTATCATAACATCTGCTTTGATTTCTTCTGCCATTTTGTACATAAGATCCATCGCCGCACTGCCCCTGTCTATGTTACATTGGATAGCCTTCATTTCCGGTTCTGTAACCCTCCTTCTTCTCCTTCCTCTGTTCCTGCAACAGCCGTCTATATTCAGGGCATCTTGTTGTCTCAGCATTGTGTCCATCCGAGTTACAGATATAGCATTTTTGTACATTTGTACAGTCTTTCTTGAGATGGTCTTAATGACCACACTTGTGACAGAAAGTATCGGTGACCTTCTTGTTACATCTATTTGCTATGTGTCCCACTCTGTGACAGCGGTAGCATTTGGGAAGAGTCTCTATCTCCCTAACTCTCCATCTGTGCCAACCTACGCGTATTATTCTCTTTGAGGTTAACAGTTTGGCTGCAGTTTCCGTAATAGTCAGAAAAGCATGCTTCTGTCCTCTGCTGTTTGCCACATCAGCTAGCTTTATTTGCATGTTAAGCTGTTCCTGTCCTCCTGTGTTCAGCTATTCTTGTATAGTATGTTTGATTTCCTCTACTTGGGTAGTTTCATCCATATCCAGTATCATAATTGTTTGATTTCTTTGCCTTGTGCCTACTTGCGCCTTCGTCATCAGTTTTGTTTTCAGAAGTTCCGTAAATTGTTTTCTGGAGTTTTCCTCATTGCCTTTGATCTTGACTTGTACTTCACCACTGTTTGTTTTGTTTATCTTTTTTATGATTACGCCTTTTGTGTCGACCTCCTTTTTCATGCTCCTGATGAGATCAGCATATGATATTCCCTCTGCAGGCTTGATAATTATTGTTTCTTCATTGGTATTTTTCCTTCTGTTACTCCGCATCACCTCGTTTGCCTTGGGTGTTTTTTCTTTTCCAGTTCTGTTGGCCTGTATTCTGATTCGAATATTTTCTTTTCTACATGTATACTCTAGAGATTTTTTGATTATTGTCATGTTTATGTTTTTTTCTTCATGGTATCAACGGCTTTCATTACGTTGGTCTTCAAGTGGATTCTGTCTTCCGCAGATCATTTTTCCCTTTGCTAATTGCTTTTTATCTATTTCCATTGCTAGTTGCGAGTTTCTTTTCGCTAGATTCTTTTTAATTCGTTCGTTTATATCATAATCTTTCTGCAAAATTATAATCTGATCTCCTTCTGTTTCGTCTCCATATTCTATTTGACACATCTTAAAGACTTCGTCTGGCCATCTCTTTTCGATAAGATCAGTTAACGTTTGTTCATCGTGTTCTAGTGTTAGTTCGTGTTCTATTTCTTTAATAAGCCTCTCCTTATCTTCTTGCTGTTTACTGACGGTTTGAGTACCTGTCTCTGTTGTTGTTGGCTTCCTTTCATTTTCGTAGGGTAGGCTATCTGCTTTAGTGAGTATATCATACATTTCTTGAACGAATTTCATTGACATTTCCATTTTTTTATTAAGTTGCTCAAGTCTAGAGGCCGAGCTTTCTACTTCTTTTTTGGTGTTGGGCACTTCTAGAAGCACCGATCTCAAGGCTTTTATTTCTTCATTACTTTTTTTGACTGAGTCTTTAAGTGTCTTGTAGTCTCAGTAGTAGTGGTAGTGGTAGTGGTAGTGGTAGTGGTAGTGGTAGTGGTAGTGATAGTGGTAGTGGTAGTGGTAGTGGTAGTGGTAGTGGTAGTGGTAGTGGTAGTGGTAGTGGTAGTGGTAGTGGTAGTTGTAGTTGTAGTGGTAGTGGTAGGGGTAGCGGTAGCGGTAGCGGTAGTGGTAGTGGTAGTGGTAGTGGTAGTGGTAGTGGCAGCGGTAGTGGTAGTGGTAGCGGAAGCGGTAGCGGTAGCGGTAGCGGTAGCGGTAGCGGTAGCGGTAGCGGTAGCGGTAGCGGTAGCGGTAGCAGTATTAGTAGTAGTAGTAGTAGTAGTAGTAGTAGTAGTAGTAGTAGTAGTAGTAGTAGTAGTAGTAGTAGTAGTAGTAGTAGTAGTAGTAGTAGTAGTAGTAGTATTAGTAGTACTCTCTCTCCGAGCCTTCCTGACTTCTTTACGAAGTTCAGTATGTCGGCCCATCGAATGGTTTGGACTGTCTGCACCCTGACTCTTGCCTCTAAGACGATCTGAGTTCATTGTTTGCCCGTTTATTGTTATATGCTTACTTTGAATCTGTTTCCTTCTCATTCTCAGAAGAGGTTCCGGTCCAATATATGGCCAGAGACCCACATCAGTGTCACCCTCTAATGTCCTGAACCAATATATATAATTGAATATATGTTTGCAGTGCGTCAGCGCTCTCTTCCACTGCTGACTAGTAGTAGACTATTTTGAGTGCATTTAAGTCCTTGATGGAAGCCTGGCTGTCGGAACATAAGCATATGTCTGTCCTTTCTGCCGTTTTTGACCTCCTATATAACTATATTGTTCGTAAGAACATGTTTTATTGATTTGAAGACATGCAAAACATTGATGCTTTGATGAAAAATTCACCATCATTCATTTACCTTAGCACATAAATGTTACAGATTTTTGAAATCAGAAAAAGTAAAAGAATTTAAAAATAAAATAATATATAAAATTGTCTATTTAAAATAAGAAAGTATATACTCTAAATTGACAATTTTGACATGTATAATTTTATACTGTACCAAAAGTTACGCAACTTCAGTAAAAAGCTATTTTTTGTGAAATGTATAATAACACAGAAAAGGGATTTAATATTTATAATCGATGACCCTGCTCACGCGGCGCTATTTTTCGACATTGTTTTTAAATAAATCATTATTTTAATTTTTCTCAAAATTTTAAGTTATGTTTTAATAAATTACATTTTATTATTTTTAAAATGTTGAGTATAATTGAATATCTGTTTTACTTCCCTTGCTAATGCAAAATCGTACTTCGAGATTTGGATGTATATTTTACGAATTTGATGGTTCCAGATAGCGATAAGCATATTTCCAGATGCCGGTGCTCTGTCGGTCTGTTCGTCGCTCACTTTGTAGCCACTGTAATTCAAAAGTCCCTGCTTTCATCATAACGAAAAGACCCTCATTGTTTTAGAGCTTTTGGGACCCTTTGAAGCTGCCCTCAAAAAACTTCATCCCTAAACTTAATATTTTTTTACCTTGTGATTCCTTGTTATAAGGCTTATAAAAATCTTAGTTTAAGGTCGTAGTTACAATCTGGGAAATTTTTTTAGCAACACTGTACGGTAAATCAGTTTAACTATGTTGACCTGATTTTTTTGCAAAATTTTACGTCATTGAATTTGTTTTCTATGGCAATGCGGAGACTTTATTTATGTTTATCCACAGTGGGACACCAGAGATTTTTTAGCACCGCGTCAAAAATTTGGGGTTAGGTTACTTATTTTGACTATGACTACCGCTAAAAACCAAGTAAAATACTAAAATAAAAGAAAACCGCATACGTATACGTATTAAAGTAACTGGGTGTAATGTTTAAGGTGGCATTTACAGGTGCATTTATAATTGAATTGGAAACACTCCCGCTAGCTTATACCGACAATAGTTTAACTTAAAAGCATGCAGATTTAAAAATCGACTACTGGCGCTAGACAAAATAATCGTATTCTATTTTAAACAATGTCAACGTCAACGACAACGACTAGCAAGAGTCTTTCTAACCTCTAAATGGAGCTTTACTGACCTGTTTTGTTAGTACTTCAGTATCCATTTGTTTTTGAAACTGAGGTTCTGAAATCTATCCTTTACACTCCAAGATTTCACTAGTACACTTGCACATAACTATGCCGCAATAATTTAAATTAAAAAAAAATGGTTGAATCAAAATAAAAACAAAATTATGTGGGGTTATGGGCGCCGAATGTTTCTATGCGAATTCCTAGTAATTCCGAGCCAGTAAAGTTCTCTTGGTTCTTTGATAGACTGGGGTTAATGTCCGCGCAGCTCTAGGCCTTTTTCGGAGGGCGACCGTACACGCGGAGTGGTTTCATATTTGTTTTAGAACAATGTTTTTGAAAACACATTTTTGAAAGATAAATATAACCTCCAATGGTTTTCTGTCAGAAAACGTAAAAATACTCGTCTGTCCCACTGCGGCCCGATTTAAAGTTTGTTAACAAAACACCTGCAGTTACCATGGAATCGTATAAATTCTGCGATCTATCGGCCAACACTTGAAATGAGTGTGTCTCCCAAATTCAATGAAGTGTGATTGATTGAAGGAAACTTAGTTTTTATTTTCGCTAAGGCAAGGAAATATAAAAAGGAAAAATGTAATCCAGAGGAAATTGTGAATATTTCTCTATTTTTTTTGTAAATCGGGTTTGTTCTGAACCGTAATTATTTGGAGGCTTTTAGGATAGATGACAGCACCAGAGCTTTTATTTTGAAGAAAAAATAATTGAGAATTTTGAAAAATCCTTCAGATATTTTTGTTAAGCATTTAAAAATGATCACCCCTGCAAAATTGCAGCTAATTCTTTTGTTTGATATTTAGTTTTCCCTATGCACTCTAGCAAAAGATTAAAAAATTAAAGAACAAGGCGTTCCCAGTTGTACTATCTTTTACTCAAAATCTGGGGAGAAACTATAGCCTTAAGAGTGAATTTGAATCGTCAAAAATCGCTTTTTGGCAACGCCGCATTTTTTAATAGAAATGATCCAATTAGATGGCTCTGTGTGTACCGTATTTTCCCGCGTTCACGGCGTGCTCCAAATTGACACGGGTGGAGTAAAGTATAACCAGCATCCAGGCCGTAAATCCAGTTTTATTTAATCGACTTGGTCCACATAATATATTTAGAATAATGGCATCATTTTCATATGGCTTATAGATAAATCTCTCAAAAACCGCTTACCGCGATTTTTAAGAAACAGCGACAATGTAAAAAAAAATTCAAAATTTTTAATTGTAACGCACGGAAAATAGCAAATTTTGTTCGGGAGTCGTAAAGATAAGGAAAATACGCTTTCCGCACGGGTTAGGCACAAACATTTTTGCCACAGAGAATTATAACTAATTTTTTGTGCTTAGTTTTGCAGAAAAAATATGTTAGCCGAAAAAAGTTTGTGTGGGTGAAAAAAAAATCCTGTGCAAAAAAAAATTGACACATGTAAAACTTTTTCAAAACGAAGTTTTATCTAAAAACAGTAATGCAATGAGAAGTTTTAGGCAGTACATCGCTTATCCCCTATATGGCACATACACTCCATTCCAAATTGCTGCGGAACAGTTTTTTGACACTGACAATAACAGTTGCGGTTGGTATGTGGGTGCAAGGGTGAAGATGGAGCTCCCGAGCTCTACGTGACCTATAAGAGGATAACTGGCTAAAACTCCCACTAACTCGGTTCGCACCTATGAGTGCCAATCGCCAGCCAGCTAAACATATCGAATATGTCACTGCAAAGGCTTATAAAATGCTTGGGTTCGTGGTTCGAAACTCACATAATTTTAATAATAATAGGACATTGACTTTGTTGTACAATGCTTATGTCAGAAGTATTTTGGAGTACTGTAGTATTATTTGGTCACCATTTTATACAGTATATAAAGAAAATATTGAAAAAAATACAGAAAAAGTTTGTAAGATATTTATGTTATAAAAAATACAAATGAATTTAATTTTTACACTCTCGAAAGCAATATTTTTGTACAAACTGATCTGGTATAAAATAGACTGCGCTTATCTGTTAGGTAAATTGAAATTTAATGTACCATCCTATAGCACAAGAACTACTTGTACATTTGAGCTCCCTAAAGCAAATACAAATTTAGGCCAGAATTCGCCGTTGTATAGATTGTGTAGTTTAATAAATAGATTACATGATATTGACATTTTCTACATCGGTTTTACTAGCTTCCGCACTTGTATTTTAAGTAAATTGTAAATTCTCGACAGCTACTATATTTCTATTTTGAGATAGCTACCTAGCTTAGTATGCACTGTTTAGCACATAATTTTCTCTGTTTAAAGTTAATTTTCCAAGTAGTACCTTTATAATTTAATTTTTTCATTTGTATTATTATTACGTTTGTAATCTGTTATTGGGTACCATCCTGTTATTTACTTAATAAATAAATAAATAAATTCTGTCAAAAAAAAAAGCATCACGCGATGAGTCACATGAGCAGGCACGCATAGGTGAGAAACCCAGCGTCCTGTGATTGCAAGTTTTTTGCAACGAGGCTTTTCTGTGTGATACCTGATTCCCATCTATGCGTCCCACCCTGACTTAACAAACTCATCACTTGGTGTGACGTTGAATTATTTAGCTATTTATGTCCGTGTCGCATCACGTGATGAGTTTTTTGATTCAAAGGTGTAGACACGCACAGAGGGTTTGAGTCTTGAGTTCATGCGTGCATTTATCGCGGCAAACAAAAACAGCGCAAATATATTACACAAAGAAAAACTTATACATGTATCTTCTCAAAAACAACTGACCGCTATTTTTAAGATGTAAAAGCATTTTTTTAACTACTACATATTTATAATAGCCGCTTGCCTCTGACGAGGTTTGCTTCTCCCTACCGCTATAAGGAGAAAAAAATTAATCAAACTAATTTAATTGTGTTATCTAAAGTTAATGTAAATGCGCTTATGTTATGTAGTCAGTTTCTTGAAGAGGTTTCAATGCTGCCGCGGCTATGTTGCCAATGTGAATTTGTCCAAATTCGAAATTTTTCCCATGCTCAAAATACAGTAGTTTTTACACAAGGTGTGGAAAATATGTGTAACCTATTTAAAACATGGCTGAATTTTGAGTTTCATAGCCTCGAGAGGCCGTTGCGTTACGATATAATGTAAAGTTTTAAGATTTTTCAATTAACTATTTATTCCAAAAATATTCACAAAATAAGCCTGGGTACGCCACTGCTATAGATATAAGAGAAACCTCTGCAATTGCAACAACCGCCTCCCTCCAGTTTCTGTTTTTTAAATAAATAGAAAAAATATATATAAGACTGTCTTTTTTACCCACTATAATCTGCATACATAGCAGAAGATTGGCGGCATCGACCGCGAAAAATTAACCGCAAAACCCAAAACCGTGCGACACAAAAACGCGCAAGTTTTTACAGCGCCAAGTAATACCCGCGTTTACAAAAATGTTGCCTTTACAAATAGCGCGCAAAGCAAATATCGCGCAAGTTATTACAGTGCCTAAAAACATTTAAAGCGCAAAATAAAAGTTTTTTTTGGTTTCCACACACTCCTCATTACACAGTGAGTTAACTCAAACCAACCCAACACGCGAAAATCACACTCGACAATTTGTATTACGCGGTTCTCTTTTCCGCGAGTTTTTCCTGCGCATTTTTGACAGGCGCAATTGTAGAAAAGTGCGGTAATTACGTGCGCGGATAGAAGCTGCGCGGATTTTGTATATGCGCGGTATTAAACAAGCGTGGTAATTACGTAAGGTAAAACCACCTATTACCGCCCTAAGTAAAATCGTAACCTGTTACCGCCCTAAAAAGCTATGTCCGCCTTTACAAGACGTTTATTTAAAAATCTATGCAAATAATATACGTAAATATTCTTTGCTGCAAGAGAGACATGATTAGGCAACCAGAAAAACATACAGGTGGGGGTGCTAACCAAACGCTGCAAGCAGGATTCAGCTTTATTTAGTCAAAGGTCAGAGGTTGTGTTCCAGTGACAGCGGAATACAATTATTTTGGTAAGGATTTACACGTACTATGTTAAGAGCTTTTCTCAAAAAAATCATTGTCTTTTGTCTAAGTGATATATCTATTTATAGTAATTGGTTTAAAGCAATACGTTTAGAACAATTTTTTAAGCAAATTTTAAAAGAAAGATGGCAAAAAATAAGAATTAAAAATAGGGAGATAACAGGTATTCACTTTGAGCATTTTCCCATTACCGCCCTATTAGAGCGGAATTAGGGAATTGTTTTGTTTTTTTCAAATACCTTTTTTCGTATTTTTTCTTTAATAAACTCAATATTTTATTGATGATAATTTTGAAACCATGAGTTAATCTACGCAGAAACCCTATTGCGTCCTACTATTTTATTTTCAGAATAACCTATAATTAATTAATTAAACTAAGACTTCATATAACGCTTTTAATTAATAAGTCCGGTTTTTAAATTTTAATCTTGGTTTGTTTTAATCAAATAAACTTAAATTTTTATAATAAAAATACTTTTATAACACATCTATTTTAATATAATGCAAAAATTTCAAAAAACTATTTACTTTTAGAAGGGGCGGTAATAGGTTAAATATATCTTGCACTTAATCCCATTATCGCCCTATTAGAGCGGAATTAGGAAACTTTTTGTTTTTTTTTTTTAAATAGGTTTTTTTCTATTTTTCTGTTTTTTTACATATTTTAAATGTTAAATCAATGTTAATTTTTTAACTAAATCTCTATCTACACTGTGCACTAATTCCGCCCTATGATTTTTTATTCAGGATTAATTTTATTTGATTAATTAAAATAAGAGTTTTTTGCAATACATTTAATCAAAATGTAGGTGTTTTTTTATTTTTTTTTTAATTTCATTTAGTTTTATTTAAATTTAAGTTTTATTGGAAGAAAATAATTTTTTGACATTTTCTTCTTAACATGATACAAAATTTGCAAAGATTTTTAAATTTTAAGGGGGCGGTAATACCTTTAAAGTTTGCTGCACCAGTTTCAAATACCGCCCTACATAAAATTTGCACGCAACTCAACGTACTCTGAATCATTCGAAAAAAAACTATAAAATATGAAGTTTTTCAAAAATTTTATAATTTTTAAGGACAATAAAACCTACTTTTTGGTAATTAAGCTGCTTGGATAAATTAATTAAAAAAAGTAAAATAAAGGTACTTAAATTAATTGGTAGTTTTTTTGAAGGACATGCCTTGGTGTATCTAAGTACGCAAAACTTCTAGGTGCACCCTGTTCAATAATGCTGCAAAATAATTCCATGCCAAATTATTAGCGTCCTTCACAAAAATATTTGAATATTTATTGAATATGAAAAAGTATAAATCATAAAAAAGTTTAAGATAAATTTAAAAGTTATACATTTTTTTATACATTTGTCAAGTGTTTAAATAAATTTAAAAAAATACACACCTTTTTTTGTATTCTTAAAGCGATTTTGAAGTTTTTTGTTAAAAATAAGAGTTAGAAAAATTAAATTTTCTTTAATATATATTTTAAAAAAATTAGGGCGATAATAGGTGATCCTTAGGGCGGGATTAGGAAATTATTTTTTAAATTGGAGCGGTAATGGGAAAAACGGTATTATTGTGTTTTTTTTTTAATTATTAATTTAAATTAGGTTCTTTAAGAAAACTGTCGGTATTTTTTAATAAGAAAAACCTTTAGTTATTTAATATCATATTTTTGTACACAAAAACAGTAAAAATATGCTTAATATTGGTTTACAAAGTGAAAATCTTCTTAAGTGGGGCGGTAATAGGTGAGTTTACCTTACGCGGTTTTAGGCTGCGCGATTCTACTCATTGGGCGGTTTAAGACAAGCCCTAAAATTACTCGCGCAGTATTATGTCGCGCGGTTTTGGTTTTCGCGGTAGTTTTTTCGCGGTCGAAGTTGCGAACCATAGCATAAAAGTGGCAATAGATACTCTGTTTCTTTTATTATGAAAGGAAAAAACAAAGATCAATATTGTTTGTATCGGAGTATCAGGAACTAGATAATTTTAAGAAAGAACGCGTCATCGACGTCACCTTTTACTTTATTTGGTGTGGAGTTACGAGTGTGTTAATTTTTTTGTTACCTATTGGTTTTGTGATTTTCAAATGCCTAATATTAGGGCCTAATATTATTTAGGTATTAAAATTATATGTACTAGATTATAATGTTTATTTTATCTACTCCTTACCTTACCGAAATCTAAATTTAGCAAACTAAGTAAAAAATGCCACCAAATTCTAAAACTCTCTCAGAATATTAGATTAGAAATACCACACTGAGCAACCCACTATTTGCCTCAAAAAAGGAGAATTTGCAAACAAGTAGAAGGCTGGTGCATGCGTGTACACATGTAATTTTTTTAAATTTCTTTTTTTACCAAACTTTAGGGGGGTAAGGATAAATAATGAAAAAAATTTAATTTGACGTAAAAATGAGTCCATAACTAGGCTTCTTGGGGAAGTTTTAATCCCAAAACCCCCCTTCCGTTACGCCACTGCTTAAGGGGGGGGGGTCGTGACTCAGATACATAACGCAAATTATCAACTAACTTTTTTTCTCTGATTTTTAAAAGGCGGTATCTGTCGGGGAAAACGTTACGTAATTTTGGGCAGTACATTGGACGGGCCATCCATCGTTACGAAGTTTTTACCCAATTTTAATATCCCCGTAACGTTTCGTAACCTTTAGGACTGCCCCCCTTAAAATGACGTAAAACCCGGTTCTCATCTATGTGCGAGCCCAACGCTCTTACTCAAAAAACGCAACGTAGAAGGTTACGCGACGTACTCACTAAAAGTCCCTAATTTCGGATCACAAAAGTTTTTCTTATTCACTTTGGTCAAAATTTTAGTTTACTAACATTTCTGCCGCAACAGTTTTTTTCGGCCTGTGTCTGATCCTGTTAGGCCGTGCAGTTTTGTGTTTAGTTTTCTTTGCGGAACATTAGCTCTCTTATAATAAATTAATCACACAAATATTAAGTATTCTACAGAAAGGGCGAGCAATAATCTATAATTTGAGCGCTTAGAAAATAAAGATCTTCTGATACATATAGTTTTGTCATGATGACATACACTTCTCTCCACATAAAACTGGTACAGCAGAAGTTAGCAGCCTGTTTAATTTTTAAACATCATGTTTTGTATGTCAGTGTCATCCAAATTGAAAAAAAGTGCCCCCGCATCTCTCCGAATTTGATAAAGCTCAAATCTTAGAAAAACTAGACGGTGGTGGAAGAAAGAAAAAAGTCTACGATAGTAATAGTATAAAAAACCGATTTCAAGAGGAAAGAACTCCACCGAAAGGAAGGCATCGGTTTGACGAACAATCAATCAATTTTCTGGAAAATCATCCATTTGCCAAAATGAAAGAAGTAAAAAATCCATAACAACGTTAGGATTAAACGTTCGAGGCTAAGGTGTGCGGCAAAAAGAAAATTAAATTAAATGAGAAAGAAAATAAAGAAAGAAAGAAACATTTGTTCCCTGAGGGACGAAGAATTTTGGCAGCAGGTGGTTTTCACAGATCAGCAGAACAGCGACAAAAATCAAATTCTGGTTTATCGATCGCCAAGAACCCGATACGAAAAATGATATATTGCTGGAAACGAGGACCGGGCGGGAAGATTTTCGGGAAATGTTTGGACCCCGATACTGCCTAGAGGACATGGCGCTCTATTTAGAATTAATGGGCGATTTATACCCGAACTTTACGGTAATATGCTAGAAAATGTAATGCTTTCAGAGGTGAGAGTCTTTTATCCAGATCATTTTGTATTCTAACAAGTATCCAGTTCATACAGGCAGAATTGCGCAGCGATGGTTCCTGATAATAATATCGTAGTTTTGCCTTGGCCTGGAAAAACCCCTGATGCGAATCCAATATAAAACGTCTAAGGACTTATCGCAAAGAAATTAGAAAGTTTTAATATCATTCCCAGAAATTCAGAACATCTAATGGAACTCATCATAAGGGCATATAGGGAAGTTATTGCTGAATATCCAAACTTATTTGAAAATTTAGCCAATTTAATACCCAGAAGACTTCAAAACATCATTGCAGCCAACGGTGCAATGACGCGCTATTAAAAATAAGTATTTTTTTATGTTTTTAATTTTGGTATTTTTTTTTAATTTTATTTATTTCGTTCGATCTGTCCCTTGTAATTGTTTTTGCCTAGTAACTTTCGTCAAACCGGTGCCTTCCTTTCGAGGGGCAGTTCCTTTTTCTTAATATTGATTTATTATTAGTTCCATAATCAGATATTCGAATAGACCAATAATTACTGTGTAGCTCTTTAGTTAATAAAACATTTTTGCTTTTTTAAAATGTGGTTTTTATTTTTAGGGGCCTTATATTTTGAATTAATAAAAAATAAACAAAATGACAAGGTCAAAAAGTCAGTGTTGCACATAGCAAAATATAAAAAATCGTGTTTGCACGTACTTTCTGCTGTACCAATTTTATGTGGAGAGAAGTGTACCAATTATTCTGGCCATTATAACGCTAGACCTCTAGCTTGGCTATTTTTCCCTCTTTTTTTTTAAAGTTGGAAAATGGAATGGGTCCGAGATAATATTAAAATAAATTATCTTTGAAAATTTGGAGGCACTTTGATGAGGCAATGTTTAGTTGATATGAGAGGCGGATAAGCCAATTTTTGGGACAGTTAGACATGACAACAACTTAAAAATAACATTCAAATTCACTCTTAATGGCACCAAAACGTTTGACAACATATATATACAACAAATAAAAAAAAATAAAAAGTTGCGTTAAGAAACAGGTCACACATTATTTTCTCGCCAAACTTAATCAAAATCGGCTTAGCGTTTTTGCGTGATTGATGAACAAAAATTTTAGTTTATTGGCCCTAAAGTGTTTGGCAACACATATCTATACACCCTGGAAAAGTCTGGATACACCTCGGAAAAGTGTAAACACACCTTAAAAAAAGTCCAGATACACTCTGAGTAAATCTGGATACACCCCACAAAGATCTAGATACACCCGAAAAAAGTCCGGATATACTTTAAAAAATCTAGATATACTCTGGAAAAGTCTAATAACACCTCAGTTAAACCCCATAAAATTCTGGATACACCCAGGAAAGGTCTGAATACATCGAGTGATACATCCTGAGAAAGTCTGGATACCCACTAAAAGAGCCTAAATATACTTAATAATATAATAATAATAATAATACACCCAGGAAAAGTCCTGAAAAAATCTGTACTTTCTTGAACAAAGGAAGTTTGGAGTAAATCTTTAGCCAAAATATTTTTCAGTGTTTGGCCAGAGGCGCTTATTTTGTGTGTTTTTTCTTCTTCCTCCTAATTAAAACAGGAATGTTTAGAAGTAAAAAAAACAAAAATATCTGAATAAAAAAGAGAGTTTTACCAACAGAAAACTGTTGAATTTTTCGCCTTCTCTTTTCTATTTATATTTAACTCCACTATGGACATTGGGAATTTATTTCTGGTTTTGTTAAAAATATTTGAAACTTCAGATTTTACTCTAATCTAGAAACAGTTATATCATATAAAATATATTAGTTCATAAGTATTATAAAAACAATAAGATTATTTATGGTTTGCCCTTTACTAAAACACGAGTTGAAACCTTAACTGGCCCACTGTAAATTAACTTAGAATACGCACTATCAGTACAAATGTATACTGCCTTCGAAAAAATGTAAACGTTCAGATATTTTATTAACCAAATAAAGCGTTATGAATCTTAATTATTTATATTCTTAAAAAACTAGTTATTCACAATAATAAAGGGCGAGGGGGAAGAAGGAAAATTTGTACACATTTTCTTCCAGTGCCTCTTAACAGACGTACAAGCTCGTTGAAATTTACTTAGTTTATACGGGCCCGTTAAACCGTTTAAATTTCAAACCGTTTTCCTAAAACGCATGTATAAACACTACCTAAACTGTTTTAAGAGGTTCGCTGCGCTTTAGCTAAAATCGTTTTAAAAATCCGAATTAGCGTTTAAAAGTGCGTATAAACCCTCAAACCGTTTTTGAAGCCAGTGCTGCCAACCGAAAAGTTCAAAATCAGTTCAAGGTCGATTCCGATGTAAAAACAGGTATTTACTCACTATACCAACTAGTCGGCTTTTGGTTGCGTCAAGGTTGGCAGCGCTGGAGCATCTGATCCGAAGGCGTTTTTAATTTCAACGTATAAACAGTAGGCGAAAGGCGCATTGGCGGTAAACCGCATTAAAATAAAAATGGTTTACGGTCCGTATAAACTAAGTAACTGTGAGTTCTAGATATATCCATCATGCAAAACTAAATGTTTTAAAAAATGTGTGCATTCGCTATATTGCTTTGCGTAAATGGTAATATTTTCAAAATCAATCACATTGTTGCATGTCCTGTTAGGTCCGTGGTTAACTTTTATTTTTTTGAATAGTTTAATTTATTCTTTATTTTTTAGACACGCATTACTGTTAACCATGTGGTTAAATTATTATACCTCGTTTAAAATTATGAATTGCATCTTGGCAATCATCCAATTACTGACTTAAAAGTTAGGCTTTATGCCTTATACATCGTCAATAAAATCGATTTTACAAGTATGATTAAGGAATTGGGGCAATTGCTGCTTTTAAATTACCGTAATTTTTTTAAAATACCTATAAATCATGCTGTCAACGTTAAATTATTATTAGTGGCTTGCAAAAACTATTGTGTTTTTCACTTAACTTTTTATTATTAAGAAAACTTGGACTAGTAAACGAAATGGCTTACTAATTATTACTCTTAGAATTACACGGTTTAAAATTTTAAATAAAAGCTCTATACACTCAGATATTTACTTGTAAAGCGCCCCTAATATACTCTCGAATTAAAGTCAAGGCGCTGTTATGCTGGGTTTATACAAGAAAAATTAAGACTGAATTAAAATTAAAATAAATTTAACAATAAAAATGAGTAAGTGTTTATACATCAAAAATTAAAACTAAGAAAATAAAACTAAAATTAAAAGATTTCAACTTTTTAACTTTATTTTATCTGAAAATGGATGTGTGCACGCCAGGAAATTTTTAAGTTAAACCCGCACTTTTCTGATTTCTTTTTTAATTCAGAGGAAGATTTTTAATTTTGGTCATTTTTTGTAAAGAAACTGAGTGGTGTATTTTTCTGTAAAAAGCCTAAAAAGGTAAGGAAAGGTTTTGGCACTAATTTTGCTGAAATAAGGTAGTTATATGACTTGGCTTCTAGTGGCACAGCCCTGGTAACATACTGCTATAGAATATATGTATGTGATTTTAGGTGTTATAAAATGGATGCATTTTTATAAATTTTTAGCAAAATATACAAATTTCAAATGAAAACAAAACAAAGGTGTAAAAATGACAAATAATTTAATTTGCTGTATAAACCATCAACAAGCTCTTAGTTTTAATTTTATTTTTAATTTAGTTTTAATTTTTCCTGTATAAACCCAGCTTAAGAAGTTCGATACCGGATTAAATCCCCAAAATATGTTATGGCTTATTGAACAGTAAATCAGTTTAATTAAAGTTAGAATAGCTTTTCTGTACTTGATCGTAACGGAAATCCTACTGGTCCACTGTATTCCTCAAAATGTTATTGGGCGAAATCAGCGGTTCCAAAACAACATAATCTTAGAATTACGTATTATATAGGGGTTTTATTAACCAAGTGAAAAAAAAACAGGCCTGTTTAATTTTCCTTTTTCTGGTAAAAATATCGTAACCCTAAAAAAGGTAAAATAAACCAAAACGTAAGTTTCTAATTTAAAAAAAATACTATTTACACTTCATCAAAAATATATTATTGTATGTAAAATTTATGACACACACCTAAAACTTAGCACCTTATGTACCCCAGCCTAGGTATAATTTTTCTTAAATTTTCTTACATAAAAAAAGTAAAAGTTCTATTCTAAATTCACTTTTTGGATCACTTTTACCCTTTTCTAAATATTTTGCACAAAGAATGTATTTAAAAAAAGGAATAAATTAAATATTTACCTAAATATACTGAAGCATAAATCCCATTTATTTTTTTTACACAAAAGCATGTCTCTAATTTACACCAGCAGACTATTTCCTAGCTTATCAGCTTTTTTCTCTTAGACAGCGGGTAGATACCAGACCACACAATATTAGGGGTTATAAGCCACAGCACGTAACTCGACGTAGTGTAAGTTTTGATCTAGTGCGCATTTGCAGTAAACTCCAAACGTACGATACGCTTTACGCGCGGTGTATCGTTACACCGCGTATTGTACGTGTAAATGCGTAACCCCAGATCAAAAGAAAGTTGTTTACTGTAAGCATGTCTGATGTACGCTGTGTTTTTTTTTAAACCTAAATAGTATCTGCAGACACTCAGGTTTCGCCACCTCGTCATAGTTGAATCTTCCATAACGGACTGCTCCATTCTCCACGGAGAATTTCGATGATGATAGCATCATCGATGTTTCTTCATCGTCATCATCAAAGATAAAAGCATTAAGAATATCTTCCATTTTTGAAATATAAAAAAAATAAAAAAACACAACAATTTTTAGGTTATCTTATAAAAAACAAAGCAAATGAGAGCGCCCTCTGCTCAACTACTTAACCAATTTACAAGATACGCAAGAAGCGTTGCTTTAATCCTTTTTTAGCTCGTCGTAACTAGGCGACGCGACGTATCCTCTCTGCGTAATGTACGTTACGTTTACGCCATGTCGTGGCTTACAACCCCTATATTATTCTTACCGAGTGCGCGGGGTCAGAAGAATTTTTCTTAAATCAGACTCTACATACGTGAATTTTAGGTGGAAGGTTTTAAAATGAACACCCTGTATACTGTATATAAAATTACTAACTCACCTAAATACTAGTACCTTATTTACGAGTAAATATGGTTTGGAGTTTTACAACCTGAAGGTATTGTTATACCTATTTTAGTTTCAATAAAATTACTTTATGTAAGAAAAAAGTGACTGTCTCATTTTTACCCATAATTTCTGAATCTAAAAAACCCCATAAAAAACGGAAAAAAACCGGATAAAAATTATTATAACTAACCCATACGAAATCCAAATACAACTCGAACTACATCCACCCAACCCAACCCAAAATAATATTTTTTAATTTTCAGGTATTTATTATTTTTTAATATGTAACAATCAATTTTGACTGGGTTTTTTTTTCGAGGGTTTTTTCCGGGATTTTTTTCCATTTCAAATTTTTCGAGGTGAGGTTTAAAAGGGTTCTCCATCAAAAATACAAGAGGAGTTTATTTTGTCTATTAAGTCTAGAAGTCAACTTCGTTTTTTGATATCACTTCTAGCAATCGATATTATTCAATTTTGAAAGATAAATACTGATATTATTTTGTCATCAATTTTGGAGCTTATCAAACCTTTTGGGTAGTACGCGCCTTGACAAAATAAGACATGCTTCTAGACTTGGCATCGATTTTACTACAAAATAAACCCCATTTGTATTTTTGATGGAGAACTCCTTTAAGGGTATCTTATAAAGATATAAAGATATAACGCCTTCAGCAGATGTGCAGACTCTTTACTGGTAGGCAAACCTCCTCATTAAGAATATGTTGAGCTCTGTGGTTGGTAAGTGGCGCACACTCAAATAAAATTTGAGGAGCCGATTCGTCGTCGATATGCAGTCTATAGTTTATCTTAGTATATTCCAATACTGGGTTACCTTAACGTATAACGTCAACACAAATCCCATAGTTGATGTGGTGTTTTTGAGTTTTTAATTCAATGGAAAGGAACTCTCTTTCACAGATTTTCACTAATCGCAAAGCCAAACGATGTTACGTGTTGTGCGAAAGCCAAAAAAACACGACTGGTCGATATCTGATTCTCTTGAAAAATAGTATTTAAAGGCACCATGATCCATTTCCTACAGAAAAAAAAACCGCCAAATTTAGTTAAGAAGCACAATCTAAGAGATTAAGTTCGAGAAGACCAATTTGTTAGGACTACTATTTTTGGAAAACGGCGCAATAATATATTAAAATTAAAAAAAAAAAAAAAATTAAATAAAAAAAAATCAAGTCGCTATGACAGTCGATGACCTCAAAAAATGCAATTTAAGGTAAGAGAATCGTGTTGAGAGGCACCATCTTTTTCATAATGGGTGTTAGCATGTTAGGGAGAGAGTTAACATCAAGGTTTACTCGCTTGACTCAGACCTCCACGGTTTGCCCTAAGATTTACGTTAGGTAGATATGGTTTTTCTTGTCTGCCGCAGAGCATTTTCTTAATCCATTTGACGATTGAATATATAAAATGATTATTTAGTCTAAAACTAAGTAAATACTGTTTGTAATCAATGATTTTATCGCAAATACATATTTTGAATTTTAAATTTGTGAAATCATGTTTGGACAAAGCAGTATTCATGTGGCGGGAGCAATTGATGCAATCCATTTTGCAAGGTTTGTATTTCTACTTTGCAAATTCACATATTAATTTGGTAAGCTGTCAAATATTTGTAAAAAAAATAAACATGTTATTGCTAAAATACTAATTGGTATAATGTGTATGAGAATTTTTTTTCTTTAATTTTAAGCCGGCAGGGGAAAGTTACCATGTCATGGCAAGACACGCATACACATTATAGTGAGGGGGATGTTTAAGTTCGCGAGATTTTGAATGAAGGAGTCTTGTGACTATGGAATTGATAGTTCTTTAGTCACAAAGTTACCAGATAATTTATTCGCATCCGTCTAAAAGGGGTTGATACGGGGTTGATATGACTGGCGGCCAAGTATTCCTGGAGGACTAGGATTCCAAAAAAATCACTTTCAAGATCATCCGACCTTAAATGACCTTCAAAATCGCAAAAAACAAGATTTTTGCCATTTTCTCTTCAAAAATTTTTAATAATTCGACGATTTGTCAGACCAACTTCAAATGTATCTCAAACTATGAGGCATGTATGCCAAATTCGATTCTGAGAGTTTGATACAGTTTAAAGTTTCATGACCTTAAAAAATACCCCAGTAAAATTAACATATTGCACAAATAACATACGGGCGCTATTCATCAACTACTAAAGCAAAGAGGTCCAAACTAGATAAGAAAGATAAGAAGGTCGAGTACAAATATATTGTTTAAAAAAAAAATGGACTTATAACCACAATTTATTTTATCCAATTTCGTAAAAAAGCAAAAATGACAAGGTGGCTATCAATTCTTTTTGACTTATCGCCGCTTACTATGAAAAAAAAAGCTTTGTTGATGTATGACCTTGATTGATCTTATTAAGTTCCGGAACTGTGAATTTTATGATCAACTTACTTGTCTAGTCAACAAAGTCATTAAAATTACTAATAAGAGACTTAGCAGAAGTTTACCATGTGCTGGACCAGGTGTTTTCCAAAATAGTAGCCGAATAATGACAATACTTGTTTATTGACATTTATAATAAAATACAATACTTGTTTATTTGTTTATACAAAATTCAAGGATGACGATTTAACAGTTATTCAGTCACACATTCATGTGCCATCGGATGTTTTTTTTTTGCATTCGTGTGTGGACATGACGTCATATTTCAAGATGGCGGCTAAAAATAATAAAAAAACTATTTTTGCAACCGGCGCATGATTATCCCCGATTCCATACAACTCGATAACGAGCATTCAATTCAAATTCAAATGCCCTTGAAAATCACAAAAACACGATTTTTGCCGTTTCTTTTTAAAAAATCTCAATAATTTAATAACTGTTGCACCAACTTCAAATATATTTGAAAATATTAACCATGTATGTTAAAATCGGCCTTTAGAAATTATTGCAGTAGCTTAGCTTAATGACCTTGAAAAATACCTGACCTTGAAAAATACCCCAGAAAAATTGACATATTGTTAAAGCAACATAATAAATTAACAACTATCAAAGTGAATAGGACCAAATTTAGAAAGAACAATAAGAAGGTCAAGTCCAACAATAGTGTTAAAAAAAAATTGCTGTTAAATCCTCATCCTTGAACTTTATTATGAATGTCGTGCCCTACATACATAATTCATAAAATTCACGGTTCCGAAAATTAATAAAAACGAGAGGCATATAGGTCATTTTTACCGGGGTATAGTATAAACATCTAAAATGCCAGATCAAAAAAAAATGTTAATTTCATGTGTTTCATGATTGTAAATCGAAAAAAACACTACAAAAAGCTGGTGTTTTACTTGTACATGGTACAACTAAACTTTTTTTGTCATTTTTGTTTTTTTTACGAAATTGGATAAAATAAAATGTGGTTATAGGTCGCAATTTTGATATATCAGCCGCCATATTAAAACGCGTCATAGCTGAACCAATTTTTTAACAGTATTGTTGGACTTGATCTTTTCATCGTTCTTACCAAATTTGGTCCTATTCTATGGTATTGGTATGTTTCAAGGTCATGAATCTTCAAAATGCATCAAACTCTTAGAATCGAATTTGGCATACATGCCTAATAGTTTGAGGCACCATTTGAAGTTAGTTAGACAAAACGTCGAATTATTAAGATTTTTTTCAAGAGAAAATCCAAACAATTTTGTTTTTTTTTCAATTTTCAAGGTAGTTTAAGGTTGGATGACCATAAAATAAATTTTTTGGAATCCTCGTCCTTGAATTATATGGAATGGATTATAATCATGCCCCGGTTGCGAAAGTTGCATTTTTTATGATTTTTGGCCGCCATCTTGAAAGATGACGTCATATCAACCCCTTCTACACGAACGCGAACAAAACACCCGGTAACACTTAATTATGTGACTAAAAAGCAACCAATCCCACACATAATCACAAAACTTCTTTTGTTCGAAATCCCACGGGATAGAAATTATCGATATACACACTATTATCAACGCGTTTTTTTTTAAATTTTTTCATAAATATTGCGATTTGAAACAATAGATATGCTAAAACTAATTCATGCTCACTTTACAATTTATTTATTGTTAGAATGTCTGTTTTAAGATAAATTTATATAACTTATTAAATTATGAATTTAATTAAATGGGTTGAAAAAAGTAATCACTCAAAATTTCTCGACCCTCGTTAATGTGCAGACAAAAGAGTTTTCAATATCAAAAGCATTTGCTTTTCAAGCCTGTCATTCCTTAATGATTGAAAAGGCTTAATTAGTTTGTTTTGACTCAAAACTGTTTGCTGATGGCCCTAATAAATTGTCACACAATCCGAATTGAAACTGACGTGAAGAAAAAATATGCGCCAAAGTCGACAGATATTTCCACTTTGGTTTTAAGTAGCTTTTTGTTTATTGTAAAATTATTTAATAATATATAAACCCTCGTCTAGCATTTCTTCATGTATTTAGTTTGGGTTAACCTAATCAAAGTAGGCTCACGGAGGATGAGTTTTACAAACGTCAATTTCATTTAAACAGGCGAGCATATGACTGTTGGCAGAGGTAAAAAAAAATCCGACGCCAACCATGGGCGTGTCCGTAACCCCTGATTTTTGTTTTCTTTAAATATCTCGGAAACTATAAAACCTACAGATTTGAGAGTTCGCGTCGAAATTAGTCTTTAAAAAAAAAGGGTCCCCCCCACTGCCAATTTTCCGTAAAAGGTACCGATAAGATTCGCGCGCTTATTTGAATGTCATAATAGGGTGTGAGGCCAACCGAGCGTCCGTGGGGTCAGTTCTCGCTCGAATTTCTAATTTTGAGGGGGGTAAAAAATGCGAAAAAAATCGTACCAACACGAAATTTTAGGTGCGGATAGCTCGCGAGAAACCGAATCGAAAGTATCTGACGGAAAAATATCATGACCCCCTCCTCCATTCCAAAGATATTGCGTCAAATTCTGTATGGCCAAACTATAATATTTTTTTTTCTTGTTTTTTAAAAAATATTTTGGCCGCCGTTCAAAATTAAACATGAAAAAACAATTTTAACCCCTCCCCCTTATAACCTAACAAAATAATTCTAATTTTTTCAAAATTCAAAATTTCAACCCGATTCGCCATTTATACGACTATATCGGATTATAAATATAATTTTATTGAACCCTCCCCCCACATAAAGTTTCTCACAAAAGGTACTTCTTTAAATGAACTCCTTTAAGTAATATCTCGAGAGGTATTGAAATGCAAACAAAATATCTGCAGTCGCAATTTGGTCACAGTATAATCTATGTGGGCACAAAACCCTTAAACTCCAGTGTAAAATAAAACTTTCACGATGATCCCAGAATCTTTCTTCTTTTGTCTTTTATTGTTTGAAAAGCTGTAAGGCAAAAGGAATTTAATACCCGTCGAGGCATTAGCCAGAGGAGTGATTGTTGTGTTTTTTGAAATCTTATAAAATTTTATAAACCAACAGTTTTCTTACTCACAGAGGAACAACACATAGATCGCCTGACAAAGGCCCAATCATTCAAAATTACCTAGAAAATAAAAGCCCCTTATTTTACGTAACTAATGTAAAGAAAATAATAGGGTAGACTAAGCCACAACAAAAACTGTGTATTTATCATAAGTACATGGTATACATTAGCTATTATTCATAACTAGGGGGCGGCCAACAAAAATCACTACAATTTACCCAGGCTGACGCTGACGCCATAGGACCTTTTTCTTGGACTCCGTTCATTTGACCTTAAAAATATTTTGTATCCTTATTTTTTGTTAGTTAAAAGAAAAGAAGAGGGGTTTTTGATAATATTTAAAAACCAGAAATTATAAGGTTTAATAGATGGGGTCTTCGCAAAATATACCTAGTTGATGGCGCCTATACCTAACCTTTTATTTAAAAATCATCTTTCTTAAATTAATAATAGACCTCCCAGTTCCGTGTTACCTAAATATACGGTAATTTAGCTTATATCGGTCGGCTTCTAATAATAAAAAGTTTGTTCATGGTTAATTGTATAATAAAGGGGTTTTTGGAAATAATTCCGTGATTACGTTTGTCGAAATATTAATTTTAGTTTTTGGAATAGATTTAGAACGCCAATTACAAAATTATTGCAGAAAAATGTAAAATTCACTATTTTGTGGGAGAAAATTACAGGCTTCAATTATATAACTTCATAAGACAAAGTATCAAGCGTAAATCAAGTTTCGTGGTCTGCAGAATTTTTTAGTTTTCTGGAATATATGTGTTTAAATTGCGATCTTTAAAATCTCAGTAGATACCCAGGCACAATAGGCCCATTTGAGGCCACAGTGCAAGGTTCAGCCTTCGGTAGAGAGCTAACCATCAGTTTTGAATTAATAGAATTCGTCAAAATAAAAAAATTGTTTTGTTCGTTTTCTGTAGGCTTAAAGCATATAAAGGAACTCAAGTGCCTTTTTACTGACTACTGATTTGAAGGATCGGAGGGTTTTACTTTTAATGGAATAGTGATTTCAGAAAAATAATAGACTTCCTATTATCCATTTTTAGCTAAAGTTAGTCAAAGTTGGCCATCTTATCTAAGAGTCACACAAACTCTATAGCTGCCACACCTTATGCTTTCGAAGATGTAATAAAATACAGGGTGAATTCTGTAAATGGAACGGTGGTTCTAAAGGCTTTAGGGAAAAGGTAAAAAAAAACTAAAAGCGAATCCTAAAAAAAATAAAAATTGCTGTTCCAAAATGGCGCACTTTCTAATTTAAAAATCGATATTTCTCAAACTTGAGAGCTTGTTGTATTAATATAATTTTTGACTTGAAATTCAGAAGAAAAATTAAAATGACGGACTTTTTTATTTATAATCCGATTTGTCTCGAACTTGAAACATTTCTGTGTTTAGGGTCTCTTAATGGGGCACTTTTTTAAGGGAAATTCTAATTTGATGACCAATTTTAAAAGTTTGTGGTGTTCATGGTCACCTAATACGATTTTTGACTCAAACTTTAAAAAAGTCAAAATGGGCGGGTTTTCTTATTTATAATCCGATTTGTCTCAAAGTTTTAAGTGCGTTGTTTAAGTCACTCAATTTTTAACTCAAACTCAAAAAAAAACAAAATAGTGAATCAAAATTTATGACTGAAATGTATCAAAATTGGTAATCAGGTGCAATAATAGAGTTGGAAAGGATGAGAAGTTTGCGTAGGTACTGCTGTTGGTTTGTGATACGTCGAGCCAAAAATCAAACTAATAACTAGTAATAAAAATAGGTAAAAGAAACTTTATTATACTTATGTGGGTCCGGTGACAATATAATATTTTGAAAAAATTAAGTTTGTTGTTAGGTGAACGGATGATAATAAATTTGTGTGGTTTGGAGGATAAGAGGATGTTGGTGTCTTTGAACATTCATAATTTTAACGAAATCTGATACTATTATGCAGTTTCATAATTAAAATGCGTCTTAATTTTGGAAGAAAAAATAATCTGGTGGGTATGGTGGAAGGGTGAGAGGATGTTGATATGTTTGTAAATTCATAAATTTTAAGCCAAAGTCGCTCGCTATAAATATGTCATTTTCAGATTTAAGCTCAACTAATTATTTTCTAGTTTGTTGTTGTTGTAGAGAGTTTTTAGAAGTATTTAGAAGATGACTAAACATCTTAATCCCATTAAAGTAAACGGATCTGTGAAGAAGAGAAGATTTAGGGATGGAAAGTTGAAAATTAAATTACTGATAAGATCTTGTGTCGTAGCCAGATGAAGAACGTAATAACCAAGCCAGAATATGAGAGGCACAGATTCAAGAATATATAAACAAATAAGGGTTAAAATGTCCTTAGTTTCAAAAAGAGGTTTACATGATTCTCTAACACGACAAAGATAACGAATTGCACTTTTTTGTAATACACAAATCATATGAAAAAAGTTATTAAAAGTTGACCCCCAAAAGGCAATAACATAACGGAGATGGGATTCAATTAGTGCAAAGTAGACAGTTCTGGATAAATTATAGCCTAATTCAGTAACCATGGTTTTAACCGAATAACAACCTGATGCAATCTTGTTGCTTAAAATAGAAATATGGACCTCAAATACTAGTTGAGAATCAATTATAACGCCCACGATCGACTATCAAATTATCGATTTGATACCTAAAACACATAAGATTTGTCTTGTTGAAATTTAAGGTAAGTTGATTGTCGTAACACCAGTTTTTAACAAGATCCATATCATCTTGAATTATTTTTTCAAGAGTTTTAACATCCACAGCCTTCTATAGAATTGTCGTCCCGTCCGCAAAAATAGTAAACTTGCCTCTTATCTTAAGCTTTGCTAGGTAATTCAAATATAATGATAACAGAATGGGGCCAAGCACAGAATCCTGTGGAACGCCCCACTCAATTTTATTAGAACTAGAGATTTTATTACCTACCGTAACGTGCTGGTAACGACCTGTTAAGTGAGAGCTAAACCAAGACATAAGTGATCCTTGAAAGTCATAGTGATACAACTTGTTTTAAAGAATCAAAAATGATTGACACAATCAAACGCTTTCGCTAGATCACAAAAGAACCCAGCAGCTACTTCTAATCGGGTAATTGTAGAAAAAGTTGTTGCAGTAAATTAAATATGGCGTTGTTAGTATTTGATTTATATAGTATTTAATATGCCCGTATTTTTTTTAATCCAAATTGTGATTTGCATATAATTTTATGCTGTTCTAGAAATGACATAACACGTATTCTAGATAATTTCTCAATGATTTTGAATAAAGTGGACAATAAAGAAATTGGTCTAAAGTTGCCAGGATCAGTTTCGTATCCCCCTTTGTATAGTAGATTTATCAGCGCGGACTTCAAACTAGAGAGAAATATACCAGTAAACCATGAAGTATTGATATAATCAACCAAGATATCGGATAAAATAATGTCAGGCATGTAAAGAAGTATTTTTGCAGACAACAAGTCTTTCTCCGAACAGATATATTAGAAAGATATAACATTGGATCAGTGGGTCTTTGAAAATATTTTATTAAATTGCGACCAACGCTGCAATAATACTGGCTTAAGTCGTTTGGTGATATATCAGGATCTGTCGTTGGTCTAGCATCATTTTTAGATCGGATATTATTAACAATCTTCCAACTTTCCCTTTGTTTGTTCGGAGCATTAAAAAGGCGAATACTTTTTCTTAGAATCTGAAATAGGTTTGCGAAAGAGTGATCTGTACGAAGTAAAACAATTATGGAAAAAAGGATTGTCAGTGTATTTACGAATTTTGTGGATACTTCTAAGATTTTTTGACGACGTTTTTAGTCCTTCGCTAAACCACGGCTCTTCACTTTTTAATTTAATCGTTTTTAGAAGAAAACATTTATTGAATATTGCACAAGTAGTGGTATGCAATTTTTCCAATGCATTCTCAGCTAAAGTTATAGATTACCAGGAATGTTTGCAGCATGATAAAACCTATTAAAGTTTCTTTTATCGTATATTCTACTTGTTTTTGTTTTACGTTTACGTTTTACTACATACAACTGTCTCATGGTCTGATAACGCCTCGTTGTCAACACTGCAATCTACAGAACTGGTGATTTAATTGGTGCAGATATAATCAATAAGAGACAAAGATGTACTGGTAGAACGTGTTGGCTCGGTTATATGTAAATTTACATTATTAGAAATTAAAATGTTTTTTAGTGCAAGAGTCGAGGTTGCATTAATGTCATTATAGTTTATATTAAAATCACCAGCTAAAACACAAAGGAGATCAATAAATACATATAATATAGAAATTAAGCTTTTTTGAATAAGCAATACAAAACTCAAAGATAACTTCCCTGAGAAGAGTATTAAATTTGTTTATAGGTTGAAATTGAATAGTTAACTAAAATCATGCAGCCACCATGCTCAGATTGAGCCCCGCAGAACTTTGATAACACAGTGTAATTTAGAACATTAACTAGCTCATTTTGATTTAACCAGTGTTCTGTAATAAAGACAATGTTGGGATAATTATGTGCATTTAAAAATATTTCAAATTCATTAATTTTGTTCCTCAGACTTTGAATGTTAAGAAGAAGGGCCTCGTATTGCTTTTTGTCACTATTTTATGCTATGTGTTTTTTGAATTATGGATAAAAAAGATTTATTTGTGCTGTCATCAAAATTCAAAACCTCCATGCGGTCAAAGCCCTCAGAAAACCCCGAGTATACCTTACATTGACTAGTTTCAATCTATAAAGAATTCGCAGAATTAAACGAATCAACTGTCTTTACCTGAGACAGTACAAAAATACCTCCAAGGATAGAGCTAGCATGGACAAAGTTGACAATATTTTTGCAAAGTGAATTTTTACTATGCCTAATTTTACCATTAATTATGTTATTGTCAAAAATCCGAATAGATGCTTTTCGATTGATGAAAAAACTTACTGCAAAAAGATACAAATATTAGATTTGTATACTTTCCCAGGTAAAACAATTTATTTAAAATAGCCGTAGTTAAAGTGTCTGCAGTTCAAATTTAAAGAGACAACAATATTATCACTGGAACCATGGTACAAAGTTATTTCAAAAATACGTTTAGCCATCTGGTTAAGAGAATACTCTGGATAAACTTCTTCAATAATGGAATATTTCATAAGATCTAGATAGTTCAACATACCAGAAGCAACACCTCTTGCTCTGTGATCACCAGATACTAAGGTCTGTTTTATTGAGGACATGAAGTAGTTCCGTTGCACTTGAAAAAATCTTATATTCTGTTGTTTGGTCTTTTTAGAAAGCTCCCCTAATGAAGTTTGGATGTGTTGCTCTGGACGGGTTGAAGAAGAGAGTTGTATATACCGGGCTTCGCAGATGTTCTTCAAAAAATACCTTCAAACTTAGAAAAACTTTTAACACTAAACAGACAAACCTATTTTGATCTGATCAGTCTGGTACATGTTAGGTTAACTATATGGACAAATATAAATTCAAAAATCAACTAAGTTATACAAACAACAGAACTATAGTCCTGTGGGACTCGTAAAATTTACAAGAAAAACTCTAGAACTACCTATTCTCCACCTGGTATAAAACTTATCAAAATACACAGATGTTATCGAAAATATACCTTAAAACCTTAAAGACTAGCCCCCCAGATAGGTGTTTCGAACTTATTTTAATCCCATCAGTATGGCAGAAGTCAGATTATAACTATATAGACTAGGATTAGCTATCAACAATATAATTCATACATTCGGTGATGAAAGTATCACGTAAATTATTCATTGTGAATCCAGCTTAGCGGAGTGCACCGAACGCCTTGGAGCCTATTTTCTTATTACAAGTTGCTGGGAGTACGAGGCAGTAAATCAACCGCCATACACAGGAAAGTTTTATATGAGGTCATGCGAAACGGCGTTTCCTATTGAACTCAAGTTAGTGGAACACATTCTAGATACCTGAGAATGTTTTTTTAAAACAGCGTCAAAAATTCAAAACGAGATATAGGCAACTCGGAAAAATATGTAACATCTCAAGCTGTAGCATGGTAGTTTTCACTTACGTCCACAGTTTAAGCTAATTATTACTAATTATAACAGGGTTGCTAAGATTTCCCTTAGGTATAGGATTTCAATAAATCAAACAGAAATGGCATAGAAAGTTCTGCGTGCACAAAAGAAATAGGTATATTGAGTAATGTTGCCAGTTTGTTATTATCTCCGGACTGCTTTCATGAGAAAAAATTGTCGCCACTCTTTCATTGTGAGCATAAATCATAGTTGCAATAATAACCGTTGACAAGATGTCTGCAAATTCCGCTAGATAGCGGCCACACCATGAGATGATCGAGGAAAAACTGGGATTCACAGACATTGCATTTTTATTTCCTTTCGAGTCGCTTCAGTTTCGTAAATTTTGTGTTTTTAAAATGCCGTATACTCGAGAAGAAAAGATTTTTATTATTAAAAACTACATAAAAAGTGACAGTGCGGACGAGGTCATTGTGCTTTTTGTTTTTGCGTTTCCAGATCGACCGGTTCCTGTGGCTCAAACTATCTACAACATTTATCATCGTTTTGAAAGGCACGGGTGCATAAATGGTTGTAGAAAGTGTTACCACGCCGGCGAAATACCAGAGCATCCCGTTCTTCCACACAGGGTGGAACGAGATGAAATGGTATGCGCTTACGTTGAGGCACATGAACCATGTTCGACGAAACCGATTGCGGAGGCACTGGATATTCCCAAAAGTACTTGCCAATGGATCCTAAAAAAATACGGCTACAAGTCGTTTAAGATTGGGAAGTCGCAGGAATTGCAACCAGGTGATTATTTTCGGCGGTTAGAATATTGTGAGGTTATGAGGGATAAATGTAACAGGAACGAAAATTTCCTATCAAATTTTGTTTAGTGACGAGAAGACATTTGAACTTCATAGCTCTCACAATCCACAAAATAGCCGCTATTGGTCCCACGAAAATAAACATCTGCACGCAAGTGTTAGAACGCAACATCCTCAAAAATTAAATGTTTGGAGCGGTATTGTCGGGGATCACATTATTGGACCCTTTTTCATTGAAGGGAATTTGAATAGCCAAAAATATGTTGATCTTCTCTAACACCAGGTTTTACTACGGTTAAAGGAACTCAACATAAATTTGGACGAATTGTGGCTTCAGCAAGATGGCTGTTCATCCCACAATTCACGCCAGGCTACAAATTACCTTTGTCAGGTATTTGGTGATAGAATTATTTCCACGTATGGAAATATCCGATGTCCTCCTCGATCACCAGATCTTGCGCCAAATGACTTTTTCCTATGGGCTTGTTGGCACGACAAAATTTTCCAACACCCTCACTTACGGCCTACGACTATACAGGAGTTGAGGGCGAAAATTTTGGAGGCGGGCAACTCTATCACCGCTGAAATGTTGGCTGCTACGCGCCAAGAGTTTTACTATAGATTAGGATATTGTGAGGCTCAAGAAGGGGACAGATTTGAACATCTAATCTAATTAAAAATTAGATGTTTTCAGGTTCAAACCACAGCTTTTTCTTGCTTAAAGGAGGCGGCAGGGTCCATTATTTACGATACTCAGCGATAAACTCGTGAGGTTGTTAATATTAGAAAGAAATATCTTCGCTTTTAATTAAATTTCATTCCATTCTGTTCTACTAGTGACATCTATCCGGAAACGGCCAAACCATGCAGCAGCCAAAAAAATCAATAAACGGTGAAGTTTTTCCTGCAGAGCTTTTTGCTTGCGATATTATTGATTTTAAATGAAGCTGGCTACACTACATTTGATATTTTCGAGGTGTTTTATGACATGATCTCGAAACATGTAGCGAACCAATTCTTCAAAATTAGCGGGAGGGTAAAAGCGAAAAATAAGGGGCTGCCAATATTTGTAACACCCAAAAAAAGGTGAAAAGATTTATTTTGCTCTGCTTCTTTACAAAAAACTTTTTTTTTACGAAACACTTGAGCTCTGCCACTTTTTTTATTTTTTTCTTCAACTTTCTCGAAATTTTCGTCATACCATAGAAAAAAATTATTTCCCCCATGGTCATACTCTACTTTTATTCGAAAAAATTTAGAAACAGAGACGGGATCAGTTTTCCTAAAACGGGGGATCTTGGTTTCGAGTGAGAAGATAAAGGGCGCCGGAGGCAAAAATTTTTCAATTAAATTAGCCGAACGCAAAAATGTTAGAAAAACAAAGCACGAAATAAAAATGGCGTCGCTTACAATTTTTTTTCAAAAATTACGTAATTTCGGGAACGCAAAGAAATAGGTCTAAAGAGTATAATTTTTAAGAAAAAAATATCAATTTTCTCGCCCTCCTCCACTGGGACTCAGCGGCCGTGCACAAATTACGTAATGGTCATAGGGGGGAGGGGGGTTACAAAACGTTACGTAGGGGAGAGGGGGCTTTTCGACAGCGTTTGCATTTGTGTGAAACTAAGAAAATTTGGAATGAAAATAAGTGAAAAGTTTTTTTTGGAGGGGGGGGGGTTAATGGTCTTGAAATCGTTAAGTAATATTAGGGGAGTGGCGTGCCAAACCGTTACAAAACATTACATAGGGAGGGGGTCAAAAATTGGTAAAATCACCGTTACGTAATTTGTGCACCGCCCCACATCTGACTGTTCCTCCTTTTTGATTTCGAATCAAAGTGCAAAACCTAGGTTGGACGTTCGAAGGCGTCAACCCGTCCTATTTGCTTGATAAAGTTTCTACGGAAATATCTCAGTCGATTTCTCCGGCCGTGTATGAACGCTTTAGGTTAGGCATTTGCATGTATCTCAGTCCCCAGCCTGTAAACAGTGCGTAAGGACAATGGTTACAAAATGAAAAGCCGAAAAATATTTTTTACGATATCTTTCATCAGTTTGGTATTAAAGTCGAGCAAAAACAATTTTTATTCCAGTCCTAAAGGTATGAAAATGCAAAATATTAGAAAACAACAACCTGGAATGGATTTACTACGTGTAAGATGTAGTGACAACATCGCCCCATGCCCATCCTTTTCTGCCTAATGTGCTTTTCCGTTTGTCTGCGTCTTATATACGGCTGCTTGGCCCCCTAAGAATTTGCTTAGGAACCCTGTATAAGAATCATATAAAAATAAAAACAATGTTTATTGAGCATTCCCTCAAAAAAGGTAAATGTAAACTGTTGACTCTAGTTTCACACTACTATTGCTCTTCAGAACGGTGCGGTGGTAGCTCGTCGAAATAGGAGATTAAATGGATGGATTAAACGACTGAAAAAGGAATCATAATTTCATCTTCCATTTCCATTAGGTAGCATCGTAGTGGAAAGCACCACTAGTACGAAACTGGAGTCTACGGATAACATTGTTCGTTTTTTGAGGAAATAAACATTGTTTTTATTTTTATGTATCCTCACAAAATCATTTTTCGAAATTTATGAAATCCGAGCTTAGAACCTAAGTAAACATAATAAATATTTATTAAAAAAAAACTTTTAAAGAACAAGATTTTATTAAATGCACTCAAAAGGAGAAAAAAAAAATGTATCTCTCTTATACCACAATAAAAGCGATGGGCGCAAATTAAAAATTTTAACTTTACGGTGGCAAAGAGAAAACTACAAAAGAAGAACTAAATTCTTCTTCTATTCGAATGATAAATATAATGCTTTCATCATGCTTTAAAATTTTTAATTTTATAATATAAGAGATAAAAATTATTTTCCACTTTTGAGTGCATTTAATAAAAGCTTGTTCTTTAAAAGTTTTTTTTTAATAAATATTTAATTTCTAATTTTTAGATTTAGAAAAATTCGTATCTTCTTCCCGAAAAACCCTGTATGCCAATTTTGATTGAAATCGAACAAACTAAATCTTTTTTCCCCTCCATTTCCCTCGTTAGAGGGAAGTTATGTACCTAATAATACCATATTATTGTATTGTCACCGGGACTATAAGCGCATACCAAATTTGAACACACACCCTTAATTTGTAGATTTGTAACCTTAATAGTCCATTTTGAATCCGCCGTATTGAAATCTTCAAATCTGATAAAAAATCCCCCTCGTTAAAAAACCCTGTATGCCAATTTTTATTGAAATCGAACAAACTAAATCTTTTCCCCTTCACTTCCCTCGTTAGAGGGAGGTGGATACCTGAAAAAACACTTTTTACTGTATTTTCATTATAAACGCATACCAAAGTTGGACACAATCGTATGTGGATAAGTTAGCTCAAATTGGTTAGAAAAACATGACCAAAAATTGTCTATCTTGAATCCACCATATTAAATTTTTAAAATCTGATCAAAAATTTGTATTCCTTATCCTCAAAAGCCCCCGTATACCAATTTTGCTTGAAATCGGACAAACTTAGGTATTTTCCCCCCTCCAGTCCCCTCGTAGGGTAGAGGTGTGCCTAATAATGATATTTTATTATTATGTCACTGGAACTATAAATGCATGCCAAATTTGAAGGCAATCGCATGGGTATAAATCAGTTGGTTATCAAAAGATAGCCAGAAATCGTCCATCTTGAATCCGCCATATTAAATTTTTAAGATATGATTAGAAATTCGTTATCTTCATCCCCAAGTGTCCCAACAAACCAAATTTCAACGAAATCTGGCGTACTTCAACTGTACCTCTGTCACCCCCTTCGAGTAGGATGGAGCTGTCAATTTTCTTGTATTGTCACCACAACTATATAAGCGAGCCAAATTTGAAGCCGATCGAATGTCGAGAATTTGGTCAAAATTAAGTTGCCAGATTCCACCTGAACAAACATTTACATACAATGCAAGTTAAATAAAAGCTTGTAAAAAACAAAGAATAGCGGGCTTTCCCTTAAAAAGATAATGGTAACCGTAGACCCGGGTTTCTCAATTGTGGTGCTCATTAGCACAGAGATGAAATAATGATATTATGATGACAAAATCTGAAACAGGATGCATGTAAAAAGCAACCATCAGTCAAATTGCAGAAACGGAAGTTGCTCGCCATTTTTTTGTTTTTTGTTATTTATTTACCCTCGCTAAACTCTTTGTAAATAATAATTATGTCTGCCTTCGTACGGACGCTTCTTTTTCCTTAAAAATGCACCCACCAAACCTGAAAAAGTTGGTTGGTCTACATATATCCACATTTCATTATTCCATTTTCATTGATAGCACCATCCTAAAGAGTACCACTAGTACGAAACTCGAGCCTACAGATAACATTTACCTTTCTGAGAGAATGATCGCTGAATACACTGGTTAACAACATTTAAGATTTTTTTTGGCCCACGTACTTGGTAGTACTTTTTACACATATTTCAAATATGTGTTCAGAATCAGGCAGGGTTTCAAAGTGAAAAAAGTAATGAAATTTTGCGAAAGTATATATTATAATGTGTGTATAAATTATGAAAAATTGAAGTATAAAGTGATATATTTACTTGGAAAATGTGGTCATATATATAACTTTCGACTGTATTTTGCATCAGAAACATCTCTCTTCACCGTCCAGCAATAGTCTGCCAACATTGCGGGGCTCCATTTGCCTTGGTATTTGTTCGCCATGTTCGTCACTGACTGCTCCAAGGTTTTCTGGGAAAAAGTCCAAGTGTGAGTGAAGAAAATGTATTTTTAGACTCATTTTGCAAACCATGGCTTTATATGAGGTCAATAAATTTTTAACAATCTCTACGTAATGTAAATAAGACAACCATGCTGCTTTTTCAATTCCATTCAGGGCCTCAACAAATTTTTTTATCTACTGCAGCTTGATTTGGAAAAGTCAATGAACAAACGCTCCCTCTCATTTGTATCATGTTCATGCCCAAGCGTCTTCATAACAGAACATACGTCACTACAAAATACAAGTTCGTCTTCCATTTTTATTCAACTCTAAAGAAGATTCCAGTCTTTTTATCTAAAACCTAGTAGTTCGTTGCTTTTTAGACAAGTTTAAGTCGTGGACGAAGTCTTTAAGGTCTTCTTGACAAGAAGACGAATATGGTTCAAATGTTGCATCCAAATCAATATTTTCGTTGTTTACTTCGTCATCGACAGTTTCATCGCCGCTTGATGTCATGCTTTGTGGAGGGTCAGGCACAGGTAATTCCGTACTGTGAGGTACTGATCTCAGTGCAGATGGAATATTATGATATTTTACAGTATGTTTGGATTTAGAAATTATACCACTTATATTTGTAAGAAGAAAATAGCAATCGGTAAGATGGTCTGATGGTTTCCTCCAAATTATGGGAATAGCAAAGGCATATGTTGTTTACCTTTTTCCCACGCTGCAAGAAGTCTGACACACGTAACATAGCAAATATGGGGAGCCCAGCTTTTGTCTTGATCGCCGACTTTACACTTGAAATAGTGGTAATAGCATTTTTTAACGAGAGGCGAGAAAGACCGTTTTTGAGATTTAAATGTCAATTCACCACAGGTGTAGCAAAAACATTTCGGGTGGTTTACACAATTTCTTGGCATTTTTCCAGTTGAATTAAAATGCACCACAGCACACTTTTTAAAACGTTAACAAAGTTTGTGTATAGGTTCATTCGCCGAGCTTTAGCCGACAATCAAAACAACAGGAAATGTTAACGGCTTGCAGGTTTTAACACGCCAAGACATGTTCCGCGTGATATGCGGAGCACACTCTAATGTACCTAGTTGCAAAAAGTTATTGTTACACTAAAAAAATAATGAAATAGCAATGCCTGACGTTTTTTGTTAAATGAATCTTATAGCACACTTGATTTAAAAAAAAACGCATACATGCAGTTACAAAATTGACCTTTCTAAAAGTGTATAATATATACGGACTACTAACTAAAATGCCTAAAAACTTCAAAAGTACGACAATTTGTCATATTGTTTAAAACAGGTCTCTAAAACTGAAAATATTTTTTAACTTAAATTAAAGGCAAACTTATTTTTATATTAAATTTCGCATAATACTAAAAAATCAGCAAAAATAATGTTTTAGTTAAGTCTTTATTGAACAATATCAAATTATCACTCCAGTAACGGATGAAGGATGTTCTACAAAGAGGGCCGTAACCCATTTTGGAGTTGATAAAATAACAATAATACGATGGAAAGAGCGCTGGATTGAAAACAATTCGACGAATAGGAAACTTGGATTAGGACCAAAACGATGGTAAACTTAATACTAATTATTTTAACTTAAAAAAGAACCAAAATAAATAATTTAGTATTTAAAAGGATCACCATTTTTTCTTTACAAGCTGCAAACGTCTGGGCATTGAAAAGGTTAAATTTTGAAAATACTGATGGTTTTCTGAGAGCTGATCCAATGCGCGATAAATAGCATCGCTTAACTCTTCAGCATTTCGTGGTCTCCAATTCCTTTGGTATATTATTTTAACGATTCGACCCCATATATTTTCCATTGGGTTAAGGTCAGGGCTGTTGGCTGGCTAAGGAAGTGTTTCTATATTATTATTCTGAAACCATTGGCGAACAACATTAGCCGTGTGTACTGGACAGTTGTCCTGTTGATAAACGAAGTCATTACTTTCATGTAAAGCCTGTACAGATCGCAACATAACGTTTTCAAGGATTTCAATATATCGTTCACTATCTTCCTTCGATTCTCCAAAAAAAAACCCAAACCTCTAGCGCTAAACCAGCCCCACATGTTTACAGAAAAATTTCCAGCTTTTTTAATTTGGTTTGTATATTCGAGTTCAAATATAGAATTTGGTAGACGATAAACTAATGATGATAAGATGATTGAAAAATTTTTTTGTCAGTGAAAACCCCCCTCTCCCAGAAGTCATTATCACGAAGAACGTTGTTTAGTGCAAAAATCACTCTGGCCTGTTTTTGTTCTTCTATTAGAAAAGGCTTCCTTGCAGCAACTCGACAAGAGACTTCTGATTTTGTTACTCTTCTATTTACTGTTGCTAAAGAACCCAGAAATAATGTTACATTAGCTGCTTCAACCGACGTTGAAAAAGGATTTTGTCTGAGATGGTCAATAAGTCTTCAGAACTTACTTTTGGTAGTCCTGATCCATCTTTCCTACCCGTAGAATTATTTTTAATCCAGCGCTTTTTCCATCGCATTATCGTCATTTTATCAACTCTAAAATGGGTGGCCGCTCTTCTTATAGACCAACCGTCTTCTATAACTCGAGTGATAATTTGAACTTTTGTAAATGTTAACATCTGTGGCATTTTTAAGGATGTCACATTGAATTTTAAGCTGTCAGACATACTAAGCTGGTGGTGCCTTATAATAGTATACACTAATGGAAAGCTAAATTTGATGACTTTTTTTTGAAATCAAGTGTACATACCTATGCGTGTATATTTATATACTGAAACATAAAAACTAAAGGTGATGGAGAAACTCTTTTGAAAAAATCACTGACTTCAGCATGCAAAATTATATGGGAATGTTTTTATTTTTATGTGCCCTTACAAAATTATTTTTTTTTAATTTATAAAATCCGAGCTTAGGACAATATAAGTAAAAATAATCACTGTATTATTATTTTTCCTTAAAAACGAAGGTACATTCACCCAAAACTGCAAATTGGTCTACATATATCAAAATGTCATGGTAGCCTCGTACTATGAGTACATCTAGTACGAAACTCGAGCCTACGTTTAACCTTTATCATTTTTGAGGGAATGCCCACAACACACATTGTTTTATTTCTATGTACACTTCTCTCCAAATAAAACTGGTAAAGCAAAAGTTAGCAGCCTGTTTCATTTTTAAAATTTTTCTAGTACGGCATTGTCTCCCTATAATAGACAATGTCACAGGCTCCTGACAACATCATGTTTTGCATATCAGTGTCATCCAAATTTAAAAAAATGCCGCCACATCTTTCCGAATTTGATAAAGCTCAAATCTTAGGAGAATTAGACGGTGATTGGTCTATTCGGCAATTAGCTGTTCATTATGAGAGAAGCAAGTCTACGATAGTAAACATAAAAAACCGATTTTAATAGGAGGGAACTATCCACCGAAAGGAAGGCACCAGTTTAACGAAAGTTACTAGCCCAGAGAGAGAAAAAGTTTATATATGCCAAAAATATAACCTAAAATGACAAAGTCAAAAAGTCAATGTTGCACATAGAAAAATATAAAAAAAATCGTATTTGCAGCTACATTCTACTGTACCAGTTTTACATGGAGAGAAGTGTACCCTGTGAGATCGAGATCGCAGTTGTCTATTTCTGCTTCGTAAGGCATACAAAGAAACCACATTGGAACATGCAGGGAAAAAGGAACCAGATCAGAAAAACCTAGAAAAACACCCGACACATTTCTTTCATACACATGAACTTGGGTTCGACTCTTAAAGTTAGAAAGAATAACCGACCAGGGACAGTGGCTTTCTTTATTGATTATTTTAAATCAGACGTCATAAAAACTGCCAGCATGGAGCACGCACATAACAACTTTTCTAAGAGAACCGACCTACTTTCCCATAACCAGTTTCAGAGCTGGTTTTATTATTCTATGAAATTCAATAATTATTCACGAAAAAGTGTCCAACACGTTGTTTTTAGATTAGAGCGTAGGTATGTAATACAGAAATCAAGATCTAAACTAATTGACATTTATAATAGGGGGGCAAAACTTTAGAAATTAATGCATAAAATAAAGTAAACTTAATAATTAACAATTACTAATATGTTATAAATTTAAAATATAAAAAAAAAACTAAAAAAAGTGAATCAAAAAGTATAAAATGAAAAAGTTTTGACTTTTATGTAAAACCAATTTTTTTAGTCCGGCCGCTGTGCCAAAATATCAACAAATTTATTAAGACCTATAAGCGCCGAGAAAGTTTTTTGGTTTGTTAACTTTTAGTGGTAAGAGTTCGTGTAAAAGGCTTTCAAATATACCTGTTAGGCTTTTTTAATATATTATTTATGGTACATATAGATTCCCAACAATTCTCATAAATTAATTTAAAAGAAATTTGAAAATCAGTTAAGCCGCTCCGAAATGATCGTGCAAAAACAAATAACTCAAAAAATACGCGTAGAACTTTTATAAGTCCTTAAGTTAAATACTACTTTTGGAGGCTATTTTATTGGGGTTGTAGGGACTCATAATCCGAAATCTAAGGAGATTTACCATGGGATGACCCTTTGGTATTTAGGTGGCATACAAAATTGAGTTCGATGCAATCCATAACAAAATACGCTCAGCGAATATTTATGGCCAAAGGCACGGTGTCGTGATTAACTCGAGCTCATTATTCAAGGTGCAGAATATACGCTGTCAAGTCCTGCAACCGCAGCTGTTATATTGGACAACACAACACACTGTTCTGGTCAGATTAGCCGATATACCAATCGGACTACTGGTTGTCCGCGTAAGCCACGATGAAGTGTCAAGTTGACGCTGCGCTACTGAGAGTGCAATGCCGCGGAAACTTTATTTTATACAAAAATAAGTTATAAGAGCCGCGCTCGAGCTTAGGTGCAATAAGCCCCATAAAAAGGGTAAATTGCATCCTTCTTAAATTTTGATAAGGCCTTAGTGACTTGCTATATAAAAAAAGAAATAGGAAATATTCGCAATCCGTAAATTTTTCAAAAAAAAGAGTTCCAAATACTTTTGTTTTGCATGAGATTCTGCCTGCTGAAGTTGAAAAATTAATACATACTTAAAAAGTACTCGAATTTGATCGAATTAGAGAAGAGCTTTTAAAAAAGATCGCTAAAGAAATTTCGGAGCCTCTGACCTATATTTTTAATTTGTCGGTAGAAACAGGAGTCTTTCCAGAAAGGCTTAAAGTCGGAGTAATCAAATCTTTATTTAAAAGTGGGGATAAACAAAAAGTTGTTAACTATAGACCAATTTCATTAATATCTTTATTTGCAAAAATCTTCGAAAAGGTCTTAAAGAATCGTTTTACAACATTCTTGGACAAATTTATAATTTCAACGAAACAATTCGGGTTTAGGAAGAACGTATCGACCGAAGACGCAATTGACCATGTACTTAAACAAATATACAAGTCACTAGATAAAAGTAAGCCTTGTTTAGGAGTGTTTCTGGATCTTGCAAAAGCGTTCGACACGGTGTGTCATGAAACTCTAATACAAGCGCTGGAAAATTATGGATTTCGGGAAAACGTTTTAAGATTAGTCGAAGGTTATTTACAAAATGGAAACCAATTTGTTAAAATATGTAATACATCCCAAAAATCATAGAATACGGCGTTCCTCAGGGTACCGTTTTGGGCGCTAGCCTGTTTACTATTTACTTAAATGACATTTTGGAGCTAAGTATTGAGGGAGTTATGGCGAAAATTAAATCTAAAATAACAGCAGAAAGGGAATATCCTTAAAGAATCATTTGATTACATTCTCCCAATTTTTAACTGTCTAAAATTACAAACCAACTTTGTTATAAAAAGATCAACACAAACTAAGTACCTGGGATTTATAATGGACCAGAATTTGAGGTAGAATCTTCATATTGATTGTCTTGTTAAACGAGTCCGATGCATGATTTCGAGATTTAAATACCTAAGGGAATACCTTAGTCCAAGCGCGCTAAAAATATTGTACTTCTCCTTGTAAATTCACATCTAACTTAAGAGATAATCGCTTGGGGTACAGTGTGTTATATACACCTGGAAAAGCTTAATGTTATACAAAAATGGATCATTAAAACAATTTTTTAAAAACCCTATCAATACCCAAGCAATTTACTTTTTACGGAAACACAAATACTGTATATTAGGCAGCTCTTTATCCAAAAATTGTTTACAAAAGATTTCAAAGAAAAGCAATATTTAAAGAAGCCAGAACACAATTATTGTACTAGAAATAAAGTGTTTTATACAGAAAGGGCAACTTTAAATATTGGTAAAAGATGTTAAAATTACTTATTACCAAGAGCATTTAATTTATTACCAGGCCTTAATTAATATTAAAAAGTTTAAAAGGGCTGTGAAAGACTATCTAATAAAAACAGAGAGAAGTGTAAGAGCAAGTCTAGTAAACCAAAGATCTGTTTAGCAGATAGTAACTAATTTTGTGTATCCTGATTGTGACAAACTCTACAAATTGTGACATTTTGCCCAATTGTGACGCATTTTTTATTAATTGTGACATGTGTTGTTTTACGGGATTGTGTATTATGTAATCGATTTTGACCACTTTCGCGACCAGTGACAACACAAAACTACTGGTGCCTAGTGACCTACAAATGTTATATTACACTGAAATGGTGTTTAATATGTTTATTTTTTTATCTAATTTATTTATCTATGCATGTTAACATTTTGTAGTTTGAAATAATCATCTATGCTATTCTATTTAATCAATAGTTTAATAACTGATGGGAAACCGGTGCCAAGTTGACATAGCTGCAAGGCTTAAGAAAATAAACAATAGTAAGCCGAAGAAAGCTTTCAATAACCAATAGCTTCTATTTTAGTGATTTTAAAAATATATTTTAGTATGGCTTTGATGGCGCTGTGAGTAACCAAAAGTCTCTAGTATGTGTGGGAGATTGCATAATACAAAAATTGGTGATTGTGTTTTACTGGGTAGACTATTTTACCTGATCCTACCATTTTTAGTAATATATTAGGGAGTTAGAATCATAATATTATATACAATTAACATGTTTTTCTTCATAAACATTTTATTTAAAGTAAAAGACAAGTGACCAATTTCAAGCTATTACTGTTAGTTTAATGGCTTGGAACCCCCTCCTGATCCAGTATTAAAGTTATGTAGGAGCAGAGTAATTTGCGCGTGCACATTCCCTAGTGGGTGTAAGTCTTATAAAGAACGCCTATATTTTATCAAACCATGAATTTATCAGACCGTATTTAATAAAATTTTTTATCGTAAGAAGCATTCACCGTAAAAACTGCAATTTGTTAAACCAACTTTTTATTCGAACCTTATTTCTTCAAACCCATTCAATAACAAATTCGAAATTTATAAGACCCGTTTTTAATCGAACCATTGTTCATCAAACTCATTCAATATCAAACTCGTAATTTGTAAAACCAATTTTTAATAAAACCCGGAATTTGTCAAATCATTATTTTTCAAAACTGAAATTTGTAAAACCCGTTGTTCATCAGAAAATGTTTGCTAAATTAATTGCGCATTCGCCAATAATACATGAACCGGAGGCGTACACGCAGGTGGCGCGGCGGCACGGCGTTTCGATGCATTTGTCGTTCTATGTGCACACTTGACTAAAAGTATTCACAGGTTGTGTTCAATACTTTGTCACTCACTGCCTTTACGCCTCCGGTTCATGTATTATTGGCAAATGCGTAATCAATTTAGCAAAAATTTTCTGATAATCAACGGGTTTTACGAATTCCGGTATTTCGGGTTTTATTAAAAATGGGTTTTACAAATTACGAGTTTGATATTGAATAAGTTTGATGAATAATGGTTCGATTAAAAACGGGTCTTATAAGTTTCGAATTTGTTATTGAATGGGTTCGAAGCAATAAGGCTCAGATAAAAAATTGGTTTATCAAATTGCAGTTTTTATAGTGAATGATTTTATGATTGACCTTTCCTTTATTTAACGGGTATGATTTTGCACATTCTGATAAACCGTGGGTGTCCATTATGAAAAGTTAGGGAGGGGGGATTCACACAAAAATTTCATAAGGTGGGTAAAGTGAGAAGAACTGTCAAAAATAGTGTCGACTTTATGTACCGATAATTCCGATGGTTAATTTTTAATTGTATTAAATCTGCAGGGTTAGATTTGATAAACCAAACGGTGTTACACGTTCCTAGTACGTACTTACCAAAATATGAGCTTATGATATTTTATAGAAACAATTTAGCCAATAAAATTTAAGTGCATTCGAAACAAGAAGTATTTGTCAATGAATACATTAAAAATTAGCTAGACGCAGATCAAATTAAAATAAGAATTAAGCTTTATCATACATTTAATACGATCGTTTGTAAAGTGTGACTTTACGCATCGTCGCGCGCTTTACTAAACGGGCCTACAAAGGAAATAGCCTGCCGCGATACGAGCGTTTGAAACGACGTAAATTACCTAGCCTGGAAATGAAAAGCGTTGAATTATGTTTTCAGCGAGAATGCTATTAAGCTAGCTAACCACTGCCAGCAGTCCCAAAAAATACATGCCATATACGGCTATCGATGAAATGCAAGCAGATTGTTTTTCTAGCACTTCTTGACAAACGTGCAACTTTATCAGTATCCAAGTAGCATTTTTGCTCAGAACTTGGGTAATATATCACTAACATAGTACAAGACTCTTTCCCCATACAAATTTAACGGGGATTTAATAACGTGAAAAAGTGGAGACAAAACTGACAAATTTTTCCTTAAGAAAGGGTAAATAAATCAAAAACAGAATGGCGAGCACAACATATTTGAAGATAAAAAATATTTAATCTAAATATATGAACAGTAGACTACAATCCGAAAAAAATAACCAATAAAGTTTGCTTTATAGCCCATTTCCATTATCCTATACCGATAAAATAATTTTTAATTTATATTTTCCAAAAAGCCAAATTTTTGCTAAGCTGATGCAATTCAGGACAAGAAAATATTGCCTTTCTTTGGAAGAAAAAAATCTTCCTACCAGTGACAGTAAAAAAGCGTTAAATTGTTCTACACGCATAAAATCCGATACGATTGTAAAAAAATATATTTAAAGAGATTTTATCCAAATAGACTAAAAAAAAAATCGCTAGGACGCGGCCAACAATTTATTAAAACTAGTCGTTACTTTAGCTATAAGAATCGCTTTGCCTGTCGATAATCTTAAAAAATGCAATGTGGGGTATAAAGCGACATAGGCACGCTCTTTTTGTTTAAATTTTACCAGTTTTGCTGCATCAGGAATTAATGTTGAGACACATCCCTTTACCTCTCAAAAAAACTATACATTGCAAATGTTGAATAATCATTGTATAGATTAAAATACTCACAATATCCAATCTTTTTTTTGTGGAACTATGTGAGTCTGGCAGGGGCCGAGAGTTGCGCACTATTTTACTCTACGAGCTATTAGAATAAGCAAAACAAGATTCTTTTTTTCAACATCAATTTTTTTGGTTGGAAATGCAATTATCTTTCTTAATGTGAAAACCGCGTGTCGCTAGCTTTTACGTGAGTGAGTAACAATTCTTTTAAAAATTTAATGCTCCCTCCTACCCTCTTGCCAACCCCCCACTCCCATTAAAATCTAATCAGCTCTGCGCCTGGTGATAAAGAATTTTTGCGCCAAATTTGATAAAAACCGGTCAAGCGGTTTTTGAGTAATCGTGTTACAGATAGACAGACATCATGACAAATAACTTATTTTTAGTGGAAATAAAAAAAATTTTTTTGACGATCCCAATAGCCTCCATATTAGTATGGATGGCTAAAAAAAGGGAAAAAGGTAAACAAAGATTATAGATTATGAAACCTGCGCTAGCCAGAGACAACCAATTGGTTGGTTGACCGTGATCGTAGGGGCTCGTATTTACTCTGAAGTTAAGAACGTATAGCACCAGTTACAAGGTTTTCAGGGGTCCCCAGTTTAAACCAAAAAAACCAACCAAAAAATATTTTAAGGAATTTAAGTATTTCAAGAATGTAATAAAGAAAAATCATTGACAACTTTTTTATAATGCATTGGTAGGTTTTTGGTAATGGGGGTAAAGCTGGTTGTCTATTTTTGATAAAGTCTGGTTAAAAAATAAATGGGCCAGCTAAGGAATGTGCGTAGAAACCCATTTTCATCTGAAGCTCGCCCACTTATCTCGCGATTTTCTAATCTGTTTATTGCACTTAATTTTCCAAAGCATTTTATTGATTTTACTATTTTACAAGTAAATTCAGCTTTTAAATAAAGCACCCCTTGTCAATTTATTATTATTTTTAACAGTAACATCATAGATAAATAATTCGCATTCGCAAATAGTTAGTCTAACATCCATTCAAAAAAAAGTAAATTTAAATATTAATACATGAAGAGTACACGGGAAAAGGGGGGAATGTACATTTTCAACTTATTTGAGAAAAGGCGTTTCTTAACTTTCAATCTATTGCTACTCAAAAAATATATTTACATTATAATTTTTTTTTGTGTTTAATCATCATCATCATCATATTTTTTGTTGATCATGCTGTAATCTGATTTTATTTATGTTTCCATTGTTTAAAAAAATATTTTGTTAAGGTGAAGTCCTAGTCAACAGGTCGCGAACGGAAAATGCATGAAAAGCATAGGCAGAGGGCTGAAAACTAGAAACAATTTTAAGAAAAAATTAGACATTTTTTCAAAAAATGTTTCGAGTAGAATACCTTTTAAATTCATTAAAATTAATTGGAAAGTCCCTGATTTTTACAAAAAATGTGAAAGCGAATTTTTTTCTTAAAACTTTAAATATCATAAAATTATTATTTTTTTTAATTATTAGGTTGATAGGAACGGCTCAGTTTTGTTCCGCGTTTTACACCTGTACGGTATTCTCTTAAATAAGTTCAATTATTTTTCTGCAAAAAGGAGGAAAGGTCAAAAATTAAATAAGTTATTATTCATAATAACTACTAACCCAATTCAGTATTGAAATGTATAGTATGTATTAATATATCTTATTAATTTTTTATTTTAAATGGCAGTGACGTTACGTACGCCCCTGCGACAGTGTTCGGCCCTGCCTCAAAAAGAGACAACAAGCGAACGCCGCACATCGTCCGTGCTTGTCGTGGCACATTTACTTGTAGCGTATTCCCTTGAGACAGTTAGTGCATGAGATATCTCTGTCTTTTGTTTTTACCTAAAACCGCAAAGGACAGAAACATCCGAGTGCTGCACTGTAAGTCTCAATGGAATACACTATTAATAATCGGAATGGAATACGCTATTAATAATCGGACTTGCCTTAAGCATTTTTAACTAATTACAATAACGATATGCTACAGATACTGATAATTATCATTATATTGATAAACATCTTGCTGGAACATCAACGTTTTTAGCCGCTAGAATGTTAGGTTACTAAATTTGTTTGGTGGCGCAATTATTTTTTTGACTGGAGCTACTAAACATTATTTTCCTATCCAAGGTTTTTTGGCAACATAGGTGCCAGCCAAAACCACTTTACTCAAAAAATTCTCAGTGTTGTAAGTCCTTTTCGGCGATATAGCTGAAGTCTATTCCGCAGATATAAACCAATAAAAAAAAGTTAAAGGGCCGATTAGTAAAATAAATCGTGTTTTTTTTAAGCTGCAAAGGGGCTGCGAACTCATTTATAACCTCCATAAGTTACCGAAAGCAGATTAATTGCCAATATTTGTAAAACCGTCGGGGAACTAGTTTACGTCCTTTTCGATTCGAACTTGTCACTAGTGCCATTAAACGTCCTCTGTAAAATTAACGCGTTTTCTTTGTAAGAGACCAGGCCGACTTCGATCCTTACAACGACAAGAAATATGGCGTCATCAATCTTCTGCGAGGCTAATTGTAAAGGTTAGGTCGTTTGTTCGAGCCGCTTCTGACTTTTGCTCCAAACAGATCAACAAATCACCCTGATGGCGTGAGATGGTCCGTCCGGACGTGAAAGGAAACTTTTCTATTAGTTTTTCGATAGCCTCGGAAACCGATGTATTTTATGGAGGAAGTTTATTAGGAAATAGATCTTGTTGAATCGGTTGTTTGATATGCGAAACACCGTAACAAACAACAGATACAATCAAAGGGCCCGCAGCGACCTACCACGCAAATACTATGAAAATATGCATTCGATTTTTTTTAATGAATAAAATATGAAATATTTGTCTTTTTTATGAAAACAATGTGCAACTTTCACCAAGCGCGAATTACTTATTTTTTTAAAGTTTTACAGATTTACATTTACAATAAAACTATTTCTCTTGAATGGTGAAGGGGATATTAATTTTACTTAAAGGCCCTTATAAATAAAAAATGAAATATTTTCTTTCCTACATTGTACAAGCTCATTGGAAAGCTTATAAAAATCTTAGGTTATTGGCGCTAAAATTGTTTACAACGTATATATACACAGACCGCTTTAAGCTACTGCGAACGTAGGGGGAATCAAGTCCAATTTACTCTCCGTGCCGTACGACCGAGGTGGATTAGAAGCACGCTGCAGTGTTATCTTTTGGAAATTCATTTTGTTTTTATTATTTTGTTTTATTTCTGCCTTGCTCGAGAAACAGTTTTTAATTGAAATAATACATTTTTAAAACCAAAAATGGATGTCTACGAAGTTGCCGAAAAAGTGCAGATGGTCAAATGGTCAAATCGTCATAACCCAACACACGTTCGATATTGGTCGAGGGAAAATTTGCATTTGTATTTTGACGTAAGAACACAGTATCCCCAAAAACTAAATGTTTGGGGGGGGTATTATAGGGGAACACGTAATTGGGCCATTTTTTATTAACGGCAATTGCAATTTGAATGGTCCTAGATACTTGGATCTACTGCAGCAGCACATTATTCCAACTGCTAGGCAGTTGTTAGGTGTAAGATTTGGTGAAACATGGTTTCAACAAGATGGTTGTTCCGTTCACAATGTTGGCCTTGTTAGGGAATATCTTGATAATGTATTTCCTAATCGGGTTATAAGTACACGGGGAACTATTTTATGGCCAGCTCGATCTCCCGATCTTGCTCCTAATGACTTCTATCTGTTTTTGAAGAAGCTTTTCAAATTATCACCCCTAACATGCTTGGAAACGTTAGAAGGGGTTTTTATAGTAGGCTCGGATATTGTCTAGCCGAGCAAGGAGGACTTTTCGAACATTTGCTTTAATTTTTTTTGACTGGGAGAATCTTTTTGGTTTTTAGAATGTATTATTTTATTTTGAGAACTTGCTTTCATTTTGTTTCTCCTTATTATTTTCATTGTAACACGTCGTCACTGATAAATCTGAGCAGTTGACAATAAAACGCTCTTATTTATCAGTGACAAAAAATAAGAAAATTACGTTATAAAAATTTGCGTATTTATTGACCAAATTCCGCTTTCATTGACTACGCTCCACACAGCACCGTGGTTAGAGGCGTACTAAATACCAAAGGAAAGTCATGCAAGTGGTGATCGCAAGCCTGAGTATTGGTTGCTTTACTGATAGGCGTGCGGTGTCTCTGCATGTACGTACACTGGCAAATTAGACTTCTTCCGCCCTATGCTCGCAGTAGCTTGAAGCGGTCTGTATATATAACCAGGAAATTTTAATACACTCTGAAAAAGCCAGGGTACACACCGGAAGTTCACATATACCCTGTAAGAGTCTGGATACAATCTGAAAAAATCTGGATGCAGTCTGGATACAAGTGTCGATACACCCAGGAATAGTCTGGATTTACCCTGGAAAAGTCGGATACAACCACCAGATTTCGTGGTTGTATCCGACTTTTCCACACCCTAAAAAAGTCGGAAACACCCTGGAAAAGTCTGGATACAACCTGGATTTGGATACACCATGAGAAAGTTTGGAAATACCCTGGAAAACTTTAGATACAAAGTCTGGATACATCATAGAAAAGTGTGGTGGTATCCACACAGCTCTGGATACACCTTGAAAAAGCCTGGATACACCCTGGAAGTCTAGAAATAACTTAGAAAAGTCAAGATACAATCAGGAGGTTTGGATAGACCCTGGAAAAGTCTGAATGCACTCTGAAAAATCTTGGATACACCCCGGAAAAGTCTGAATACAACGAAGAAAGTCTGAATACACCCTGAAATGTCAGGATACATCCTGGAAAAGTCTGTATACACCCTAGAAAAGTATTGATACAACCTGAAAGTCCGGATACACCCTGGAAGCCAGATTCTTTTAGGTAGACAATTACAACAAATATTTAGATTTAATTTTATACATATGCCAAAAAGTTTAGGGTTTTGAAGGATTATAGTCAGATATTTGAAATGAAAACCTGTAAATAAATACATAATTCATATAAGGACCGATGTGTGTACAGGTAGTAGTTTTTTATTTATTTTCTTGATCAAGGGAAGTGTTACTTAAACATATATATTGTTTTTGCACCAAACGAACAATAAAAAACTAAAAAACAAAATAAATATAAGGTACTTAACTAAACTACTTACTTCACTAAAAAGTATTAGGTATCTTTAACAAAAAAATATACAAAAAAGTCAAGGCCACAGGCCAAAACCCCAAAACGCGGTCGACTTAAAAATTTGAAGACCAAAAAGGAGTGAATACTACTTTATGAATAAAATATGAATTTTTTTTCAATTTTTGGCAAAAATATGAACATTTTAAGAAGTATGTAATATATTTTTTACTAATTTTTACTAAAAAATATATGAAAATATACGTGGAATACGGGCCCTGCAGTATTAGACAGTTTAACGTCAAATTTCGATAGTCTTATGGTTACCTTTATCGTAAATAAGATAACTAAAAGAAGTTAAAAATAGTGCTTTTAAACTTAAAATAACGTTTGGCAATAAACATAACCTTACCTTTTCGTTTTTTTTCTTGCCGACACTATTACTAATCACGTAAAAATTAGGCAAATCAAAAATTCAATTGTAAAACAAAATAAACTCTCCCACCACAGAGTCACACCATTTGGCCTGTTACCTTAAATAAAGGTAACAGGTCCACGCAGATCAAAGGTAAGGGTTATAGACTGGTTAAAAATTTGATCGTATACCCCCGCAAAAAAATCTAGGTCCGGCGATTTTGACTTTTGATTCATGTTTTTGGATCATTATAGGACCAAACTATTTTGGTCACCATGTATTTTTGTATTAAAAGGCTTAAAATTTGCAATTTTTTGTTTGTCAGGCCAAATATCCAAAAGTACTTGGTCAATCGAAAAAATAAAACCAGCGATCGAAAGATGATTTCTTTTTGAGTTTTATATATTATGTTCTATGTCCAATAAAGATAAGAGTTGTCATGGACAACGAGATAAACAGGATGGTTATACCAAATGATGTACATTTTGCAAAAAAATTCGCAGATTCAAGATAGCTTTTCTGACATTATTTATTTTAAGGAATTTTATTCCTTATGCCAAGATAAATAATATTTAAATCAACGTAGTTTTCAATAATATACAGGGTGTCCAAAAACAAATTTAAAAATCAAATTTTCCGGACCTAGATTTTTTCGCAGGGGTATACGATGGGGCCAGGACTATCTGGTACGCTGACATTTGAGTAATTTTTGAATGTTAATTGAAAAAGTTTGTCAGAACGAGTCCGCACGAAAATAATTAAATATTTTAATCATTTTTTTAAAAGTATAATTTATTCTTAAGTGGAGTGTTTTAAAAATGATTAAATATGGATTTACTTAAATTTGAGTAGGTACGTTTTTATCAATATTGTGTAGCGTTTATTCAATTTTGATTACTTTTTTATTTACTTATTACTTTCTACTGTATTATCAATTTTAATTATTTATAAGGTATTAAAAAATATTAACCCACTTAAGGGCCATTTCAAGCAAATTTAGTTTTATTAAAAAAAAAAGAAAAGCGCTTGAACAATCTACTGGTTTTTGTTAAAAATCTTGAAGTAACTCCAAATCATACAACCACTATAACACTTTTTCTTGGTATATAAAGAAGCCGAAATATACTAACAGGTTCGGTTCTAAAGCAAATAATATATTTTAATTATTGTCTTTTTTGTCCCGTCCAACCCAAAAGGAAAGCTTTACTGGTTCATGGTTCACAATAATTTTTAACATAAATGTTAACAACATGGTTTCTCCTTTAATTCCAATGCCTTTTGTTTAGTTTGGAAAAGCCTTGATAAAGAATTTTTCTAAAAAATTTAAATATATAAAAGTAGGAATTTACTAAAATTAAGTTTTGGTTTTTCTTGTCCCGTTCAACCCAAAGTTTAAAGGTTCGCCCTGTAAGCTCTGGTTACAACTTATTGTTTTAAACTATTTTATTGCATAATGGTTTTAGGAAATTATTTATTAGAAAATATAGTCATAATTTTAATCATATAGAAATCATAGCTGGTTTTTCTAGTCCCGTCCGATCGCTTGAAATGGCCGTTAAATCATTTCTGGGGTAGAATGTCTCTCTGACAAGATATAAGGTGTTGCTTGTGTCAATCAAATATGATAATAGCCCATACCACACGAACCAATCCAGAGAAAAATAGTTAGTTTTTATATATAACCCAAGCAATTTTTTTGAAAGAAGTGGAATTCTTGACAGTTGTTAGTTTACCCCTATTGTAGTTTGTAAAAAAATGCGCATTTTTGAGGCGGTGGTTTCTGAGTAATACATAAAAAAAACTGCAAAATTGACCTATGGGTACTCCTAGACATGCAGAAAAATTCGGTTTCACGAAAGTCATCAAAGCCCCTAAAAAAGTATTAAAATTGAAAGACTATGTCCTTTTTAATAAAATTAGGCTAGTGGTCCTGACTTACACCCGTTTCCCACCTACGACCTTTTCGTGCGTGCCCGCTCACGCGTCTCATGACTGTCATAAAATTTCATATTGACATCATGTGACGCGTGAGTGAAAACTGAGATAGTCGTTATATATGGCAGTTTAAAGATGGCCGACATCAAGCGATTTAAGAAATTTATCTTGGGGTGCATTTTTCATATTAAAACATTCCCTATGGAGTTAAGAGACAAGATTTAAAAATATTTTTAAACTCCACAAGATATTTAAAAGTTTTTATTAAAAAAACTAAAAATTTTCGGAAAGATCCATATTGTTGCCAGAACTTAGATTAGCACATGTAAAAAACAAGTTTTTCCATAATGGATCCTTACACTGTTTACAATCTTGAATTAAAGGTAAGGTAAGTGAGGATAATTTCGGCGGTGAGAGTACTTTCGGCGTTTTTCGAAAATATCGTATATATTAAGAACTAGCGAAATAATGTTCGAAATGTATGCATTTTTATTTAATCTGTGTACATCTGTCCATTTTGTTGAATAATTTTGGTGGAGATAACCCTTTAGGTGTAGGAGTAAAAAATAAAAGTTTAATGGCTTCTGAAATATCGTGGAAAAGGGCCGCGGTCGTATTAGATCAGATATCTGCATGGATATTTAAAAAAAAATCTGATAATAAAACCTTGTTTTAAATAATATTTTGTGTTTGAGTTTATCTAGAAGCTCTAAATTTTATGATTTAAGATTTTTATTTTTTTATATAATTTTTGCAAAAAAAGTGCCTGCCCAAATTACCCACAGCCTAGAATGAGGTGTTGGTAATTTCAGCGGTACTGCAGAAATTACCTGTGTGATCAGTTTTTTATTTATTTATTTTTTACCATTAAGTATCTAAAAAAAAATAATTTTATTAAAAAATGTCCAATGTATTTGTTGTGCTAATTTTGCCTTACATGTTTTAGTTTGATTCTGAGTAAGTTACAGTTTTTCGAAAAAAATCCTAAAAAGAATGTGACAAGGATTTTTAAAATGCATCTTTTTTAACCTCAAACTATAATTTAAACTATATCTTTCGTTTGAGTTAATTTAGAGCCTTAAAATTCATGTTTTAGGTAGTATTTGTGTTTTACCGCCAAAATATCCAACACAAACATCACGAAAATACTACCTTGCATGTTTGCACTTTTTTATTTTTTTATAAGAAGTTTAAAAATATATTCGAAAGATAACTTTGCTTTTTTGGTTTGGAACTAATTTCTAAAATAAAATCACAAATAGATATTTTTATTGTGTTCATAGATTAGTAGATTAGCATTTGCCCTAGAAAATCATAAGCTGGGAATGTAGATCCTTAAGCCGTCAAAGATTCCCTACCCTCTTACCTTATTTTAAAAAAAAAATCATTTCAAATCGCGTATCAGCCATTTTTAAACCGCCATATTTAGCGTACCGTCGACTTTAATCGGAACTACTAGTCTTATTTTATTCCAAATGACATCGCTTTTTGATTTTCATACTTTTTTTAGGGGCTTTAATGACTTTCGTGAAAAATAGAAAAAAAATTTGTTTAGGGGTACCCATAGACCAATTTTGCGGTTTTTTAAGTATTACTCAGGACCGACTTGACCTAGCACAAAGTTAGTGCCCATTTTAACAACAAGTACATGGCTGCCGTGCAAAGCAAAAACCTAGTAAGTCAACTTACTTGAAAATTGAGATTTTTATATATAAGATAGTTATGAGACTTACTTGATTATATTTATAGACGTTTTTAAGAAAAAAAATTTTCCAAATCAAAACAAGTATGACAACTTGTACAGAATTATTGCCCTAAATTTGCCGTACTAAAATGTAGCCAGTATAGATGTATTATTTTTAAAGTAAAATATTATAATTTAAAAAAAGAAGCAAGTTAAGTTACTTTCCACAGGTAGCCTTTACGCAATAAAGCAACTTCACTTGCTTGGTTCCGGCTTTAAACAATTGTCAGACAAAAATAAAGTAAATCCACTTACTTTGTCCTAATACCAAGATTTTATTGCCAACTTACACAGCTGTAACTAGACTTATACTCTCTATACTCTTATACCTATACCTATTTATTAGTACCTACCTGTAAAAAAAATTGTCTTTTTTAGCAGACCGGAAAATATGCATTCTGTACAATTTTTTGTATGGGTTCGGAAAATAAAACAAGACCGGAAAATAACACATAGACCGGAAAAGATAGTCAATTTGCCTGTGTCTTGTGTTGACAATTTTATTTTATTTTTTATTATTATAAGCATAAAAATAGGTGGATATTAGTTGGTTAAAAAAAAGTACGATACACAACCGGAAACTCATATTACGAGTCTCGACAGATTTACAGGTCTTGCCTATGGCTTGCACTGTAAACTTTCTGTGTCGACCTGTAAGGTTCACTTTTCCGGTCTAATATATATTCGGTAGAACATCTTGAGTAATTTTTTTTTGGTTTATTACTATTCTACTTAAATTTAAGCGCAAAATTGGCTGCATTTAATATTAAATTAGAATTATTACTGACTAAATTGCAATTTAGTATAAAATAAGCTTTTTTTTATGTAAAATATACTTTTATTTGCTATTTTTTCAACATATATTGTAATAAAATTTTTGTAGTATCTTCACTCAATTGGTTGTATTTTTAAATTTAATTAAAAACATTCGAGGGCAAGTTGACTTACATGGTTTTAGTATTGAAAAAATGACTTACTGGGTCGTTTGATTTGTACAAATCAAAAAAGCGGTTTATATTTTGTGGACCAGGTAAGTGATTTTGTCTCAATATCAGCATTTCTATTTAAAATATAGAGACCACAGTATGCCTAAGTGATAGCCGTAAACGAAATTGAAAGTTAGTTAAAAAAATTTAATTTTTGTCGTGTTAAATAAAAAAGTTATGTGAAAACTAGTTGCAAAAAAAGTTTATAGTCAATTTCCCAAAAGTACTGTTTTTCGACTAACTAGGTTTTTGCTTTGCACGACAGACGGTTTCGTGGAAAATCTCAAAAAATTCGAAAATATTTCTGTTTCAGTACACAACCGTCAAGAATACAGAAGATAAAAATTCGTTAATAAATAAGAACTTTATCATCTCTGTTGCGTTTGAAAAATCTCCAAATAGTAATTGACCTAACTAGTGCGGAAAGTGCCACTTTTCTGCACACGATTGCAGATGGCCGAACGACGCGTTCGCAATTAAGTGCGGAAAAGTCAATTTACGCGCGAATTAGGTACAATATTTTTTCTACTCGCTTGACTTTAGTATTAAATTAACTCAATAAAAGAAATTTTGAAAATGTTACCCTTTATTTATCGTGACTAAAATGTTTACCTAACACAAAAAATATATTTTTTTTAAAAATATAGCAATATATTAATTTTTTTTATTTTTGGTTGAGTGCCGAAAATTACCATAAAGTTAACTTTACCTCACGCAAAACAGTGCGGAAAAGTGAATTTTCCGCACGCTAGTAGAAAAAAACATTATTGGGACGTCCTAAAGGGCTGACCCAACTGGTACTATTTAGACCACCCCAAAAACCGCCTCTCTCGAAATTGCGCTTTAAAAAATATGTATATTTGTATATTAATTTTGCGCGACCTGCAGCTAAAAAAATTAAAAATTATTTTCAATTTTAAAATAAAAAAAAATTTGGGGTAATTACTGCAATGCCTTTTTCATAAATTATAAGAAAGCTCTTGATCCAGTACATTACTAAAAGTCTTATGAATCCTCTTAAAAGAAGTTGGTCTGGGTGATCGCTATCCAAAAATAACAGCTCAGTCAAGCCACATCCCCCCCCACCCCCGAAAGGTATTCGAGTTTTGATAAGCTTATCTTTTCGAACCAATTTCAAACTAATTTTGGACCACTTTTAAAAATTTTAAACCACACTCTTTCCTGTTTTTTTTTAATATTCAAAATGGGGGGTGCAGCAAGCCTAACCCCACTCATTTAAAGCGTAGAGAAAAATGAAAAGCAACTATCCCAAAATTAAGAACTAATTTGGAACTTTTAATATCACCAAAAAGAATTTCGAAAAACTTACTAGTAACCCTGTTTTTTAAAAACATATGGTGGGGGTTGCCACAAGCCCCCCCCCCCGAAAGATATTTCAGTTTTAATAAACTTATAATTTTAAACTATTTTCGAACCACTTTTAAAAATTTTCAACCACACTCCTTCCTGGGTTTTTTTAATATTCAAAATGGGTGGTGCAGCCGGACGTCAAGCTACACCCCCCTCATTTAAAGTGTAGAGAAAAATGAGAAGCAACTATCCTAAAATTAAAAACGAATTTCGAACACCTAATATCACGCAAGAGAATTTCGAAAAACCCACTAGTAATCCTGTTTTTTTGGATTGGATCGAAATTATAATCACATTAAAACTCGAATATCTTTCGGGGGGGGGGGGGTGCAGCTTGACTGACCTAAAATAACTACCAACCTGTACTGAAACCAAACAGATCAAATAAAACCTCATGACCGATTGTCCAAAAAGGTCTGAATAAGTTTTTTAATATCCAAAGTAACTTAACTTTGCCCCCCCCCCCCAGATATGGTTTCTGAAAAAAATTTAGGACATAATTTTGCACACATTTTGCACAATTTTGCACACCATAAATTAATAAATTAAATTTTGCACACCTTCCTACGAGTAACTGTGGTAATTTTTCTATGGGTGGGGGGCTAACTTGATGATATAATATTTTTTTTTTAAATTTTAGTATCATTCGAAAAAATTTTGAAATTTTGCAGACCCCGTAAGAACCCGCAACAGGATTCTCAAGTAAAGAGGCTGCCCCACCCCAGATGATATTTTCTGAAAATTTGAGCCTCATTCGAAAGTTCTATTTTGAAATTTTACACAACCCAACATAATCTAACTCAAGCCAACCCAACTCAACCCTATTGCGGGTTTCCATGGAGCGTGCAAATTTCAAAATAGGTGTGCATAGTTGTACAAAATTAGAACTTCCAAATGATACCAAAACTTTCAAAAAATATCATCTGGGGGGGGGCTAGCCTCGTTACTCGAGACCCTATTGCGGGTTCCCATAGGGTATGAAATATTTCAAAATAGGTGTGCAAAATTGTGCACAATTAGAGATTTCAAATGATACCAAAATTTTCAAAAAACCTTATATGGGAGGGCGGCTACCATCAAGTTAGCCCCCCCCCATAGAAATATGACCTTAGGGCCATTTCAAGCAAATGTAACTTTATTAAAAAAAGAAAAACGCTTTCACAATCTACTGGTTTTTGTTAAAAATCTTAAAATAACTCCAAATCATAAAACCACTATAACACTTTCTCTTGGTATGTAAAAAAGCCGAAATATACAAACAGTTTTGGACCTAAAGCGAATAATATTTTTTCAATTATTGTATTTTTCCCGTCTAAACCAAAAGAAAAGCTTTACTAATCATTTTTAACATAAATGTTAACAACATGTTTTCTCCTTCAAGTTCAATGCCTTTTGTTTAGTTTGGAAAAGCCATGATAAAGCATTTTTCTAAAAAGTTGAAATATATAAAAGTAAGAATTTACTAAAATTAAGTTTTGGTTTTTCTTGTCCCGTCCAACCCAAAGTTTAAAGGTTCACCCTATAAGCTCTGGATACAACTTATTGTATTAAACTATTTTATTGCATAACCTATAGTTTTAGGAAATTATTTATTAGAAAATATAGTCATAATTTTAATCATATTGAAGTCACAGCTGGTTTTTCTAGTCATGGGTTCCTTTTTCGTCCCGTCCGACCTCTTGAAATGGCCGCTTAGTTACTCGTAGGAAGGTGTGCAAAATTTAATTTATGGTGTGCAAAATGTGTGCAAAATTTTGACCTAAAAATTTTTTAGAAACCGTATTTGGGGAGGGGGGCAAAGTTAACCGTGGTATATGATTGCACCCCTGTTTCTGTTCCGTAGATATTTGCACTTTGTTCTATTAGCTGTAAAAGGCACGATATTTCTTAACATTTTTTAGCAGCTGTCTACAAATGTTTATGCTAATAACTTACAACACCAAGGAAAATAAATAAGGCCTAGAAGACATATATTTTACTATTTGTCACGTTGCGTTGTAAAATCGTGCGGCATCAATTCCAATGCAAAAACCAACTGCTCGACACTTTGTATTGACACTTTCTTTAAATGGTGTTGCCTCAACAGCACTAGCAGTAACTTTATAGTCATCATTTATTTCTTAAGTTTTTTTATTTAACTATATCTAGATGACAGAAATTTACCTAACAAGTGCGGAAAGTAACTTTTCAGCACTAGTGCAGAAAAGTTACTTTTCCGCAAGATTTTACTTTCCGCACGATTTTTTTTTAGTAACGTGCCTGCATGTGACTTTTTAAGTTTAATGATTAAGGCTAAGAATTTTCTTAATGAAAAATACTACCCATAGATAGTAATTTGATTTAAAGTATATCTTGAATTAAAATATTGTCCTTTAAAGTGAAAATCTTGCGTTACATTAAAAATCGTGCGGAAAAGTAGCACTTTGCAGTGCTGCGCCGATTCCTCTTCGAGCCCACAAGCGGGACACACGGGATCTCCTGCTATTTTTATTTGCATCAGATGTTTGTTCAGCCGATTGTGCCCAATTAGCAAACGTATCAGTAGTCCAATGTCCTTTCGGGTCTTGCCTCTATATAAGAGCCATTTAGTTCTGGCTACATTCTGACCATCTACGAATAGCTTGGACTATCTGCCCTTTGACTCTTCCTCCAGGATATCTTCAGTTCATTGTTCGCCCATTTATTGAGCTCACTCTGTACCTTTTTCCTTGTTATTGGGTTTTGGCCCCTAGTCTGGCAAGTTCGTCCGCTTTCTCATTTCCTGGTATTCCCTGATGACCTGAGACCCACATCAGTGTTATCCTCTTGTCTTGAGTCAGTATTTGCAGTGCTTCAGCGCACTTCTTCACCAGACTACAGACTATTTTGGATGCACAGAGCCTTCAGGGCCGCCTGACTGTCGTAGCATATGTATATGTTCCTTCTGCCATTCCTGACCTCCGGTAGGGTTGCTGCCATGATAATGGCATATAACTCCGCTTGAAACACCATGGCGTGCACTCCAAGTCGATAAATTTTCTGAAATTCTAGCCTTTCCTCGTACACTCCTGCGCCTGTTGTCTGCCGGGCCGACAGTTTTCCATTCGGGATTCTTCCCTTTGCCACTTATTTCGTTCTGGTATTGTGACGTTGTACTTTTTATCGAACCTCCATGGTTTAAGCGGTGCTTTTACTGGCAGTATTAGGAGGGGCAACTCTTTCGTTACCAGTCCGTCGACCGCCAGATGAACCTCTCTTCCATAGTCCCTGGTCCCTTAATCGCAGGTGCGTCGCCATCGCCTTCTTCTTGATCCAAGTTGGAAGCGAGGGGAGACCCAAGATTGTTTCCAGGGCGTGGATGGAGGGTCGTTCTCATTGCGGCGGTTATCCCTCTGCAGAAAAACCCTTGTAGGCTCGTAAGCTTTTTGCCCTTCCTACAACTTTGCCTCACAAGACTCCGAGGGCAAATTCCATTTAAAAACTGTGTCTTTCTTTGCATTATTTTTTTGTAATAAAAAAACAAATTTCGTTCTTAAAATGAAATTTTAATAATGTAATGAACATACGCCCATCTAACCTGAAAACGCGCGGGAAAATAATTGTTTAGAACAGGGGCGCCTTTCAACAAATTTCTCAATGGGGGCAAAATAAAAATGTATCAACTTTAATAATTTTATTCATAATTTATATTAGTTCGATACGATTAACTTGTAACATTAAAAAAGGCTGTTCGAAATATACAAATGTACGAATAATAGCAACAGTAAAAAATCAAAACAAAATGCTTCACTTATTCTTATCAAATAGAAGTTGCAAGGTTCTTTTAGACTTATCAAATTTGTCAATAACCCTAGGGTAAAAGTCAGCAATGTCAGAATATATTCTTTCCCGATAGACACTCATCAACGCTAACCCGTTGAGTCTATCTTCCAATATTGTTGACCTTAGCCATATTTTAATTCTTTTCAGCGTACTAAAGGATCTTTCAACATATACTGTAGTAGCTGGAAGAGCTAAAGCAATCAGAAGACACCTTTTTACTAGAAGAAAAAATGTACATAATTGTAAAAGTCCCTCATAAGGTATATTTTGATCAATATTTTTTTTCTTTCCATAGTAAGCCCTGTTCTGTAATATTTTTAAGGCCGTGTAGGGTCTCTATTTCTACAACAAGATTTTCATTTGAAATTAACTCTGTGTTTCGGAGATTTTCACTTATTAGGGTACCGATAAATTTTGGATGTAACTTAAATAACAAATAGGCAGTACTTTTTATTCTACATATTCTTGGCATTTTAGTATCTAATCCTAAAGCATCGCACATTGCTTCAATATCTAGGAAAATGGCCCTAAATATTTCGATATGATTTTTAAAAATATCTGTCAAACATTCTATATGTTTATCACAATTTTTTTTTACACCTTGAATACTTAGCAATTATTTTTAAGCAAACTATAAAACGCATCGAGGAAACTGCACATAAAAGTTAATAACTTCTCGATTTCATAGCAGAATTTTTGTTATTTTTAGTGGTTAAGTTTGGCAGTGAATTTTGTTAATCCAAAAAGTGTTCAATAAACTTACGAATGCTCTTATATTTAGCAGACCATCGAGTGTCACATAATAAACCTACATTGGGTACTAACTGACGATGTAACGGACTTGACAGCGGCGTTCGTTTTGGTTTTTAATGTTTTGATTGCATTTCTTATAGTTTTTTTTCGGAAAACCTTAAAAAAAACCAAGCCCGCGAAATAATTATAAGTTTTTCACACTTGCCGTTAAAATAAAATTTAGAAAGGGTTCAATGTTTTATGTATATTGGATCTACTAACCGGTAACCTTCCGAGCGGCAGGCAGATACGCTGCCCCCTGCGCTACAGTGCCGACAGCCACCAAAAACTAAAAGTAGTTTAAAATAAACTTTAGATGGCATACATTGCAAAAATGTAAAAATGTGAAAATTAAAAAATTGTAAACATCGGTTCTTCTTTATAAGCAGAGCAGAATATTTTTGAGCATTATTAACAGGAGATTTCAGACTCGTGTCTTCACTAATCAATGACGTAATTATTGAAATTAAAGTTTTTCAAAATGGGTTCAAGGTGAGGAAACGTCTCAGATCTTTTCTCTGAAAAGCAGGCACCTCCTTGAAAAACAAATACTAAATCACCTACTTAGTGGCTTAAAGCTGTCGCATAAAAATCCAGAAACCCAAATTAAATGTATTTTGACTTAAGTTTCAAGTTGGTATGCGGGGGCTCAAAAAGATATATTAGTTTACGTGACATTTCTAATGGATCTCGCTAAGAGAGGTTGTCTATCTAAATATAACCCTCGCTTAATCTTGTTGTCATCTAAATAGGCATCCCACTATTTGTTACAGTTTGTAACAGCTGTTGTTAACTAAAGATGAATGGGTTTCAGATTTAAAAAGAGATGTTTTAAAGGTTTCAGAATTGGTGACAAATTAAAGTTATTTTCAGTTATCTCAGTTGGGTATCCTCATAAACCAAAAAAAATTATGAAAAAATATATTTATCAAATTGAAGCCAACAAGAAACTTACGATGAAGTTAACTAAAGTCTAATAAGTCGTGTTGTTGATTTTCGAATATAATGTGTAGTTTGGTAGCCATCGAAAAAACTTTAGTTTGAATGCTCACATATACATGGATATCTAAAAATTGATTTTAGGCCGATTCATAACGAGAAATATTTTCCTGGATGGATGCTAAAATGCATTAAGGAGACACGTAAGTACAGTCCAAATAATCCACAAAAGCTAAGAAAATCTAAGTAAACAGGAAATCTGAGAAATGTCAATGTGACACGGGATGTCGTATTCCGAGTAACCTGACCTGTAGACCAACGCCAAGGCGTGGTTTGTGTATTTTAAGACTGAGTTTATACAGGCAAATAAAAATAACTTTGAACCAATCAGCACACAGCTTCTGTACATATAAACATTGTGAGTGACAGTACTAATAGTTGAAATAATTAAATTAAACTCCATCATGCTGTTTTCTTAATAATATCTGCCAAAAACAAAGCAAAAATGCAAAAACCAGAAAAACAACCACTTAAATGACAACAACAAATGAAAGTTAGGTTAAGTGCGTCAAAGAGGCATGCGCAAATCCGTTTTCAGATAAAACTAAAAATAAAGGTTAAAAGTTTTCTGTTGTATAAATGCCTACACTGTAAGCTCAACTTTTATTTTAATTTTAATTATTATTTTTATTTTTTTTTAAATTTTTATTTGCCTGTATAAACCCAGTATAAATTTTAAAAGAATCACGATTTTGTTTTTTTTTCAAAATATAAATTTTGAAGTATTATATTTAGAAAAAAATCGCTTTTTGCTTTAATTGGCTATTTCAGCCCGTTCTTTATTTCAATGTATAGTTGATCCAAGGAGATCACTGCCCTCTTAAATCAAGAAAAAAGCCTTTTACATATAAATTTAAAAATAACATTAAGTAATTAAAAGAAGAAAAATTCACGGTTAAAAGTTTGCGCTGTATATGCTAGCGCGGTAAAAAATTGCGTGGTAAAAAATTTGCCGTAATTTGTTTACGGTACAAACCATTGATGCTTATGCTGTTTAGCAAGTAAAAACCACGCCATTACCACCTAAATAATTTAGGGTCTGCGGCTTTAACCGCGCAAGTAACAAAATGCATCATCGCAGATTCTTCCATATATGAAAAAAAAGACAATAGAGTATTTCTTATTCAGTGTTTTTGACTCTTCGTTATAGCTATCATTATGTCTGCGACTGCGCAGTTGCTAAATGTCATTCCGTAGTCGTTATTTACCATAGCGGGCTCCGGTATTTAAGAAAGAATAACTTTATAGTTATCGTTATTTTTATTTACTTGTTTTGGAAATATTTTGGAAAACCTATTTATAAAATTGCTAAATTTATTGAAAAGGTTATACTACATATACAACTACAAAAGTGGACATGACCAAAAACTCTTTCTTTGAACATTACGTTATCGTTATTAAAAGTAATAATAAGCATTATAGGGAGATTTTGGTCAGACAGTTTAACGGCAAATTTCGTTACTCGTATGGTTACCTTTACCGAAAATAAAAGTAACTTGGTTAAAAAACATGGCTTTTGCGCGAACCCAAAAGTAACATTTGGCGGTAAATTTTCGTTGTTTTTTTTCTTTCTTTATTACAAAATATTAGCGTTTGTGTGTAAACATATGTACTCCGCACCACTAATCACATAAAAATAAAATACAAATCAAAAATCATCAAATTTTTGTCCACCAGAGAATCACACCAAGTTTGGTTGGCTGGCTTTTTAAGGGTAATGGTAGTTGCTATTTGGCGCTAATTAGCGCCAGTGGTTACCTTTAATGAGAAAAGTTGGATGCACCTCTATATTGAAAGTGAATCCTTGATATAGATCAATTATGAACAAATAATTGATAAATTTGCTAACGGGAAAGCTCGAACAATATATAGGGGTGAATATAAAAGTGTAAGAATATGTTTTCTTATGTAAAACTAGATATATTATGAAGTTTGTTAACGTGCAAAATTACACATTCTGTGTATTTTAGTTTTAATAAATGTCAGTGTTTCAGTGGTTTTGCGCGGTAAAAGTCTTTCGCTGTAAATTCTTGCACGCAGAAGCGGTAAAAGAAAGAGATCAATCTCTTCCTGCATTTCTGCCCGATCTTGCCTTATGCCTAAAGATCGCCACTTCTTGGAGGCATCCATAAATTACGTAACACGGCGCGAAGGAGTAGGGTGAGGAGTTCGCAACTGCGTTTCATTACCATTTTTATCTGAAAAAATAAAGAAAAGCGTAAAATAAGTATACTTCATAATATTTATTGCCTAATTTAAGGAGGGCGGAGGAAGAGTTTTCGAAAATGTTACAAAGAAGAAGAGAGGGTCAAAATTAAAATTTGGCAAAATTGGTGTTACACATGTAATATGCTTTTTTTATTTTAAAAGATAGTGTCAGTTAAGTTTGTTTTGACAGTTTTTAATTGTTCTTCGACAAAAACATATGAATTAAAGATTTCATTTTTCGTTTTTCGTGTATGGATATTTTGTCTCACATGAACCTCTGCAAATTTAGGAATAAAAAGGGATACAAAAATCTGAGTAAATAACCCAATTAGCAGTGCATTTTTAGTTAAAAAGCCTCTTCTACAGGGAGAAGCCCACCACCAATCTCCTTTTTGTCATCTTTTTCTTCTACTAGAAAAACCTGTGTATTTCCCTTGCGAAATCACTTATATGGTTATAGTAAGGAAAAATGTTAAACAAGTTCCACTCAAGTTTAAAGAAAAATCCGCATATTTAGATTAAAAACGACATGCGTCATAGTCCTTAACCTTAGTCCAACTTAGTTAATACCGCCCTCTATGTTTTTCATTCTTGGTGCATTTAGTTGGTATTTTTTTACTACTTTTAACCTTGTTAACTTCATTGACCCATTTAAAACAAAGAGAAGAATAAAAAATACTGTTAATCCACGGTCGGGTCGGTGAGGGCATCGTGTTTACATATGTGTAAATGCTATATCAACCTGTATGTCCTTATATTGGTAGTCATCCCGTTTATCCCAGCCCATTGTAGAAATATTATAAATGCAAAAGTTCGTGTCTTTGTTCCTCAGTGACGCAAAAAGGATTTGGATAAAATTTGGGAAAAAGATTAGATGTGATCTGATCTACTTTTTATTTGATATTTCGCTCAATGACAGAGCTGTCAATTGACTTTTTCTTTGGATATTGCGGGCAACGCCGCGAGTCGACCTCTTGACAAAAATAAAGCGAAGTAAATAAGTAAATATTTTAACGGATCGTCATCGTAACGCGTTCCAAACAAAGTCAAAATACACTTCATTTTTTACTTTTTTATGCGATGTTTCGAACGATGCCCGCTTTCTTGAAGGTTGCTTATGTTCGTGGGTCCGTAACGATACGTACATTCTTCCGTACGCAACGAGATTCTGTCATCACACCCGTCAAAGAAGCAGGCATCGTTCGAAACATGGCATGAACAAGTCAAAAATGTAGTGTATTTTGACTTTGTTTCGAACGCGTTACGTATAACGATACCGCTGCGTTAAAATATTTACTTTAAGTGTCTATTCTGAACTTTATGTCTTCAAATTATACCTAGGTAAATAAACCTCCTTAAATATAACTTTTAATTATGTGACACCTTGTATAAAATCGGCATGATCTATTTGAAAGTTTATGTGTTCAGTAAAATTGCATTAATCCAGGCAAATTGTACTTTTCACAATGCTTTTCTGGGAACTAAAAGCTAGCAAGCTGAAATTTTGTGTGGGTGTAAGGTACCACTGGGAAAACTTATTTGCACCATTTTTGTTAGTTTTGCAATAGAAAAAAAATCAAAAAAGCATTTTGTAGGGAAACATAATACCTACAAAACGACTGCTTTCAAAATTATAGTAACTTTTTGTTCATAGTCAGAATTCCATTATTTAAACAAAATGAGCATAATGATATCAGTTTTTTCGATATTTCTAATTTCCTGTTACTCTAATTGAAAATTTGTCTACAAATATTGTAGAGCCGAAAATTCTTTACACCTTATATTCAAACATTTCTTTTCTTACATTAAGTACACCGCGCCAAATGTTCAACAAACTTCAAAGATCCTGCAGTCGCTCTGCGCACGATTAAAAATTGCCTTTATTTAATTCTTTTTTCTTAGCCCGTTTTGCCATGTCTCATTTTTTTACTTTTTATCCCTTTTTTTACTTTTTGTCCCTTTTTAAATTCCAGGGATCAAAAGTAAAACTCTTATTTTTTAAAATAAGGAAAAAAGTGCACTTTATATCCCTAAATAACATACAATTAAAGTCCATGTTTTTCAGCTTTACCTGTAAATATTTTAGTTTTACGATTTTCAACAATGTTTTTTGTCCACACAATAATAATTGTAAACAGTTATTTAATGGAACATAATGTCACACAACTTCAAATTATTTATGGTCGTAACTTACGTTCTGACTTTTGTTTTCGGCGAAAACTCATAAAACTCGTCGGTTTTGCGTCCGAGGCTAAAATAAAAATTAAAAATGGAACCTAACGGCTATATTTTAGCCTCGGCGTCGAAATTAAGCCTTCTCCCACACACACTGGCAGAGAACACTCATATATTAAGCCATGATCGTAAAATAGGAGCTAGCTAGACAAGCACAAATCCAGTGGCGACTACGAAATTTAGTTGGAAATATATATGATATATTATTATAAGGATTACCTAATAATGTGTCTTAACTTTTTTTATATTTGAGTAAAGATGTTAGTAAAAACATTATCTACTGCGGCTAAAAACAGTAAATTCTAACAATTCTTCTTTTTTAGGCTGATATGCATTATCGTAAAATATGAGCTAACTAGATAAGTACAAATTTATACGTAGAAACTAAGACACAGCTCGGAGCACTTTTTTGATTTTTTGCGAATAACCTAAAATTTCTTTTCACGACCACCAATTTAAAATACTCAAACATTTGCAGGCACACTTGGTAAATAAAATAACATTTGTGGTAACTTGGCAAAGGCTGTCAACACAGTGTATCATGAAAAGCTTTTGACGAATCCTCAGAACATGGGAATTCGTGGGATAGCACAGGAACAAGCCAACTCATATTTAACAGGAAGGGAACAAACTGTGGAAATAGAAAATATTAAAAGTGATAAAAAAATAGTTAGTTTCGGAATCCCACAAGGAACTGTGCTACGTCCAATTCTATTTATAGCATATCAGCGACTTACTTAATCTAGACCTCACTGGAATCCTACTACCATTTGCAGATGACACTGTGCTGTATCTAGAAGATGAAAGTTGGAAGGAAGTTAAACGATCCCTCGTAGATGATGTGCAGAAAATAATAGAATGGTTTGATCTCAAATTCTTCAGTCTCAGGTCAAACAATATTTATGCCATTTTCCAACTCAAATTCTACCTCCTTTACCGACAGCTTAGAAATATACCTACCTCATCGTCAAAAAATATATTAACACAATAACAAAAAAACTAAGATCATTTTTCCACATCCTTAAAAAATTAATGGTATTCTAACACCAACAAAAATAAAAAGTGTTTATTATGGGCTAGTTCAATCAGTACTATCTTATGGAATACTCGCCTGGGGTGGATCATACGAAACCACACTGAAACCACAAACATATAGCGATAGAAAGCTATTAGGGATATTTTGGACCGCTTATTTGACACTTCGTAGTGGTTATGGTAATTAAGTTAACCACCACTGCCGTAAGCTACGAATCCATTTCGTTGAGGTTGTGGTTATTTATATGGTTAATTTTAGATAATTTTGGCTTAATTAATTTTAAAAATAATAAAATATTACGAGGTTCCAACATATAAAACACTTATTTTGTAAAATTAAGCCAATTTTTTTATTTTTTCTCATCTCTAAAGTTTTTAATGTGTTCCAAAAACTCTGGTAAAATCGATGAGTGGTAGTGGTAGTGGTTATTAAACACTACCACAGCAGCTGTCAAAGTTGTCAAAATTTAAATCGTTCCAAAACATCCCTATTATCAAAATTCAGACTTACTTTTTGTTAATTTTAAAATACTTAAATTAGAATATTTATACTGCAAATCATCAATACTACAATTGGATAAACAAAAGAGACTATCACTATTAAACCAACCCCAACATTCGCACTCTACACGCCTTAAAACTCAAGGAAATATTATCTTACCCAAAGTAAGAATTACTAAATTTCAAAGAGGATACGTTAATATAGGCATAAAAATTTTAATTCCTTACCAACTGATATTAAACAAAAAAAATCTTTTACAATCTTTAAACACCTTCTAGGAAACTATTTTTTATATAATCAAGTCAAAATCTTTGACTTTCTGGTTTAAAGTTGAATAGTCTCTCTGAGAAATAATTATAACAAAAAAAACTACTCAATTTATGACGGTTTAACCTGCAAGATATAGGCACCATTTACAATTTACAAAACTTATTTTTTTCTTTTTTTAAATTATGTTTCATAGTTTTTCATTAGATAACTAAAGCTAGTTTTTTCCTCTTATATTTTAAAATAATAACGATTTAGTTTAAAACTACTTTTTCTTCTCTCTTAGCACACACACAAGTTCTAAACTTAAGTGAGCGGCAGATGCCAAAGGAAGCAGAATACTTTGTCAATAAACTACTTATATAGCTTAGCAATATTTATTTTTTTATACAGGCTTTTTTGGTAATTTTACATTATGTAACAATATGGAAAAAAATATATTTATTTAATATTAATTGGTGGCCCTAGAAAGGAAAATTTAGCTTATTTGGCAAAAAAGTGCTGCGAGTCGTGTATTAGTTTTTACAAAATGTACCTTTCACTCAAAGTTCAGCCACATGACCTGTTTCGAATGTCACTTCGATATTTCTTTAGCTAAGGTCAGTGAAAGAAAAAAAGAATATCTCCTCCTAAGCTGAAGGCACAATTAAAAATACGAGCTACTAGAAACCAGGGACTTTCAGCACCGTTAAATTAATGCTTTCTTTTAAAATTAAAATGCTAAGTACAAAGTACTAGTGACAGATATATAATACGAAAGTTTTGGTATTTGTATCTTGTAATTTGTATCTCGAGAACGAAAATTAGGAAAAAAATTAAGATTAAAAATCACTGTAATCTGTATTTAGCAGCTTGTATTTTTGTTTGTGCCTTTAGCTTTAAGCTTGTGAAGTGGTTGTTTGGATTTTTACTAGCAACGCCTCTGCAGGGAAAAGCAGTAAACGTCAAAGGCACATTCGTCGAGTTAAAAATTAAAACTAGACGACGTGATTTCTCGTCCGTTTGCTGACTAACTGCACCCTCTGGCTGTCCGGTCAAATGAAGATGAACCGCTCTTCCAGCTCGTTTGGCCGCTGCTGGCCAATTTGTTTAATTTGCTTTTAGAGCTAACATACTGCCCGCTCTGACTGCTGTTGGCTCTTTAACAAGTAAAATTAATACCCATTTTGCGGACAGGCTTTTTGTAAAATGAAGCTTGTTAGGTGTGTGCAATTTCGACTAGTTTCCATTATGACTTTCAGCTCTGGAGCACAATAAGAAATATGATCACTGTAACTCTTTATCTAACTATAAATTTAAGCTGATTTTCTTACAGCTACTATTAATTCACAAGATGGCTAGTGATAAGATTCCAAATGAAATAAGAACAATTATAAGCCAACTATACAAAATAAATGTTTCAACATATACTTGTAAAATAGAACCATTTTACCAGTCTAATCCATTAAGATAAGTCGCACGTTTAACAGGGGACTTTATATATTTTGTGTGCTGATCTGACTACCTTATCATTTTTAATGTTGTGGTTTAAGTAAGAATGTATAGAGCATTTTATAGAGGTTTACCTAGTTTTACCATCACGTAATTTAGGGGACGAAATCCCCCTTGCTTGGGAAAAAACAAAGGGACTCGTAAAAAAGTTCAATATTGACAGCTGGCCCAACATATTATGAAATAAATATGTATAAATATTTTAGAATTTAAGGGTGGGATTCACTAAAAGGATTTAGTGTATTTTAGAACGGTCCTAAGTTTAATTGAAATTTTTGGTTTTAAACATTTTAAATTAACTCTCCTTGAGTTTTGGACATAGTTTGATTTATAAGAAGAATTGTAATAAATTGTTTTCTTGAATAATCATCTTAACACAATCTTTTGTTGGATTTAAGAAGAAAGTTTCAATTTAGAAGAAAAGGAAATTAAAAAATTTAAACCCACGCGAGGTTTAAATAGTAAACACTCTTTCAATACAAGTTTTGTTTAAATTTCTGTCACTGTCGAAATGTCAGTTTCAAAATATTAGCTGCGTTCAAATCACAAACACCGAGTTCGGATCTCTTACCTCTGCTTGTATCTTGGCTTGCACCAACCTCTACTGATGAAAGCTACAGCTTTGAATTGAGTGGCCTTTGAATGAGGAAAGTTTTCTTGACTGAGCTTTTAGATAACCTCAATGTTTTAATTTCAGTTTGTAAATAAATTAATATAGTTGTTTTGGGTTTTTTCTTTGGTACATTTTTCGTACATAATCAGTGACCTTCACTTATGTTCAGTTTGCCTCGTAGTGCTCTAATAAATATATTTTTTTATGAAAACGTGTTCAAAATATGGCGCTTTTCTGGACACATTTGAATGTGTTTCATTGATTTATGAACAAATAGACATATTAAATAAGGTAAATTAATCCTTGTAAAAACGGTTAGGGGAAATTATAAACGAACTTATTACCAATTGCCACAAAACAATGCTTTCTGAGGGCTATAAATTTAAACCACCCCCCAGAGGTGGTCTAAAAAGTCTCCAACTTTATAACCTCTACCACAGATAATGAAGCTATTATGTGCCAAATTTTTGGCGTATTCACCATTTGCCATTTTGCAATCTATCAAAAAAATAAACCGATTTTCATCAAATTTGGTTGGAAAGACGAAGGAAGAGAGACGGTTAATTAAAGAACAATATTAATCCTGGAACCGCAGGAGCTAGCGACACATGGTTTCCTCATTTATATAGATGAAGAACTACATTTTAAACAAAATCTATAATACCGCTAAATTTCTTTGGGGCCTTTATCACCTCTTCTCTGTAGTTGTATATGTGTGTATTTATGTGGTTTAATACCTGTTGATAATTGATTTACTTGAACTGCATGCTATACCATTATTAATAACTCATACACTTTTCAAACTAATAATAGTCACAGTTCACAAGATAATCCAAAACCACCTTTACTAAGTTCAGTACAGAATCCAAAATTACAGCCACAAGGGTAAATCCCTTTTAGCTACTAAATACCTTTTAATGTTGTACACGATGTACCACAAAATTATATCTGTGTGAAAAGCGGTTTTGGGTTCAATTCTATGAACTGAGGTTAGATCCCTGATCTTTAAGAAAAAAATGAGAAATGTTAAAAAAACATGTGTCAGACACAAATTAAATAGCGATATAAAAAACAGTTCATGTTTTATGTTGTACTCTGGCGGATGAAAACCCTAGAAGTAGAATTATACCAAGTTTTGTAAGCAGTAGTGTGCGCCGAAATTTTTTCATGGGGTGGGGTTGAAGTTACAGAATAGTCTCAGATCACCATTTTATTGGTGATTTTTGGAACAAATCAAACTTTAGGAGTCAATTTTCAGTGGTTTTGGGGAGGGGGTTTAAGCCCCAAAGTCCTCCCTTTGCGTACGGCGGTGTTGTAAGACTGTTATTTATTTTACCTACTCGCGTGCGATGAAGTGCGTGCAGAAAGTAGTACTTTACCGCACTCAGTGTGGTAAAGTTAACGTTATGGCACTATACCGCACTCCTTGCGGAAAAGTGGCTACATTTATTTCAGAAAATTAAAATACAGATATTTATATTTATTTTTTGGGAATTTTTGAGGATTGTAGGTAAAATCGTGTACCTAACACATGCGTAAAGTGTCTTTACCGCCCTTGCCGTCTTGACCGAACGAAGCGAAGCGATTTCGGTCAACTGGCGTCGCGTGCGGTAAAATATCACTTTCTGCACTTGTTAGGTAAATAATTATTTCCTACTCGCGTGCGGTAAAGTGAACTTTACAACACTGTTTTGTGTGTGGAAGATTGTACTTTACCGCATACTGTGCGGTAAAGTTAACGTTATGGCACTTTACAGCACACTGTGCGATAAAGTGATCACGTTATCAATAGAAATAATAATTTTTTGTCGTTTTGTTTTCATGTGCGTGATTCGAAACCTTAATTTGTGTTATTTAGCAGTATTCCAGGGGCATATTCCGGGTTTCGTAAGATGGCATCGCTCGATTGAAAAAAGAGAAATAGTTTCAACCAATAAAAGCAGTGACGAGACGGTCGAAAAATCGCCAAACTATTATAGGAACGCGTAGAGTCGCCGCGAACAACGATTTTTCAGCTTATCCGTTCTCTCGGTTAGACCCTGTAGGAAAGCTCATGTTGTAAAAAACATTACTCGGGTGATTTTTGGTCGTGCTTGTCCGAGTGTCATATATCTTTGCATTATTTTAGAGCATGCTATTGGACAAAACTGTCACGTGACCGATCGACATTTTAGTCGGTAATGCGGATGAACTTGACCCTCTTTCAGCAGTAGGACAAGGTTCGAATGACTTTAAATTTTGTATTTTAGTAGAAGTGGTTACTTCTCAGGGAATGATCGTTCTATTACGCCTAGAATCGGGCTCCAGGTATTTTTACTTTAGGATTTTTCTATTAGTGATCTTTCCACAATTTCATAAATTTTATTTATTGCTTAAGCGATGGAAATTGTATTGTAATTTTTCCTGATTTTTACTCTTTAGTCAATTTATCTGGTTTTATTTTAATATTCACATCTCTTAGAAATTGTTTTGCTTCCTGGGCCTTTATTGTTGGAAATCTGCGAAAGAGTGCTCCTAAGGTTTTGTTTGAGCTTAGGCTTTGTTACAGTTCTTGTCAGATTTGGTCTGTTTTTACTCACAGTCTAAGCATAGCTATGTTCTTGATAATTTTCCTTTAGTTTTTTAGATTAATCTTGGATTTTGTTTTTCAAATCACCTATTTTGTCTGACAATGTTCGCCCAGCCTTACAGTTTACTTGGATCTTTTTTTACGTAACTCAAATAAAGTGCAGCATTCAATTTATAAAAACACTTATTATAAAGAACTAAACCGTTATGCGGTTTTTTTGTTTTGCAAAAACTCCATTGTTAAAAATAAATTTCTCCAGTAGTAAGAAGTACTTTCTAACTTAAGTTCGTTAAAGGTTAGTGATTCTAGAACGCATATTTTCCGCACAGCCCAAAGCCAAATTGCAAAGCGCTGGCCAGATTAACACTGTGAATGTATGGCAATTAGGGGATCCGTTCCGAAGAGACCGTTATTATCACGCTCGGTCTTTAATGGCTCCTGTGCAGCGCCGGTTCTAATGTTAATTCCAATGTTTTAACCAATAAGTATTTTTGAACATCTTAAACATAGTCTAAATGGATTTGATGCATTTAATAAAAATGTATAAAAAATTTCTCAATTCAAATAATTTGTCTATAGGTCCGTATTTTCGTTTTTTTACCTCAACGCCTTCAAAACTACCATGGTGGTGATTCTGGTTTTCGTAAAAAGTGAGTGATAGAAGTAAAGTGGTTGCGTCCAATAGTTTGCTTTGAAAGTATACGAAGATATCTATATCTTCACTGCTTTGAGTGCGTCTATTGATTAAAATCGCTTTACTTCTCTTCGATCGATCGATCTACGATGTGATCGAAAACCCAGAATCGGCACCCTATTATGAACAAAACCTTGTATAAAAAAACAGTAATTTAGGCTAGGCATGCAAGACAACAACCAAAATGCTGGGCTCATTTTGCTTATAGTGTTCACCACGACTCAAGTTGCCAAAATTGTATTTATGCAAAAAGCCAAAAGAAAAGGTTAGGAACTGTGTTTTATTGTTATTTTGCTGTACCTAATCTAAAAAGACGTTTTGTAATTTTTAAGATATGTTATATTCAATACCAGACCAACCAAGCTTGATTTCTGCTACGGTATCTTCACAGTGGCGTTCCCAGGCACTTGAAAAGGAGGGAGGGGGAGGGGCGCAGCTTTTATAAGGAACATATCAATATGCAAACAAAACTTAGTAACTACAAGCGCGGATTTGGTCCCAAATTCAGGGGGAAGTAGTACTCATAGTTTAAGTCGTTTATTTCATACATATTTTATTTTAAAAAATGTTTAAATACGTCCTAAATTTTTAAGAAAATTACTTTAAAAATAAAATTTTTGAGTCGACTGAAACTAACATCATAAATATCAATGGTATCATAGCGCCGCAGGCGAAATTTTTTTAAACTAATAGCGTAAATATCAAAGGTGTTATAGCGCCGCAATTTATGCCCTACTTTTGATTTTCTAAATGTTTTCATAAAAAATTTAAAGCCAGGGTAGGGGGTTTAGCCACCCCCCTATCCCCCTGAAATCCGTGCTTGAGTAATAGCTGGTGCACCAATAATAAGCAAATAGCAAACATCAAAAAGACTGTATGCATGAAATTTTCATCAAACAATATTATAACCGAGTTTCTTATGACATTGGCCACATACGGCTGTCAAATGAAATCATTCAACAAGTAAACATTACTAAATTTTTAGGCATACAAATTGATTGTGGTCTAAACCGGCAAACTCATTTTGATTACGTGTGTAAAAAAATAAATTCTGCTTACTATGCCATAAGTCAATTAAAAGATAGTTTGGACAAAAATAGTCTCATGAATGTCTATTATCCGCTAGCCTACTCTGTATTGTCATATATTGTTATATTTTGGGGACATGCGGCATATATTGAAAGAGTATTTGTGGCACAAAAAAGAATCCTGAGGCTTATCTTTAAAATCTCTCCCCGCACCACGTGTAAAACTGTCTTTAAACAGCAAAAAATACTTACTTTCCCTGCAATTTTCATTTTTAAATAATTGGATATTCCATTGTTTGTGGAAAATGCAATGTTTAATAACAATCATTATTATACAAGACATGGCAGCTTATTAAGAACTAATCTGTAAAGGCTGTAAACCTTTATAATAAACTACCAAAAGCAGTGAGAGATATCAGTAATGTTACAAGATTTAAACTCACAATTAAAAAAATTCTTTTAGAAATGCGCCCCTATCATATAGAAGACTTTAAGCCTTAAAATAACTATTAGTGTTTGTATTTTGTCTTAAATTTGTATTTTATGCACTTTTTTTTTCTTTTTTTAATTAATTTTTAACTATACCTGGTTTATAGGTTTGTTTCATGTATTATTTTTATTTGTTAATTTATATGTATGATTTTATCGATCCATTTATTTTCTCATTACTGACTGTAAAATCTTGTCACCATTTTTTTTTGTAGTTAGGTACATTTTTTGACGATTTCCATATTGTACCCTGTACAATCATTTAGGAAATAAATAATTTCTGATTTCTAAACTATATACCTATAATTTTTTCAGTTATAAAAAACATAGATAACAAACAAACCACAAACAAAACCTAGTAGCTAAATACTCTTTTTTTAGGTCTAAAAAGCTTTTTAAGTTGAAACATTACCTTTTATATTGCATATCTCAAACATAAGATGCCTATCGCAAAAAAAATTGGTTTCCCGTTTTTTTGGGCAAACCGGTCAATGACTCGCTAATATATATGTCTGTTGATATGCAGCAACGCTAAGCCCATCAGACGAATTTCCGTCATAGGGTTTTTAGGTACTTATGTTTTCAATCTTCTGAGGCATGAGACGCTTCTTTCTGAAGAAGCATTTTACTTACTGGCAAACATCCAAGAATGTTTTTATCACCGGAAAATTATCGCCATACTTGTTCATTGCCTCGGAAACGATTTCACGTATGTTTTTATTTAAGCTTTTGCCTACTTCTGACCAATATTGTTTCCAAATACTGACTTCTCCCAATAAAAGTTCAAGAATTTGTGTTTTGGATTAATCAAACGGAGAGTGTACATATAAGTGCGCATGCGCGAGTTCCAAATTTTGGCGTTTAACTATGTTGACAGAAATGAAATCAACATTTTCAAAAATTTTACACAGACAAATTAATAGCAAAAGAAGAAGTTGCTAAGTGTTGAGTAGGTCCCAAAAAAAATTGTTTCTATTAAACCTTATTTTCTTTAAAAACAAACTACAAAAAATAAAAGTAAATAAAACAAACCATCAAAAAAGTAAGGTTAAATGCACTTGCTTATTGATTGTTAAGACTATAGCAAAGACAACTATGAACAGTGAGCAATTTTTAAGACTAAAACTATAACCAACACTATAACAAAATCAAATCCTAATAGAGTTACTAAGCCTATACCTTGTATGAACGATCCTTTACAAATAGCCCTCCATCAATCAGACACACCTCAACTGTGCTTCGATGGCCGGCAAATTAAGCAAGATGCAGCCCAACTTGCTTGTTTCAACCACATAACAGTCTCAGACATTACGGCCGATATCATATTAACCTTCTTTTACTCCACAACCGGTCCTGATATAATCAGATTTCGGTGGTGGTTATATGGCAACCATATGCGGCCGTCCGCTTGTTATCAGAAAGTTAACATCTCTACGTGCCTATGATATCTCTCCAATAATGCGTCGTGAAGGTCGTTAGGAAGAAACTGCAAGTTAATAGTTATAGTGGAGAAAGACATACAAGGTGTCTCAAAAGTTCCAGTGCCCCCTAAAATTTTCAAAACCAAAAGTCAGTAAAGTCAAAGTTAAAATAGTTAGATGGTTTACAAAAACAAATTTTTTGGATGCTAGTCGTCTCGCCTGTCATTAAGGGGTAGCGATGTAAACACTGAGAAAAATATCCACTAATCCCAAGTAAGAATTCATTAGCCTCAAGTACAAACTTACTTAAGGCTAATGAACTACTTACCATAAGTTTTCTCACTTTGGCGTATTCTTATTAGTCTACTGAAGAAAGTGTTAATCATGATTAATAAGCTTAATCAAAGAATTTTCGCGTTTGGTGCATATATATATATGGACAAGCATCTCTAAACCAAGGGTTACCGGGTTCGTTTCCGGTCATCGATTTTTTTAAATTTTTTTAAAGTTATTTCCATCATGATCTCCCTATAAATAGAACAATGATCGTTGCAAATGAGATTGTCGAATTCTTATGATGGCAACACGTTGAAAAATCATTGGATACTTAAAGTAAATATTTCAACGCATCAGTATCGATATACCTAACGCCTTCGAAACAAAGTAAAAATACACTACATTTTTGACTTGTTCATGTCATATATCGAACGATGCCTGCTTCTTTGACGGGTGTGATGACAGAATCTCGTTGCATACGGAAGGATGTACGTATCGTATAGTTACGGACTCACGAAACCTTCAAGAAAGAAAAATGTAGTGTATTTTGACTTTGTTTCAAACGCGTTACGTATAGTGTCTACTTAAAGTAAGTATTTCAACGCTTCGGTATCGATATATCTAACGCGTTCGAAATAAAGCCAAAATACAATACATTTTTGACTTGTTTATGCGATCTTTCGAACGATGGCCGCTTTTTTGAAGGGTGCGATGACAGAACTGCTGATTGAAATCGTTGCGTACATTCGTGGGTCCTTAACGTTACGTACGTAATCAGTCGTTCTGTCATCGCACCCGTCAAAAAATTGGGCATCGTTCGAAACATGGCAACCAAAAGTCAAAAATGTAGTGTATATTTTCTTTGTTTCGAACCCGTTAGGTATACCGATACCGATGCGTTGAAATATTTACTTTAAGTGTCTATTATAGATATGCATTATTATTAGGATGAATATATTTTTCAGCTTGATTTTTTAATATTTGTTGCCTTCACTTGTCCTTAGTAGAAAAATTCACTAACCGTAAGTAAAGGGAAAGGTAAGTGAGTTGTCACATATTGGTAAGTAGATAAATCACTAAGGGTTAACACACTAGTAGAAAAATTCACTTACCCTAAATGAAGGAAAAGTTAAGGCCCTTTGTAACATATCGGTAAGTAGAAAAATCACCAAGGGTTAACAAACTAATAGAAAAATTAACTTAAACTTGTCGCATATTGGTAAGTAGATAAATCACTAAGGGTTAAGAAACTTGGGTCTAAGTAGGTCGTTTTACTTGCAGCTATTGAGGCTAATAAAAACTTCACTTACCACTAACAAAAAAAGCTAAGTAGACACTTCACATGGGATGGTTTTCTGAGTGTATATGTTTGAAAGGTGTTTTTTTTAAACATAATTATTAAAATGACAAAAGCTTTTATATAAGTTAGACAATGAATCACCGAATATAATTTTTCTTGTAATTCGTTGGTCTTGGGAATGATTTTTCCATTTTATTTTAGAACCGCTAGAGAAAAAGTTAACATATCACAGGGCGTCCACCAAGACCTGATAAACTGCAAAGTTCTGATAAGTCATGATAAAAACAAACGAAATATATATATTTTAAGAATATTACTTAAGTTTAGCTAAGTATATTTACTACATGATCTAAGAATATTTGTATATATTCTTGTCATATTCTTGTATCATTCCTGAAATATTCCCTTTTGGATGTTCCATTGAAATATCCTAAGAATATTCGCTCTCCGAATAGTAATTCCAGAATATTCCAAGTATCTTTGTAAAAAAATAATTTTTTGCAATTGCTCTAATGTCATTCCAAGTATATTTAGGTAAATAAATATTTTTAGTAATCAGAATATTAACTAAATCTAGTGATTTATCTAGAGAATCTTCTTCACGATCTCTTGAAATCGACTTTATTAAGGTCAGGCTATGACGACTTCATATACAAATAAGTCCCTTATTATAATAATAAACACATAAAATATGGATGTATTTTTTATAATCTTTTGGGTGTAGAAAAACTAAATATTTTTGGGATAGAAAGGTGCACATTCATGGAATATACATTCCAAATACTATTAGAATATATTCTTGGAAATATTCTATGAATGCTCTGTAAAAGTCTTTAAATTGTTAAGTGGTTTGTGTTTGTTAAGTTGAATCATTAGAGTCGAGACGACGCCTCGCTCGGAACACTTTCAATAGTATCCGTAATATTTTATCTATAACTGTTAGTTAACCAGCATATCTATCTTTAGTGGTTTACATTCTTCGAGTAAACATTCTCTCCTAAGAAATTCTCTCGAATTGAACTGGAAATAATCATAATGAACATGGATGAAGAATATTCAGAAGATTCTTTGGTTACTCAAGATATATACGGGAAATGTTCTTAGAAAATTCTCTGGGTGCTACGATTGTTCTATAAATATATTTACCCGCTTCAGTCGCACATTCTCTAGTACATTTGAGGAATATTCCAATCATTTTTCCAAAAAATATTATTTTCATGTTCAAAGAATACTTATTTTAATAATCACGTGAAAACACCTTGCTGTATGATATATCTTGCAGGTTATTTGCATTCTGCGGACTATTCTAAGAATGTTCCAATCTTCCCGAGGAATATTCTTAGAATGTGCTATGAATATATTTGTGTTTACTAAGAAGTCCAGGTTACTAAATAACATTTAAACATAATTATTATTCCTCTCTTTTTTTTATTTAGTACAAAAAAAGTGTAGTGTTTTTCGATTAACTGATGGATAAACAAGGCAAAACAACTAGCCTTTTCTGAGAAAGTTATAAGGCTTTGAGATATAAGGGAACTCGAAGAAAGGGTGTAGCAATGATGCAGCCGTCTCGGGCGGCCTTTTTTAGAGGGGGTCAAATTTAAAGATATTTTTTTTCACTTGTGGCATTTAACTTTAAGCATGTTTTGCCAACAAAACTTAAACATATAAATAATGTAATTTTTTCCATGATTTTTTTGATCAGTTGGAAACAGTTGCTTCACTCAATAATAAGTAAATGTTTGGATGCCGGTAAAGGCCCTTGTCTAATATTACTAAAATTATTCTGTAAGATGTTGTAACCTATGCTCCCTCCGTTTCTAAATTCCTTAGAAAATGTCACACTGACCCTTTTGTTAGACCTATCTAAACAAACTGTTTTCCAATTAAGAAATCGTGGACAAGGCAAGGTATGGAATATAGTAAAGAGGTGCAAAGTGGGTCGAGTTGCCAGCGACGATTAGGCAAAAGACAATTAAATACTATAGATTCTTTTTGCGAGCTTACCATAGTTACTATTATTTTATTTTTTTAAATGTATTAGTCTAAGAGAGATCCAGCATACTACACCATACCCGGAAAATACCCGCCTGTACGGTTGTCCCATTTTCGATGGGATTCAATGGGAAACTCCGTTGTTAGTGAAGAGTTTTAAAAATGGTATTAACAGATTTATTCTGTTCCTTGTAGTCTTTGAGCTACAGAGGAAAGTTGTAAAATGGTCGGAATTACTAATTGATAATATCTACCTTAATTTAAGGGATAATTGAGTTCCGTAGAAACATATCTGTATAATTGTTTTTTTAAAAAATTTCATAGATCCCTCATCAGGATCAAACAGTTAAATACGGACCAAAATGTTTTACTTCATATTTTAATTTCTTTTTAAGTTTTTGTGATAATAAAATATCATTTTTTTTAATTTGAAATTTCGATCCCGAAAAAACTCATCTTTAGTGCATTTTTTTGTCTGGTATTCCCCCCCCCCCTATATATAGTAGACTTGGACAACCAAGATATATTATATGAACATACCGAGTGAATCGGAAAAAAACGAATAATTTGTTTTTATTATAATTTTATACCAGTTTTAATTTAAAAAAACTGTATTAAAAAGACAAATAAAATTTTTGAAAAAAACATTTGCTTCGCCGCCATATTTAAATCCAAGATGGACAAAAACACGCGCGCCCTTGATTTGTTTGTGTTTAAACGAAAAATATTGCTAAAGCCCTCTTTTTAGGACTCCCTGTTTAAATACCTATCTCGCCCGGAACATATAACGTCTCCAAAATGCCATTCAATGGTGTTTGTAGTATTTTTGCGTGTTTAGTAAATATAAACAATGGCAGCCACTTCGAACATAAACGACGGCATCAAAAATGGCGAATATTATGAGAATCCCAAAAAATATACGTAAATGGACTGCAGTCGTCAAACATTCCCAAATGAACCACTTGCCATGACCGTTCGTTACTATCAACCCAACATGCGACTGGAAAACGCTTCAACAATTCCGCCGATGACAGTCTCCATAACCTTATTTTTTATTCGATTTTTCTAAAATAAATGGTCGGTGAACTGTGAAATAAAATTTTGTTTTTTCAAATATGGCAGGACACTTCAAAGATCCTACTTCTTGGAAGCAAAAGCAAAAAGTATTTTTAGTGAGCGGCAAGAAGTGAAGCTGTGGATCAGACATTACTGTTTAAAGAGCACCAGTCTTTTTTTCGCCCATGAAATTGTAGGATAATGTCATTTCTCTGTCAGGACCCTAATTCTTGAGCAGGGAACGACATAGATTTGTGTCGAATGATCCCACGTCGAACGCATTTTGTATTCTTCGCTCGCTCATTCCATTCTATCAAAATTTGGGTGTTCCCGCTCCCCGACTCCAAAGCCAGGGATCGGGCCCATTTCTCAGGCAAGCATATGCCCCGGTATTCATCCCTTCTCTTAAAAGATCGATCCTTCTCTCGAGATTCAAGAAAAACCGGCCGGAAAACGTCGCAAGACAGGCCAGAAACATCGCAAGTTCACGTAATGTGAAAGTTGTTTAGACGTTGATACGTCGGCAGGACGTAACTCGAGTCTCATAAAAACGTCCACACGACGTCACTGGTTCACTAGAAAATGCACCAATGCGTGACAGGTCGGCTAAACGTTGGGTAGACGGTAACAATGTCACTCCAGTATTATCTAACGTTAAAGCACCGGAATTTTGTCGTAATATGCAAGACCGTCCAAAGATCACTAATTTATACACCCAAATTAACGTCCATTTAGGTGAAGTATGTGGTCATTGGTCAGAAAATTGTTGCTTGGGGTAACAGAGACATTTTTAAAATGTATCTCTTCTTAAACTGCAAACATTTTTGACTGTGAGACTACAGCATTATGTTAATAAAATAAATAAATAATAATAAAATTAAAAAATAATGTTAAACCTTTCCTTCCTTTTAAGAAAACTGCGAACACCATGTTAGGTTAAGGAGGCGATTAATCAACAGAATCGGAACGGGGCCGTAGCAGATAAATAAAAAAATACACTGATGATAATTTTTTTCGCGATTGAAACTTCAAAATAAAAAAATGATATTTTATTATTAAATAAACCTAAAAGGAAACTAAAATATGAAGTAAAACATTTTGGTCCGTATTTAACTTTTTGATCCTGATTATGGTATCTATGAGACGAAACGTCGGATTCAAATTTCGAGAAGACCAGTGTGTTTTCTTAAAAAGGTTGCCACAGACATATTTTTACAGAACTCAATTATCTCTTAAATTACGGGAGACATCATCATCTGGTAATATCGACCATTTTTCAACTTTCCCCTGTAGTTCAAAAACTACAAGCGATAGAATAAATCTAATAATACCATTTTTACAAGCTTAAATAAGTACGACGGTAATGCGAAAACCGCATATATCTATCATCAATAACAACGTAGTTTCCCATTGAATCCCATCGAAAATGAGACAGAAGATTATTAGACATGCGGGGTCGAAGATTTTTATAAAAAAAAGAAAACAATGGTAACTATGTTAAGCTCGCAAAAACGGACCTTATGATTTAGTAATAGCAACGCGGTAGGTAGTGAAAATTATAAATTACATATATGCTATTCCCGTAAATCCCAAACAACAAAATCCATCAATTTCAAATTAATGGCAATCATCCGCGTGCACCTACAGCTCATTTGCACACACATATATCAACGTTATCATCCTGCCTGTTCGCACCGTCAGTTTTTAATACAAGCCGATCATAATTCGAAAGCCGCAGATTGACAAATTAATTTGTCCTGATTGGAAGATATTTGCATTTTGCCCTGCAGTTCCGTGAACACGAGGCCTATTTTATATTAATAAATTCTATCCGTGGATAAGTCCAATGAGAATTTAAACACACGTATTGGAAAGCCAGGTAGCAGCTCATTATTTTCTTATCATAAGAGATTTAGAAATAATCTAATAACACAAATAATTGAGTCAAGATCCGTGGTGTTAACTCTGGCGCTCTAAATGTTGGGTGGCGTAGGTGTTTTTAATCAAATAATAAAAACTAATCATTTAGAACAACAAGCTATAGAAACACAAGCTCTCATAGAAAGTAACTGTACTATAATTTATTATTATATTAATTATTTTACAGGGGCCGACCTGACAAAAGATTGTAATCGATGAACGACTCTGTCTGCAATGGAGAAATGTCATTGCGGCATAGAAAGATTCATAAAAGTTTGATCATTTTGCAGTTGCCCATGCAAAAATTATTCCTGACGGGGAGTGTTTGGAGTTCCTAGTCTTAGATAACCAATTTCTTCTTGATTTTTAAGGAAAGTTTGATTTTTGGGAGTAAATTTTTATGGCTCTGAGGAGGGGGGGGATTGAGCCCCTAAGCCCCCCCTGCGTGCGCCGGTACTTTTTGTACGTTAAACATGTAATGGCTCCAGAGGACATGTGATAAGAATGAAACACACTGATGATTTCTGTGGCTGAATGAAAATATCTTTACCACAATAGAATATTTTGATGTCCTGGATTGAATCTTCGTGAAAATTTGCCTTTTTTGATACATATAACTCAGAAATTGTGCCAAATTAATACAGTGCAAGACACAAAATGTTTTTTTGAGGCAAAGAAATATTCGTTTAAACATATTCAAACGTACCTTTTCTTGTGATAAACAAATTTTTTGTCAGTACAATAAGAATCATACAGATAGTTAAAATAGAAGATTGGATGGGGTTTTCTCATTTAAAAGACTTACCAAGTAGAAATACATTAATAAGGAATCAAAATTAAAATTGAAGGGAAAATTTAGCGCCATAATAAATTTACAGAAAAAATTTGTGGCGTAGAGGGCAAAGGGTGAGGGAATAAATCGGAAAAAAGATTTTCCTCTACCAGGATTTGAACCCGGGACCTCTAGAATACCAGTCTAATGCTCCACCAACTGAGCTACCGAGGAACTGGGGTTTTGACTGGCTATTCGGAAATCCTTTCGTCCGATTCATTTGTTAGCAGTGGGGAGATCTTTGAAGCCTACTGCGGCTTTAAAAACCTAGAGATGTAATAAAACCAAGGAGTTACACATTCACGATTATTAGTTGTACAAAATTTCTATTTATCTATCAACCAACGATACTCGACATAAAGCGTTCTATTGGAGGTGTCATATTTACAAAATGAAAAGAATGTGTACCTCCTTGTCTTTATACCATCTTGTCATATTTGTCTCAAACTTAAAACTTTGCGGTGTTTAAGGTCACCCAATACAATTTTGGACTTAAACTTTTAAAGAATTCAAAAGGACGTATCCAAAATGATGGACTTTATTGTTTATTTTACGAATTTTTTTGTTGGATTATAGGGCTAGGTTTAATAAGAACACCAATATTCTTTTGGCGACGTTTCGACGCGAGATTGCGCCTTTTTCAAGCCCTGGAACAAGTGGTTTTTTCCAAATAAAACGACTTTTTTCCGAATAAAACCACTTGTTTCATGTCTTGAAAAAGGCGCAATCCCGCGCCGAAACGACGCCAGAAGTATATTGGTATTCTTATTAAACCTACCCCTATAACCCAACAAAAAATTCAGAAAATGTATCCACAATGGGATGAATCAAATCTAAATTTATTGTTTATAATCCGATTTTTCTCAAAACTTTAAACCTTGCGGTGTTTAAGGTCTCTTAGCACAATTTTGGACTCGCACTTAAAAAAACAAAATGGCACTTTCTTATTTATAAATTGATTTTTCTCAAGCTTGAACGTTTGTGGTGTTTAAGGTCACCCAATACAATCTTGGACTCACACCTAAACGAATCAAAATGGCGCATACAAAATGGCGCACTTTCTTATTTATAATCCAATTTTTCTAAGGTCAAATCAATCAATTTTTAACTCAAACTCAAAAAAACAAAATGTCAGATCCAAAATGGAGGAGTTTTCTATTTATGACAGATTTACTTTGAATTTGGTGATCAAGTGCAATGATAGAGGTGGAAAGGATGAGAAGTGTAAGCAGTTATACGATGAGCGGATAATCAAACTAAAAAATCGTAATATGTAGGTCAGGTGACAATACAATATTTTGAAAAAATTAAGTTGGTTGGCTCGGGTTGGGTAAGCACGGGATAATAGATTTAAAAACTCTTAAGAGTGAATTTGGATCCTTAAAACAGGTCGTTTTTTTAAACAGATAAACCGTGAATTAACAAAATTTTGCACAGCGGAGGCTTATAGTATCGTCCACAGATCATTCGCGTGGTTTTTCAGAGAAATATATATATCTTGTTCTTATTTAGTTTTTTTAAATAATCGATAATTTTTACCGTGAATTAAACATTTTTAGGAAACGTAAAATTATGTAATAGTACATTATATACTTAAGAAATAAAGTGCTACTTTTTACCCCGACGCGAAATGTTTGTAGTCCGACTGGAGGGGGGCTACAATTCGCTGAGGGATAAAAAGACACTGTAGTCACATGGTATATATAGGTATATATATTTTTTTTGCACTTTTGGGTAACGGAATTTATCAGTTGGGTTAGTTCTTTTTCATATTTTGTTCATGCCTATTTTCAGATGTTACCAATAAATATAAATGTTCCTAAAATGCGTTTTTACAAATTTTTATCCCGAGGATAAAAAATACCATTTTAGCACCTGAAATGAGCAAGTAAAATACGTTTTTTGTCCCTGAACTGCAAAAAAAAACTCTAAATTATGCAAAATCCGTGAAATGGTTCCGGGATAATGCTTTAAACTTTCACCGTACAAAATCTGATACAAATTTGATTAACAGTTTTTTAGATTAAGTAATTGGAAGAAGCGCATTTTTTATTCAAATTCACCCTTAAATGTATAATGTATATGTGGAAGGGGTGAGAAGTTGATATGTCTGTAAAGTCATAACTTTGGAACCAAAGCCTCCAACTAAATATTTTCTAGTTTTTTTAGAGGAAAAACATACGTTGGTGGGGATCGCTAAGGGGATAAAAGGGGGCTTATATATTTGGAAATTCATGACCAAATCTGCTACGAATATGCAGTTTACAAATTTTAATAAACTTAATGTTTTCTAATATTGAGAAATAAATAATTTGCGGGATGATGCTGGAGCCCAGATCATATCTACTACACTGTGATCCACAGTCTTACGATAACAATAAAAAAGTGGCATAAAAACGGTTCAATTTAAACTAAACGAAATAGAAAATTTCTGTCATCAGTATGTCCAGGAATTTAGGGAGAAACAAAAAAATAAACAACAACATAACAATGACAATTTTAGTTAAAAAGGACAATTTAATAAAATACCCCGTTATCACCCATATTTTTTGGAATTACAACCAATCGGTTTAGGTTTAAAAATCACAGGACACAGCAATGAATCACCTCCTAACTTCATCTATTTAAGCTATTAATAATAATAATAATAATAATAATAATAATAAGACGTTTATTAACTCAAAAAGATGTTGACAAATAAATTGTACACTAGTTAAACTAATAACTATTAATGAGTTAAATGGCCTGAAATTTTAGCTTCTTTGCGAGATCTGTAAGAAACTCACAAATGCCTAGTGTTAAGAGCAAAATATTTAAAGCAAAGAAATTGTCCCCGCATTGCATACAGCGACTTTAATTCAACCAATTCATTAAGATAATTAAATTAAGCTTTAATTTTACGTACGACCTTTAAGAACACTCAGATTTCATAATCATAAACTCGCCAGCAGTAGGTTATTCACTTCAGTAAAAGAAAAACGTCTATAACTTACAAAGAAATTTAAATAAAATAGAAATCGCATAAAAATCTTGAGGCAAATCACACATCTCGGTGCAAATTCCGGAAACGTAGACCGCGGTTGCCGAGTTTCCATAATTATCCCTTATTTTATTTCATAAAATTATGTCATATAGCAGTAAGTAACATAAATACAAGACAGTATTCTGATATAGTAGGCATAGTGCCGAAGAAGTTCAGTTTAAATTGCATGAGAGAGTTTACTTAATACACTGTTTTGTTTTACCTTCTAGAAATCATTATTGAAATCAGGGTTGGGACAATCTGACACCTAGGGCAAAAAAGTTATTGAATTATTGTGTCACGTTAGGTCCGACCAATCCGACAGATTTTTTTTTGTTTTTTGTGTTTTATGCAATTTTTATTTACTATACTTATATATGTTTGTTTTAAGACTTATAAAAATGCATAAGAAGCGTGTGTTAGGTGAAAAAAGAGCTAAAAGTAAACAACACATCTCTATTAAACCGCCACATTTTAAATTTTGCTTGAGAACCAATCAGAGCGCAGCTCTACAATGTTGCCATTAATAGTCCTTCGCAATTTCCTTAGATTTAGTTACTGATTTGGAAAATTTGCTTTTAATATATGGAGTGAGCCTTCTAGTTTATTTTAATTTCTTTTATAACTTACTGCTTTATCCGAGACAACTTTATTGACTTAAAAATAGAGTATTATTTTGATTATTGCTGACAAAGGGAAACCTCACACTATAACATGCCGCTGAACTAACGATTTTTAGATCTTGTTTACTCTTTGTTTACTTTAGGGTCATAGTTACAATCTAGGAAAACATTTCACAGTTAATCAGAGAAATATACATAAAATAAAAATACAGAAAAATAAATAAAAACAAAAAATATAAATGAAAAAGAGGATTTTACTAACACAAAATAATTGGATTTTTGGCCTTGGTTAGGAAAATATAAAACAGAATAATGTAATCCAGAGGAAATTATAGATATTCCTCCAATTTTTTTTTAAAAATCGGTTTTGAAACCTGCGAGAAAGATGTTATCACGGTAGCTTTTTTTTTGTTAAGAACTTGAAAATGAACTACCTTGCAAAATTTCAGCTAATTCTGATGTTTAATTTTCTCTTGGCACACTGGCAAAATTATAGAAAAGACGTTGCCAGTTAGTAGTAGTGTTTTTCTTAAATATCTGGGGAGAAAATATAACCGTAAAGTATTTATTTCAGAGTATCGTTATCTAATTTTGTTTTAGATTAATAAGTAGGTGTCCTATATATTCCTAACCCCAATTTATTGGAATTTGCGTTAAGCTCTTTTTTATTTGTATAAACATAAATTTAAGAAAAAGTGTGAAGAGATATTTACTACAAATCGTGCGCCGCGAAAAGTTGCACCTGAATCGTCATGTTAATATTTTTCTTCTTCAAGTACCATGCTATCTTTGAACGTTGGCTATCAACAACGCGATGTGCATCCTGTCCACTGCTTTTCTGAAAATTGCATAGTACTAATATTTTAATTACTAGGTATACCATACCATTGTCTAAGACTTTTAGGCCATGATGTTCATCTAGGATCCCATCTTTACTACCTCCATTTTTTTTTTCTATTATTAATTTTAAGAGTTCATAGATTTAAGTTTATATTTGCGGATGGTTAAGATCATAACAACAAAGCAAAAGATAGCGAATAGACAACACCGATTTTATTTAAATAAAAGATGATTTGGCCTATTCAATTCTTGAACGGAATTCATTGAGCATTGAGCTGGCAACCCAAGTATTTATACGAATCAACGTGATGCCCAAACATTCTGGACACTTTAAATTTTACAGCTAATCTATAGCTCTAGACACGTTGTGGCTGCTATGTGTGCTGTAAAGTAGCAAGTTTTACTTAATCTGTACTTTTAGCTGTCATAATATTATAGCAACCTATTTTACACCTAAATTGCCACCAATGCAATATTATTATGCTATTACAGCGACCTAAAATTCCGTTTTATTGGTATTTTGACCGGTTTATTAAAATCCATGTTTCTATTTGTCCACCGGTTAATAGCCAAACACAACTGAAAAACGAAAAAGGCTCGTGAGAAAAACTGTGAGTGGCCATGATTTTATTACATAAACAGAATTGTTCGAATACGGTATTACAATTACTTAAAATAGTGCCAAATATGCATAAATTGATTGGTGATTCAATAAATATGTGTTTTGAGATATATTTCAAACTGATCGATTAAATGTGTCTTTTTTGACCGTAAACAACAGCGGACCCGGCAACCTTGGTGCATCGAACACCTCCTTTTATTCGGACCTCTTGGAATAGTTGGCCATCCTATTATTTTAGCTGTCTGGCTTCAGTATGAGTTTTTCAATTATCTTTATATATTGGTTGTCCAGACCAACGTCTTTAAGTGATTCTATAAGCATTTCGTATTGACTCGATCAAGAGCATCCTCATAATCTATGAAACGCGCACCGATACATTTCTAGAGCGCTGACCAAAGGTTTGAATTCCAAATAAAGCCTCTGTTGTCCCGAAACTTCCCTTCCACAAATTATTTTATGGATAATCATTAAAACATTTTTAGCACATGGCTCATTAGGCTGATTAGGACTTCATCACTAAATTTTTTTAGCTGAGATTTTACTGCTGCGATAAATCAAGTTACGGATTTTCTGTTTTTAGTTAAACGTTTGAGAATTTCATTCTGTCTGTTAATATTTCTATGGCGATTCTACAATTTGCCAGATGTTTGTTTTTTACATCAATCCTGCTCCAGAATAATTCCTAGCACCGTACTGATGAGCACCACAAGTGCGAAAGCCGTGTCTACAGTTCATTAACTTTTTTTAAGGAAAAGCTTGCTATTTTTTTTTTATTTATTTACTCTGGAAAAATCCTTTTTAAATTTATCAACTCTAGTTCTTAGGATATCTGTAGATAATTATATCTTTCTCCGTAGAGACGCTTAATTTTCCTTCAAATTGAAGATAAATCTGCCGATTCTGCAATTTGACACATGGTTATTTCTTACATGGATCCAGTTTCAGATTAATTTCTAGCAAGGTAATGATGAGCACCACAAGTGCGTTTCGACATCCGATCGGCTTTAAATTTGGCATGCATTAGTAGCTGCGGTGACAACATAAGAATATGGTGTGACGAAATTGACAGCTCCCCCTACTCGAAAGGGATGGAGGGGGTACAGTTGAAGTACGCCCGATTTCGTTGAAATTTGGTGCGTTGGGGCACTTGAGGATGGAGATAAGGACTTTCTAATCCGATTTTGAAAATTCAATATGGCGGATTCAAGATGGACAATAAACACATCCGATTGCCTTCAAATTTGGCATACATTTATAGTTCCGGTAAAAATACAATAATATGTCATTATTAGGTACCCCTGTTCCCTACGAGGGAAGTGGAAGGGGGAAAACACATGAGTTCGTCCGATTTAAACCAAAATTAATATACTGGGGCTTTTGGGGATAAGGAATACGAATGTTTGATCAGATTTTGAAAATTTAATATGGCGGATTCAAAATGAACGATGTTTTACTAACCAATTTTAAGTGACTTATCCACATCCAATTGTGTTCAAATTTGGTATGCGTTTATAGTTCCGGTGAAGTAATATTGTATTCTCAGGTACCTACCTCCCTCTAACGAGGGAAGTGGAGGAGGAAACATATTTAGTTTGTTCGATTTTAATCAAAATTAGTATGCGTTTATAGGCCCGGCGGTAATACAATAATATGGTATTATTAGGTACACACTTCCCTCTAACGAGGGAAGTAGAGGGGGAAAAAGATTTAGTTTGTTTGATTTAAATAAAAATTGGCATACAGGGGTTTTTAGGGAAGGGGATATGAATTTTTTATCAAATTTGAAAATTTCAATATGGCGGATTCAAAATGGACGATTTAGGGTACAAATCTAAAAATTAAAAAATACATTTTTACTAAGAAAAAACTTTTAAAGAACAAGCTTTTATTAAATGCACTCACAAGTAAAAAAAAACATTTTTATGTAAAATTGAAAATTTTAACTGTACGGTGACAAGAGAGAACTAAATTCTTCTTCTATTGGAATCATAAACATAACGATTTCTTTTAAAGAAGCTGATAACGGGTGAGATTGCCGTGCTTGCCATGCCTTTGAAAATATCCTTAAATAGAGTAATGCAACTGTTTCTTAGGGGAATCGTCGATGTGACTGGTATACGATACCTAAAGTTAAAATTTTTAATTTGCCCCAATCGCTTTTATTATGGTATAAAAGAATGAACAAAAAATTTTTTCTATTTTTGAGTGCATTGAATAAAAGCTGGTTCTTTAAATGTTTTTTTTTAATGATTAAATTTAAAAATTGCATGTTTAGCATCCACATCTCGTCTTTCCTAAAATTGTCGTGTTATTCAGTCTTGTTTATTATTTCTCTATTAAGTTTATGATATTTTTTTACTACATCCTTTATCCATCAAATCCAGAATTTGGTCGAATGCAAAAATCAATGATGTTATATAGGATAAGCAATTTAGATATAAATATTCTAAATGGAGGAAAAAATAAAAACCCAATTTTTTTTTCATTAGCGAGCTTAAGAAGGTCCACCGTTTACCATACTAAAAGTCTCCATTCCTACCTTCTTGGGAACTGTCATGTCTAACCTCCAAAAAACTCCAAAAACAAATTTTTCTTGGATAACTCCTAAACGGTGACAGACTGTCAAAAGTGACAAATGGGAAGAATGTAGCAAAGAAGAACGCAGTTTTTAAATGGAAATTGGCCCTCGGTGCTTTTTCGGGATTTGTGAGGCAAAGCTGTGAGGATGGACCTAGAAAACATTTTTTCTCATGGACACCACCACCGATATTTGACAGGTGACTATATAATCGCTGTCAAATATTGAAGTGGAATGCCTAAAAAAATAATAAGTCCCAGATGGGGTTTGGACAATTTTTGACAAAACTTTTGACATTTTAATCTCTATTGACGTCTATCAAGTAAATATAGAGCGTTTTCAACGGAATCTGATGTAAAATTTTCATTTTGTTACCAAAAATCATCATTTTGACGGTGTCTGACGGCTGTCAAAATGGTTGACAATTTTAAATTCAGCATTGTCAAGTTAGTTGGTACTGATGCTTCGTTTATTGAAATGGGGCATAATAATACGCCTATTCTTAGGCATTTCACTTCAATCTTTGACAGCGATTATCTGGTCTCCTGTCAAATATCGGTTGTGGTGTCCATGGGAAAAAATGTTTCCTGGGTCCACTTCTACAACTTTGCGTCACAAATTCCGAAAGAGCACCTTCCATTTAAAAACTAAGCTCTTCTTTAATTCTCTATCAATAAGTAAATGGTGATAGTGTAGCTTAAACCACTCATTCTATCAGGAAAATTGAAAAAGCACAAGCAAAAATTATGCAAAGTTGCACAATTTCCTGCATATTCCTTTTTACATTTTTATCAAGATTTTTTAACCTACAAGTACCAAACTTGGCAGGGTTGATCTAAGAACAATGACCTAAATTATATCAGAAAATTAAATTTTTCCAGTGGCGTAGTCCGATTTGTTTAATTGACAAATTTCAAAATGTACCAAAACTCTTTGATACGCCACTGTTACTGACATATACAAAGAAAGGCCCCGCTTTTCACTGGATCTTATATTAGATAAAATTGCATATCCAACGGCATCTTCCGCTGGTATTTGCTGCTTAATTAACATAAAGTCTATCTGGTTTCCAATGATACTCTCAGGAGTGTCGAATTTAGAAGTCCAAGTGTAAAGGCGTTTAGCTGGAAGTTTAAAGAGGGTATTTGACACGATAAAATCCCTTTCTTGACTAAACTGAAAAAGGCGATCTTCACATTCATTTGATGTACCAAGATACCAACAATGTCTTCTCTTGGGGCGTTTCCGTTATAGTGGTTTTGTCCGTCATTGCCTGCATAGTAGACATGGTAGTCGCCTATCTGGCATTTATCTGAGTTAGACCTTCTCACCTCGCTAACTCCCAAGATCTCTATGTCCAATCGTTCCATTTTCCAGCCTGAAACATACTTTGTACGTTCCATGTAGCAATCTTCTTCATGACTGGTCCGGAGATTCTTAGCACCTTCTGGTCACTTAAGACCTGCCGGGGAATGAGGGTCTGGGACTAATATCAGAAAGATTATATTATCTCCCTGATGTCAAAAATAGCTGCATGCAGGCATGTTTTTTGCAGTTTAAATGCAAAATTTTTGTATCAAGATCTAGATGTGTTTTCAAAATTGTGTCTTTAATACAGCGGATTTTGTAAAAGTATGCTGAAAATACCTATTTTTACATGTTTTAAATGTTGTTGACAAAAACTTCTTTAAATTAGACGGAGTTGCTTTTGGTCGGTTGCAATAAACAATGATGTTATAATACCGCTGGCAAAATTTTTTGCAGTTGATTCGGAAAATTTTGATATTTTACAAAAATAATGGTCTTTGGTTAGCTGCAAAGAGGAAAGTTGCCTTCCTGTGACTGGTGTGAAACGTTGAGGATTTGTTTTTTTTTAAATAATTTTCTTATATTATGACTTTGCCACTAGATTTAAATTGATGTTGCACAGAAAAGAAGTAAAAACACAAGTTTAGGTAGTACATATACTGGAAGTAAGTTTAATTAAAATGACATGACCTACTATAACAATTCATTTAGTAATTATTTTATGTTTATTAATTTTCTTCATAAAATAACAGCCCAATTATCGCCCCCTATACAATATAAAGTATAAAGGTAAAGTTTCAAGTTTAGTAGATACATTCAATTTAGCAGTTTCATATTTAAACGCAAAAAATCATAAAGGTTGTCATTGCAGAAAATTATTGGAACTGTTAATGTCATTGGTAAAAGAATGGTCTCATTAAAAATATCAACGCGTTCTTGGTTTTATTATTATTTAGAACAATGTTTACCTTGCCTGTGTTGACAGTAAGCAAAACATGAACTCATAAAAAATATCACAATATACCAAAACTTGCTAATTCTAGGGGAAATCCTCGGGCTCAGTTAAGTTTGCCCCCCTCCCCAGATCGATTTTCTAAAAAATTTTTATGCCAAAATTTTGCACACATTTTGCACAATTTTGCACACCACAAATCAAATTTTGCACACCTTCCTACGAGAAACTACAGCCCATTTTCTGTGGGGGGGGGGTAAACTTGACGTTGCCCCCCCCAGTCAATATTTTTCAAAAATTATGATATCATTTGAAAGGTCTTATATTGCACAATTTTGCACACCCATTTTAAAATTTTGCACACCTCCCTGTAACCCACACGAGGGTTCGGAAAATATTAAGTTTGCCCCCCCAGTCAATATTTTTCAAAAAAATTGGTGTCGTTAGAAAGGTCTTATTTTGCAGAATTTTGCACACCCATTTTAAAATTTTGCACACCTACCTGTAACTCACACAAGAGTTCTGAAAATATCAAGTTTGCACCCCCAGTCAATATTTTTCAAGAAATTTGGTGTCGTTAGAGAGGTCTTATTTTGCACAATTTTGCACACCTATTTTAAAATTTTGCACACCTCCCTGTAACCCACACGAGGGTTCTGAAAATATCAAGTTTGACCCCCCAGTCAATATTTTTCAAAAAATTTGGTGTCGTTAGAGAGGTCTTATTTTGCACAATTTTGCACACCCATTTTAAAATTTTGCACACCTCCCTGTAACCCACACGAGGGTTCTTCAAATATCAAGTTTGCCCCCCCTCCAATCAATATTTTTCGAAAATTTGGTGCCGTTAGAAAGTTCTTATTTTGCACACCCATTTTAAAATTTTGCACACCTCCCTGTAACCCACACGAGGGTTCTAAAAATATCAAGTTTGTCCCCCCCAGTCAACATATTTCAAAAAATTTGGTGTCGTCAGAAAGGTCTAATTTTGCACAATTTTGCACACCCATTTTCAAATTTTGCACACCTCTCTTTAACCCACATAAGGGTTCTGAAAATATCAAGTTTTCCCCCCCCCAGTCAATATTTTTTAAAAAATTTGGTGTCGTTAGAAAGGCCTTATTTTGCACAATTTTGCACATCCATTTTAAAATTTTGCACACCTCCCTGTAACCCACACGAGGGTTCTAAAAATATCAAGTTTGTCCCCCCCCCCAGTCAACATATTTCAAAAAATTTGGTGTCGTTAGAAAGGTCTAATTTTGCACAATTTTGCACACCTATTTTAAAATTTTGCACACCTCTCTCTAACCCACATAAGGGTTCCTAAAATATCAAATTTGCCCCCCCCCGGTCAAAACTTTTCAAAAATTTTGGTGTCATTGTTAAGGCATGATTTTGCACAACTTAGCACACCGATTTTAAAATTTTGCACACCTCCCTTTAACCCACCCGAGGATTCTGAAAATATCAAGTTTTCCCTCCCCCCAGTTCAATATTTTTCAAAAATTTTGGTGTCACTACAAAGGTCTAATTTTGCACAATTTTGCACACCCATTTTAAAATTATGCACACCTCTCTCTAACCTACACGAGGGTTCTAGAAATATCTCAAGTTTGCCCCCCAGTCAATATTTTAAAAAAAATTTGGAGTCATTAGAGAGATCTAATTTTGCACGAAGGTTCTGAAAATATTAAGTTTGCCCCCCTCACCATCAATATTTTTCAAAAAATTTTGTGTCATTCGAAAGGTCTATTTTGCACAATTTTGCACACCCTTCAGTACACCACAAGAGCCTTCTCAAAGTAGTTTGCCCCCCCCCCCCAGTTAATATTTTTCAAAAAATTTATGTCATTCGAGAAGCCTAATTTTGCACACCTATTTTAAAATTTTGTACACCTCCCATGCCGTTTTCTTTTTGTGGCGTTTACTGTTAAACTTGTTCCTAAAATTTCCCAGAAGTATACCCATGCTATGACGTCATCCTAGTATCTGACATGAACAGAACAAATAAACATAGATAGCACATCCTGTGAAGATCCATACCTAGAGAACCGCAACCATTCTGAACCGGCAAAATAGGCTGGTTCCGATTCTCAAGGCATCGAACATGACAGGATGCGCTGTCTACATCGATTTTTTCCCCATTATATATTATTAAATTGTTAAAATAAAAATTATGGCACCCTTGGCATCCAACGATCTACCACTGTTTAATTAAATAGGTCATAGCTATCCCAAAAACGGCAACAGCGCAGCGATAAAAATTATAGTTATAGAGGGCGCCACCATACGGTTTAATTCTTGAATGCCACAAATGCGTGGGTAAAAACACATACTATACCCTAAATTGTGACACCTTACACACTATTTTTAAAAAAACGTTTTAACATGGCTATTTTTTTTCTATGGATGCCAGAATTAGGTGGGATAGAGAAGATACCACAATTATTCGGAAACAGAGATTTAACCTGTCGTTCAACTAGTAGGGCCCCAGAAATTTTATTTTAAAATTGTGGAACCGCGTGTAAGGTGCCATAATTTGTGAACGTGCCACAATTCAGGCATATGCTCACACAAAATGCCATAATTATACTTGTACATACGCACCCTTCAGTACACCACAAGAGCCTTCTCAAAGTAGTTTGCCCCCCCCCCCAGTTAATATTTTTCAAAAAATTTATGTCATTCGAGAAGCCTAATTTTGCACACCTATTTTAAAATTTTGTACACCTCCCATGCCGTTTTTTTTTGTGGCGTTTACTGTTAAACTTGTTCCTAAAATTTCCCAGAAGTATACCCATGCTATGACGTCATCCTAGTATCTGACATGAACAGAACAAATAAACATAGATAGCACATCCTGTGAAGATCCATACCTAGAGAACCGCAACCATTCTGAACCGGCAAAATAGGCTGGTTCCGATTCTCAAGGCATCGAACATGACAGGATGCGCTGTCTACATCGATTTTTTCTGTTCATGTCAGCTAATACATGACGTCATTGCATTTTTGATATGAAAATTTAAGTATAATCCGGAAATTCATAAAAATTAAAAACTTTTCATTATATAAATATGTAAGCATAAACAATTATCTGTAAATTTAAACAATATTCGAAGATATTACACAATCGAGTTCCCAGAAGTATAAGCAAAATAATTGCTTATACTTCTGGGAAATTTTAGGACCAAGTTTAACCGTAAACGCCACAAAAAGAAAACGGCATGGGAGGTGTGCAAAATTTGAAAATAGGTGTGCAAAATTAAGCTTCTCGAATGACATAAATTTTTTGAATATTATTAACTGGGGGGGCAAACTTTTTTGAGAACGCTCTTGTGGGGTACTGAAGGGTGTGCAAAATAGACCTTTCGAATGACACAAAATTTTTTAAAAAATATTGACGGTGGGGGGCGGGGCAAACTTGATATTTTCAGAACCTTCGTAGGGAGGTGTGCAAAATTTTGAAATGGGTGTGCAAAGTGGTGCAAAATTAGAACTTTCTAATGACTCCAAAATTTTTGAAAAATATTGTCTGGAGGGCAAACTTGATATTTTGCGAACCCTCATATAGGTTAGAGAGAGGTGTGCATAATTTTAACATGGATGTACAAAATTCTGCAAAATTAGACCTTCCTAATGACATCAAAAGTTTTGAAAAATGTTGACCTGGGGGGATAGAAAATTTGATATTTTCAGAACCGTCGGGTGGGTTAAAGGGAGGTGTGCAAAATTTTAAAATCGGTGTGTAAAATTTTGCAAAATCAGACATTTCTAATGATACCAAAACTTTTGAAAAATTTTGTCTGGGGGGGGGGTCAGACTTGATATTTTCAGAACCCTCATGTAGGTTAGAGGGAGGTGTGCAAAATTTTAAAATGGGTGTGCAAAATTGTGCAAAATTAGACCTTTCTAACGACACCAAATTTTTTGAAAAATATTGACTGGGGGGGCGGCAAACTTGATATTTTCAGAACACTCGTGTGGGTTACAGGGAGGTGTGCAAAATTTTAAAATGGGTGTGCAAAATTGTGCACAATAAGACCTCTCTAACGACACCAAATTTTTTTAAAAATATTGACTGGTGGGAGCAAACTTGATATTTTCAGAACCCTCGTGGGGGTTACAGGAAGGTGTACAAACTTGACGTTGCCCCCCCAGTCAATATTTTTTAAAAATCATGATGTCATTTGAAAGGTCTTATTTTGCACAATTTTTCACACCCATTTTAAAATTTTGCACACCTTCCTGTAACCCACACGAGGGTTCTGAAAATATCAAGTTTGCTCCCCCCAGTCAATATTTTTCACCACCCCACAGAAAATGGGCTGTAGTTTCTCGTAGGAAGGTGTGCAAAATTTGATTTGTGGTGTGCAAAATTGTGCAAAATGTGTGCAAAATTTTGGCATAAAAATTTTGGAGAAAATCGATCTGGGGGGGAGCAAACTTAACTGAGCCAAATCCTCGACTACATGTAAAAAAATACAGTAGGCAAGTGTCACGATAGAACAGCTAATACGGAAATTTTGGAACACTTACTTCGCAGTGGTTGTGGTAATTACTGCCTCTGCAATATAGCTAAACGTCATGCACTTGTGGTAATTAACCACTACCACTGCTGTAAGCTACGAATCCATTTCGTTCTAATTGTGGTTATTTTTTTGGTTAACTTTAGAGAATTTTGGCGTTCGTAACGTGTTCCAAAAACTTTGGTAAAATCGGCGCATGGTAGTCGTAGTGGTTGTTAAACACTACCATAACGGCTGTAAAAGTTTTCAAAATTTTAAGCGTTCCAAAATTTCTCTAATTACAATTGTTGCATGCGTTTATGTGACCCCAACTTTACGTCCATCCCCACAAGCTCAACGATTGCAATCACCATATAACCATGAGAGGAGATATACAGGGTGTCCCAAAAGTCTTAGTCCCCCCCCTATATCTCCAAAAGCTTTTGAGACATTGTAACAATACTTTGGGAACGTCAATAAGAGCTGAAATGAAAAAAATGTAAAGGAGCGGTATTGCCGTCCCTTTTTCTGGGGCGGCCTGGGGGCGGCATACTAAAAAAAGTTAAATGGAAACACATATCGAGTTTTACCACATTTTAATGGTCTCCTAAAATGCTTTATCCTAACGTTAATGTTATTGACATCTGTCACTTCTGTCAAAAGTTATTGGGATCAATTTGATATATCAAAAAGTCTTAGTCCCCCCCTATATCTCCAAAAGCTCTTGGGATATTGTAACACTACTTTAAGAACTTTAATGAGAGGCAAAATGAAAAAAATTTACAGGGGCGGTATTGCCACCCCTATATCTGAGGGCGCATTGGGGGCGCCACAATGAAAAAAAAACAATTTAAATGGAAACATATCGAGTCGCACCTCATTTTAAAAGTCTCTGAAAATGCTGCATACCAACATCAATAATATTGACGTCTGTCACTCCTGTCAGAAGTTATTTGAAACAATTTAACATATCAAACAGTATCTTATAATTACCGACGAGCCAGATATTTTGACAAAGATATGCTTTAGCGATGAGGCCCCTTTTTTTAAATGGGACCGTAAATACGCACAATTGTCGCTATTGGGCTAATGAAAACCCACACTGGCTTGATGAGGCGTACACCCAAAATCAAGAAAAAATTAAGGTTTGGACTGGAATTGTGGGCGATCGAATAATTGGTCCCTTTTTTATTGAGGGTAACCTCAATGTCGATGGATAACTTAGGCTTGTGGAGGAGCAGATTATTCCTGCTATGAGAGAAATTGAAAACGAAATTGGTGACGTTGGCAGTTGCATATTTCAACAAGATGGCGCACCTCCACATTTTTATCTAACTGTTAGACAATTACTTCCCACCCAATTTCATCGCTGGATAGGTCGCCGGAGCACAATTGAATGGCCGGCTCTGTCTCCTGACCTAACTCCTCTTGACTTTTTTTTGTGGGGCTACATTAAGGACAGGGTCTACCGGACAAAGCCGAGAGACTTGCGGCAGTTAAAAGAATGAGTAATTCAGATTAGTCGATCTATTACTCCTGAAATGCTAAGAAATGTCCAAGGCGAATTTGAAAATAGGCTTTATTTCTGCCAAGAAGTTCAAGGAGGTCACTTTTAGCAGTTTTTGTAATTTAATCAAATGTGTTCTACCTAGATTTCTAAAATAAACGTTATGGTGTTGTTTTTACAACAATCCAACAACCCATTATTAATGTAAATGGTTTTAATAATTAGTTTACCCTGAATAATTTTCAAGGAAATGATATACGTCAATTATATCGATGATAGTATGTAGCATTTCTAAAGACCTTTAAAATGAGGTACGACACGATATGCGTTTCCAGTTAACTTTTTTTTAGTAAGCCAACCCTAGGCCGCCTCAGAAATAAGAGCGGTGATTTCGCCCCTCCAGATTTTTTCCATTTCACCTCTCAATTTCCAAAATATTTTTATAATACCTCAAGAGCTTTTGGAGACTTAAGGAGGGACTTTTTAATGTATCAAATTATTCCCAATAACTTTTGACAGGAGTGACAGATGTCAATAATATTGATGTTAGGACGGAGCACTTTAGCAGGCCATTAAAATGTGGTGCTACTCGATATGTGTTTCCATTTAACTTTTTTTTAGCATGCCGCCCCCAGGCCGCCCCAGAAAAAGGGGCGGCAATACCGTTCCTCCAGATTATTTCCATTTTGCCTCTTATTAAATTTCCCAATGTATTGTTACAATATCTCAAAAGCTTTTGGAGATATAAGGGGGGACTAAGACTTTTGGGACACCCTGTATAATGACCCAAGCAAATAATGTAAAAATCAGGGCTGGCCCTGGATAAGACGCAATCTGCTCGCACGCAGAAGTGATTTTTGCTCTGCATTTAGAGTTTTATTGCTATTGCTATTTATTGCTACGGCTTTTTTTCGGCAAGGGCAGGACCGTTGTAGTATATCACAGTTTAAAACAAGACTTTTATAAACAACATAAATAAATAATAATTATTTTTATGTTAGATTAAATAGGTAATTGTCAGCACCCTTGTGGAAACCAGCCTCGCACTGCTTCCTGAAACACATACAGTGTGTCCCATTTAAATTATACCACCCAGGATTTCTCGAGAATTGCTAAAAATGTAGAATAAACCCTAAACACGTTGATTTAGTTTTCGAGGGGGACACTTTTTGAAATCTTGAAATGTTTGTATCACGCAACCCCGTCGAGGCTTTTACCCCTATATTTTGGATAGGGAAAGTACGGCGAGTGATACCTTGTTTTGAAGGTCTTTTAAATGCCTTCAGAAAAGTGTTAAAATTTTTAAAATCTCGCGATTTGTTTTTGACATATTTACTTTAAAAAGAAGCTCAAACTGTATCCCAGAAAAGAGAATGAAATGATAAAATGTACTCATGATCATAGGCAATCACTCGATACCGAGTATGATTTTCCTCTATTCTGTATCGTCGCTATCTGTTGTGCGTTTTTTGATGACTATGTAAGCCAATTCTCGAGCCGCACACCCTTCCACAGTTCTGGCACACCCAGTCTCCGGCAGCAGCCGGGGGTTGTTACGTTCTCTCTTTTCCGTCTCTACTCTACGTAGTTGCTCTTCAAAAGTTTGTGCTCCCTCATGGACTGTTCGGCGCCATGAAGCCCTATCATTTGCCGTGGTCTCGAAGTTGTTTATGTCAATGTGACCCTTCACCATATTGCCTTTGAGAACGTCCTTGTTTTTTTTTATTGACCTTCTTGATTTCTCTTTCCCTCCTTCAGTTGTCCATAAAATATCTGCTTTGGGAGACGTGTTTCGGGCATGCGGATAAAGTCCAACGAAGCTGATGCTTGAAGATAAGGGCTTCTATACTAGTTGTTCTCGCTTCTTCTAAAACTCTTATGTTTGTTCGTCGGTCTTGCCATTTGATTCTCAGGATTCGTCTTAAACAACTTTGGTGATATTTTTGTAGTCATTTGATATGCCTTCTGTAGGTGGTCCACGTTTCGCATCCGTATGTTACATTTGGTATTATAACTGGTCTCCGCATTGACGTCGTGATTGTTGAAGACTCTCTCCGAAAGTCATCCGAACGTTCTGCAGAGAATGGCCATTTATGGAAATGTTTGGAGCTTGGGAATTCGTACCTGGTTCTGGTTGGTGAAGAATTTGCGTTTTGGCAAGATTGACCTCTAGGCCAATGCTTTTGTAGGCTTGGTTAAATGCATTGATTACCAGCTGTAGACCTTCCTCTTGTCATCGGCGTACTGCAGTTCGATTACCGAGGTTGTCGAGACCTTAGTTTGTGCTCGCAGTCTGCCTAGGTTAAGTAGGTCACCGTCGAATCTATATAGAATTTCCACTCCCGGCGGTAGACGTTCCTCAACAAGGTGAAGCATGGCACCTAAAAATATAGAGAATAGGGTGGGCGCAATAACACACCCTCGTTTAACGCCTGTCGTAATCTGGAATGACTCTCCTGGTCCATCGTTGCTCAGGACTGTTGCATTCATATTGTCGTGTAGTAGTCTAAAAATTTGAATATATTTTTGAGGGCATCCAGCTTTTGCCAGTATTTGCCAAAGAGCTTCTCTGTTGACCGAGTCAAATGCTTTAACTAGGTCTATGAAGGCCATGAAGAGGAGGCGATTTTGTTCTCTAGATTTCTCTTGCATTTATCTGGCACTGAAGATCATGTCAGCTGTTCCTCGGTTGGGCCTAAATCCACACTGTGTCTCTGGCAGATTTTGATCAGAATTAATCGGTTTGATAGTATCCGTGCAAGTATCTTTCCAGCAACAGAAAGCAGAGATATACATCTGTAGTTTCCACATTGGGCCTTGTCGCCTTTTTTGAAAATGGTAACTATAGAGGCGTCTCTGAGTTCGGCAGGAATGGTCTCAGTGGTCCATACTTTACTTAATACAGTGTGCATTTGGGAATTAAGTGCGGGACTCCCTTGTTTGTAGAATTCAGCAGCGATACCATCTGTGCCTGATGACTTGTTATTCTTTAGCTGTGTGATTGCCTTTTCGACCTTCTCTAATCTCAGAATCTCACTTAGGTGTTGTGTTATCGACCTGAGACTCTCTGTTGAGTAGTTCTTTTTGGTGTTCTTTCCATCGTGAATTGATAGAGGATCTGTCTTTAAGCAGCCTTGTTCCATCTTTGGATCGTAGGGGATTGATATCTTGTGTAGTGGAACCATATATCATCTTAGTAGCTTGCAAGAAGGCTCTGGTGTTGTTGTCCACCATTGGTTTTTTAAGCTACGTATTTGCCTTTGTACTTCTGTTGTGGCTTCTTGATATTTTCTTTTCTTTTCGTTAAAGTTGGGTGGGTTTTCCAAACATTATGGGCTTTTCTCTTCCTTTCAATAAGGTCTTGAATTTCATGTCATGCTCATCAAACCAGTCTTGATGTTTTCTTTGTGTGTAGCCGACCGTTTTACCCAGCTTTTGATTCAGAGAGACTTGGAATTTTGCTCTGGTTTGATCATCTTTAAGGCATTCTACATTGAATCTTCTTCTGATTTGCTTTTTTTGACGGTTACTTTTTGGTGGAATATGCAAGTTCATTTTGGCTCGTATCAGGCGATGGTCTCTCCAGCATACGTGTGCACTCGTTATTGCTCTTGTAATGTTTACGTTTTTTTGATCTCTGGAACGTACAATAATGTAAAATGTACTATTAATATTAACGAAACCAAAATCAACGTGTAACGGGATTTTTCAAAAATAAAATTTTAATTTCGTAGAAAATCGATTTTTGCGTTGGTACATGCAACTTTAAAAGTTAATATTTCGGAAACTAAAAGCTACATCTTTAAAATTTTAACACTTTTGTGAAGGCATTGGCCAGATCTTCAAAACGGTGTATCAGTCATATCAGACTTTTTAAATAAATTGGCTTTGCGTCTGCTACATCCCGCATTTATCCCGATTGCATGTGGATCTCAATTGCCGCATTGTTTTATAAAGATCTTTAAAATAAAATAATATGTATCGGTGAAATGACTCTCTGCATTAGGTTTATTTCTCTTTCCTCGTTAGACTTATCGATGCAGCAATTGCCGATGCAGCAGCTTACGCTTGTCAAACACACGGGTGATCAGCTTTGATACGCTCACAGCAACGATATAATTAATGGCGGCCATATTATTATATTTTCATCCCGTAATCAAAGTCTGTCAATGTGATCCGTGTAGTGATTAATCGTAAAGCTATGAACGAATGGCTCGTCCGACAGAAGTTATGATTAATATTTGTGCATGGATAATATCGTCAGAATACTGGCACAATCGCACGACTGAGTCAGTTTTTTACGAAATCGTAGACGGGCCACACAGCAATTTTTATTTCAATTCCGACTTAAAACTAGGAATTTTTAATCTGACAGACTTCATCATAAATATAGTTGCTAGCTAATACGGTTGGTAAGTTACGATATTTTAAAAAATTTAACCCTCATTTCCACCCTCTTCGCAACCTGTCACCTTCACCAAAAACTAATCAGCTCACCGTCTGGTGCCAGAAAATTTTTTTGCCAAATTTAATAAAAATCGTTTAAGCGGTTTTTGAATAATCGTGTTACAGACACCATGACAAAATTTTGTATTTAGGTCTTTTTTCACCCAAATAACTTATTTTTAGAAGAAATAATAGTACATTATAAACCTAGGGACTAAAGTGCCTCTTTTAATCCCGCGGCGTAAGGGATTAAAATACACTTTAGTCACGAGGTTTATATAATATTTTATGCACTTCAGAATGCGAGAAACTAAAAACAAAAATCACAAAACTAACAGTAGACCACTCTAGTTTCAAGATTGAAAGCTCGTATTACTGATAATTGTCATTGGTTGTTGCTGGCATGGTGTATTCACTAAAAATTTATTGTGCCATGGAAGTGTTGCTGTGGCACAAAACAAATGTCAGTCAGTTGTTGTTATCAAACCGCGCAACACCTGTTTAAGCATAAAAAGCCAGTTAACTCTTTTTCGATTTAGTATCCTTTAGCCTACTATAGCGGTCATATTGACACCCAACTGACAGAAAATCTATGTTTTACCTGTCAATTTGGTCATAAAAATGGCGGCAATTTTTGGCTTAAGGGTACTGAATAGATAAAAGTTAACTGGCTTTTTAGTTGAGAACGGTGTTGAACCGCGTCACCAAACGGTGAGTCCAGAAAAATCCTACAGCATTTTTTTTGAAAATGAACATTGAAGATGCCGCGGAAGAGGCCATCGCTAGCCTTCTTCCACAAAATTCTCGCGAGGTTTACAAGAAACAGTTTCGTGATTACCGAAAATGGTGCGCTGAACAGCATGCAAAGAATTTTACGGATGAAAAGGTGCTCCTGGCATACTTCCTACAGAGGTCTAAGAATCTCAAGGCATCTTCTGTATGGAGCCAATATTTCATGATCAAAGCCACGATAATATCTGAAGCAAACGTCGACATCAGCAAATATAGTAAACTCACGGCATTTCTAAAGAGACAAAATAACCGAACTAGATTTAAGTAATGCATATGCTAATTATTTTTTTCGTTCATACATTTTAACAAATAAATGAAATAATTGTTGAACTTGGAAAAATTTACTTTAAATCCCCCAGGGATTAAAATTATTTTTTTTGGCGATCGCATACTATCTATGGATGGCTAAAAATACACTTAAAAGTATTTTTTCTCTTACTTTTCATTTACCCGAGATAACTTTTTTTTATAACTTGTTAAAAAAAAATACAGAAATAAAAAAAAAGAATTTTTTTTTCAACATTTTCCAATATACTTTTTTTAATATATTTTTTTTAGTACTGTAAATGTTCAAAAATCAGAGTGGTCAGTGTTATGAAAGTTAGACTTTTGAAAAATAATAACTTTTTTTGTTTTAAAATTTTTAATCTTTTGCGTACCTTCTCTAGAAAACTTTCAGTGGGAGGAGGGAGGTTAATAAAAAGCATATTCATTATCAGAAATAGTCGAAGATTGCCCGAATCGTATTGAGAATTCCAGTCCTCATTATATTAAAAATTGGTGCTAGAAAGTACGGATAATCCACCATACAATCAATTATTTTATGTTGAAAGGAAATGAAAATATCTCGAAAACTGTAGCTTTGAAAGATTTAAACCTTATGACAAAATTTTTGGGCAATAATTACGAAAACCAAAATTTGAAAACCGCATATCACATCAATAGCTACTTTACTTCTAAAGGTATGATTTTTTTATATATTTTAATGTTTTTTCAAATAATTCGGAAAGTAAAGCTTCCACAAATTTGGACTTTATAACAAAATTTGTAGACCATATTCATGGAAACTTAAATCTGAAAACCGTATATCGCCACTTGCTTTTGTTCCAAAATTACAATTTTTTAAATTATTTTATCCCACTTTTCTCCCCTTTTCTCCCCTTTAACCCACCACCACCCTACCCAAAAGTTAATCAGTTTATGGTCAGCTGATACAGAGTTTTTGTATTAAACTTCGTTAAAATAGATTAAGGCGTTTTTGAGTCATCGTGTATAGAGACAAACAACAGACAACTTTTTTTTTTCGTCGATTAAGGTGTTTTGAAACATTAGTAACTCAATTTTGATAAAACTAAGAAAAGTCAAAATTTCGCAATTTTAATAGTCCCCCATACCATATTGCTATAGTGGACTAAAAACAGAATTTTACCAACAGAAAAATTATTGGAATTTTGACCTCAGACACAGTCCATCCACCAGTCGGGCTTTTTACTATGACAAATCGATAGCAAAAAACAAACTATACAAAATACACAGGAGCACCACAAGAATACATACTAGGTGCGACTTGGAGACTAAAAGCACACACGCGTTTCACCCTTGTTAGGGATCATCAGTGCGACATAAGTTTTTATAGGCGAATAATACAAACAATCAAATCAACAAGTTATGAACAAAAACTCTGCAAACACTAGAATAACAGAATGAGAAATAAATTTCCAAAGTCCAAATGGAGGCAAATACAAATAAAAAAGAGAATTTTACCAACAGAAAAACTATTGGATTTTTGACCCTCCCTACAATTTCTTTTTGTAATATTTCCTAAACCAAAACAGATCCAGATTGGTGACCCAAATTCGGGCAATCTAGGGTATTAGTCGATTAAACACAAAGACCACCTCCTGCCAGTTTTTCAGAAAAGGTACGTAAAGGATTCACGCGCTTATTTGAAGGTCTTAGTTGTCTCTGATGCCAACCAAGCGTGTATGGGATAATTTTAAATTTGACGGAGATTATTTTTCTTTCTAGAAAAACGAAATTTGCTGTAGAGATAGCTTACAAGAAAACAAATTGAAAGTGTCATAATACTCGGATTTTTTTTAATATTTTGGTCAACAATTTAAAAACAAACATAAAAAATTAAACCCTCCTCCCCTTATAAACTTCATAAAGAAAAAAATTTAATATAATGAGGACTGGAATTCTCAATACGATTCGGGCAATCTACGACTATTTCTGGTAATGAATATGATTTTTAATAAACCCCCCCCCCCCCTCACTAAAAGTTTTCCAGAAAAGGTACACAAATTTAAAAACACCCAGAAAAGTAGGTTATGAAGAGTCCGTGACATACTAAAAGTTATTATTTTTCAAAAGTCTAACTTTCATAACACTGGCCCTCTCTAATTTTTGAACATATACAGTACTAAAAAAATTTTATTAAAAAATAATATATTGGAGAAATGTTGAAAAAAAAATATATTTTTTTTTAATTTTTTGAAATAACTTATGTTTACCGGGTTATGAAAAAAAATTATCTCGGGTAAATAAACAAAAAAAATATACAATTAAATTGTATTTTTTTTTTCATAAAAAAGACTTTCATCGTTTTTGTTTGGGAAACCCTCAGTTTTTTCAGCCGAAACTATATAGGAGTGGGAAAAAAAAGTTATATAAAGAAATGCTCATTTTATATAAGGGTAATTTATAACAAAAAAAGTAATTAATTGTTGCTTACTTTTAAGGTTATAAAAAAATGGTATTTTTTAATGTTTTATTTTTTTTGGGGTGTTTAAAGTCTAATTCCAAGTTATAACTTTGAGTTTAAAGTCGAAATTCCGAGGTTTTTTTTAAGTCGGAATTCCGAGTTTAAAGTAGGATGTGATATTTGTGACTCTTAAAGTGTATGTAAATATTTCTTATCACTTGCATTTTCAATGCAGTAGTGAATCTGCTCAAATATCTTATTGCGCATGTTATATGAAAAATGTAATGTCTCATTATATCGACAATAAAGATCCCTCTTTCTGGTCTGGCTTGCACCGAAACCACTTGGGTTTTAATTAATAATTTATCCTCCATCCTTAAAATAAAACAATTGATTACAAAGTAATAGTAACAGTATATTTAACAAATAACTTCAATTAATAGATAAATACAAATACGATATAGAAGTTCCGAGTTTAAAGTCGGAATTCCGAGTTAAAAGTCGGAATTTCGAGTTTAAAGTCGGAATTCTGTGTTGCAAGTCGAAATTCCGAGTTCTAGAACGGAATTGTTAGTTTTAAGTCGGAATGTTGAGTTTAAAACATTATCTGTGTTTTTTTAACTAATTCTGGAAAACCCAGTTTGGGCATATTGAAAATAATGGATATTGTCCCTGATAAATTTAAAAGACTGCTGGGCATTTCTTCTATTTAGAACATGATTTATTTAAAAACTATTAAAATATTTTGCTACATAAAGTAAATAATCGTCACTTAACCTTTGCTAATACAGTCTGCACAGGTATTCTCAAAACAAGAATATACTTTCCTAGCACAACACAGCACAGCAATATTTTATTGGATATAATAGTTTCATTAAGGGGAAGAGTAACCGGTTTAGGTACTCATAAATCACCCACATTATGAGCAAGAATAAAAGACGTAAAGTTTTATTATAACGTCAATCCATTAGCTGGGCTCCCTTTCGAACCCCTTTCAACTCGGCAGTCTCACAATGAAAAACGACACCATTAATAATTGCAAGACACACACTTTTTCCACCACATCCATTTATCTACAACATTTATATAAGGCGCAATAAATCAGCATGAATATACGGCCAATATTATAAATGCCTTGGCAGTGTATACCATTATACACCATTCACCCCGCGCTCGCACACACACATGACATGTCACTCGGGCCTCATAAATAACGAATCATGGGGTGAGAAAGAAGAGCGACGAGTATAAGGGAATTATAAGCCATAGACAGCTTACAGTGATAGCAAGAACCTAAACTACTAAGATTCATAAAAAATAGTAGTGTTCAACAATAGTGGCTAAAAAAGTGCTGCGAGTGGTGAACGCTATTTTTTTAAACACCTTTATCAAAAAATCCAAGAAAAACAGACAAATACTTTTAAAAATCTCGAACGAAGGGCACTTCTCGCAACACACCATCCCCACACTATGAAGCAAGACGGCTGGTAAATGAAATAACAATGGTTTCCATAGCAATGTGCCTTTTTACTCGGTGACGTTCATTGTTGCGACATTAATCTTAGACAGTTTTATATTTTGACGATATTTTTAGATGATTTTTACAGAAATTCTTTGTGAAAACTGGGGGATATTGCTTAATTTTTAGACAAGAATAATTAGGTTTTTTTTAATCTTACTATTTTCCGCTATTTCTCTTTAATTTTCGGCAAAAAACGGACAGAAATCTTTTTTTGAACCCGTGATAAAAAAAAAAGTTTTTTTTTTGTATTGGTAATCAATAAAGCCATGCTTAAATTATCTATTATGTGGTTCAAAATTTTTAAAACTGGTTCAAAATTAGTTCGAAATTAGTTAAAAATTATAAACATATCAAAACTCGAATATCTTTCAGGGGGTGTGGCTTGACGTCAACCTGCACCTCCCACGATAGACTGATCTAAAAAGTCAGGTGACTTGTCAAAATAGGTTGCAAAATATTATCTGTCATCCTTCATGAATCAAACGACCGGACAAAAAAGGACGATGAAAACAATCGAGTTTTTAAATTTATCTCTTGGTGATATTCATCGGGTTCTTAAATTACCCGATTGATTCCACCAATTCACCAATTGATGGCATCGATGCTCACTGAATCTGGATGCCGGTGAACCTTCCTGATGAATGTCATTAACGTCATTTAATCAGCTGCTTTCTGCTGTTATTATTTAGTTTTAAAATTTTTTCATGTTTTTTTGGCAGACAATTTTCGAGGACTAATGCTTGGTTTGTACAGCAAAATAAAATAATATAATAATAACAACACCCAATAAAAAACCATAATTGTACATACATTTGACCAATCGCAAGGCTAATTCTTATTTCTTGTTTTATTTTATTTGCTGTATAAGGGCTGGTATAAGATGGACATAAGTTTTATCCTTGCCATATCCTCCTGAAGCCATACGAGGATTTTTCATTTGTCTTTATTGTAACACATGGTATTTTTTCGAAAAAGCACAAATTTCTTAAATGGAAAAAAATCGAAAAAAAATGTAGGCTGTAGCTAAATTCTGACTGATTTTTTAATTTTCGAAGGCTCATCGAACTCAACGACATGAAATGTCAGATTAACGTCATAGTTCATTTGTTAAAAAACAGATGACATCGGCGAAAAAAATCTGATGAATTTACAACCTCGCCCATAGCATGTATCCATAAGAAAAAATGAACTTGACAGTGCTCCTGTCACACTGAAATATCCAATCTCAAAAATACATCTGTCATTATGTGAATCTTAAAAAAGTTCCTGTAGAAAGGTCTAAGCGTATTTTGACAACTTTCATAACTAAAAACTAAGATTCCGTTTTTTTTCTCCTATCTCCGGAACTACTCAGAATTTGTAGACTTTTTTTCAGTTTTGAGCAGAGCATCAAATTGCGCAACTTAAAATATTTTCGTATCTCCTGCCGTTTAGGATATCCCCATTGTGAGCATCGAATTTGCAACACTCTGTATACTCCCGTTTGTAAATACTAAAAGTTGGCATACACCCCTTGCATGTTTTTTACGGATCCGTGGCGTGGCTGTGAGACACTTAAACCTATTTAATTCGAACGAATACAGCAAGATACACAATAACCCACACAGATGTCAGCTGCAAATTCAAGGCAACTTTAAACCTTTTCTTGCTGGAGAAAATAAATAAATCAATAAACATGTAGAGCACTGTTTCTTAAGTGTAACATATTCTAAGTCGACTTTCATTGTCAATGGACAAAGAGAAAAATGATGCTTTGCTGTCTTTCAGACTAACACTTCATGACTGGAAACTGGCATATAATAGAAGACGATAATTAGCCTTACTGACGCAGACGCTGAAGATTTAGGTAAACGAATAACGTAATTTATAAATGTGTCAAATATTTAGTAAAAGATAAACTAAAGTAAAGATTCAATGTTACAATAAAATATCGTAAAATTAAGAATTCAATTTGATAAGATTTCGGTAATAGGTTTTAATTAAACCTAACTCTTGATTCAGTCATTGGCATTAAATTTGTGGTTGGTGGTTTAAATGTTTTGAATTGAACTAACAATTTCTGGGGAAAATTGAACTTAATATTGTGTCCTTGACTGTTTACAAGTAAATAAAATCTGTGGAGTCTCCAAAACTGCAGGAATCTTTAATCGGAGTCATTCATTTAATATGCGATTATGCATCCAAGTCCCATAGAGAGCGTAGGTGATTTGTAAAAATTTTTAATAAAAAAACTTTTATATGAAATGCACTTAAAAATAGAAAATATTTTTTTATCTTTCCTTTACCATAATAAAAGCGATGGGCGCAAATTAAAAATTTTAACTTTAGGTATCGTATACCAGTCACATCGACGATTCATCTAAAAAACTGTTGTATGACTCTATAACCCAGGGACATTTTCAAAGGCTTGGCAAGCACGGCAATCTCCCTCATTCTCAGCTTCTTTAGATGAAAGCATTATGTTTATCATTCGAATAGAAGAAGAATTTAGTTCTTCTTTTATAGTTCTCTCTTTGTCACTGTAAAGTTAAAATTTTTAATTTTCACCCATGGATTTTATTATGGTAAGAAAGATAAAAAGATAATTTTCTACTTTTGAGTGCATTTAATAAAAGCTTGTTCTTTAAAAAAATTTTTGATAAAAATTATTTTTTTAATTTTTAGATTTGTACCCTTAATCGTCCATTTTGAATCCGCCATATTGAAATTTTTAAATCTGATCAAAAATTCATAATCCTCCTTCTTAAAAACCCCTGTATGCCAATTTTAATTGAAATCGAAGAAACTAAATCTTTTTCCCCCTCCACTTCCCTCGTTAGAATACCATATTATTGTACTTTCACCGGAACTATAAACCCATACCAAATTTGAACACAATCGGATGTAGATAAGTCAGTTAAAATCGGTTGGTAAAACATGACCGAAAATCGTCCATCTTGAATTTGCCATATTGAATTTTCAAAATCTGATAAAAAATTCGTATTCCTTATCCCCAAAATCCCCCGTATATCAATTTTGTTTGGAATCGGAAAAACTTAAGTTTTTCCCCACTCCACTCCTCTTGTAGGTGAGAGAGGGTGTCTAATAATGACATAATATTGTATTGTCAGCGGAACTATAAATGCATGTCAAATTTGAAGGCAATGGGATGTGTGTAAGTTAGTTAAAATTGGTTAGCAAAAGATGAACAAAAATCGTCCATCTTGAATCCGCCATATTGAATTTTTAAAATCTGTGCCCCAACACAACAAATTTCAACGAAATCGGGCGTTAGATTATTACAAAAAATTATTGGCTTTTCTTTGACGGGAAAAATTGCTTATTATAAGATAGTAGTCATAATAATTAACTGGAATTTCTTTGACGGTTTTATTCTAACATGTAAAGCGCAATTACACAAACAAGCTTTCCTTTGATGCTGAAATGCCGACAAACATTTACGCGAGCCTCTTGAGCAAAATGTTCAAAGAAAAGCTCACGGAAATTTTGGAGAGAATGTTAGAGAAAAATTAATTTGAAGAAATGTTGGTATGGAAATTTCTTAAAAATTCAAAATACATATTTTTATACCTATCAAAAACATGATTTTAGTAACTGCCTGCAGATAACTAAAGCATGGCTTTTTTGGTTACCGATGCAAAAAAACTTTTTTTTTGATCACGGGTGCAAAAAAAGATTTCGGTCCGGTTTTACATAAAATTAAAGAGAAATAGCTGAGAATAGTAATATTGGAAACAATCTAATTATTCTTGCCTAAAAATTAAGCAATTTCCGCCAGTTTTCACCAAGTATTTACGAAAAAATCATTTAAAAACTTCGTCAAAATATCAAACTGTCAACGATTAAAATCTCGCAACAATGAACGTCACCATTATTATTTCATTTACCAACCGCCTTGATTTATAGTGTAGAAATGGTGTTTTGCGAGAAGTGCTCTTTGTTCGAGATTTTTAAAAGTATTTTCCTGTTTTTCTTGGATTTTTTATAAAGGTATTAAAAAAAATAGTGTTAGGAACTCGGGGCTAAACTGTGCTATTTTTTAGTCGCGTTTTTAAATACCTCGCTGCGCTCGTTATTTAAACCAACGCTTGTAAAAAAAGCACTATTTTAACCACTAGTTGTTAAAAAAACTATTATCGAAATTCATTGAACTTAACTGAAAATAGAAAAACTAAAAATTAAATTAAATAAAGCTTTAATACAAGGTATTTTTAATCAAGTGCTCCCGACGGAAAAAGGATTTGATGCCGAAATTCACAATTTAACTTATAAGCAACTTCGATTGATCTGATTTTTATAGGGAATATGCGAGTATACTTGTAAGTTTTTTGGGGTTGTCAAAAAAAAACGAGTTAGAATAAAGAAAATATCAATTAATGGCACTTAATTATTGAGGGTTAGGAGAAGGTAAAAACCGTAGAGTAGGGGGGGTTTTGGTCAAATTTTACATAACAACAAACAAGGGTCAACGCAGTTTTGTTATGAAAGTTTTAGAACAAAGCTTTCCGTAAAGAAAGGGCTCTCCGACTCAAAACAACTTGCGTTTCCGATTTTTTAAATGTTAAAAATTTTGGCGATTTTTTATTTCAAAAACAATAAATTGAATCTAGAGTGGAACATCTTTCAATTTAGAGTCAAGAATATTTTTCTGATTATCAATAAAATCTTTTATTATTGCATTGAAAAACCTTAAGAAAAATGGGAAATCATCAGAAAAAAAACGTGAAATATCGCCAAATTACCAAAAAAACCGCAAAATTTTGTAAAATTACCTTGGCGCGCAGAGAAGTTTGATCCGTAGCAAAAAAATAATTTTGGTGATGGTGGGGTGGAAAATATCATGAATCATTTTGTACATGCAAAGCAATTTATATTTCATATTAGCAAAATATGACCCTTTCACTTCCGAATTACTGAGCTTGGTAATCCTATAACGTAAAAACATGCATTTTTTATAAATTTTTACCAAAATTGCTTAAAAGTAAAGGCTATCGATGATATTATATACCACCTAAACGAAACTAATAATTTTTCCGTATTTTTAATGAAATAACTATCAAAATATTTTTTATATAATTTTGTTGGTACTTAAAAAATAATTAAAATGTACTTTAGAGCAGAGTTAAATTAGTTTATGAAGCGTATAAAAGAGCTTCGACTGTTTTAAACTTCCCCCCCCCTCTCATTTTCCTGAAAAAATATCTACTCTCCAGAATAGTCCCCTTAACATATCCACCTGCATTTTAAAAAGTAATTACTTCGAAGATATTTCCGTTCCCTTTTTTGAATGAAAGAAAACCAAAAAAGTGAGAGAAAAGAATGAAATGTTATTACTTCCATGGTAAATTATTAATATTGCATGTGACAAAACTTAAAATATTTGGTGTTCCATTTTTCTGAAGCAATTGAGATCACACTGATGTGAAATTATATTTATTCTCATCTTTAAAAATATGTTCCAAAATAGATACCAAAAATAGGCTTGAAGATTTACCCGAAAAGAATGATCAGCTTTTGCATGAGCTTTTGTTTGAGCATGTTCGTCTGTTTAATTGCGCCTTCAGAGCCAACGCATTTCTTGATTCTAAATCAACCTTTTAAAATGCGTGTTCTAAATGCCAAGTTTTTCAGCATTAAAAGTCCAGAACTTTTTGTACTCACCTACTGTTACGACCGCAATAATAGCAAGAGCGCTTATCTCTTTAGTATGAACGACCATAGCTTAAGCCTGCACAGAAAATACCTTCGAGCAACTGCTAACTCTTAAGCTTATTTTGAGTGCTTGAATGACAAGATTAGATGTATTTTTATGTAGGTATGCCTGTCACAAGAGCCGTCCTCATTGTTGATTTTAATGCGGTCGCATTTCAACAGCTAAAAAATCCGATACAATTATTCGGAAGAAAGCAACAACCCCAAAATTGTTATCGAGGGATTTATTTCGAGTGTTTGTACATCGGGATTAGCATTATATCATTCGATTCCCCGCAATTTCATTGTCCTGTCCCCTTTTACCTCTGCAAAGCTTGTCAAAATGATTGACAGCAAGAAACTGGTTTATAATCACACAGGACCCATCGGATTTAATAATGGGTTTACCAAGTAAGGCGGTGCGAATCCGATACGTTTTTGTATTGGCGTTACATACCCAATTCTTTCAAGCATACTTACCCTTTATTTGGATCTGAAAAATTGCTAGTGAGGTCTAATGAGTGAAAAACTAACAGTGGGATTTACTAAGAACTAAAACAGTACCCCCCATTGGGGGTACTGTGTTTTTTTCTTAAGGGGGTACAAAATTTTTGCATGTAAGTCTCTTAATACTTTTCATGTATAAATACAAAGTTAATTTAATTCTTATTTTATTATCACACATCTAAATCGTTGTTTAATTTAGAGTATTAGTCGGGAAAATCAATTAACAAGGGCAATCTTTGGTTAGAGTGTTCTACAGAGTATTTACCATTTAAACTAGGTTTAAATCTTTAAATTTTGTTTTCTTCCAAACTGAAAATTTCTTCTTAAATCCGACAAAAGATTGTTCTAACATGTTTATTTACTAAACAAATTAACTAAAGTTCTTCGATTAATCAGACATCTGAAAAAATAGAAAAAAATGTTAGCTTATTCGGTAAAAAATAAAAAAGCCCCGTCTTAGTTTTTACAAAATGTATCTTTCGTTCAAATACTCCAAATAAGAAAGTGGAAAAAATAACACATCTTTGATTTTTGGCACGGCGCTTTAGAATACCTTTATAAACAACATACCGAAAATTGCCTAAAATCTCTTAGATTCGAAGTCCGCCTTATTGAAAAAATTACAGATTTTTGACATTATTTTTTTTGGTATCGTTGTTTATAGGCGTGACCAGCTAAAATTCGGTATCTACGGACTTATTGAGGCCTAGTATAAAAATGCAAGATGGCGTTCTCCTTATGTCAAAAATGAATCCGCCATATTTGAAAATACCTTCTCTTATTATCTATGGCCTAACTCCTAACCCGTTCAACCATGATCGCTAAATTTGGCACACGGGATAATCATGACTGTCTTAATTTCAAAATTAAGGTACAACTGTCATCTGTCAAAAGTTACGGCCGCCATCTTGTATTAAAAGTTGCATATCTAAGTCGGCCATTTTAAATAGGAGGATAACCAAAGAACCCCGCCCGGAATACATGGCATTTTGGTTGATTTCAGAATTTAATGAAATTTAACTGGAACATAATCAAATCATATGATTAGTTTCAAAGATACATGGTGATTTCGAAAGTAATTGAAGTCCGTCATTAATCCATTTTCGCATCGCATTTACGCTTTTTATTATAGGAATATATACGGGCAGGGCCTTTATAGTATCTCATAGGTATATGATTTATGCCACTTACAGCTTATCCTAAATATTAAATTAGTACATTTAGTTAATCAGGCAGAATACTTTTAGTTATAGCGGAGCAACCAAAAGTGTCTAATACCGACTTTTGTAAGTACATCTACAAGAATAAATATATGAAAAAAAGATCTCAATGCCTCATTAGACAAAACATACATATCTTGCTCGAAAAGCCATGTTTAATGAAAAAAATATTTGCGCCTTACCAAGACTGACAGTGACAGCAAACGCATTTGTTTAAAAAACTATAGTCATGGCTTACTAGATCACAGTAAAAAGAATTGGTATATTTACCTATTTACTTGAGTCAGTGCTCAAAATAATGCCTATTTTTTTAGCATTTTCATATTGATTACATTTCTAGGTACATTTTCAAAAAATAGTTGACCAACTGATTAAGGCTATAAATATCAATCACCAACCGGCTCCTTTATTCTTTTTACTTTAAAGATGTCTCAAGTAAAGCAAGTAGGATTAAGTTTAATTAATATTTTAGCGCCTACTTAGCTTCCACGCCAAATATTAATCTGTAAAAATGCAGTTCAAATAGTACTTTCGGTACTTCCCCTATAACTAAAATTACTACCAGAATGTTCATGATAACTTACCTGATGGTTAGTTTTAATGTATTTTTTTATATGCACATACCAAATATACATAAATTATATAAAGTGAATACTTTTTTGATGACACCGGTACATATTAATGCCAACACTCAACTGAATCTTGTTAGAAAACAATAGATCAGTAGGTCAAGATCTACAACATGCCAAAATTTCTTTAAATTCTGCAATCAACCAAAATGCCATGTATTCCGTGCGGGGTTCTTTATTTGAACATGTTTCTACTAGGGCGGGCGGCATTTTTAAGAAACTGTCAGGTTTTCATAATACAGCTGCAAAAATAATAAAAAGCCAGATTTTTTTACAAAAAAAAGTTATTAGAAAGTATGTTCAGCTCAATATAAGATACGTGTCAAATATATCTACTTTTAACCCTCTCCCTCTTACTCCCCCGTATTGGCGTTTGTTTAAATTATTATAAACATAAATTGTTCTTAAAATATGCGTTTTAAAAATACCCCACACTATAGACCTATTTTTTACGTTTTGTGTGATATGGGCTCTAAAGACTGTTCTTACAGCCCATATCTCAAAAAATATAAAAAATAGGTCTATAGAGTGGGGTATTTTTAAAGGACAATTTATGTTTAAAATAATTTAAACAAAACGTAATTTTGGAAAAAGTTCGCCAATAGGGGTGAGTAAGAGGGGGAAGGTTAAAAGTAGATATATTTGCTACTTGTCTTATATTGGGCTGAACATATATTGTCTAATAACTTTTTTTGTAAAAAAATCGGTTTTTTATTATTTTTGTAACAGTATTATAAAAAACTGACGGTTTTTTTTTAAAATGGCGGCTGCCCCTTAGAAAGCTGTATGTAAACATGTTCCAATAAATTTGGTTATCCTCCTATTTAAAATGGCCGACTTAGATGTGCAACTTTTAATGCAAGATGGCGGCCGTAATTTAAGACATTGATGGTTAGCCTGTGTACCAAATTTAACGATTATGGCTTAACGTATTAGGAAGTTATGTCATAGATAATGGGATATTTTTGGTCAGTGTTTTGGACTCTCCGTTATAGTTATCGTTATTTCTGCGACTGTGCAGTTGCTAAATGTCATTCCGTAGCCCAAGTAACAATTTGACGACGTAACAACGTTTCCAAATGCAACCACAACGTTGCGAAGTGACGTTGTAGGAAACGTTTCGTCAACCCCATTTTACACCAATTTGGTAAATACTGTTCGATTTGTCTTAACGTTGCTCGCAACCTTTATCATAAGATTCAGAGTAATAATAATCAATATTTTTCAAATTAATAATCATAAACAAGATCTACGTTTTTAAGGCGTTCTGTACACTAAAATCGGAAACGCAACTTAGTGTACTGTCAAATATGATATTTTTAGGTCCAAAAAACTGCGGGACTGAAATATATGGCAGATTTAGAAAAAAAGTTATTTTTTTTTAAATTTTATATAAGACAAAAAATTGTTGCAGAACTACTTTTACGTCTGTATACAACTAAATTAGTGATTTAACAGTAATAACAGCTACGAATTGCTAGGAAAAACTAATAAAAGGCTCCTAACACGTTTGTTTACATTCTGTTTGACAATATCGCTTCAAATGAAAAAAATTAATGGAAAAAGCAACATGGCACTTATCCGTCGTTTCGTACTTACCGTTTGTTAACCAAAAAACGTCCTTTGGTAACAGGTTCGACAGCTGCTTCACCAAAATGCGCCTAATGTCAACGTACCAAAATCTTTTCCTTGGGTGACAGCTGACAGACTGCCAAATTTCATCTGTTCACGATTTAAAAAAAAATGTTTTTTGCCAAATAAAAAAATGGACCGGAGAAAGTTTAAAGTGGTCCATATTTTGAAAATTGACAAAGTGGAGATTGTTTCACATTCATGGGAAACGAGGGTCATCTCTATTCGCCGGCACCTTTGAGGTTGTTGAGAAGACTTCAGTCTGATGGTACCGGAGCTCTGCCCATGAAACCAGTACCTACCCGTGTGTTGTAAAAAGCGTCAACAAAAAAGGAAATTACAGATCGAGGCTGCCGGTGGAAGTTACAGAAGCTGCCGGTGTGAATCAAGTTATAAAATCCTAATCTAGACCATCAAAGCAATAGCTGCAAGAAAATCAGATTCATTCCCAGAAAAAGTTGGTAAAAACTGTTGTAGGCTTAACACAGAGACAGAGCCACACGTATGGAATCATTATGCAAAGTTAATGGTCAACAAGCAGAAAGTTCAGAAACACTATAATGTAGTCCCACACGCACACCTGATGATTATAACAAAAGTTCAGATGTTCTTGAGAAGCTTAACGAACTTTGCAACCTCATAGCTACATGTAAGTACTACAACTTTACTGGTTTTCTTTTATTTTTAGTAAACACCCAGTATCCATCTGTTTGATTTTTATTGACGGTAAACTGTCAAGGCTTAAATGACAGATTCATATGAGATACAGTCATAAAGCTTTAATCATGCACCGATTCTCTCAGAATTTTTGCTTTATGAGCATTAAAAGCATAGCTAAGTAGAGCTTGTTCAGTCATGGAAGTTTTATAATAATCAATTTAATTTAAAAATTCCATAAGTACTCTTTTTTGTTTAATTTTACTTAACTTTTCTTTTATTTTTTTAGGTGCAAAGAAATTGACAATATGGATATAAAACTGGACCACCTTAAAGACCTACATAAAGAGAGTGACACTGAAGGTTGATGCAATATCAATTGGATCTAAAGAGGAAAACAATACTTTGGATAAAGAACTTGAAAAAGGGGATTATCCTTTGATCATTTAAGTAGATACTAGTATTTTTTTACATACCTACTTGAAATTTCTAAATAATAAGTAGGTGCACTACCCAAATAAATACTTTCAGAGCTACAATATTCATCCCAGGGCCGGCTTACAATGGGGGCTATCAGCCTCTTAGTGCTGAATATTGGAGCTATGTTAGTATTTAGGTATTTGTGTGAGTACCTTTACTATACGTACTAAAAAAGCTTTGTAATATTTTTTCAAATTCTTTATTTTTGTTAAGGTTAGTTTTATAATTAGATAGATTAAGAAAAAAAAGGATTTTCTTTCTGGTAGTTTATTCGTTAAAATGTTGTCCCTATTAGTTGTGTTCTGTACTTTTAAAGAAGCTACAATCTAAGTACGTACTTTGTGTTTTGTATTATGTTTTGTACTGTTTGTGCAGTGTGTATTTTAGATTAAAATTGGTCAGAAGAAAGGTTTTCTTTTTCTTTAATAAATACATATTTTTTAAAAGTTTGACACAAGTACAATAGCAATAGTTTCTAATTTCATTTAAAAAAAAAGAAATCATAGTTTTTTTTTAAATATTCAAGGATTCGTAAGTAAGGGCCAATTTACTCAAGTTTTAATGCCTAATGCTTAAATTTCTATTTCTGTCTATTTCCCTTCAAAAAGTAGAGAGAGAGAAGAAAAATTACGCGTTCAGGATTAGCCATTAAAACTTCAGTAAATGGGCCTTATGAAACAAATAAAATTTACAATAAAAAATTAAATGAAAAACAAAAAAGTGAGGTTGTGTATTGTGTTGATGACAAGACTTGAAATACAAACGATTCTCATTCTCTGCACAGAACGATCAGAAATGGTTGGTTCATAAAATCGACCTATTTCCGTGCTCTTACCACATAACGACCAAAAAACGTAAATTTGACAAAGAATTACGTAGGATGTGCGACGTGTACCCTTTAACGTTTGGTGGTCGTTATTTTGACACCAAAATAATCACGAACACTCATTAGTCATACGAAAACGTTTCCAAAACATTGCAGTTTAACTTCAGGGTAAAATTAACGTTTAGGCGTCGGTAATTATTTCGTTAACGAAGGTCGTCCCGAAAATAACCAATTTCTCCACCAAATACAACGTTAATATTGGTTAAGTTTTTAGTCATCACAACGGTCATACAATTGTTACTTGGGAGTGGTTACTAACCATAACGTAGTGCGGTATTTAAGGAAGAATAACTTTATAGTTATCGTTATTTTTATTTAATTGTTTTCGCAATATTTTTAAAAAACCTAATTATAAAATTGCTATAGGAGGGGACACACTTAACATGGGACTTTGTTTGGCACAGGAATTGAACAAACTTTTGATATGTTCTAGATGTTGAGAGGACCTCACACTTTAAATTGACCAAAAAAAAAACGTACGAGTAGTTTCCAAGATAGAGGGTTTTATTTGATAGTACTAATAAATAAACCAAATGTGAATATTAGCATTAGAAATTGCTTTTTACTGCAATATTCCTTTCCACAAGAGTCTAGGCGACTAAGTAAAAATTAAGAGGGCCATAACTGCACTAAAAAGTACCAAAAAGTTATTAGCAAAGTATTATTTTGTTTTTCTTTTTTGTGTAGTACAAAATATAGATAAAACACCAAAATTCAATGAAAAATAATTTATGTACGTGGTACACCATAAGATTTTCTTTAATATACGAGGATATTGTAAAAAGTACATAAGTCAATCAGAATTTTAATATTTGTACTAGAAAGGGTTTCTTGTGGCAATATTGTTTGTCAGAAGAGCTAATGTTAATAAAGAAAAATTTAATAGTTTGGATATCGAAGACACTCAAGAAGTACTAAAACCTATTAATACGTTACAAAATAGGAAAAGCCTGTGAGGGAAAATATCAAAAACTAATAAATAATACTATTAATTACGCATCATAAAATTTTTATTAAGAGGATATTCTAGGAGGTACACAAATCAATCATTATTTTAATATTTGCAAAAAATTGTTTCTTGTGGCAATATCGCTGGCGAGAACAGTTTATGTGACTAAATAAAAATTACTGCTGTCAGTTGGTATAACGGGAATATTTATGAAGAAATACTAGCATGAAATAAAATTCTGATTGATTTAATTCTGATTGATTTCAGTACTTCTTAGAACACCCCCGTAATAAAAAATCTTATGGTGTCCAACAAATAATATTTTTCATTGAATTTTGACGTTTTCTCTTTATTTCGTACCATTACGAAAAACAAAAACGCATTAATACTTTACTAATAAGTTTTTGGTACTTTTCAAGAGTCACCGGTATACCGAATGACCTTTTAGGGTAGCCATCTTAATTTTTATTTAGTCGCATAAACTCTTGTGGATAGAAATATTGCAGCCAAAGTTTAATTCCTGTGCCAACCAAAGTCCAATGTTAAGTGTACTGAAAAGGTGCTTATCATCGCCTTCATCTTCTTTAATTCGAAGAAAATCGATAAAAAAGAAAGGTTAAATTTAACAAAAAAAGTTATGTTATATTTAGCGTCAACTACAAAAGTCGATTTGACCAAAATCTCTTTCTGCGAACATTCCGTTATCGTTATTAAAAATTAAAAATAAGCATAATAATAGCGGTAACTTCGCCGTTAAATGTACTGACCAAAAATACCCTAATAAAAGAAGATATTTTCAAACACGGCGGACCTTTTTTTGATATTAGCAGGACGCCATCGTGGATTTTCATATCAGGTCTAAATGAGTACCTACATGTCAAATTTTAGCTGGTTACGCCCACGAACAACGAAACTAAAAAAATATATGTCAAAAATTTGTAATTTTTTCAATACGGAGTACCTCGGATCCAAGGGATTTTAGGGGAATTTCGGTATGATGTTTATTTATTTAAGATATTCTAAAGCTCTGTGCCAAAAATAAAGGGTGCATTATTTTTTACTAGATTGATTGGAGTATTCCTATACTATTATTTTGAGTCACAATTCTGATATTGCAATTGAAATTGAAATTAATTGTCATATCCCATAAACAATCATATATGTTAATTTGAGGTAGCAGATGTTTGTAAATCTTATATGGGTGAGCTATACAAACCAAAATTGAATGTTATCTGAGAAACCAATCACATATTTACCCTATTTTAATTTTAAACCTCAACACAAATGTTTTTTGGGCGCAATATAATCGTTGATGCCTTCCCATTACAAACTTTTTACACATTGTCAAAACGCATCGGAGCGACAAAACCTTTTGACACAAAGACCCTCTTCCATTTTAGTAAGCCTAGTCCCTTTTCATTACGGTAAGGTAAGTAATTATTTTTTGTCATCTTCTCTCGGTAATCTGATCGCCCTAGATTTAATCCCCTTGGTAATCACCTTGTGAGTTCTCGATACCGAAAACACATTTTTTGCCATACACTTAACGCATTAAAGGTCAAATATTAATTTAAAGCTACGTTTTAAAAAAGAGTTAAAAACTAAATAAAATTTCAAAAACCAAACGTATCCTATCCGAAAACTTTTGCCTGCGGCGCAAGTTTCTTATAGGTATCAATAGAGCTAATAATATTTTTGAAAATGTCTGCCTGCGTCCTAACCTATGGGTAACAAAATAAAATAAAACAGATCCGATACCCCCAATTTACAGAACTGTTAACACCTTTTGATTTAGTACCGCTTTTGGTCACAGTACTAGAGCACTGGCATCCGCACTTTATAACAGTGATGACAGGTATTACATGAGTAAATTGTAGAAAGGGCCAAGGTAACGGAAATAAATGAAAAAAGTTTAACAATGGATAGTCTTAAGTAAATTAAAATATACAATTTCACGAAATGTAAAGGCGCAATTACACAGACGAACATGCTCAAACAAAAGCTCGTGCAAAAGATCTAAAATTTTTTGCGTGAACATTTTTGTGAGCTTTTCTTTGAACATTTTGTTCGGGTAAATTTTTGAGCAAATTATTACTATCTGTTTTGGAAACATATTTTTAAAGGTGAGAATAAATAAAATTTTACATCAGTGATCAGCGATCTCAATTCTTTAAAAAAATGGAACACCAACTTTTATTTTAAATTTTTGTGAAAAAAAGCCGACGGCAAGCGAAATATTATTCTTGGCTATCAGTTTTGTCACATGGATTAGGTTACTTATAATATTTTTTTCTTAGGATTTTTCCCGGATTTTTTTGCCCGGGGGTTTTTTTGGGATTTTCTTGCGATTTTTTTTTATTTCCAAGGGTTTTTTCCTAAATTCAAAAAACAACCCAGGAAAATTTTTCTTGTCCAAAAAAATTTTGAGTTTTTCAAATATAGGCAAAAAACTCAAAAATTGCACTTTTAAGCGGTAATCCGCGCCTCACATTTATGAGGAGTGGTGGAGAGGGGATTTTTTTTTAACATATTTTTGTAACTTTACTTTAACCTTAGCTTTGATTGTTTTTTTTTTAATTCCTCACACCAGATTTACCTAGTTAGCTTAAGGCCCTAACGGTTGCTTAAAAAAGCAAAAAGTTTATGAAAATGCTGAAGATAGATATTTACTGTCAATTTAATGTAATAATCAAGGTCGATTACTGACACTGAACAAACAATATGCAAAGGAGCAAAATTCCGATTCAGAGTCTATTACTGCTAAATTATATTTTTTAGACAAGAATCGGGTTCGTAGGGTTGTAAAAGTGGGTAATAAACGGGTATTATTTAAACCGAACGTGCTTTTGTTCATATATTTGATATTTAATAAAATGTATATAGGTTTTTTAATTTGACTTAATTATTATTGTATTGTGTTTTAAACTAGGAAGTAAAATATAGAGATATTCTTTTAAAAGTAAATTTTTATCATTACATTTTACAGGCAACAGCAATAAATAAGTGCCAATTATTATTTTTTTATTCTCGTTTGGTCACAACCCCAAAAAAGTTACAAGTATACTGGCATATCTCCTATAAAAATCAGGTCAATCGAAGTTGCTTTCGACATCAAATCGTTTTTCCGTCGGAAAGCACTTAATTAAAAATACCTTGTTTTAAAACTTAGTCTTTCTATTTTCAGTTAAGTTCAATGAATTCCCATAAAACTATAAAATTTAAATTTGTAAGAAATTTCTATACCAATATTTCTTCAAACAAATTTTGCTTAACATTCTCTCCAAAATTTCAGTGAGTCTTTTTGTACGAGATTTTGCTCGAACTTTTTTTTGAACATTTTGGTCAAGAGGCTCGTGTAAATGTTTGTCGGCATTTCCACATCAAAGGAAAGTTTGTCTGTGTAAATGCGCCTTAAGGTTCTTAAGAGGATATAAACCGAAAAATGTAACAACTACAGACTCTCTTTATATAAAAGTCAACAGTTTTCTAGAATAACTAACAAAATAAAATGGAAGGAATTCCTTAAGCACTGCTGTCGAATTTGCATATTCACCGACACCGTTATTAAAGTAGGTATTTCTCGGAATATAAACTCCACTAGGCATAGTATGACTTTCATAAAGTCGGCACGGTGCCACTTTTAACAATTTTTCAAACGCAGTTTTAAACATTAGAGAACTTACCACTTTTCGTCTTGAGAACATGTCTCTTTTTGGGGGAGTTAAAGTTTCCGTTTTGTTTTTGTATTTTCGAAGTAAAATTAACTTTCCAACTATAAAAAATGTCCGGGCAAGAATCGAATTTTCAGCAAAGTGACGAATAATTGTTTTCTCAAAAGAGTTGCTTGCTGTAACAAGGGTGACAAGACGTCAAAAGAAAAATCTCCATCTTCTAGATGTAGACCCAACGATGTTTAATACACTGAGAAAAATGAGCTTACTAGGAAGTCTCCTCACGGGTTTTCTATTTAAAATGACTATATTTAGGGTTAGTCTGACAAGTCGTTTTAGTTGAAACAACTGATTTAATCTAGTTAACGTAAAACTGGTAACCGTAACCAGTTTGTTTAGTTACTTTAACCACATTCTTTTTGTCAAAAAAAATTAAGTTACTTTTACTAAAGTTTTGTGGTCACAGCAACTAAAGTCATCTTGAACCATTTCATATGGTAACCCTTACTAAAAATTCTAGTAGGTCCAAAAGTAAAAGAGGCAGAGAAATAAAATTTCACATAATTAGACCGTTTAGGATGCTACTCATCGCACCCGTCGCGTGAAGGTGGCGGAGCTAGGGCGTCGACGATATATTTTGGAAAATTTAAATAAGGCTTTTTCTCCTCTTTCAAAAAACACCTAATATTTTACCTTTTTCTCTAACGGTTTTTAAATAAAATGACAAAAACTTTTAAATAAGAGCAATGAACTAGACAAAGAATATCTGTTTCTTGTTTAACTCGTTGGTCTTATGGAGATGATTTTATCATTTTACTTAAAAACCGTTAGAGAAAAAACTAACATTAGATGTTTTTAGAAACAGAAGGAAAAGCTTTATTTAAATTTTCAAAAATATATCGTCGACGACCTAGCTCCTCCTCCTTAATGACAGTGCGATGATTAGCCTCCAAAAAGATACTTTTTTGTAAACCGTCTAATTATGTGAAATTTTACTTCTCCGACTCTTTTGGTTTTGGAGATATTAGGGTGGACTTAAACTTTTGGGACACCCTGTATAGTCATAATGACCAAACAGCATTTATTAGGATGAGCAAAAAAATCTGTTTGTTTTAACTTTTCAATGTGCTCAAAGCTACTAAAAAAGTTGGTTAATCTTACCAAACAATCTGGTAAACGTTACTAAAGTATCTAGTTAAAACAACTAGATAATCCGGTAACGGCTACCGAGTTGTTATTCCGAACCTATATTCGTAGTAACGTTTACTAGATAGTTTAGTTAGGGTAAGTAGATACTTGGGTAACTGCATCTAAGATACTTGGATAACTGCAACTAAGTCAGTAGTAGTAGTAGATTCTAACTAGGTGAGTCTAGTTAAAACAACTAAAAGTTTAGTTAACGCCTATTTGACTAAAGTTTCTAGAAGGTCTGACCCAATTTCTAGTCAAAGTTACTAGAAATTTTTCTCGGAGTAGGGTGAACTGGTGAGTCCAATGCAACTTCTTATAGGCAAAGGTTAAATGATATAGGGACCAGTCATAAAAAAAAACTATTTTAATATTCTTCATAATAAAAGTAATTTGTTTTGTGTAAGGAAAGGCACTATCTATTTATGAGTACCTCTAGGTTCCGTATTGGGCCCCCTTCTATTCTTACTTTATATCAATGACCTTATGTGTCCCAACATCACTGGTACTTTTACGGTTTTTGCTGATGACAGGACAATCCTGTGGAGAAACAAAAACATTCTACGACTTGTAACATTTAATTTTTCCAAGACACATGTAGTCACATTTCAAAATTTCGCCCTTGAGGATATAAATATAGCTCACCACGTCATTGACAACTTTATCAATACTAAATTCCTTGGTCTAAATATTGATTCAAACTTAAAGTTTGATTCCCATGTAAACTCGTTGAAAAATAAACTTTCTTCTAGGGATTACTGTGTTTGAATAACCTCCTTAGAATTAGATAAGCAAATGTCAAGATCTACCTACTTCTCCCTAGTTGAGTCTCACATTCGCTATGGCTTACCTTTTTGGGGTTCATGCAGTAAGTACTTTTTGAGTAAGTCTTTATTTTACAAAAAAGAGCCCTTCGATTTTTTCCCCAAGGACTCATTGTAGAACTCCGTTTATTGCAAACAACATATTAACTGTACCTTCACTATATATCCTCGAAACCGTCTGTTTCATAAGAAATCATTTTTCAGCTTTTCTTCCTAACCAAACAACTCACCCGACGTGCCAGAGCAATAATGTTAGATTACCTATTCCCCACTCCGCCTTATTTAAATGTAGTATTTTGTTTCAATTCGTATGTTGTGTGTTATAACTTATTTATTTAAATGTACTATTTTTTTCTTAATTCTCCTTAACTACCTTTGGTGTTTCTTTTTTACATGCACTAAAGCTCAAAAGTTTTGTTATGTGATCGTTTATAGGTAACTAATTATCTCTTTATGTGTTCTTTCATACTATATTTTTTAAAGCATAATTTTTGTTTTAAATTTGTCAAAATAGCTTTGTCAACTGAAATCTAGTAACTAACCCTGGATTTATAAACTGGACTATATCGGCGAACGGTGACGTTACTGTTATCGCTAGAAGATCAACAATGGAAATGCCATCATACCATTCATAAAGTTTTTGCCGTTATCGGTACGACGGTATCGGTAGGTCGAGATGAACCAACTTTATCTTCGCCGACGTCGAGAGCGCGTTCAGATATTCGACCCCAGAAAGGTCGCGGTTTTTACTACGTGATATCATACTATGGCGCCGCCTGTTTTGACGTTTCGTTTTGACAAGGGCTTTGTTTGTTTTTGGTTTGTTTTTCAATAAATTTTTTCAATTTTTTTTCCGATTTGTTTTGGATTTTGAGAGCAAAATGGAGGATGATGAAGGTAAGTACTTTGGTTACTTTCTTTGGTAATTATTTAAACGGTTTTCTGCTTTTTTTTTAAATTCTTTCTCTGTTAATAGGGCTGGTTTTAAATCTTCTTTTTTTCTTTCTTAGCATTTAAGCCATGGATAAACACAAAAAAACACTCATTAAACCCAACATCTGGGTTTTAGTATCCATATTTTCTCTTTTTTCCAAAAAAATTAAAAAAAAACAAACACTGAATGAAAACCAATTTTAGGTAGGTTGTTACCTATCTCTGTCTGATTCTGCCGTCGTCGACCAGTTTATGAATGGAAAGCTTAACCACACCGACACCGCTGCCGACAACGTCGTCGTTCGCCGATATAGTCCAGTTTATAAATCCAGGGTAACTGCCTAGCGAAAATCGATCTACTCTTAGTTTAGTTTAATTATAGTTGCGATTCTTTCCGCAACGAACGTTGCGTGACGTCATTACACCAATCGAGTACCAAATGTTGCAGATATGGTAAAAACGTTAAAAAAATACGTTTATTTATGCAGTTTCAACAAGTTAAAATAGGTTTCATATTTTTCGATCGATGTACTTTTTTTGTAATTTTGGTTTTTGCTATTGTTGTTGCGCCGTCAAAACCGCATAAGGCGTGACCGTACTTGCTCGATCGGATCCAAAAGGTTTAAGAGTTCAAATGTAATCGTAGTTTTGATCTCTAAAATAAAGATATGACTATCTTTGTTTGACTTATTGTTTATTGTGTATAGCTATTTTGTCATATAGAATTAGTTGAGACGAGTTGTCCTTAGTTAGATAGGTAGGTTTATGATGCACCCTCCACTGCGACCTAAAAGGTCCATTGTGGCTCATACCTGTTTTACAAGTCACTCATCCCAAGTTCCCTGATAAAGGAAATTAGTCTATTAGGTGAGACTTCCTCGAAATTTTGGGGCACTTTTAACCCGGGGCCAAATATTTTTGCCCTTGTTCTCATTAGTCCTACGCAGTGGCATAGGATATGTCCCGACGTTTCGCCCTCTCCTCCACAGAATCTACAAATCGGTGTATTGCTTACCTCTATTCTATTCATGTGTTGATTGAGTCGGCACTGGCCTGTATACAGACCTGTCATTATTCTCAGGCTGTTCCTTGATAGTTGCTCTACGTTTGTCCGGCTTATTCAGAAAGGATTTGGAGTGCTGTTGTTCCGGAGTTGAGCGCCAGTGCTGCACCCCTTTTTTTCAACCCACTCGGATAATTGTCTATTAACCGTAGCTTTAGTTAGTACAAAGCACGGCTCTGGCCCTAAGAACGCAGATTCCGCTCTTGCCTTCAATTTCTGTGTGGCCCGGGACCCATACAAGAGTGATTTTGTTGGTTCCACAGATCTTTAGCAGAGTTTGAAGTTCCAAACTAAAAGTAATTGGATCTTATTTAAGCTTGACTATCTGTTTTGTCTGCTTTGTCGGCTATTTCTCTTGCACAGAGCTCTATTGCGTAAACCTCGGCCTGAAAGATGGTGGTACGATTACCGAGTTCAAATGAAGTTGTAGCTCTTGAACCCGATACACCCGCTCCCACGCCGTCCTTGGTTTTTGATCCGTCTGTGTACCAAACGTGGTCAGCTTGACATAAGTTGATTTATATTCCCCTCCCATTTTTCCCTCGTTGGAAACAGAACCTGAAGCGGTTTTTCAAAGTTGTATTTTGGTAGCCTGTGGTCTGTTGGCATACTAAGGATTTGGTTATGCCTTGGTTAGCCCTGCACAGTTTCCCAATGCCTGACCACGATGATCCAGATTCAAGCTATTGAATCTTGCTAAAGTTGCTCTCGCCTCCTTCTCCACACAGATATGCAGCGGGGGTTGTCTTCATTGGTGAAGTTATGACTTTGTATGCTGTTGTGTATGTGGATGGTTTGCTTAGAATAAATAAAGATCTTCAAGTTTTATTTACCATCAAAAAACGAAAACTTGAATATTTTGGCCATATTTATATAGACTTTTAAAATTGATAATAGAAGGTAAAATTCAAGGCAGTCGTAGACGGATATCATGGCTTTAAGATCTTAGACAATGGTACGACACTTTTCCGAAAAGCAGTGGACAGGGTACAGATCACGCTGATGATAGCCAACGTTTGAAGTGAGCATGGCACTTGATGAAGAATAATGGCATGATACCGAATCGGGCTAAAGCCAGTGGCGGCTTTAGGAGTTAGTCTTGGGGAGGGGCGTATCGGTTTCAATTAACTTCCCCCTCCTCTGAAATTCAAGTCTATACATATCGTAAGTATAAAAAAAATCAAACAATTACCAATTGTTAAAAGGTTACATATTCATGAATTTAAGCTTAATAACTGGGGCAGCTTTGTAATAATTGGTACTGGCAATGCGCGAAAGGAATAATAAAACGACACGTCATTCGAAGTTTTCTGACAAAGACGCAGTATCAATAAAATAATATGTTTCCACATCGTACTCAATGCGTATTGAAAAGATTGTCTTCTTTTTCTTTCATGGAGCATGTTCTCTGTTTTGACAAAGAGCGGAAGCCGGCGCGCGGCCGCTGCCGCATGGTAGCACTAAAAGTTATCAGACATTCGTTTTGGTATCCAGACAATACAAAGAAAGTCTTGAATAAATTATGGCCAATAGAAAATAGATGTGGATAAGCCGCCACACCTTCTTCGATAAAAATATGTAATGTAATCGAATATTTCGATTCTAAACCGCCTCCCGCACCCCTCTCTAAAGCCGCCACTTATTTCGTACACAGCATAGGTCTCTTCAATAAAGTTGGCCAATTTTGTTAAACATTTGTCAATATAGCGTCTGCTATCTAGTGCCTTGATCCTAACAAAACCTTTTAAGATATAGTGCACAACACCACAATTGCAACTGCAAATTTTGCTTTTGCCTTGACCCTTATTGAACATTATTCTATGTTGGTGTAAAATCCATCGTTTCCTTTTATTTCGAAGTTCTCCTAGGTAAAATACTTCCTATCATCAGTAATAATCTTTTTGTTTTTGCCAAGTGCAAGTCGGAGATTTCAACAATAATGTGTTATGCTGGCCAGCTGATTATATTGTTGTCGTTTACGACATACTTCACCACTTCTTTTTAAAATCCAGCAAATTGTAGTAAGAATTAGTATCCGGTATATGGTACTCACCGATAAATAGCTTTAGGCATAGTCTATAAATGTCAAATTAAAGCTTAAAGATCTAATGAACTGTTACTTCCATAGTCATGTCGTAAAATCATATAGGTATTCTACAATGCTATAACAAGACCAAAGGCGAGAAGCGTTTTTGGCTCTGTATTTTTTCTAGGCTAACCTAATTAGGAGGGTTATTAACCTTTTTTAATATTTAGAAAAGATATAGAAAATAGAATGTAAGAAAATATTTATTTTGAATAATGTTAAATTAATTATTTTTTATATTAAGTCTAATTTTACTCCCTAAAATTTAATTTTACTCGCTAAGTGGAAAGATTGGTGCCAGAAAGCACGGATTGTCCACCATACAATCACTTATTTTAGGTTAAAAGGAAACGAAAATATCTCGAAAACTGTAGCTTTGAAAGATTTGAACCTTATAACAAAATTTTTGGGTAATATTTACGAAAACCAAAATCTGAAAACCGTATATCAAGCTGCTTTACTTCTAAAGTTATGATTTTTTTAAATATATTTTAACGTTTTTTCAAATACCTCAGAAACTAAAGTTCCCACGAATTTGGACTTCATAACAAAATTTGTAGTCCATATTCATGGAAACTTAAATCTGAAAACCGTATGGAGGACTAAAAAAGGGTTTTTTTCTTTCTTCCAATTTTATATTACCTACAAGAAACAGAAAATATAAATATCACCGCATCGGTCGCCTTGTCATCGTCAGACACTGACTCATTTAAATTTAATTTACCCTCAATTTTTCTCATTTAACGGTGTCTTTTTATATTAATTTCAGCCCCAGCTATACGTCTGACTGGCACAGCTTGTTGAATGTCTAGCGAGTGTCAATGGGTGCTGAGATCCGTTGACAGGCGGACAAAGGGAGCGGTTTTCCAGGGTGATGAACTAAGCACCTCGTGTAACCGCATCTCTCTTGCTGGCTTTACCAAAAGAAGAAGCCTACTATAGCGTATCGCGGCTGTAGTTACTTAACGTTTTAATGTTGCCTGTAATAGCTGAAATATGTAGCGCTTCTTTTTACAAGCATCCTTTAAAAATAAATGGGAGCATTCAGTCATTTAAAAAGGCAAGTAACTACACACTATTTCAAATTGCTGCGGATCAGTTTTTTGACACTAACAATGACAGTTCCATTTAGCTTCTGGGGTGCGTTTGAAAATAAAAGGTAATGGTGAGGCGAGGGTAGGGTAAGGTAATATTTATGGCGTCATCAAAAATCACCCGTGACGCGGGTGTTTGAATTGTTTTGAAAATCAATTTTGTTTTAGTGTATGGGAGAAATCGATCTGCAATGTTAATTGCTCCAAATAACTTTATTTTTGTTTAAAACACAGTTTTTGTCTACCCAGACCAAAAAACTAGAAGGGAAAAACATTTTTTATGTTAAAACGCTATTGCGCAGACGCGGGTAACTTTTACCGTGCTCAAGACCGCGGCGATTGTGGCACACTCCGGGCGATCACCTTTTTGATTTTCGAACGGAGGTGTGTGACGTCATTACTTTCATCTCGGTCATTTTCGAACGGTTTTGGGCTAGCCCAAGTATAACCTTTACCCTGGGGTGACAAATTTCAAACGCACCCCTGTGTTTGTCAGCCGCTATATTGAAATTGGTCCGGACAATTTGGAATGAGGTGTAAAACTCAGTTTAGCCGCGAGTTGTAAACAATATTTTTTATTTTTTTATTAAAATTATTACAGTAAAAACGAGAAAATGCTTATTACGGCAAACCGAAAAATTTATATCAAAGTTTAAGTTTTATTATTGGAACGTTATCAATTTTCGTTTCCTCAATTGTTGTTGCAAATCCCAAAGAAGCATATCAAATGCCAACAGAGGAGTGTAAGGATGTCAAAGACCAACTCAATACTGTAAGAATGTAGATATGGCTGATAATAAAATTTGTACAGGTTTAGAATATCAAATATCTGCTTCTAAAAAGTTAGAGATATGTAAAAGCAAAGAGTGGACAAAAAAACAACACTTTTTTCTGGTCTTGCCAAACTTAACACTATAGTAAGTCTTTTGTACAATCTGGCCCAAAACCGGTGAGATTTACTCGAGGATTTACTACTCTAAGAACGCAACTTGACCATAGTTTTCGAAAAATAATTTAGCAGTACAATCACCGTGTATTTTTAATCGTCCAGAAAAAGGGAGGTTACAGATTTTGCGGTTTCCTTAAAAAATTACTTTTGTGTAACTTTGCTGGAAAGTACCTATCCAAAATATTGTAGTTTGAAATTACCCTTCAAATGCTGAAAAAAATACCTTCATACGGAAAATAAAAAAAGTATACCTGCGAAGACATATAAAGTCAGTTTCCACTCATATATTATTGTTTATTATCTATGTATTTTCTTTAAACCCATGTAAAACCTTAAATAATGATACCTCCAAACTAAAAGGGCCAAAAATTTGTGATGTCAATGACTAGTGATTATAATGTTTTTTAAACTCCAAAAGCTTTAGCGGAAAATCCACTTTTTCGCACTAATACGGAAAAAATCTTTGTTTTCTACGATCGCGTGGGAAACGGCACACCGTGTGGGAAGACGCATTTACGCATTAGCGCTACTTTTTATATAATTTATTCACTGGCGCACCCAGGAATTGACTTCGGGAGGGGTTTTTAAGGATAAAAAATAAAAAAAAAATAATTTGAAGTAAAAATGTGACCATAACCAAGCTTGTCGGGGGGGGGGGTTACCCCAAAACCCCTGGCCCCCTCGGTACGACAGTGATTTTTTAGTAAGTGATTAAGTAAGTAATCTAGGTATTTTAAAAATTAATTAAAATTATTTAATATAAAAATTGTTTAATACATTGTTAGTTTTGCATTTTCTACACTTGCATTTTATTTTTTTTTAAATGTATTGAGTACGCTCGTAAAACAAATATAGTTCCTAATACTTTTCCAAAATTAGAGTGAGCTTTGTTCTTCCCGCAGTTGTTAAGAGAATACCTATTTCCGTACGAAGTATACTGATATTAAAGAATATATTTATATGTTTGTGGTTTATAAAATGACTTTAAATAGTTTAAATTTATTAGAATTGTTCTATAATTTTTATTAACATAAAAATAAAATATTTTAACAGTAGTTTTCACAACTAGTGGCTAAAAGAGTGCCTCTTTTACAAGCGTTGATTTAAGTAACGAACGCAGCAAGGTATTTAAAAACGCGAATAAAAAAAAGCACAGTTTAACCGCTTTTTCTTCTGTTAAGACCTTTATCAAAAAATCCAAGAAAAACAGGCCAATACTTTTTTTTATAACTTCATCAAAAACATGATTTTAGTAACTATTTGCAGGTAACTAAAGCATGGCTACCGATGCAAAAAAAACTTTTTGTTATACCTTCATCAAAACATGATTTTAGTAACTGTCTGTAGATAACTAAAGCATGGCTTTTTTGGTTACCGACGAACCTTTCTTTTTTGATCACGGGTGCAATTAAATATTTCTGTTCGTTTTTTACTCAATATTAAAGGAAAATAACGGAAAATAGTAATGTTGAAAAAAAATATAGTATTGTTGAAAAAATCTAATTATTCTTGCCCAAAAAAAATCATTTAAAGACCTCACAAAATATCAAACTGTTAGAGATTAAAATGTCGCAAGAATGAACGTCATCGAGTAAAAAGGAAAATCGCTATGGAAACCATAGTGACTTCATTTACCAGCTGCCTTGATTTATAGTGTAAAGATGGTGTGTTGCGAGAAGTGCTCTTAGTTCCAGATTTTTATTAGCGTATTTTCCTGTTTTTCTTGGATTTTTTGATAAAGGTATTAAAAAAAATAGTGTTAACAACTCGCGGCTAAACTGTGCTTTATTTTACTCGCTTGTAAAACAAAACACTATTTTAGCCACTACTAAAAGTCTCGAACGAAGAGCACTTCTCGCAACACACCATCTTTACACTATAAATCAAGGCGGCTGGTAAATGAAATAACAATGGTTTCCATAGCGATGAGCCTTTATACTCGGTGACATTCATTGTTTATTTTATTCTTTGATAGTTTGATATTTTGACAATGTTTTTAAATGATTTTTTTCGTAAATACTGTGAAAACTGGCGGAAATGCCTTAATTTTTGGGCAAGAATAATTAGATTTTGTCAATAATACTATTAAAAAAACGGATGAAAATCGTTCTTTGCACCCGTGATCAAAAAAAAATAGTTTTTTTTTGCATCGGTAAGCAAAAAAGCCATGCTTCAGTTATCTGCAGACAGTTAATAAAATCATGTTTTCGGTGAAGGTATTAAAGAAATATTTTTTTTAAAGGTCTCATCTCATCAAATTGATTTTAAAGAATAAAAAAAAGCTATTATTTTTGATTTGAAAGTATGAATCATCATAGCAACAAAGTACAAAAACGCGTGTCAGTCAATAAATGTTTATTTTGTGTAATTTTTAAGTTTTTCCTACACGCCTGTAGGAAAAATAGTGTACCTAATAAACCCGTAAAGTGATTTTTCCGCACTTGCAATTATGTGCGGAAAAGTGGTACTTTCCCCACTTAGACTACTATAGAATTGTTATTTTTTTGCAAAGCATGCTACGCTACCCGAACATCCTCATTAATTTTTTTTGCCAGCGCCATGCTACCCCAAAAAGTAAAAATTACATCGGTAACAATATTTATACCCGGTCACCGTATTTCTCGCCGACGCTGACGTTTCCTGACATTCGAAATGTCAAAATCTAGAACTTTTTATTTACTTACTAAACGTTGTTGACAATCAAAAAAGCAGAGCCAGATCCTAAAATTTTTTGATTTTTTTTATATTTACCAAAATCTTTATGAGGATACGAAAGTTTCTAGGTAGTTAAGAATACTTATGGATGCAAAATTTTTTGATGATGACTGTATCTTCCAAAGAAATAGAAGGACTTAAAAAAGGGGTTAAGCCTGCGCAACAGGATCAACAACAAGCTATTGGTAATTACACCGGAAAAAACAGTTTGTTGGCTTATTTCCGAATTACACTGTTTACATTGGAACGTAAATAAAATTAAGAAAAATTGAATTCTATTTGAACTTCGTTTATGAACAAGGGTCTGCCTGCTTATTTACTTATTTAATTCAAACATAAATGGTGTTTCTTACTGGTACAATTTTCTTTTCCAAACCAAACAAAGTGTATTATTTTTGAATCCCATTAAAAAAAACAAGCTTGTGAAGGTTTAAAAAATTTAATAAAACAATATTTCCTTAAAAATATACCTTCTTCTTCTTCAAGTGCCATGCTCTCTTCGAACGTTGGCTATCATCAGCGCAATCTGCACCCTATCCACTGCTTTTCGAAAAAGTGTCGTAGTACTAACACCGTACCATTGTCTAAGATTTTTAAGCCATAATATCCGTCTACGACCCGGACCTCTTCTGCCTTCAATTTTGCCTTCTATTATCAATTTTAAGAGTTTATATTTGTCATATTTCAAAATATGGCCAAAATATTCAAGTTTTCGTTTTTTGATGGTAAATAAAACTTCAAGCTCTTTATTTATTTTAAGCAGAACATCCACACTAGTTACTCGGTCCATCCAAGATATCCTTAATATTCTATACCTCCAACTTTTTGCATATGGCCAATATACCTTAGAATTTGAAAATAATTAGTCTTTAAAAGCCATTCTTAAAACATCTCTTTTTATTATATTTTAATCGCAGTTACCAAGAGACTGTTGTTCACTGTGTACTTCTTTTCTATGGATCATGGTGAATGTGCTGGTAAAAATATCTTATTTTTATTTAGGTTGAACTATAATAAAATTATCATTAATTTAAATGGATGCATTTTGTTCTGGTAGGTTTTTAAATAAACTTAAATATTTCAACTAAATTTTTACAAATATAATCATAAAAAGTCAAACTTTTTCTTATATTTATTAACTTATTATATCTTGTCTAAGTCGTGTGAAAATTTATCCAATTGTAACCGTGTTCACGGTCCACAAAAAGGTTGCTCTGGCCTTTGCAGTAACCTGAAACAAATAAAAACAACTTAACCGGGACTCAGTCGGTTATCCTCCTATAGCACAAATTTCAAATATGCAACATTTATTAAGTTAAAACATTAAGGTTTTTTTATTAAACTTCTTTCTGTCAACTACTTAAAACACAAAAATAAAGTAAATTATTTCTCTCAGAAAATAAATAAATGCAAAATATTTATCAATAAACTCGATGGGGCTGGCAGATATGGACCAATAGCAAACGAATTAGAGCGATAATTTGCAATAAACAGCCCATTTTAATACATAGTTTGCCTATTACTGTATTGTTTATGAGGACTGAATAAAACAGCTCAGTGAAACGCAAGTTGTAAAGATTAGAACTTTCAGGAAATAGTCTCAGAATATGCCTCGTGAAGCAAATTATCAAATTTTTACCTCAGCATTCGAGCGCATTCGCGTTTATCGTGAACTTGCTCTGTACTCGGGATATTATCTATGATAATAATAATAATATATAGTGACTTTTAAAATATGTGTTAAAAGAGGACTGGGTCTACTTACAAGAAACTAGTTGTAAGTTGTTGAAGTTTTTAAGTTTCTGTCACCGTTAATCCTTGAAGTTGTATGGTCTTTGTGAATGATTGGTCTCAAATCTACACATGTAGGGCTTGAGGACTCCTTATATTTTTCTAAAAATAACAAAAGCAAGTTTATCACAACCCAAATAATATATTTACCTTTGTCGTCAGTTGACAAACACAAGCACAGGTTGTGGAGTGGGGATAATTCCCCCCCTCGGACTTACAATTTTCACAAAAACATTTAAAAATCAAGACTTCTCTGTCAAAATTGAAAAAATTTTTCTCTATGACGCTATAACACCATGAATTTCTACGACTTTGTGTCAAAAATACCATTCTTAGTGTATTATTCTTAAAAATTTTTGCCTTCACCAAAAACCTGATACCCCCTAAATTTGGGGTCAGGTCCGCACTTGACAAACAACCACCTATTAGTTTGGTTTGAGAGTCTCGCCTCTCTTTGTGTGCTTGTTTTTACAAGCTTTTATTTAACTTGCAATGCAAATTACAATTATACGCAATTCTTCATCAATATGCACTAGTATGTTTTATTTAGAAATCTATAAAATACATGGGTAACCTACATAATAAAAAAAGCTGATATCTTTTTTTCACAAAACCTCTCTTAACCGCAATTTTGAGGAATCAGTTTTTTGGTCACTTTTTGAATTAGGTAACTGGGAATAAATTTTTAATTGCAATAAAATAAGTTTTTACCTGTTTCTGGGGATACCGGCTTAAAAGTCTTGTTATAACTTAGTCTTTTAAGTTGGTTGGGTTAGGTTGAGTCTATCTTCTACTTGGTACCAAGCTAAAAAAATTAATCATTGTAAGATAATAACAGATACACAAAAACTGTTTAAGAGGAGTTTTCTATAGATTTTGCCAATTAAATAATTAAAAGTGCATACTGAGCATTGGGATAAAAATTCCAGACAAACATTTGTAAGAAGACCATAGAACAAAATGTTTGCAATAAATTGTAATAAGTCAAATATACTACCACAGACAATTGACAATAACTTAAATGTATAAAAATTAAATCGAAACTAACCCAGGAAACCAAAAATTTAATATTTTTTTTTATTTAGGAAACCAGAGAAGTAATTTTTTGATGAGGCCTACCAAAAATCCTTTATACTTCTGAATTTTTCTGACATTGATCACAGTTAGAAAATTGGCTTTCCTGTATGTAAAAGAGCAAGGGGCTCAAGGTATACATAGTTTAAAACTCGCTTACATAAGCCCAATTAAAAAACAAATATATTTATAGCTACATATTATGTATATTAAAACCGAGATTAAAGCAATTATTCACCAAATTGATAATGATCAAGTTATGCCTTAAAAATTTGTTTATGCATTATACAGTTGGGAATAAGCCTGCCTTTAGTTTTAAAATAATATTTATTACAATTATAAAAAATGTATAAACACAGATAAAATCCATCTTTTTTAATCGAAAACGACACCATGATTATTTATAAAAGACCCTTAAAACCTTACCCCTTTCAGGTAAAGCTCACTTTAAAAATAAAAGAGTAAACTTTTAACCCCAAGTCTCAAACTACTATTAAAACTAATTATTTACCTAATCCGAAATAATAAACTGTGAAAACTCCAAAATACAACGCGGAGGTCAATCTACAAAATAAATTTGGCTGCCAAGTTGACGGAAGCCTGACGTTTGCTGCAACAATTGAATGGGTATGTTCAATAATACAGTTTTTGGCTACGAGCCTGTTAAAATCGCAGTACCGTTTAGTTTTGAAAGTTTCCCCCCCTGAGCAGGCTAGCATTTGTTTTGGCGATCGCCTTTTGCGATAGAATGGTGGCGCACTTTTTTCTTGTGACCAAACTCTTAAAACTTATAATTCCTAGTGCGTTTCTGCTAAACAATCATCGTTCGGCCTGTCAAAGAAACCGACCGACTGCCGACGTAATCCAATATGACACCGGCCGACCGACGATGTCCCCTTTTGTGTCGTGCTAATACTAAAGGGTAGTACCGTCTTGACGATGACGATAAGGCCTTTTGGCCTGATAATAATAGGACAAATATTTTTAAAGCCTTTTTTATCCCTTTTGTAACAGCCAAGGTTAATAATATTTCTTAAGTGTATGCTAAGAATATTTATTTTAGAATATTTAAATAACATTTGTATATATTCTAAGAATATTTGTATATATTTTAAAAATATTTGTATGCATTCTTGTTCCTGAAATATAGTCGATTTCGGAATATTCATTTCAGAATATTCACAGTATATTTCTAAAAAATAATCTTTTTGCAAATTTCGAATATCATTCCAAGTATATTTGGATAAATAGATATTTTTAGTAATCAGAATGTTAACTAAATCCAGTGCTTTATCTCGAAAATTGTCTTTATAATCTTTTGAGGATGTGTAGTAAATAACATATTCATCGAAGATATTCATCTGAGATTCTTACGGAATATTTTTAGAATGGGTTCTCGATATTATTCTACATCATTGTAACTGGTTTTCAATTTTGAAGTTTTTCCTAATCAAATATTAAAAGATCCAGGTTATTTTACAAGCTACAATAAGCATAATAAAATAAAAATTATTTTGATTTAAATGTTTAAGTCCTGAAAATGTTAGAAAGAAATGGTAATAAAAACAATACTTTATGTAAGTTATTCTTCATTTTTGAGAGATTTATTATCTTTTTAGAGCTATTAAGACATTACACCAAAATAGTAAGAAATCTTAACACATACTTGTCTTAAAAATGACATAAGTATTTTTAAAAATAGTAAATTTATAAAAACAGCAGTACAACACTCTGAAGAAAATAAAAGGGTAATAAAATGATGTGGAAAAAAATCAACATTAAATATTATTTTGCAAAAGTACAAAGAGCGAAGCGAAGAAAGCAAGAGCGAATCCTAGGCATAATTCAGATTTGTTGCCATAAATTGTTTAAAATTAAACTAAAATTGTAATATTTAATAATGTTATAGCGCTGCAGAAAAAAATTTAAGCAGAACACAAAAATTAACATATTACAAAACAAGTTAATAATTATTATTATATTATAATCATAATAGTAAATACATGAAATATGAATGTTTTTTTATAATTTTCTGGGAGTGGAAAAAATATAATATACTTTTGTTGTAGAAAATTGGACTTTAATGGAACTTTTTAAATATTTTTAAAGCATTTTCTTGGGAATATTCTACGAATGCTCTGTAAATGTCCTGAAAGTGTTGAGTGGTTTTTGTTTATTAAGTAGCATTGTTAGAGTTAAGATGGTGTCTTTTTCGGTTGTTGTTTTATTTATAAATGTTAGTTAAAAAAATGTATCTATCTTTAGTGATATACATCATAGTGCGAACACTTTCTCTTAAGAAGTTTCTTTAGGATACAGGAGAAGAAATCATTGTTAATATAACATTGATTCAAGTGGAAATGATCTTAAAATATTTCTTGATATTATTCTGCCAAATGTGATAATAACATTCCACGAAATGTGAAATGAACATTCAGCAAAATGTAAAAATAATATTTAGAAAATATTATTTGGTGACTCGAAAAATGTTCTTAGGAAACTTCCTGTGTCGATGATTGTATAAATTATATGCCGTTTCAGTCGCACATTCTCTGGTAGACTTAAGAAATATTCCAGTAATTTTTCAAATAAAAGTTACTTTCATGTTCGAAAAAAAAAAATATATATATATATCTTTCACATTCTATAACCAGTGGCGTAGCCAGGGGGGGGGGGTTAAAAAACCCCCACCCAATCTACAATAAATTAATTGGTTTGTAACGTGTGTTTGGGGTGATGTCTTAAATTTTAAAAATTTTGCCTGCGGTCCTATGACATCATTAATTGTTAGAATTTTAGTTTAATTCTAAGAAATTTTTATTACTAGCATTTAACACGTGTAATAAATGGCATTCTTAGTATAAATTTTCTTAAAATTTTCATCTGGGGCGTATTTATGATTTAGCAACAAATCCATACATACATCCGCAACCCACACCCCTTCTTGGCGTCTAACCCAATCTACTTTTTCAAAAATATTTTACAAAAAAAACCAGAGATCAAAAGTTGAAAGAATTTTTATTTTTTTTTTGGGTCAAAATATTGTTAAAATTTTGTTTAATTTTAACCAAATTTTTTGCCAATAATATTTGAAACATGTAAAAAATAGCATTTTAGTGTAATTTTTTCAAAATTTATGCTTGCAGCACATTTAAGGATTAATTTTGAAAAAAATTTGCAAATGAGACTAGATAAGACTTGCTTTTAAAAATAAGTATTTTTATTTCGTATACACTAACTCAACACCTATTAAACCGCCCCTCTCGCCTCCCTTCAGTTCAAGAGCGCAAGCAATAGGCATATACCTAATTTTAAAAAATTGGCCATAGGTAGGTAGTTGATTTTTATTAAATGATGATAACCCTCCCCCCAGAGTCAATTTCTGGCTACGCCACTGCTATAACGCAGAATGTTTACAGAATATTCGAAAATTGTTTCAATCTATCCGAGGATTTTTCTTAGAACATAAATGAATATATTTGTCTTTCCTGGATATTCCCAAAGGTAATTAAGAAATATCCATTATGAAAGGAATTTGTTTTTTCTATCAAAACAAGCATAAGTAAAAACACAACAAAAATAAACTTATAAAACTATATTTTATTTTATTCATAATATCATAGAGTAGCAGTTTAAAAAAATTGCTGATAATATTTCGAAAAATTTCAAGGAATAATCTCATAAGAATTCTACAAAATTATTTTCATTATTAATTTATTTTATGGATTTTCTTAATATGAACACTTGTGATTAATGACAAACGATTAATGAAAAGAACTTTCATCATTAATATTGTCAGAAAGATGTGGGAGCAATTTATAATAATGTTTTTTGAATTGTACATCGTAACATATTAATAAAGTTGTAATAAATGATCAGTAGTATCGGAGCCGTGGAGACATAAAATTTGACGCATTGGCGTACTTTATCCCTAAATACATCCTTCTTCTTCTTTGAGTTCTATATTTTTTTCGAACCTTGGACATCACCAGGACTATTTGTACCTATTAACACCATACCATTTTCTAAGACCATCTTTCTAATAATGGGTTTTCCCCAACGCGCCCTTTTTTCTTTACTTTGCAAGAGAGATGCTATCTGCCGATCAGTATGACTGCGTCCAATTGTAATTGACTATTTGATCTGTCTGTATCCCAGTAGGTTGCCAGTGCATCATTAGCACATCTGATAAGTCTGATAATTCTGCATCTGTCTTCTAGCGTAGATAGAGAATTCTAGTTATTACTTAGGAGGCATAGCGTATTCCGTGGGACTTTTGATGAATATTTTACGAAACCTGTTTTATTCGATTACTAATGGTCCCACAAACACTGTCTAACCTGTTAAGAGTCCCAAATATGCTGCAGTCAAAAAGTAGGGTTAGGGTGTCAATTTTTCTTTCTTAAATTCAGCCGTTTTAAGCTAGAGCAATTAAATTTGCATATACGTTGGCCTTCCGGCAGATTACCCTCCTGTTTCATAAAAAATGACATATGTCGCCCCTAGGAGGAAACAGCGGCTAAAATGTGTTTTTAAACTATCTCTCATACCTTCCATACTAATGCACCTACACATCTGAATCTCAGTCATTTGGTAGGTCATACTATTATCTACAAGTCTATTATACCCACAAAAAATTTGTCGCTGTTAACAAGACTCCTAGTTTAGGGGCTAAAAGTTTTGTCGATTTCAATTAAAAAATTATATTTCACTTTACTTTCAGCCAATGTCAAAAAAAATTCACCATCAGTGGCAGTGGACCATTTCTCAATTTTAAATGCCCCCAATTTTGCCCCACCCTCTGGGGGGTGTAAGGGGGCTAGATATAATTTTCACCATTCTTATCCATATGCATATTTGAAACTCATAATATTGGTGTAACAAATATTATAAAATATAAAAATCTCAAACCCCAGGAGCGACCCCTAAATAGGAGCTAAACATTTTAAATCTCGAACAATTTGTAATACCAAATTCAAATTTTTTGGCAATGACAAGTTCACGTCAAAACACTCACGGCGGATTTACTAAAAAGGTTTAGTCTATTTTAGAACGGTCTTAGGTTTAAGTGAAATTTTTGGTTTTAAGCATTTTAAACCAAACCTCCTGGAGTTTTAGACATAGTTTGATTTATAAAAAGAATTTTAATAAATTTGTTTATTGAATAATCATCCTAAGAACATAATCTTTTGTTGGATTTAAGAATAAGTTTCAATTTAGAAGAAAAGAAAATTAAAAAATTTAAACCCACGCGGGGTTTAACAAGTAAACATTCTGTAGAACCAATTAAAATTGGGGTTATATGTCACTCTAATTAAAACTTACACAACGATTAAGATGGGTAATATTAGACACAAGTAAATATTTCAACGCATCCGTATCGGTATACGTAACGCGTTCGAAACAAAGTCAAAATACGCTACATTTTTGACTTGCTCATGCCATGTTTCGTACGATGCCTGCTACTTTGACGGGTGTGATAACAGAATCTCGTTGCGTACGGAAGGATGTACGTATCGTTAGGGACCCACGAACGTACACAACGATTTCAATCAGCAGTCCTGTCATCGTACTCTTCAAAAAAGCGGGCATCGTTCGAAACATCGCATAAACAAGTCAAAAATGTAGCGTATTTTAACTTTGTTTCGAACGAGTTACGTATACCGATACGGATGTGTTGAAATATTTACTTTAAGTGTCTAATAAAATAAGGAGTAGATTAATTTTGAAATGTATTAAAAAGACTTAAATGCAATTTTTTTTTTATATTTCTGTTACTGTCGAAATGTCAGTTTAAAAATATTAGCGCTGCGTTCAATCACAAACAGCAAATTCGGATCTTTTACCTTTACTTGCACCTTCGCTTGTACCAACCTCTACTGATGAAAGCTACCGAAAGCTAAATTGAGTGGGCTTTGAGTAAAGAAAGATTTTTTGACTGAGCTTTTAGATAACCTCAATTTTTTACATTCAGTTTTTAAATAAATTAATGTAGCTGTTTTGGGTTTTTTGTTTGGTATATTTTTCGTGCATAATCAGTGACCTTCACTTATGTTTGTTTTAACTCGTAGTGCCCTCATAAATATATTTGTTGTGCTGAAAACGGGTTCAAAATATGACGTTTTTCTGGACAAAATTAGAGGTGTTTTATTGGTTAATGAACAACTTGGGTTATTAAATAAGGTAAATTAATCCTTGTAAAAAAGGTTACTTAGGGAAATTATGAACGAACTTATTAACATCCCCGGCGTATTCACCATATGCCATTTTGAAACCTGTCAAAAAAAATTAGTTTTATGGCATTTTCTTCTAAAATATGGTGTATTTTGAGAAAAAAGCAGTTTTTCAGTGGTATTTTGCAATAACAATACAAAATAATGAATAACTTTGTGTCTTTTCTGTATGGGTAAGTGTTGTTTGAAAATTGGTTTTAAAATTTAGTACCCCCTAGAGGTGTAAATACTTAGACCTGTGGGGGGTACTATTTTAGATCTTAGTAAATCTCACTGTTACATTTTAAGAGCTTATATTTTTTATCTAGGGGGGGTTGGTTGTGTGCACCGTATTTTGAATTGATTAAAACGAAGTTTTTGTATTGAGTGCAATTTTTTATTAAATTAGGTTGAGCGCTTTCGCCATTGCGGCATCATAAGAACCTTTTTTCTTATTTTTCTAGTTTTCCAAACATGTTAAGTCAACTTATGCTAAGAGGAGCAGTTCAGGACGTATGCAAACACTTTAAAATGGGACATACACAGTTAAAATAAATTTTAAAAATTCTCCAAAATTCCTCTTAGCATAAGTTGAGTCAACATGTTTGGAAAACTAGAAAAATTAAAAAAAAAGGTTCTGATTTTGCCGCAATGGCGAAAGCGCTCAACCTAATTTAATAAAAAACTGCACTTAATACAAAAACTTGGTTTTAATCAATTATATTTTTTACATCCAACTTTGCCTCAGCTCCTAGGAGCTGTAAGAGGGCAAGATTTTTACCATTCCAATATGCTAAACCTCATTAAAAAGTGTGCATATGTGCATATAGAGTGTTTTCGTGAACATGAAAATGGTGAAAATTTGATCCTGCCCCCTTACTACCCTAGGAGCTGGCACAAAGTTGGAGGTATTCAAAATTAAAAAATGGTTGACTGCGCCCCTTGTGGTGCATTTTTGTTGAGATAGGGTGAAAGATAAGTGAAATATTATAGTTTTTTAGCCCCTAACCTAGGGGCCTTGTTAACAGCTACGAACATTTTTTCGCCACAGTAAACTTGTAGGTAATAGTGTGAACTACCAACTGACTCAGATTCAGATGTTCAGGTGCATCAGTATAGAAGGTATGAGACATTTTAAAAACACATTTTAGTATCTGGCACACGAGGGTACGCTGCCGGAAGGCCAACATATGTGCCAAATTTCATTGCTCTAACTCAAACCGTCTGAATTTAAGAAAAAAAAATTGACACCCTAACCTTACTTTTTGATTGCAGCATTTTTGGAGCTGTTAACAGATTAGGGAGTGTTGGTGGGTCCATTGGTAATCGATTAAAATATGTTTCGTAAAATCTTCATAAAAAGGCCCACGAAAGCCAAATTTTCTACGTATGACTCCTATGTATATACCTAGAAGGGATTTCAGGTCCAGATAAAGTGTACCGATCTGAATCCATGTCACTTTGTTGGTCTTGACTTAGGACTTGCAATGCGTTGATGCACATTTTTTGTGACTGAACATATATACCTGTTCCTTGGTACTATTTTTAAGCTCTTCCTCTTCTACGTCTGGCACTAGATACCCGCCCCTGTTGCTAAAGTTCTCTTTTGGAAAGTACGACATTGTATGTAACTCCTATTGAATATCCAGCGGATGCGGTTGACCTTAGAGATGTGTGATTCGTGAACGGTTCGTTCACTATGATCGAATCACTTGCGAGTATTGAGCGATCGAATCATGTTTGCTCGATATGATTCCATAAGTGAAATGAGTCAAATGAGCGACGAAGACAGAATGAATCAAACGAGTGAATCAAATCGGAACGGATCAACGACTGACCACTGTGGCGATACACTGAATCAGTCGGTCGTTCATTCGTTCCTTTGATTCGAATTCCTGCGCGCGGGGTGAAAATATAGATATTTTGGGCAGCAGCAGAGTATGTTGTATTTAACTGAATCTTGGATCGACTTTTTTTTTAGTCACCAGGTCACCATTTTCTTTAATTTCAAATGATTGATTCAATGATCGATTCAAAAGATTCGATCAGTTTAGAAACGAATCACTGATCGATTCGTTCAATACAAAATGATCGACTTACCCATCTCTAGTTGACCTAATCTTCAACGATACAAACTTGGATTACCCATAGTTAGTCGGAATTTTCGAAATCAGAATGAATCAGAATCAGTACAAAGGGCAAGCACCGTAATTCGACAATTGTAATCTATCAGAATGAAACGATCATCACCCTCGAGGGGATTTGGATCAGTTAAACGTGACTCTTTCTACGTAATAATAACTACGTCTACGCATCTTGTGTAAAAAAGAGGAAAAAATCTAAGTAACTGGATTGAGTTGGAACAGGTTGGTTAGATCGGATTGTTCTCATTAGAAATTGCTCCGTATCTATCCGCACATTAACGTTGAACTAAAACTACCGAGATACATCGTGCTGCAGAATCTACGAAAAAAAACGGAAAAAAAAACTACTCAAGCTAGACCCATCCAACTCAAACCAAAATGATAGATACTCAATGTAAATATTTTAACGCATCGATGTCAGTACACCTAACGCGTTGAAAACTATGCCAAAAGACTTGTTTGCCCATGTTTTGAACAAGGCCCGCTTTTGTTGAATGCGATAACTGAACAACTGATTCCACTCATTGCATATGAAAGTATGTACGTAATGTTACAGACCCACCAACGTCATTGCTTTCGTTCAAGTCTGCCATCCACCATAAAAACGGGCCGCGTTCAAAACATGGCATAGACAAGTCGATATGGACCTTATAGTCTAGACAAAAAATCCAAAAAAGGCCTTCATTAAAATTTAAGAAGCATTTTATATTACTTTTTGGCAAAAGGTGTTTTTTTACTAATTCGACCCCGCTGAATCCGAAAATGCCGATTGCCAAAGCGAAATCGCAACCGGAAGTGGGATATTCAAGATGGCGTCCATAATGGTATCAAAACCGAATTTTGCCGCTAAATCTCTTTTTTTTGAGGTAGAAACGCGACCAAAGGGTCTTTTTATATGTTTTCAAACAAAACATGAGTAAAAAAAAAACCCAATAAACTAGGCTTACATAAAAACATCGTGTCAACAAAAAACCAAAACAAAAAACATTTTTCCTCTTATTTTCTCTTTTTTTTTGTTATTTATTTTTTGTCTGTGTTGTCTATCGTACAAGTTGTGTGAATAAACTGTTAAGTAGCTACTGGGTTGAAATTGCTGCTTTTATTTAAGGATTTTATTAAAGAAATAAGCTAAAAACTAAGAAATAATTTGGCAGGTCTCTGTTTACTAGAGTAAAGATTTAACAAGAGTTCGATATAAAATCGTGGCGCGATTATTAAAGGTATTTGCTTTCAAGTGCATTTTTTAAATTACATCGTTTAAGTTAATTTTTTTTATCTGTGGTTTTGGTTAACTTTTAAATTGTGAGTGGTACTGCACGTGACACCAAGTACATTCCTTTACATGACATATGCCGCAAACTTATTCCGGAGCAAGTCTCCCATCTTCTCGCTTTCCATCAACGTCTAAGTTGGCGTCTATTACAAAAGTTGGAGCATGGAAGGCTTTTTCTGGAACAAACTGCAAGCTTCTTGGGCGCCTCGGACAGTCACCACTTGAAGAGAACGTCCTTGTCGAGAAGTTTGTCGTCAAACTGTATAAGGTAAGAATGCATGCATGTTTTTTAAGCAGAAATTAATATAAAACAAAGTATACACAGAATTTGTGTTTTCATACAGGTTGATTCCAGCATCACATGCCCAAACGATGCCCGGAATTTTTATTCGGAGCTGTGAGAAAGTCAGAATTCCTCCCACCGACAACTGATGCACTTTGTCTCCATATCAAGAGATACTACTACCAAGTAAGCGTACCAAAAATGCAATTGACACACATAAAAGCGAAATATATTTGTATATGTTTTTTTTTTTAATTTCAGGTGTCTGTTTGGGAGAACGCGCATATCCCCAAACCGTCACTACCTAGGCTGAAGGACTGTGGCTGGATTGTGCAGAGAGAACAAGTTATTTCTTATTTAATGACACTGGATCCCATTCCTAAGACGTGCCCAGAAATAGTTGTCTGTCATTGCAAAGGACATTGTAACACAAAAAATTGCAGTTGTAGAAAAGCCAATGTCTCTTGCCTCAAACTGTGTACTTGCAAACGCTGTTGCCTAAACTCTGGAGACACCACACAATAATTATTTTGTTACCTAATACTTTTTTTTTAAACAAAAATAGAAGTTACTATTTGTTTATACATATAATGTCTTCTGTACATAAAGTATTTTTATTATTTTTTTATTGACATGTTTGGTCCCCAAACCCATAGAATCAAACCAAAATGATTGTATGAGTTAAAATAACCGCACAGGTCAATAAAAAAATACATTAGAACATTATAATACATTAGTCACAGTATAATATTCTTTGCTGAAAGTCAAAAAATGCAATTTTGACCGCTTTTGTCAAAATTTGTTAGAAAATATATTTAACCAACGTGTTTGGTTTTTGTGTTTTTGATTTCTTCATGTCTGAAAACATATAAAAATACCCTCAAACAAAGGAGATTTAGCGGCAAAAATATCTCACTTTCGGTTGCGTTTTCGCTTTGGCAACCGGCATTTTCGGATTCAGCGGGGTCGAATTAGTAGAAAAACAACCTTTACCAAAAAGTAATACGAAATGCTTCTAAAATTTCAATATTCCAAAAATTTCCCTAGTCTATTACCCTATTTTCATTAGGGAGATTTTGGTCAGGTTTTTTGTCAGTCTGTTACCCTTAGCTTTATTCTGAGCAGGCGCCGCAGCGGTCTGTCAGGCTGTTACCTTTATCAAAGGTAACCACTGTCGCTAATTAGCGTCGAATAGCGACTACCTTTACCGTTAAAAAGACAACCAACCAAACTTGATGTGATTCTGTGGTGGAAGATTTTAGGTTATAAAAGTTTGTTTTGTTTTACAAAAATTGTGTATTTAGATTTTAAGTTTTGTTAACCGTGTTTATAGTAGCAGTGGGGTGCCCTTTTTGCCGTTTTTTTTTTTGGTAAACAGGTGAGTAAATACAAATAAGTTTGCAGAGGCTCGATTTCTTCTAATACTCCACCAAAGATAACTTAATAACCCAATCCTATCACTAAATTAATATTTTCTTTCATAATATGGTTAGAAAAGCAAATAAAAAAAAGACTTCAGAGAAACACAACAAAATTCAATCAAAAAGTAAGGATATGTTTACCGCCAAACTATTGACTATCAAGAGCTCTATTTTGAACCTCTTGAAGTTACCTTTATTTACGTTAACGGTAACCATAAGAGTAACGATTTTTGCCGTGAAACTGCCTGACCAAAATCTCCCTATTATTACGAAAAATTGACAAGTACCGCCATATTGAACCGTGTCCGAAACGGCGGCCCATGTGCTTTCGAAATCCTTTGAAATGTTTTGAACCATGACGTCACTATAACATTTTCCGCATGTTTTCAAAGCGGTTTCGAAATCATCGGTCGCGAAAAGACGTGCATTATAATTTACGCTCCAAAGCAGCGAATTTAAATAAAATCTATAGATGTCAAATTTATTTGATTATTAGTACAGTAAAATTGTCATAAAAACACAAAATTGGAGTATTACTTTTAGATCCCACCCTGCCCGGATTTTTTTCCAGGAACCCCCCTTGTTCCTGAAAAAAAATCCGGGCAGGGGGGTATCTAAAAGTAAGACTCCAGTTATTTGTTTTTTGCCCAAGTACTCAACTTTCTGTAGTTAGTTTCCAAAAAGTTAGATGACGCCAAAGTTACAAAAAATCAGATTTCACGTATTTTGACCAACAAAAAGTGATTTTTTAAAAAACTTTACATAAGAAAGTTGTAGATCTCGAAAATATCCTACAAAAAGATGTATATTATTTATAATTATAATATGTATAATATTTATAATTATAATATGTATATTATTTATAATTAATTAAACAGTCTCCGAATTACAGCGACTGAAAGTCGGTAATAGTACTTTATAAACCAAGGGACTAAAGTGCCACTTTACTCACGAGGTTTATATACTATTTTATGCACTTTAGAATGCGAGAAACTAAAAACAAAAAATCACAAAACTAATAGTAGACCACTTAACGGTACGCTAGTTTCAAGATTGACAGCTCGTATTACTGATAGTTGACATTGATTGTTGTTAGCATGGTGGATTCACTCAAAATTTATTGTGCCATGGAAGTGTTGCTATGGCACAAAACAAATGTCAGTCAGTTGTTGTTATCAAACGGCGTCACCAAACGGTGAGTCCAGAAAAATCGCATTTTTTTTTGAAAATGATAATTGAAGAGGCCGCGGAAGAGGCCATCGCTACCCTTCTTCCACAAAAATCTCGCGAGGTTTACAAGAAACAGTTTCTTGATTACCGAAAATGGTGCCCTGAATAGCATGTAGAGAATTTTACGGATGAAAAGGTGCTCCTGCCATACTTCCTACAGAAGTCTAAGAATCTCAGGGCATCTTCTGTATGGAGCCAATATTCTATGATCAAAGCTATGATAATATCTGAAGCAAACGTCGACATCAGCAAATATAGTAAACTCACGGAATTTCTAAAGAGACAGAATTACCGAACTAGATTTAAGTAATGCATATGCTAATTATTTTTTTCGTTCATACATTTTAACAAATAAATAAAACTTGAATAAAATTATTGTTTATTTGGAAAAATTTATTTTATATCCCCCAGAGATTAAAATTATTTTTAATCCCTGAAGGATTAAAATTGCCACTTTTGTCACTAAAATGTGCACTTTTAATCCATAAAGTGCATAAAATTCTTGTAGAACCGGTTTCTGGGAATACTGAAGTTACGTGTTTGTGTATTTAGATTTTAAGTTTTGTTAACCGTGTTTATAGTAGCAGTGGGGTGCCTTTTTTGCCGTTTTTTTTTTGGTAAACAGGTGAGTAAATACAAATAAGTTTGCAGAGGCTCGATTTCTTTTAATACTCCACCAAAGTGGAAAATGGTAAAATCAGTACCAGTGAGCTATCAAATTAAAGCTTGTGACGTACGCTACAAAAATGACCCAGTCTGTAGGCATGAAAATTGCCAAAAGTATCTGACAGACTGATTTTTAGTCGTTAAACTGATTTTTCGTAACTTCAACGCCCTCTATTTTTTTTAAAACTAACTACAGAGTTGAACCTTCAAAAAAAATTATTGCAAATTTTATGCCAAAGATTTTTGTTTCAACACTTTTTGGCTTCCGACCAACAGAAATGGAAAAGTACGGTTCAAAATTTTTTTTAAAATGGCGGATAGTTCCCGTGGAGTGGGGAAAACAGAAACTTGGGAATTTTACTTTCAGAAAAATTTGACATTTGTGGTGATTTGAATGTGGATTGTAAGAAGTCAAATAGTAAATATCACAATCTGTCAAACATATTAGTTCAATATAATTTAAGGAATATTGGTTTTTGGCCAACACGTGTATCAGATACTACAATATCAACTGTTGATCTCATTTATCAAAATTTTTCTAGTAATATACATACCAATGTCTTAGACCACAGAATTGTCTTGACCGATATCAACTTTGGAAGAACGGGCTGTAATGAAATAACATCTTATTACAGCCGCTCCTTTAATGAACAGGCTACTGAATTACTTAGAAATGACCTACGCTGCGAAGACTGGGCACATTTATATAATATGACTGATTTGAACTCTACCTTTAATTACTTCCACGATACTTTTATTTTTCATTTTAATAACCGTTTCCCTTTAACTTTGCGATATGTAAATAAAAAAGCTAAAAACTGGCCAAATACAGCAGTAAGAAATTCTAGTAATGACTTAGAATATTATAAATTACAACAAAAATATCCTGAATTTAAAACCATTTATTATAATTCCAAGAAAAAAATACATCAAAAATTAATAAAGCGGAGCAAAACACAGTTTTATCATTAACATTAACAAAGAAACCTGGAACATGGTCTCTGATTTAAAGGGTTCCACCAACTTCAAAAGCTATCCGAGTTTGAAGATAATCGCATGAATTTAATTTATTCTTTAGGAAAGTCCCTTTAGACCTGGTCAAAAATCTAAATGTTAAATATTATTTCAACGAGAATACTAAAAATACTTCGTCATTCTATTTGTATCCTTTTATAGAGGAGGAGTTCATATGTTTATTAAAAAAAAACTAAACAATAAAAGATCGGCGAAACCAGACAACGCACCTGCGTTTTTGATTAAAAAAAATAATATAAATTTACTGATAAAACCACCACTATTTTTAGTCAATTTAAGTTTTTCTCTAGGCAAATTCCCCAATAGGTTAAAATTGGGCAAGGTCTCAACGATTTATAAAAAAAGAAGAAACAGTGTATGGCTAACTATAGGCCAGTCACCGTGACTTCTGTGTTTTCAAAAATTTTTGAACACTGCTTTTTAGATCGTTTTCTGTATTTTTTGGATTCATGTCAGGTAATGTCACAGACGCAGCATGGATTTCACAGTGGAAGATCTACAATTACGGCAATACTTTAGCTGACAGTATTGATGCAGGCGAGTGCCCTGTTAAGATACTTTGCGATCTCAGCAGGGCGTTCGACTGTGTCAATCTTAATGTTTTAAAAGATAAAATAAAAGAAATGGGGTTTTCCAGCTCTTGGACCGATTGGATTGATTCATTTATGTCGGGGAAAGAACAGTATGTTGCTTTGACCAGTGCTATAGATGGTAGAAAACGTGTAGTTAGCTCGGAACGAGTTCCAATAAGTCTAGGAGTACTACAAGGATCAATTTTGTGTCCGGTTTTGTTCAGAGTATACATTGATAAAGTTGACAATTCAGTTATGGAAGGTATTCTGACCAAGTTTGCTGATGATGTTGGAGTACTTATTTTAGACAAAAAAATCAGCAAGTTTTGAAGAGTAAATATGCTAACGCTACAAGATGTCTGGATCAGTGGTTTTCTCAAAACTCGTTGGCTTTTAATATGGATAAAACTGCGTTAATGCAACTCCGAAATCCAAATAAATTGCTAGAGCATTTAAATATAGATGTGGGTGGTCGACAAGTCGGTCAGTCTAACACGATAAAGTTTCTTGGTCTAAATTTGGATGAAAATCTTAACTTTAAAGCTCACTGTGGCAGCCTGATACCGAAATTAAATTCTGTTTCTTACAAACTAAAAAACTTAAAATATGTACTCAACATTGAACAACATAGGATGATTATACTTTTGGGGTTGGTCCATCAATGCACCAGATGTTTTTGTGGCTCAGAAAAATATTATCAGAAGTATAGCAGGAATAAAACGTACAAATTTTTTCTAACCATTTTTTAATAGTTATAATATCTTAAAACTGCCTGCTTTGTACGTGTTTGAGATCTGCACATTTTTATTTAAGAATAGAGAAAAGTTTTTATCTTTTAGTTCGTACCACAATGTTAGATACGACAAAAAACCCTTCTTCATGTGCCTCGTGCTCGATGTCAGGTTGCGCTTAGGAAACCAAATATTGAGGGTCCCCGGATTTTTAATGCATTACCCAGCGAACTTAAAGAATGTAAATCATTAAATGTGTTTAAATCGTCTCTAAAAAACCTTTAAATTAAAATTTTTTTATAAATGTATGTTTGTCTCAAAGTAATGTAATGGTCCAATTTTTATCTTGTTTTATTAGTTTATTTTTAAGTTATTCCTAAATATTCCTAATACAATTCTTACAACAATGTCTGATAAGGAAAATAAATTCTATTCTATTCTAGACCCCCCAAAGAACATACAAAAACTCTATTTTTCCAAATTTTGACCCCTCCCCCTACAACACTTTATAACATTTTTGCAACCTCTTTCCTCTTCCTTTTCGTACTTAATACTACTTTTACCTACCCATCCAACCCCTCTTTTTGCGTTTATACAAGGCTGTCAGATACTTTCGGCAGTTGTCATGGCGACAGACTGCGTTTGTGTAGCGTACATCACAAGCTTTAATTTGATACCTCATTTGTACCGCTCTTACTATAAATAATAACATATAATCCACAACACGTGAATTTATGCATGCTCAGAAAGCGGTTCTCAAAGAATTTTACCGATTTTTAGTCGATATAGTTCAGAGACTGTTTAATTAATTTTAACTTTAACTTAACTTTCTTATTTAAAGTTTTGAAAAAAAAAATCACTTTTTGCTGGTCAAAATACGTTAAAACTGATTTTTTGTAATTTTGGCAGCCTCTATCTTTTTGGAAACTAACTACAGAAAGTTGAGCACCTGAACAAAAATTTTGTACATTTTTGGCCCAATATTTTTGTCGGTTACAAAGATTTTTGAAAATGGCGGATGGTTCCCGAGGAGTGGGGGACACACAAACGTGGGAGGTTTAGTTTTAGACCTCCCGAAAAAACATACCTAAAACTCAGTCTCCCCGGATTTTTTTTCACCTCAGATGACAATTTTACTGTACTATCTGTTCTTTTATTTTGTAAAATACATATATTTAAAATTTCCTGTTTACGTGAACTAGTCTTTTTAAATATTTAATAAACAGCCCCATTAAAATGCCTTATGATTATTTAATTTTATTGTTATCAGCTTTATTTAGTATTTATATTGAACCAAGAGTATCCGTTAATATAATACCAATTTTAATAAATAAAATATTAACATACAGCTCGCGGGATACATACTTTACCAAAATTAAAAGGTATAATAAAAGCTAATAAAATAGTAAATAAAATTGTTGTTTTTAAATGCCGATGGTTAATAAAATTTTGATTAATTTATTATGATGAAAAGACAATTGCGATGTATTAAAGTGGGCTAATATAGATTTTATTTTTTAAAGCAATGGCAATAATTTTTAAACTACTCCTTTGATTACATAATAATTGTTTAAAATTATATAGATCGTTTAAATAATAAAAGACTCTTTTAGAAATAAATATATACAAACCCGAATTTAAAGACAGTTACGAGCAATTTTGAATTGATGATTGAATTTTACTTATACATGACGTTTCGATCAGTACAATCTCTGATCGTGTTCAGGTGCAAACTACAACCTATTCCTAAGGCTACGTACTAATATACTATGGGAAATCACTCAACCTTGAAGTTTAAAAAGTTGGCTCCGCCCAAGGAGGGGCTTCCAAATATTTGGAATTTCGACACTTGGTTTACTGAAAACACCCTGATTCTCCACAATAAAGGCAGCTTCAAGGAATTTTCGTTTCTTCCAGTGTGACTCCTTGTGCAAAACCTTTGCTTATGTCCACTTCATTCGGTGTTGTTTTGACCATGCATGTTCGGCGATTACTGATTTCGTCGTTTTACCCCTTTGGGTATTCATCTGATGTTCTTTAAGCCTAACAGATAGTGGTCTTTTTGTTTCGCCTGTGTATGATTCACCACACTCACAAGGAACTTGGTAAATGCATTCCTTATTATGTTTGTTCTCCGGTTTTGTTTTACTAAAAAGTCTTCGAATTGTATTATTAGATTTAAAATCTGTTTTAATCGTCCCTTCGTGATCGTACAAGCCTGCCGCTGGAGGGAGTGATGGAGTTGTGGAGTGCTGTCTACATAACTCTAATTTTCAGGTGAAAGATAGGTTTTATGCTCAGAATGACGGTCTGCCAATGGGTTCATCGCTTTCGCCAGTGGTGGCCAATATTATACCGCAACATATAAAAATAAGCTCCGGCTAAGACATGTTGATGATACTTTTATTGTCTGGACCGGGAATGACAACTTTCGGAATTTCTTCACACATAAGACCCACCATTAATTCACAATGGATTTGGAGCATTGTCAAAACGAGTAAAAAGCAACACCAGAACAACAGTCTATCGTAAAACCACTCACACAAGACAATATTTAAATCAATGTTCAAATCATTCAAGGCATACTAAGAACTTTGTATGATAGAGCCGTTCAAATTTGTAACAATTCTGATGACTTGAAAATCGAAATAAGAAACATTTACAAGGATCTTAGTAGTGGACGGGGGGCGGCCCAAGGCTTGGCAAGTAGGCCCTATAGCAGTTTCTTTTTGCCAACCTTCTTAATTATTTTTTAACTAAAAAGCCAGTTAACGCCTACCGCTTCAGTGCCCTTTAGTCTACTGTTTCCGACATTTTATAACTAAACTGGCAAAAAATCCATGAATAACACGTCAATTTAGTTATAAATATGGCGGCAATAGTAGGCTAGAGGGCACAGAAATGGTAGAAGTTAACTGGCTCGGTATCAACCAACGTAAAAATTCCCAGATTATGTTTTAATCATGATTAGATACTAATCGGTGTTTAGAATGTGGTCTTTTATAATGAAACTGTTTGCTAAGACTCATTTGAATGGGTCGCTAAAAGATATTGGTTAAAGAGCAAAGAAATGTAGGGTTGTGTTTTTGTTTTTTGAGATTTTTAATAAATATTAAAACATGAAATACTGTTTTCTACTACTTCTTTCGAAAATGGCATTTTCGACCTAAAAAATAGGGAAGAAAATGGCCCTTTGCCGGAAACAGGGAGGAAAAGATTTTTTCTCCCAGCTAGCAGGGATGAGTATCCACGTACCGAATCTGAAGATATTGAATGATACAAATTTTTTATTTTTTTTTCTCCCTCCACCGCAGCCGAGTTTCGTTAGATGAATTCAAGTTCAGGTTGTAGATTACTTTTAAATAATATTTTATCCAGGCAGCTTCGGCAAATGAATGTTTTTCAACAGAAAATAAATATTTTTCCAATTTTTGACATTATTACAAAAGGCGGTAGAAAAAAATATATTTTCCTCCCTTACATAACTATTATTTTATAGTTTTTTACCCAAAACACTATTAGAAAGGGTAATTTGCTGGCTCATATTACAAAAACATACGATTAAGCACAAATCTTGCCGTTTCGAGGTCGTTGACCTCGATCACTATTCCTGATACTTCATAGTTTACCACTGTTTGATATTTTTCTTTAATTTTCTTAAACCCAATAAAACTTATTACATAAAAAGCAAAAAATAGAACTTTAAAAAGTTATACCTAAAAGATGAACCCAAGTCCAGAGTGTGGTTATAATTGGTAAATATTAGAAGTAAATCAGTTAGCTGGGCCGCTATTCTCGTAATACGTAACGTTTTGAAGTCGCTAAACGAAACGAATAGCGAGCAGCTCGCTCAGCGGCACGCTAACCTACTGACTTAACCGCACACTTACAAAAAAAGCCCGCGAGTACGAAACGCCGAGCGTATTTACTTACGAGAATACTGGTCCTAATCCGTTACGTCACAATTTCTCCTACTTTGGTTAAAACCAAAATCGCGGAAATGCATTGATAAATACTAACTAAAAATCATTCCAGAGGTTATATTTTACTGCTTTTAGATTTAGATTTCGATTTAGCATGACGTCACACTACAACTTCACACAGTTTACACGTGGTTCGGGTTTAACTTCTTCAACAAACATTAGAAATCTTAAAAAAACTTGCACACTTTTTTTTAACTTTTTTATCGACAATGGTGTTTATTTCTAGACTAGACAAATTTAAAATATATCCGCAAATAATGTTGCTAAACAATAAAAATTTAGATGTACTTTTTCATTCAAGCATGATTTAATAATGTGTGCGTTTCCATGTAAATATAAGCCCTCAACGCGCTGTTGTTCTTGATAGAAGCAACCTTCGATATTATAAAATATTTCCCCTAAATATTTTATGAAATCAAATAGGCGGAATTATAGTGTGACGTCATGCTAAATCGAAATCCAAATCGTAAAGCGGAAAAAATGACCCCCATACTAATAATAGTATATAGCTATACAGTAAACGGAAGAAAAACCCCCGGAAAAAAAAACCTCGGAAAAAACCCCCGGAAAATTTCCAAAATCCAAAAAGTTTTGTTGGGTTTGGATTGGTTATAATAATATTGCCTTGGGGGTTTTTCCCGGGGGTTTTTTTCCAGGATTTTTTTTTCTGGTTTTTTTGTGGGTGTTATGAAGCCATCATTTTGATCGCCGTCAAAACGGGTGGTTAGTTTTTTGGAGTTAAAATTTAGATATTTTTATTGTAATATGGTAATCCACGTCATCTGTAGTGACTTTAAAGCCTACCAATCTATACTAATACAAGAACGGTAGTCAACATAATCGTACTATAAACGCACAGGTCAAACCACTTGACCTACAGTTATGAAAATTTAAGGACATATTTGTTTTGTGACGTAGGCGCTCCCTAATAAAGGATTTTCTAAAATATTACCTCTAAGGGGGTAAAAATAGGGGCTGAAATTTTAAAAAGGTTCTCTATATCTCGGAAACGGGTCTGAAAATTGGCGCGAAGGTTCTACTAATAAAATAAGTAAATAATATTTAGTAAAGTGTTTTGGCGCTTTTTCAAATTTTAACTGGGAGTGGAGAAATAGGAATAATTCGTTTCGAAGGGGGTAAAGGGCTCTTCTATATCTCAGAAGAAAAAAGTCGCAGAAGTTTAGAAGTTAGTATAATAGACTCCACTAATAACGTAGAGGGACACGTGTTTCAGCGTTTTTCTACCAACCCCCTATTAATAGGGGAGATAATCCCACAGATTTGATAAAAATTTTGATTTGTTAAAATATGGGTTTGAAATTAACTCTGTGTTTCGGACTTCCATTGTCTATAGTTTATTTATACACGACGTTTCGATTAGCACAATCTCTGATCGTTTTCAGGTGCAAACTACAATTAATTCCTAAGGCTACATACTTATATACTGAGAGAAATCACTTAACCTTGAAGTTTAGGAAGTTGGCTCCGCCCAAGGAGGGGCTTCCAAATATTTGGGATTTCAACACTTAGTTTACTGAAAATACCCTGATTCTGCCCAATAAAGGCAGCTTCAAGGAATTTTCGTTTCTTTCAGCATGATTCCTTATGCGAAACCTTGGCTTCTGCCCTCTTCATTCGGTGTTGCTTTGAACATGCATGTTCGGCGATTCCTGATTTCGTTGTTTCACCTTTTTGGGTATTCGTCTGATGTTCCTTAAGCCTAGCAGATAGTGGTCTTTTAGTTTCGCCTATGTATAATTCACCACACTCACAAGGAACTTGGTAAATGCATTCCTTATTTTGTTTGTTCTCCGGTTTTGTTTTACTAAGAAGGCTTCGAATTATATTACTAGATTTAAAAGCTGTTTTAATATTAAAGTTTTTCGCTACTCTTCCAATTTTCTCTGATACTCCTTTAACGTATGGAATTGTAAGGAATGCATTTGCCTGGTTTTGGTCTTGTAATCTCTGTCCTGTTTGTTGAAATTTAGAAATAGTATCTGTTATAAGTTTAAGGCTGTAACCATTCTGCTGCAGATCCTTCTTAATGTTTCGGATTTCGATTTCCAAGTCATGAGAATTGTTACAAATTTGAACGGCTCTGCTATACAAAGTTTTGATTATGCCTCGTTTGGTTGAAGCAGAATGATTTGAACCTTGATTTAAATATTGTCCTGTGTAAGTGGGTTTACGATAGACTGTTGTTCTGAAGTCGCTTTCTACTCGTGTGACAAGTACATCAAGAAAAGGAATTTGACAATTTTGCTCCAACTCCATTGTGAATTTAATGGTGGGTCTTATGTTATTTAGGTGGTGAAGAAATTCTGAAAGTTGTTGGTCATTCCCGGTCCAGACAATAAAAGTATCATCAACATATCTCAGCGCGAGCTTAGGTTTATATGTTGCGGTATCAACCGCGTGTGATTCGAACCACTCTATGTGAATATTGGCCACCACTGGCAAAAGCGATGAACCCATTAGCAGACCGTCATCCTGAGCATAAAACCTATCTTTCACTTGAAAATAAGAGTTATGTAGGCATCACTCCATCCCTCCCTCCAGCGGGCTGGTGCGTTCATAAAGGGATTCGTAATCAACCAGTCTGTTTCTAATAATATCTAGCGATTCCTTTATCAGGACATTGGTGTATAGACTTTCGACATTAAAATTGACAAGTCTATCCGCGGGTCCTAAAACAAAAGATTTAAGAATATTAACAAAATGGTTGGAATTTTCTACAAATGAAGCGGTCTTACCTGCAAGAGGTTCAATAATTTTCAAAAGGAATTTAGACAGACATCCTCTTCCATGACAAGACGCCGACGAGTTCAGACATCAGGTAAGGACCATTATTGACAAACCTATTAAGTATACTTCTAATATAAGCAAGACAGAGGAAATCGCGTTGAAGAATATTAGAGGTACTTGCTAAAGGAAACTATAAACTTCTCCCAAAAGATCCGACGCAATCAATCGAAAGTAAGGTTTATAGAATTTTGAAAAAGTATATATTCCGGACAATACAAGTTCTCAACTTACACCACATTATAGCGAGCCTCCTCATCTATACGGACTTCCCAAAATTCACAAAGATGCAATGCCCTTACGCCCAATTACAAGTTCCAGAAATTCTGCAACAAGCAATCTGTCTAAATTCCTTTTGAAAATTATTCAACCTCTTGCAGGCAAGACCGCTTCATTTGTAGAAAATTCCAACCATTTTGTTAATATTCTTAAATCTTTTGTTTTAGGACCCGCGAATAGACTTGTCAGTTTTGATGTCCAAAGTCTATACACCAATGTCCCGATAAAGGAATCGCCAGATATTATTAGAAAGAGACTGGTTGATGACGAATCCCTTTATGAACGCACCAGCCTACCGCTGGAGGGAGTGATGGAGTTGTTGGAGTACTGCCTACATAACCCTTATTTTCAAGTGAAAGATAGGTTTTATGCTCAGGATGACGGTCTGCCAATGGGTTCATCGCTTTCGCCAGTGGTGGCCAATATTTACATGGAGTGGTTCGAATCACACGCGGTTGATACCGCAACATATAAACCTAAGCTCTGGCTGAGATATGTTGATGATACTTTTTTTGTCTGGACCGGGAATGACCAACAACTTTTAGAATTTCTTCACTACCTAAATAACATAAGACCCACCATTAAATTCACAATGGAGTTGGAGCAAAATTGTCAAATTCCTTTTCTTGATGTACTTGTCACACGAGTAGAAAGCGACATCAGAACAACAGTCTATCGTAAACCCACTAACACAGGACAATATTTACATCAAGGTTCAAATCATTCTGCTACAACCAAACGAGACATAAACAAAACTTTGTATAACAGAGCCGTTCAAATTTGTAACAATTATTATGACTTGGAAATCGAAATAAGAAAAATTAAGAAGGATCTGCAGCAGAATGGTTACAGCCTTAAACTTATAACAGATACTATTTCTAAATTTCAACAAACAGGATAGAGATTACAATACCAAAACCAGGTAAATGTATTCCTTACAATTACATACGTTAAAGGAGTTTCAGAGAAAATTCGAAGAGTAGCTAAAAACTTTAATATCAAAACAGCTTTTAAATCTAGTAATACAATTTGAAGCCTTCTTACTAAAACAAAACCGGAGAACAAACAAAATAAGGAATGCATTTACCAAGTTCCTTGTGAGTGTGGTGAATCATACATAGGCGAAACTAAAAGACCACTATCAGTTAGGCTTAAGGAACATCAGACGAATACCCGAAAAGGTGAAACAACGAAATCAGGAATCGCCGAACATGCATGGTCAAAACAACACCGAATGAAGTGGGCAGAATCAGGGTATTTTCAGTAAACCAAGCGTTGAAATTCCAAATATTTGGAAGCCCCTCCTTGGGCGGGGCCAACTTCTTAAACTTTAAGGTTGAGTAATTTCTCACAGTATATATGGCAGTAGGCATGTAGCCTTAGGAATTGATTGTAGTTGGCACCTGAAGACGATCAAAGATTGTACTGATCGAAACGCCGTGTATAAATAAAATATAGACAATGGAAGTCCGAAACACAGGTTTAATTTCAAACACATCATTGTCTCAAACTTTCAAAATATAGGTTGTTGGATGTTTTATAATACCTTTTGGAATTTTTTATTTCCCGTCCACCCATCCAAACCCTATATTTAATAAAAGTATTGAGTGACTAAAATATAGGTTTTGTGGTATAAAACTAAACAAAATAAAGTCCAGATTCGAAAAAGGGGTTCTTCTATTATTTTTACTATTTTTTACCCCTCTCCTTCCTTCCACCACCATGTTTGAAAAACGCGAAAAAACAAGGGTAAGGTTGAGAAGGAGGAGGAATCTACAATTTTAAACACGCGAACGAAGTCGCGGGCGGACAGCTAGTGAAGAGGTAATTGCATTTCCTTAAGCGATTTCCATTGTTTTTAAAGGTATGTGAAGACTTGAAACGAACTATTCCTATATGCATCAGCCCATCGAGAGCACCTTAGCTAATGCGAAACTTTTGTCAATTAAGTTGCTCCTTAATTTACTACAAAAAAAGCTTAAAAAGATTTCGTCGATCAAAAAATTACAAATAACAAACTGCTTTTATAAGAAAATAACATTTTGAGTCGAAACTAATAGGTTAAAATTATTAACAAACACTAATTTGACTGATTTCAAAACGGAGTGGGTTGGAAAACTCCAAATTAAAGTGTGCAAGTTTTATTGGCTAAAAATGTTGCGTATACTACGAAAAACAAAACAAATTTAATTTTAAAATCAACAGACATTTACCAAAACCCCAAATTTATTTATCCCAAAGAGTAAAATCAACGTGACGTGGAAAATTTGTGGTTAATTATGATTTTAAAAAAAGACAGAGAAATTATTACACTATTTAATTTATGGAAAATTCAAAAAGGGACAAACCGTAAAGCATTAGGGCATGTAAAACAAAATTGAAAATTAATAATATAATCGCGTATTTCAAAATTGAAAATAATTTTAATAAATCTTTTATAGGCAGAGTAAAAAGTTCAGACAGCAGCGTAACTTGTGGATGATTTTTTGTATCATAAATATATTTTATTTTATTTAATTTACAGCTTTGGCTGGGGTTTTTCCGAAATTTTTATTAATACTTTTTGCTTTAAATTATCGTATTTTTTTTGTGTAAACTGACTTTGATGTAATAAAGCTTTTGGAAACTTTTATTAAAAACCGTATTTTTAGAATCACTGTTGATGCTTTCAATCAAAGACATTCAACTAAAATAGGCCCATCATGTTATTCATAAATCGCTTTGAAACTTGATCAGTCTTTAGATTTAGGGAAAACCATTGTCCTCTCCACTGGCAACGCTGTATCAGGAAATACCAAGCTTGCTCCACCTCACACATACTCCATCCATCCTACGTTTACCAGGTCGATTGTACTAAGGCGCAACTTCGACGATAAAAACAAGTGCGAGGTTGTCACATTGTGTAGTATATTAATATAATTTTTTAGGTCAAAATATCATGCAATTATTTATCTGATATTTCGACCGAAAAAATGAGGGTTTTATATACATATGTACGTTAACATGTACACATTGTTGAAAAAAGCGGAGGCATATATTACGTACCCAAATGTCAAATACGTGTCTCCTTTTTTTATGAACAGATGTGTATACCTTATTCCAAATTCTCCGGACCAATTTCAATATGGTGGCTGACAATTATATACAGAAGCTAAATAGAACTGTCATTTTCAGTGTCAAAAACTGGTCCGCAGCAATTTTTGTCAGCCGCCATATTTATTAGCCCGGAGAATTTGGAATGAGGTGCACCGACACATTATGAATTATTTATTGAATTAAAATTGTAAAGATATGTGAACATGTAAAATTAAGGCTTATACTCAGAAGTGAGCCCAACAATTACAGTATGGCGTTGGTAAGTCACGTGACGGATCGTATGATACTATATCCATTTTTTTTGTGTAGTTTTCTGTTTTTTTCTTCCCTTTAATACTTTTTTGCAAAAATATTTTTTTTTCTTACTTTTATCTAAAAAAGCACTTGAGGTTTTTGCAATTTTTATATAGAAATCTTAACAAAAGAAACAACATAAAAAGTTAATAAAAAGGCGTTTATAGTACCCAATTAATGTTTCAATATGGCGGCCAGTCAACTGTAGGACTTACCAGTGAGTGTAGGCGCCTTGAATACAAATAAGTTTTACATAATTTCAGGTAAATGATAAAAATAATATGTTTGTAGAAACATTACGTGTAGGGATACAACTTTCAGCGCAATGTGGCATCGTCGCCAAATTGTTTACCTTATGTCTAATCGCAACTGTGTTAAATATAATGTCTCTATTTTAGTTATATCTTTATGGTTTCAAGTAATTATTAACTCTACCAACATGAACTACTTCAACGATTTTCTCTTATTAAACAATTTTATTTTTATCGAGGGAAGTTGTTGGTAATTCTGTTCAAATGATTAGGTGACTTGTGCCGCCTTTATTAATTTCTATTTTGCTACAAAAATATTTTTCTTTCGCAAAAAGGCTAAAGCATAATTTTGTAACTTACTGTAGTCACTATAATTCTGTTTTTGCTACCGGCGTAACTATGAGGGGGCCTGGGGGGCCGGGCCCTCCGCCAGATCCTTCCATGTCCCCCCCAGAAAAATATAGCCTAGTAGTTGTCAGTCATATGACGGGGCTAGAGTAATATCTGGGAAACATAAGGGCTTACAAGGTTTACTAAGAGAAGATCATCCTTCGGCAATATACATTTATTGTTTGGAACATAAACTGAAAGTTGATGACGCATGTACAAAAGTTGCACTAGCAGCTTCTTTCTTTAATACATTAGAGGCATTGTATGTGCATTTTTCGCAAACAGGAAATCATGAAAAACTTAAAAAGGTTGCAGATACCCTGGGTACTAAATTTTTGGAAGTATCTAACCTTTATACTACTCACTGAGCATGTCGATTTAAAACTTGTAAAGCACTTTTATTAAACTTTGGGGCGATTAAAATGGTACTAGAAAGTGAAGTAACTGATAACTAGGATAGACAAAAAGCCGAGTTTTGCATTTGCCTGCACATTCTATACATAGTTTTATTACACATCAACGTTTTGAGTCAGTAATTTCAGGGTTAAGATGCTACTCTCACCAAAATAAATTTAATAATAGATGGCACGCTCCAATGTATAGAAGAAATTGGAAACAGCTTTGAAAATATTTATTCTGAAATCCAAGACTTCATCAATAAAGTTGATATTTCTTTAGAACCTATCAAAGTATCAAAACGGAAATGACAAATTGCACAAAAATGGACAAACTAAGGATTGTATAGTGGAAAGCACTGTTGGAAGTGACAGCGCGATAGAATTACCATCAGATGTAAGTTGCTTAGAACCCTGGAAAATAAACATCCAATATCAAATAATGGATAATTTAGCAGTTAATTTTAGGAAGAGGTTCTGAAACTTGCTATTGGCCAAATCGGTAGGTGCTTCATTTAAGTTAAACATCAAAGAAAGTCAGGATTTTATTGAAAATTACTCTGGTAGTAAAAAATATGATTAATTGTAAAAATGTAGAAATAGATTTAAAATCTATCAAAGAGTATATTAGACAAGACTGCTATTTTCCTTCCAATTAGTTCTGCTAGTTGTCAACGAAGCTTTTCTGCGAGTCATGGAATAAAAAATTGGACCTGAACTACAATGGGACAAACCCGATTTTCCTGTGTATCAATTATTAACATCGATAATTTATTTAACTAAAAGAGAGATTACGGCGGACCACGTTTTGGAAATATTTTCACAAAAGACAAGGAGGTTGCAGTTCATTTAAGTTAATTTATATTAAACTGCTGAGTTGAGTTATATAGAGTTACGGTTCAAAGTTGTTCATACAACGAGTTTAGGTAATAATGCTTAATATTAAACAGTTTTGAGAAAAACGTGATTGTCTTTTATTCCTCACTATCAAGCATTGTCAGCTAGGCTCTCCCCTAGGTCCCCCCAGGTCATAGAGCTAGTTTTTTTTTTATACTGGGACTTTTCATTCATTACAGAATCAATGCCCAGTGTTAGCGAAGTTTTTGCAAAGTTAAAGACAAACACAAAATATCCATGCACCTAGCCGGGATTTCGAACCCGGGACCTTCCGTGCGGCAGGCAGATACGCTGTCTACTGTGCTACGGCGGCGGCGGCCGGCTCATAGGGCTAGTTACGCCGGTGGTCTTTGCATTTTTCAGAACCGCTTGTATTTCCTTCGATTCCCTATATGTCGAGAAAAATAGTTCATCTTGTGCCAAGAATTGTTGGAAGGCATTTTGAATTTATATATTTGTCTGATTAAAATTCTATGAGTTTATATTAATCTGAGATTGATATTTTATTGTACTATTTGCAATCTACATGAATAGGTTTTGCGTTGCAGTTATTCAAATAAATTAATATTAATTTAAAGCCGGCATGTCGAGCAATAATTAACAATTTATTATTTATAGTTCGGTTCAGAAACTAATTAAAAATAGGTTTGTTTTAATCGGGCATTACAAATTTATTGTACAAATTTAGTTGTTTTAAAATTTGTTGCTTGTTATTGGGAAACGCGATTAATTAATTAGGCAAAAACCGCTGAATAAATATTATTTAATTGCTACGCGGATATTTTAAGCAAAAAATTATTAAATAATAAATTATCATATTATTGTCGTATTAATTGTAACTTCAAACCATTATGGATTTTCCTTTATTTGTCATTACTACCGGTTGTCGCTTTTGTCACGAACCAAATTGCAAAAAGTCCTGTTTTTGTATTTTATTTTTTTGTCCTTCTCCAAAGAGATTAAAATTGATAGTCAGTTTTGAAACATTCATTCATTCAAAAATAAGCAGAATACGAAATGCGATATTGGAGTTCTGGCATATTCTGCAGAGCCACCCCCCACTACTTTTTAGGGGGTGATAATTTTTTTTAAATGCAATCGAAAAAAAAGAATGGTTTAAGAAAATGTATTTTTGATATCTTTTCATGTAAAAGGGGGTTTAAAATATGCGTCTTTAATCAAACAGCTATATGGGTCCAACACCCAGTTATGTTATCCAAGTTATCCAAAATGCCCTTAAACGTTATCGAATTAAGTGTGGTTTTCACAATGTGACGTACAATTTTTAAAAAATGAGTTTTTTTTTTTAATTATTGACTTAAATCAAAAACTTGTTAGGTCAAAGCTTGTAGAGATTGATTTCCTTTAACTTAATGTAAAGCCTAGCTTCTCAGCTTTTACTTGTAGCTGTCTAGGGATACTTTAATTTGGAATTTTTACAAAAATCAATGTTTGTGTCATATAAAATCCAGTTTTTCTTCAAAAAACAGTGAGATAAGAAAAAAATCAATAAGTCAATCAATAATAGGCAATAAAATTTTCAACTCATTGAATAAATCTCAGCTTCACAGCTACAGCAGTGTATCTTTGGGTATTTCTTAAAATTAACAATTTTTGTTTAACATAGGGAAAAAATAATTTTTAGGGCGTTTTTTTATATGACTGGCTATACTATGTGTGGTTTCACCAATTCCGTAGTATCCCATGTTAGGTGAAAGAGAATATTTGAAAATAATTTTTTAAGCAAATAACTCTGCACTGGAAGAAGTGTCTTTTGGCTGCCATCTTCAGAAATGTATGTCAAAATCGAAATGTTAAATATGTCGGCTGCTCTGATCTCTTTTCATTAGTTTTATCCCCAGTGGCGCACCCAGAAGTTTTTCTCGGGGGGAGGCAGAACCCAATTGTTTTAAAAAAAAAAGTAGAATTTTAATTGAACCATATATATAAAAAAGTTAATAGTACAAAAAAATTAGTATATCAGTATCTCAGTAGAGTAAAATTCTTCGTTTTGTTTTTCACATTTTGTAAAAAAACTTCAGAACTGCTAATCCGTTTAATCTGTCTTCTCCGTTAGCGTTTCGCAAATATGATTTTAAATATTTTAAATTTGAAGATATAGGCTTAGATGTGGCAGTCGTAATTGGCAAAGTTTATGTTGTTTATTTTTACCGTATTATTACCCGAGCAACAAGCATTTGTTTGAAAATTCTTCAAGGAACTTATTATAAAAACTGTGAAGTTCCAAAAAACATATGTTGTGACAAAATCTTGCGTGTGATCCGGAAAAAGGCATTAAAAATTTTGAATTATTTTCCGGTGCCTTAATAGTAGTCTTAATAACTAGTGGCTAAAATAGTGCTTTTTTTACAAGCGTTGGTTTAAATAACGAGCACAGCGAGGTATTTAAAAACGCAAATAAAAAAAATCACAGTTTAACCGCGAGTTGCTAAAACTATTTTTTTAATAAGTTTATCAAAAAATCCACGAAAAACAGGAAAATACTTTTAAAAATCTCGAGCGAAGAGCACTTCTAGCAACACACCATCTTTACACAAGAAATCAAGGCGGCTGGTAAATAAAATAACAATCGTTTCCATAGCGATGTGCCTTGTTACTCGGTGACGTTCATTGTTGCGACATTTTAATCTTTGACAGTTTGATATTTTGACGATGTTTTTAAATGATTTCTTTGTAAATACTTGGTGAAAACTAGTGGAAATGGCTTAATGTTTAGGCAAGAATAATTAATTTTTTCAATCTTACTATATTCCGCTATTTCTCTTTAATTTTGGGAAAAAAACGGACAAATCTTTTTTTGCACCCGTGATCAAAAAAAGTTTTTTTGCATCGGTAACCAAAAAAGCCATGCTTTAGTTATCTGCAGACAGTTACTAAAATCATGTTTTTGATGAAGGTGTAAAAAAATCGATAGCTTGATTATCTAAAAACGTCTCTAATAACCATTCGTTAGGGTTGTTGTTGCGGTAGTCTCTCTCTATATATATATATATATATATATATATATATATATATATATTCAGCTGCTAAAAATATTTTGGAAAATATTGTCTGCCTTTTCTCTTATTTTTTTTTACGTAATCAGCCACATCATCAGCCAAATTTGATACATTACACAGATTTAAATTGATGTTTTGTAGAATCTTGCTTAACGGTAGCGTATACGTGTACAACCTTTTTGAAAAAATTAGTGCGAGAACAAATTTGGGTATTTTAATTGCGGCCAGTAATCCAGATGCCTCATTGGAAGTATTCCGGTCAGGCCATTGTTCTATTGCCTCCAAAGATGCCACCGATGCTTTATACAACTCCTCAAATACTAAAAGATAAGAAAAACGATAAGCTTTCTCGACGGCTCCCCCGAAGCTGCAAAAAATAAATTTCAATCAGTTTAACATTTAAAAAAATCTCGGTGGGAGTGGGTCGGACCCCCTGGACCCCTCCCTGGGCGCGCCCCTGATATCCAACAAGAAAAAAATTCTCCGATTAAGCTTTAATCATGATTAAAACTAATCAGAGTTTAAAATGAGTCTTACGAAATAAAGTTTTAACCTAATACATCACATTCCAAACACCGATTAGTATTTAGTCATGATTAAAGCCCAATCGGGGTATTTTTCCATTAATATCGCATTTTTTCTTCACAAGATACATGAAAACAAGCTAATATTTCAGAAGCAGTACAGACAATTTAAAATATAATGCAAATTTGAGATCAGTGCATCCGATTTAGTGTAAAAAGTCATATCACATGCCTATAATCAACATTTCGATTTTGACATGTAGTTCTCAAAATGGCGACAAGTGATATTTTTTTATGCCAACATTTGATAATATAATCTTTTCCTTTCCGGTATGGTGACACCAAACATAGAAAAATCTACAGAACCGTATCCACAAAAGCTAGGTATAGCTCTGTGGTACCCCTTTTAAAAGATAATTATATTTGCTATTGGGAAATCAATTTAACCGTGGCGACCTGATTTTTTTGCAAAACTTTACGTCATTGCATTTGTTTTCCATGGCAACGCGGAGAGTTTATTTATTTTTGTCCACATTGGGACACCAGAGCTTTTCTTGCACCGGGTCAAAAATTTGGGGATAGTTGACTTATTTTGATTTCGCATTCCGCGCCGCTAAAGCACATAAGATTTTTTTACTTTCACCTCCATGTAACTCATCATGCGTTGCTGTAGCCCGAACTTGCCTTGCATCATCATTACCGCCGCTGTACGGTACCACCGCGCAAATAAACCTTTAGGTCCATGTGACTGCTTGTTTATTTTTCAGACAAAAACAATAAGTTTTGCTATTTGTGCCTCGGTTTTTGCTAATGTAGTACATTATTTGCCTCTTGGTGTGCTTAGAGACACCGAAAATATGCAATGGATCAAGAAAAAATAAAAGGAAGCAAATTCTTAAGGTAAGACCTCGGGTTGACTATACATTTTTTGAATAAGTATTGTTGTCTTTATAAGGGTTTTTCCTTGGAAGGTAGTTATGCACTATACGGTTTTCTGCTATTTTTTATGAAAAATTCTTTATGGGGGCACCTACTAGGGTCCCTAGGGCCCCAAATCCGGTTGCACCCGATTTTTTTTTAAAGAGAAAAAAGGGTGCCTGGAGGGGGGTTGTAATGTGTTTTTTTCATAGTTTTGGGTTGGGTTGGATTAGTTTGGGTTGGACTGTGTTGGATTGGGTTGTTTTGAAGAAAAAAAATTTAAAAAAAAACAACGGGCGCAGGCGGATTTGGGTTCCTAGGGACCCTAGTAGGTGCCCACATAAAGAATTTTGGTAATTATGCAGTATACGGTTTTCTGCCATTTTTGATGTTTTTTGAGAAATTCTTTATGGGGGCACCTTCTAGGGTCCCTAGGACCCCAAATCCGTCTGCGCCGTTTGGTTTTTTTTTGTTTTTTTTAAATTTTTTTTCACTAAAACAAACCAAACCAACACAGTCCAAACCAACCTAATCCAAACCAACCCAAAACAATTAAAAAAACACTTTACAACCCCCCCTGGGCACCCTTTTTTCTCGTTAAAAAAAAAAAAAAAAAAAAACGGGCGCAGGCGGATTTGGGGTCCTAGGGACCCTAGAAGGTGCCTCCATGAAGAATTTTTTTAACAACAGATTTTTTTAAAGACTAGGGTTTAGTATTTTCTTTAGGTTAGAAGAAATGCACTAAAGTATTTATAACGACCCTAAATGGGCCAACACTGTTCTTAACTAAAACAACCAGTTAACTCATTTTCATTTTAGTATCCTTTGGCCTATGATCAACGCCATATTGACACCAAACTGACAGAAAATCTATGTTTTACTTGTCAATTTGGTTATAAAAATGGCAGCCACAGTAGGCTAAAGGGCACTGAGGCAGTAGGATTTAACTGACCTTTTAGTTGAGAATGGTGTTAAATGGGCTTTTGTGTGATAAACCGCTTCCAAATAAAATCGATTTAGTGCTTAAATCGCTTTTAGTGATGTTTATATGACAACATTTTCAAACCATCCTTATATAAAAGCGCTTTGCCTATATAAACAAAGTAAGTGTTCCGTAAGCCACAAGCGGTATGCAGTAAGAGCAGCATGCATTTGTTATTGTTTATTTTCCTTGCATCTTACCTCATACCACTTGCCTTACAGAACTCTAAATACGCCTTTATTCCTCTGCAAAACAAGTTATTTTATGTAGGTACCTATATATAATAAGTATGTTTTTCCTTTTTGAAGGGTGGACTACTCAGTTGACTACCACTAACATATGTGGAATTAGGTACCATGCAAATTAATAGTCCCACAGCCCATAACTTAAACTGTTAAGACCTTGCCAGACTTTGCATAATATTTATTCTTTATGTCCACTCAGATGACATTTTAAACATATATATTCTTAAATTTGTAACTTTTTTAACAAGAAATGGACAAACATTTTGTCAAAAAAATATATTTTGTCATTAAGCCCTTTTTGATAATATCGAAAAGTTAAATTAAGCTCCTCACAGCTGATTTTTCAAGGATTGCTTTATAAGTATTTAAAACACATGGTCACATTATCTAATTTAAACATTTCCGAGAAATTCTGTTGAAAGGACCTTAACTTAAGGGCTCAGTTAAGGGTTAAGTTTGGAGGGGTCCCTAAAAATACCCCTTAGAACATCTTAAAGAACACATACAAAGTCTCAACGGTGAGGTAGTCATAAATTTTCATAGGCCTGGGCTCACGGACTATAATGAATATATTAGGTAAAGAATAAAAACATTATACAAAAAAATAGTGAGGCACATTTTGCTCACTTTGGCTCATTTACTTATTTCTAAGTTTTCTCTACAGTAAAGCTAGAGAAAGTCCAGTTTTTAATACCTACCTCTATGCACTTTTTAAGAGTTGAAAATTAAATTAGGACCTGAATATTTTTGTAAATTTAAGGTGTCCAAGATAAGGGACCGAGAGGTGAGGTGAGCGAAATTCCCCTCACGTTTGTTCAAGAATAAGCATACTGGCCTGAGGAAACTGTCTAGGAGGGAGGGTTCCTGAAAATACTAATAAGAAGGCTGCTCCACCTGGCAAAAAAACAACTATGTGAACAGTAGAAAAGAATATGCAATGAGGAATACAATAAGCCTTGCAATAAGCAAACTAGCTGGAGTGTCAGGGATTTCTTAAATCATGCCTTATTGTAGGAAAGAAATCTATCAAGATGGAATGACACTGCTTTTCTTGTCTTCAAGGTATATATATAAAATTCAAAATTAAAATTCTTATTGTAACAATTTTAATCAGTCAGAGTATGTATGGAACTGAAAAACCGAGAAAAGTTGAGAAATTTATTCTTTGAAAAGGTCAGGAAATTTGACAAAAAAATATACAAAAACAAAGAAAATATGGAAGTCCATCGGGAAAAAATTGATTTAAAAACAAATTAGAATCATGAAATTTGTCAAAATAAAATTTTGCAGCTGTTTTCTTTTATACAAAATTCTTGAAAAAATTATGATAAGTTTTTTACAAATTGTTAGGAAAAACTGGGAGACATCAGAGAATCCAATTAAAGGTTTTCTGTACAAACTCTGTTATTGACCTTATGTACTGATGCCTTTCTCATTTAAATCCCTTACCCAAAATTGTTACTTCTTGTGCAAACCCAAAAATAAATAATTCAAATAAAATCTAAAAACTTAATATTTAATATGCTTGCACACACAGAAATACTACCTATTTATTTTTGTTGGCATATAGGTAGGTACGAAATGTAATGTTACATCTCTTGCTATCTTTTATGTAAGCTTGTGTTTTCTGTTAGTGAATCATTTATTGTGTAAAAATTTGAAATGTGTAGCTTCTGAAAGAGATACCTACAGGTCCAAAAATCTCTAATTTCCTGATAAAAGATCCGTTAACTAAAACTCTAATTACCAATGCCCAATGTAGTTAAAAATGCATAAGATAAGGTTGCGGCAAAGATAAGGTTGCAGAAATACTTTCTCTTTTTTGGAGTTCTGTTTTGGTTGTAAGTGAACATTTATTAAAGCACTCCTTACTAGTACTAAAAAAAGCGTTGTAGCTAAATTAGACAAATGTTTACCTCCAATTTTTTTTATTTTCAGATTTTGGAATTTAGGCAAGAAAACTACCAGAATGAACAATACAATTTTTATACATTTTAGTTATTCAAAGGAACAATAACAACTATATGGGTAGAATACTATAGCATTTTTGTGTCGTAGAAATATTTTTAGGAATTTTAATTAACTATACATAATAAAATTTTAAAAAATATGCTGAAAAATTACATTTTTATATATACACCTCATTCCAAATTCTCCGGACCCATTTCAATATGGCGGCTGATAATTAAACACAGAAGCTAAATGGAACTGTCATTGTCAGTGTCAAAAAACTGGTCTGCAGCAATTTGGAATGGAGTGTAATAAATATTTCAATGTAAAACATAATTAAATGTATTTGATGTTTAGAATGTGACACCCTCCTATTAACACATTGCCCATGCCCACATGTGGGCATTTCTGTTTTACGTCTCAGGACCGCGTGCCTCAAAAATACTTATTAATAATCATTTAAATTAAATCTAACTTAAAAAAGAAAAGAATAACATGTTATTTTTTCCTTCTTTGGAACCGCAAACTAGTAGCTGTAGTTTCAAATATCAGGCTTCATGTGGTTAGGTTCTGAAATTAAAAAAAAAAAGTATAAGTGTATGAACTGAAAAAAATATTTTCTTTAGAGAAAACAACAAAATTGAAGAAAGAGCTTGATAACAGATATTTTTTTACTGATTTTGGGGAACTTGAATCCAGATATTCAAGGTGGTGACCATTTTTTAAAAATCACTAATAAAAAGAATAAAACCAAATATAGGCATCTGATACATCAATTCAGGGGTTTTTGCCTTCCTGTAATCTATTTATTTATTTAAAAAAATGTTTACTGTTAAATCTGTGCTTAGAATCCTTATGGTGCCTATATTATGTTTTATTTTTTGAAGTTCTCCCAAAGGAGCCAGAGTTTCATCACTTAGATTTGTAAAATAGACCCCCTTAGCTACCAAAATCCGTCAAAAAAACCTTTATTATCAAGCGCTCCCTTCAAACATGGAAAAAAGCCCATTAACACCTTGACTTATGCTTGAAATAATTCAAATTCATGTTCAACGAAAACATAACAAAGGGATTTTTGAGTATTTAGTAGTCTAGAAATTACTTTTTAATATATTTTTTTCCATAAACAGGCTTTTTGGGGGTGACTTGAGGAATATGAGTTTTTCCAGGAGAAATTATATAAAAAAAGTGGCTCGAATGACATCTTATTTAGAAGATTGTTTAAATTGCTTTACAAACATGCAAGATATTAAGTTTAAATTTGTCAAGAAGCAACAAATAAACAATTTCTTGCACAAAAGTCAGGAAAAAACGTTGGTTTTAAAGTTACATTTTTTATAATAAAAAAGGAATAACATTTCATGATTTTTTTCTGATTGTTTTCTCAAACATACCATCCAAATAAGCCTACTTTTATTCTTTAAATTTTGGTGGTCAAACTGATCCGCTGAAAAGGTTCAAACCTTTTCTTCATTCCATACCAAATTTAAAAGCAAATATCTTAAACACCAGTCATCCTAGCTTTTTAAAATTTTGACATAATTAATAGTAAAGACGTTTACAAGACCTTTCCCTTTTTAAATTCCAGAGATAAAAATTACCCTATGAAATTTCCAACACAGCCAAAAAGTATCTGTGAGTGTCCCCCTTCAAAATTGTTCTCTGTTTTGTTCTTTGTGTATAGTTTTTCTGTTTTTCCTAATGGAATTGAAATAGATGACGGGAGGCTCAAAATATGTCCAGAAATAGGTACAGGAAATTTGCAATAAAAAATAAGAGTTAAATTAATTTTTGATATCGGATCTAGACTATAATAAATTTTGTTTATTTAAGGAAGTTTTACCAAATATAATTGAAATCAGAAGCAAAAACTTACTTTGAGTTTATAGATTATTATTCTTTGTTTGGTGCTGACTCTATAGAACCATCTTGTTTTGCTATACATTTTAGTTGGCAAAATATCCACCGCTCTGTATGTTTGGGTACAAATTGTAGACTTTTTAATTTATAGATTATTATTCTTCTCTGGGTGGTGGCACTTTAGAATCTTCTTCTTTTTCATTTTAGGTAGTTGCCTAAATATCTACTGCTCCATATGTTTTGTTATTATATACAGCTCCTAAAAGAATAATAAAAATAACAAGAAATATTCTATCTCTAAATTTTGTTTCTATATTTTGCACTTTAGGCGAGGACAACCAATATTTCTTAAAAATTTTCTCTTGAGTGGCACGTTTATAAACTGTTTAAAAGATTTTTTGCATGCATGCATTGCATTGCATTCAACTTTCATAGAAGTGTTCACTAAACACCAGTTATGACATACACACATAGTATTTGATCCTGTGTATTTAATTTATTTGAAAGATGAATGAGCAACTATTTATATTTTAAAGAATTTTTCCTGATTAATATTCTCCAATTTTCAAGTCACTAACCTATTTTATTCAAAAAACAAGAGAGACTAAGGGCCGGTTTCTCAAAAGCGAGTTTGTGTTAACTCAAGCAACATAACCTAGTAAAAATCTTTAAAAATCAGGTTAAAATTAACTCTAGGATAACCAGGGCTTCAAGGTGAGGGTAAGTTACCTTACTTCAGGGTTAACCTAAAAAAAATATTGGCTTAAAAACAGCAAGAAAACTGGGATTTATAGCTCGCGAGTTACTGATAATCCGCTATTGAGAAACTGGCCCTAAGAATAACTTTTTATTAGTAAAATTTTCCACAGTATTATTTCATTCTGCTCACTTAATATATTAAGGCTGAACAGTATTAGTGTAGTAAACAGTTTTCTTTAGATACCTATTTAGCACCTACCTTAGCCCCTAGGAAGTTCAAATTTACCAGTGATGAAACTTTTTTCATTTTTTTAAACTAAAGAGGGAACTAAACCACCCAAATCCTGAACTCAAACCAACCCAGCACTTTTTAGCAATTCCAGCGGTCATAAATTTTAACTTTAGGGACCCTAGTCAGTGCCTACATACAAGATATTTTTGATAAAAAAAACCGAGTAAAATACTAAAATAAAAAAAACCCATTTACTGCAGAACTACTTGCTAAAAAAACGCTACCCAACTACATATTAAAGTAAGTGGGTTTAGTGTTTAAGGTTGCATTTACAAGTGCATTTATAATTGAATTTGAAACACTCCTGCTAGCTGTTACCACTGATTTAAGGACAACAGGTTAACTTAAAAAGCATGCAGATTTAAAAATCGGCTGCTGACGCTAAACGAAATAATCATATTCTATTTTAAACAGGAGCATCAAGGACTAGCAAGAGTCTCTTCAACCTCTAAATGGAGCTTTACTGACCTGTTTTGTTAATACTCAAGTATCCGTGTGTTTTTGAAACTGCTGTTGGGATCTAAAATATATCCTTAGGCCTCTAAGATTTCACTAGTAAACTTGCACATAACTTATGCCGCAATAATTTAAATTAAAAAAAAATTGAATCAAAATAAAAACAAAATTATGTGAAGTTATGGGAATGTTTCTAGGCGAATTCCTAGTAATTCCAGCGAGCCAGTAAAGTTCTCTTGGTTCTTTGATAAACTCGCGGTAATGTTCGTGCAGCGCTAGGCCATTTCATAGGGCCATTTTCGGCGGGCGACCGCACAGGCGGAGTGGTTTCATATTCGTTTTTGAAAAAATATTTTTGAAAGATAAACATAACCTCGAATGGTTTTCTGTCAGAAAACGTAAAAATACCCTTCTGCCTACTGTGGGCCTTGTTGACAAAAGACCTGCAGTTGCCATGGTATCGGGGGCTTTAGGATAGTTGGGGGCTTTAGGTTAGGGGGCGCTTTACTTATTTTGATTTCCCAATCAGATAAAAGCCCTAAAAATTATTTTTTCCCTGCACAGAAAAAAGGTTTAATTGGGCCAAATAAATATTTTTTTTCTATGGCCCAAGCAAGTATTTATTTGAATCAAATAAATATTCATTTCTGTCAGGCTAGATTTATATGACCTAAATAAATATTTGTTTGGACCGTGGAAAACAAATATTTATTTGGCTCAATTAAATATTTTCTCTGTGTTTAAAAAATTCTGTGTTTGGTGAAGAACGTATTTTTTATTCCCTTTTACATATGCAATACAATAATATATAAAAAAAGAGTAAAGGGGTCGAACTTTATTTTAAACTGTAAAAAATAATGTAGTAAAAAAACACATTTTTTTTCATGGCGCATTTTTAAAAAAATTCCCAATACTCAACCTCGATGTAGCAGAGCGGTACTATCTTCCCATCTCCGATTACGTTTAAAAGTGGATTATAGGGAGTTTTGCGGTCGATAATAACACATTTTCAGTGGGATATCCAAAATTATGAAGTTGATAGCTCCTCAAGAGCGGAGGGTACCTTCTAAGTATCTCCGATTTCATTCAATATAGAGATTTTTGGCGTCTAGGATTGTGAATTTTTATCAGACAAAACCAAATGGGACTGCCGGCAAAATAGGTACGCGAAGCCAACAAGTTGCCAGTAGCGCATAGCGGCGCTGCAATCGTCTGTCATTTACATCTGATATTGTACATTTCTATGGGTATTTGAAACCAATTTAATCAAATGAAATTACTTTTATTTCAGATTAGACTATAACAAAAGAAGAAGAATCTAAGAAGTTTAAAATGTTTTTCTTAATTTAAAGCCGATTTACAATATAGTGCAAACCAATTCGGCCACTTAGCCTCACTTTTTGACCATTTTTGACAGTGAAAATTCGAGAATAGTGTAATTATTTTTGTTCGGAAAAATCAGTAGAAAATATTGTTTTGTTAAAGAAATTCGATTCTTTGAGTTTTGTCGATGTCTCTATGGTCGCCTTTCTCGAAAGAAACAATTATTGGTAAGTTATTATGGTAAGGATGGTGAAGTAATTTAAGAAGAGGTTACCTATTATTGGCAAAACAAAGGTCCATTTATAATGTGTTTTTGCTACTTTCAGCGGCCGTTTTTAGTCAAGTTTTCTTTTATGTCTCTTTGGAGTAGCTGCTTATGTGAGATTTCTAACCCTTTAAGGCTTGGTTTATGCAACATTCTTAATGCTTAATTTTTCATCTTGTTCTTGTTCTACCATACTATGCTGGAAGAAGATAGAGGTAAAAAATTAAGCACTAAATTTAAGAACTGTGCATTATGTTGTTGGGTAAACCCGCCTTAACATAAATTAAAATGAATTTTATGCATCCAACACATAAATTTAATGCATGTATATATATATATATATATATACTCCCATATTATAATTCCTAGAAGAAAAATGCTATTTTTCAAAAAAATAAAAAATTTTAAGAAAAGGCCGATATATTCCTGACTTAGTTAAAAGGGAAACATGGAACTTTTTCAATTTAAAAATGTTTTTAAACTTGGTCGGTTTTAGAGGCCGATATATTCCTGACTTAGTTAAAAGGGAAACATGGAACTTTTTCAATTTAAAAATGTTTTTAAACTTGGTCGGTTTTACTAGTATGAAAATATATATATATGATAAAATATCCCTGGACTTTTATGTTGTAGTTCTTCTAATTATGCTAATTATTCTTTGCCTTTTATTCAGATCACTGCAACAAATGTCTAGACCAAGGCCTAGACAAATGATATACGAAAATCAAACTGCTCAAAAAAAATTATTGTTTTCCTGTGGGAAAAAAGCTAAGAAAATAAAAACCACATCCTTTGTCAAAAGCCCTCTTGCACTTCTACTAGACAGCGGTCTTGATATTTTTAGATATGGTTGTGATTTTCCCTGAAAGATAGGATGGAATAGGCCAAATTCTCTTTTTGTAGGTATTTTTTATTAATAACTTTTTTTGTGTTGTTTGTTGTGTTTTGTTAAAAGATCATGATATATTTTATTCAAATTTGATTTTCTTTTAGATTGTGTGTTTGTTTACTGTTTGTAAGTATTTTACAAATTCTGTGACTACCGCTAACCTATTTTTTTTAATCCTTCCAGGAAACTGGCAGACCAACCCCAATTTATTGCCACTGCTTCTAAATATCCAGCTGAACTCTCCTAAGATGGGATAGCCAAAATGAAGACCAAATATTGATAGTAAGTGGTAGTTTTGTAAATATGTAAATGACACCAACTAAAATTGTCAATATCGGGTAACCAATTCATAAAGTTTTTAGTTTAGGTTTAAAAAAGTACTTGTGATCTCTCTCTACCAATATCTAAAAAAGGCTTTTTTAAAATTTTATTTGAAATTTTGTTTTATACTGTCTTGAACACACAATTTAATAATACTTTGCTAGACTCAAACCCTGTGAAACGAGTTTATAAGTGACATTTTTGAATAAGTCAGTTTTGACCAACACCGTTCTCGACTAAAAAGCCAGTTAACTCATTTTCGTTTTAGTATCCTTTGGCCTATGATCGGTGCCATATTGACACCAAACTGATAGAAAATCCATGTTTTACTTATCAATTTGGTTATAAAAATGGCAGCCACAGTAGGCTAAAGTGCACTGAGGCGGTAGGAGTTAACAGGCTTTTTAGTTTAGAATGGTGTTGTTTTGACAAGTAATTTAAAACCTTTTACTGTCAGAAAGACAAACGAAATTTTATATTGTACTTAAAACAGTATGAAATAAAAAGTCTTACGATATAAAGACGGGAACTATTAAAGCACTTGTATATAGAAATTCCAGATTAAGCTTTTCCCATTGCATTATCTGCAAATATGTACTTAAATAATAACTCAACTTCCGACCTTGTAACGTAAAAATAATTTTTTCGCACTTCAGGGACTAAAGTAAAAAGTAACATAAACATGAGTTAAACTCAGAAAGATTATGATATTTTGTAGGCTAGTATAATTAAATTTTTTTTGCTAACAATTTTAATAAGAATAGGACCCAAAAGTGCGAAAAATAATATGTAAACGTCTAGACTAAAGTGTCTTTTTATCCCTCGACGGACTGTATCCCTTCCTTCGGTCAAGGTACAAACTTTTCGCATTGGGATAAAAAGTTACAATTTAGTCCCTTGGTAAATAAAATCTATATGTTTGTGGCGGATTCATAATGTCGAAACTACTTTTTTTGGGTTTTCGCCACTAAGTTAAGGAAATTTTTTCAAAAATATGTTAAAACCCACTGCGTAAATTCCTAAAGAAAAAAATTTGTTCGTTTGTCAGTGGTTTTTCTTTAGGAATTTACGCAGTGGGTTTTAACATATTTTTGAAAAAATTTCCTTAACTTAGTGGCGAAAAACCCAAAAAAAGTAGTTTCGACATTAGTCCCTTGGTGTACAATATACCATTGTTATCAGGTAACAAGTAGGATTTATTTATTGTTTGTTGCTAATCTATTAAAAAATATCAATAGATCCCCAATAGAAAACTGGTAGGTTAAAACTGGTTAGAAATTAAAAGATGACTCCCAAAATATCCCGAAGTTAAGTAGAAACAGCTTATTAATTATTAAAGAATGGTACGCTAATAATAATGTATGGAATGCTTTATTTTAACTATTAAAATAAAATCTTTCGTTGTTATATAAAGGACCATTTACTCAAATTTTGATGCATAATGTGTTTCTTTTTGATTTCAAAAATACCAAACTTGTATTAAACACATTATGCTTTAAAATTTGAGTAAATGCGCCTTTAAATGCGTACCATGCCAAAAAACTTAAATTTAAAAATCCCGCGTGCTGTGTAGTTGTGTTAGTAGCCACAGGCGTCGCCACTATCAAGGGGGCCAAAGTTTACCATAGAATGAAGCTCTCTTCTTTTTGATATTCTCTATAATTTTGTCAGATTTTACACAAAATTAATATAACCACACGGCTTTTGATGGAAGTTTCACTAATGCATTCTTTGTACTCCATAGCTTTGAATGTTTTAACAAAAATTTCATAAAATTCGCAAAGCGTTGTCCTACAAAACAATCCTCGCATACTATAGAATAGGCAATTTATGTATACATTTTCTGAATAGAGAAAAAAATGAAAACCCAATTTTTTTTTTCATGAGCAAGCTTAGGAAGGTCCACCGTTTAACATACTAAAAGTACCCATTCCTACCTTCTCGGGAACTGTCATTTCTAACCTCCAAAAAACTCCAAAAAAGAGTTGGATAACTCCTAAACGGTGACAGACTGTCAAAACTGACAAATGGGAAAAATGTTGCAAATTTAATTCTCTATCAATAATAATTCTATTAGAAATGTGATGCTCGTAGGTTCAAAAATCTTGATGAAAATGCTAAAAAGAGTAATGCAAAAAATTGTTCAAATTGCCATCATTTTTGCTTGGGTTTTTTTTTAATTTTTCTGGTAGAAGGAGTAGTTTAAGCTATAGTGATTGATAGAAAATTAAATTTTCCGCATTTTTCCTACTTGACACTTTTGGCAGTTTGTCATCGTTTAGGAGTTATCCAAGAAAAACATTTTTGGAGGTTAGAAATGACAAGGGGGTAGGAGGGGGAGGAATGGGGACTTTTAGTATGTTAAATGGTGGACCTTCCTAAGCCTGTTAACAAAAAAATTTTGGGTTCTAATTTTTTCCCCTATTTTTCCTATGTAGCTTAGACTACTATACCAGCTTGAAAACTTCAAGGTGCCACACGATTTTCTGTCATATTATTAAATAGGCGCTTTTTTCATGCATTTTTTAAAACATTTCAAAAATGTATACGGGGACTCTAGTATGGCCCACCCTGCTAAACTCCAAAACTGTGGTAACGGCCTATTATAACAACTTGTTGGTACATCCCGTCCAATTTGATGCAATTTGGATATGACATATTTAAAATATGTTTAGAAACATCAAATATTCACAGAGGATAATAAATGATCCCCTTTTGGAGTAGTCAGAAGTGATTGATCGTGGCTCGTAAACAACGAAAGCCTTTGATCTTTCGCTTAGGTGCTGAGAAAATATGATGGCGGCCCACTATGTGCACGACAGGCCATTAACATCTGACTTTCGCTCAATTGAGCAAGATGGATTTAAATGTAAATAAAGAATATGTTTATTCTATTTTCTGTAGGATATTTACGGAAAAAAGTGAATGAAATGTTTAGACGAGATTAATTAAGAGCCAGGACCCCTAGGGCAAATCGTATTGTGGAAATCATGGCCAAACAAAAAGTGCTAGAATGCTCAAATTTTGCACACATACTAATTATGTGACTTCCAATTACGCTACAGAGCCCAATGTGCCAAATCTTAATTTTTGAATTAATTTTTTTTTTTTAAAGTTTTTTTTTTAATATTCTTCATTTGGCTATAATTTCCATGAAACGAAAATTGCTATTTTGCACAACCACTTTTAAGGTATCTAAAAAACTGAATTTCGATTTTATTTTCTAGATGTAAAACTTTAATTTTGAAGTGATTTCTTATTTCAAACCCACTTGGTTTGTCTACACTTTTATTTAAATCATAAACAAAAATAAATAAAACCCAGATTATCAGTTTACGTGGCTGGAAACTTTGTGAATAAAGTATCCTTATTTCTGAAGGTGTTGCCAATCTGGCAGACATTTTCAGAGTGACTTTGTTAGTGATGGGTAAAATAACCTAAATGTTAATTTTTAAAATAAACGTTGCCATATTGTGGTTAAGCTATATAATGGGATTCCCTTCTCTTAAAGATCTAGTTTTTAATTTTTTTCTTAATTAAAAAAGGAAGCTTTCATTACTAAAGCTATCATAACTAAAAAACTATTTCATTAAAAATCAAAAAAGAAAAGAAAAACCTCCAAATCAGTTACATCAACCGAAAAGAATGTAAAAACAAAAGATCAAAAGATCTTGGGTGGAATAACGAAAATTCAAACCTGGATGAGCATCCCACAAGGAACCCACAAAGAATCAAAGCGAAAAGAGAAATGATTAAACGATGTTTCGCTCTGGGTAACTAGTGTGAGCACGTCAGTGGTTCCACTGTTCACCCTCTCCATTCATCATTAAACACCATCATACACTTTGATTTCCAACTTTGAATCACTCACAAATAGGCATCGTTCCGCATTGGCACTTATCCAAGTTACCTGATACGGATTCGTCCTGGTGGGTTAATATTTCCAATAGAATTCTGCTCCTAAGGCAATTAAACATCAAAAAAGAAGTTAAAAAAACATCCAAATCAGCTACATCAACCCAAAAGAATCTAATAACAAAAGATCAAGAGATTTGAAATGGTTAAACGATGTTTCGCTCTGGGTAACCAGCGTGAGCTACATCATTAAACACCATCATACACTTTGATTTCCAACTTTGAATGCCTTAGGAGCATAATCCTAATGGAAATATTAACATGCCAGGATGAATCCGTATCAGGTAACTTGGATACGTACCAGTACGAAAATATGCCTATTTGTAAGTGATTCAAAGTTGGAAATCAAAGTGTATGATGGTGTTTAATCATGTATGGGCAGGGTGACCAGTGGAACCACGGACGAGCTCACGCTGGTTACCCAGAGCGAAACATCGTTTAATAATTTTTCTTTTCGCTTTGGTTCTTTGTGTGTTCCTTGTGGGATGCTCATCCAGGTTTGAATTTTCGTTATTTCCACCCAAGATCTTTTGATCTTTTGTTTTAAACTATTTCATTGTTGTCGAGTTTATGAACCTTTTTCGCCTAATTCCAAGATTATTGAAAATATAGCACCTTCCAAGATATGTGGCTAGATCTGTGATGCTTCAGGATGAATTTGAATAAAAAATGCGCTTTTTTTATTACTTAATCTAAAAAAACTGTTAATCAAATTTGTATCTAATTTTGTACGGTGAAAGTTTAAAGCATTATCCCGGAATAATTTCACGGATTTTGCGTAATTTTAAGTTTTTAACATAATTTTACGTATCCGAAAAATGTTTAAGTCATGATAGAAATTATCAAATATTTTAAAAAACTGTGGGGGATACCATAAGCCTCCGCTGTGCAAAATTTTGTGAATTTTTGATGTCAAGTTTATCTGTTTAAGTAAACGAACTGTTTTTAGAATTCAAATTAACTCTTAAAATGTATTTTTTTAAAATTTGACTTTAACCATTCTGAAATACCAATTTGAATTTAACTTCACGCATATCTCAATCAGCCAAATGAGTCATATGTCAAAAATATTTTAAAATATTATCCATTCAAGAAGGAAATCGACTCTTTATTGAGCGACACACAGTTCGTGGAAGGTGGTATTTAAGTCTTAAAGAACAACCGTCTAGGGATGTGTCTGTGCCAGTATATGCCTGTTACATAGATTATGAGGAAGCTTTTAGTCGAATCGAACACGAAAATCTCATGAAATCTCTTAAAGGTGTGAGTTAGGATGGTCGAGATCTAAAGCTAATCACCAACATGAAAGTAAAAATAAAGGTGGAATGATAATATCCTATAAATAAAATGACCGCTACATATACTTGACATTTCTGCGCCTAAGTCAGTTGGTATTGACAAAAAACACTGAGGCTAATAATAAAAATGGTTATCGCACAGCACTTATGAAAGGTAAAAAACTAGTCATTCCGGTTGTATAACAGCACTGAACAAATTACAACACTAAATTTTTAGCAAAAACACGCAAAAAAGAAAACACTTAATTTTGAGTAAAAAAACAATGGAGAAACATCTTAGTAACTTTTGGTTTGGTTCAGACAAGTGTGTGGCTAATAAAAAAAGCAAGCAAATATATATCATGTTTAGAGGGGGACTTGAAACTCATCTAAAAATGATTGATGATGATGATTTTCTATTAACAAAAATTTAAAAAAACTAAATTTTAATATATTACAAAAAATCATGGCAAAACATACCATTTGCTAATTGTGGAAAAGACACATCAAAAAAAAAATAAGTCGAATCGATTGATGTGACTACGTTTTTTTAGGCTCATAACTGTCACCTACATAAGGCGGTCATTTTTGTGAAATATCTCAGGGGGTATTATCATTCCACCTTTATATTTACTTCCGTGATCTCCAACCTATACTGGAACGACACAACTTATTGTGTTCGCTGTTGTTTGATACTCACAGTAATTTATTTATTTATTTAATTTACTTTGGTGATCATAAGGGATACAACAATAAATACATAAAATAGATACAATAAATAATAATAAGTAAACTATTACATCATTATCTTTTAAAAAACAAAGCTTGCACAATTAATAAAAAACTAAGCAAGTCAGACAAAAATGTACCAAAATCATTATGTTCAACTGCTCGATTGCATAACTTTTGGAAGTTAAAAGTGTTGTGTTGAAAAAATGCTTCTGTTGATCTTAAATTGATTTGAGGTATATTAAGATAAACAGTAATTAAAATCTCTGGTAAATTGTAAATTGAATCAACTGTTTGGTATAAAAACATTACATCCGTTATTTTCCTTCTGTTGGAAAGGGTTAAGATCTTAAAATGATTAAGAGCCAGATCAATACCGTTTTCCTTGAGTTGATAACGATCCTTTTAGGATAAAAATTTTAATAATTTATTTTGAATACTTCCTAATCGAATGATATATGTCATATCTGGGGTTCCAGATAATGCTGCCAAAATTAAATTACCCAAAACCAAGATCTTATATAGACTGACTATCGTCTTAGTATTTGTGAAGTGTGCACATTTCTCAAGAACATAACCTAAAAGTCTAGAAGCGCTTGATGATATTAAATTTATATGTATGTCGAAAATCAGCTTTAAATCAATCATAATCCTTAGATCTCTTATATGATCGAACTTAGGAAGGCCGCGGGCCTGTGTTATTAATCTTATAATCAAAATTAATAATATGGTTGCTTCTAGTAAATGTTGTTTTGATCACAAAAACTGTTTAATCTGTCAAGATCACTTTGTACCTTCTGACAGTCTAAAAGACTCAGAATTCGCCTAAAACATTTTAAATCGTCAGCAAACTTAAGAAACTGACAATTCTAAAATCGCCGGGTCCAGACTATCTAACAAAACATGTTACATAACAAACAAGAGACAAAATTATCGATTTAATTTTTGGTTTTTTTACATTAATTACTTTCTTAATCCGGGTCCAGACTACGTAACAAAACACGCTATATAACTTGTTAGAGAATTTTAAATAGAAAAGTTGTATAACACGGTGTTGTACAAAATTTGGCTGGTTATATATGTCTCATGTTATCTATCAGATGTCTGTAAAGATCAAAGAAAGATATAAAACTTTGTTGTAAAACATGCCCTGACTTGTCTACGCTTGATAAGAAGTTGTTAAAATATTTCTCTTGCATCGACCTACACCTGCTGCTTCACAAGTTACACCAATTCATTCAATTAAAGCAGACACTGATACTCAATCATGCACAGGCACAGAAGGCAACAAAGAGGTTTATTTTATTATTATTGGAAATATCAATAATAAATTATTATTATTATCAGTAAATGAATAAAATGTTCAAAAAGTATACTTACTTTCATTTTGTCGCTTAAACATTCAATGAGAGCGTCACAAACTTTTGGAAAAATATTCGAAATACTCTGCTTAGAAAATTTGAATAGATAGCTTAAACTTTGGTAGGAATCTCTAGATGCTAAGAATCGCTTAACTGCTAATCTTTCTCTTAGTGGAATTGAATCTCGAAATGTTGTGTCCTGCCTGCCTATTTTGTGACCGATTTCATTTATAAGATATTCAAAATCATTCTTAAGAAGTTCTCAAAACTACCATCACATTTAATATCTCTTGTTGATGGGTCTATGTCATCTGTTTCAAGATCAGTTAAAAGAGCCGCACCACTATATTTTTCTCGAGCTTTTAATGATGGCTGCACCCAAAATCTTCGGTCACACTTAACACGTCGTCTACGCGTAATTATTACACAATCTACTGCTGCCATGATTGCATCCCCTATGTTTGACGCCATTTCACATACTCCTATCAGTCCTGCCAAAAAAAGTAATCATTCAAAAAACGTTAAACGTTTTTCCAAATTTTCACTTCCAATATCTCAAGAACTAGACATACAATATCGATAAAAGTTGCATATCTCTTAAATCATGATTAGTACTATCCAATGTCAAAGTTACATCAAATTTGGGTGAAGTCCATTTCTCCATGTATTTCGTATGGGGTTCTTTTTAGTTATAATACCTCGCCTTTGTATTTATTTTTGCCTGATAAAGACGATTTAGTATTATTATTTGACTTAGATCTTACTCGTGGTGATTCGCACTCCTTCTAAGTTAAAAGGGGAACTTTCAGTTATCCCAGACACTGGCGTCGCAGTTGAGAACTGATCTGGCAATGGACAGAGTTTGAAGGATGACCGCTTTTTGCATGTCTCCAATTACTTTTTCGGGTAAGTTGAGTTCTTTAATTTTTTCTTTAAGATTTTTAGGGATTAGTCCCGTGACTGATAGTATTATTGGGATTATGCAGACCCTTGTCATTTTCCATATGTTCCTAATTTCTTCTTTTAGCGGTTGGTATTTTCGGATCTTTTCCGCATACTTTTCTGCCAGATTATGGTTTCCTGGAACAGAGATGTCAATAAGGTACATTGTTTTTGCCCGCTTGTCTACCAGTACAATGTCAGGTCTATTGTGTGGTATTGTGTGGTCAGTTAGGATAGGTTTGTCCCACATGATTTTCCAGTTTTCATTTTCCTCAAGCTCATTTGGATTGTATTTGTAATACAGAGCTTTTTCTTTTTTCAGGTTCCGCATGAAGAGGAGTTCCTGGTGAACAATTCTAGCTGCCATATTATGCCTGTCGGTATAGGACGTAGGAGCCAGCATCGTGCAAGCACTCAGAATGTGGTCGATAGTCTCTGACGCTGCATTGCAGATCAGATCATTTGGCAAATTTTCTTTGATAATATATTTAGCATAGTTTTTAGTTTTTACCACTTGGTCCTGAATAGCTACTAGGAATCCTTCTGATTCAGGATGTAGGTAACCTTTGGTGGCCCAACGTAATGATTCTTTGTGATCAACATTTTCTTGGTGCAATTGATTATAGTATCTTCCATGTAGTTCTTTTTGTGTCCATTGATCTTTCCTTTGCTCATCGGTCATGGCTGTAGGTGCGTAGTTTAGGTCCTGTAAATTAAGGGGCGTTAAGTTTTTGTCCGCATCTGCAATTATGCGGTGCAAGGTGTTTTGCGATTTTGTTTTGGAAGAAATCTCGAATGTTTTGAATTTGTTTCATCCATTGCTGCTTAATATCTATCATTCCTCTTCCACCTTGTTCTCTAGATAGTGTAATCCTTTCTTTACAGGCCTTCGGGTGATGCATGCGACAGGAAGTTAGTGTGGTACGAATTTTCCTGTTTAGGTCTTCCAACTCTGTATTAGACTATTTAATAATGCCATAAGAATAGGTTAGGACTGTAATAGCAAATGTATTTATAACTTTTGTTAAATTTGTAGAGTTTAGCTTAGTTTTAGTCAGATTTTTTATGCGATCTTGGAATTCTTTTGTTAGTTTTTCTTTTACTTTTTTATGTTCTATTTTGAGTGTTTAAGCGATGCCGAGGTATTTATATGGCTGTGATATTGGGGAAATCTCTACCTGTTCCATTAGCTCCAGGTTTGGCATTTCTTGTAGTTGACCTTTAATGACCTTTACTGTAGCACATTTTTCCACACCAAAGGTCATGCCAATATCTTGACTCATGCTATGAACGAGATTGAGGATAGTTTTGAGTTGTTTCTCATATGAGGCGTAGCATTTAAGGTCGTCCATGTATAGTAGGTGTGCAAGTAAAATCTCTTCCTCTCTTCCTTTAATTTTTACTCCATATTTGGTTAGTTTAATCGCATTTGATAGCGGATTTAATACCAGACAAAACCATAGGGCACTAAGGAAATCCCCCTGAAAAATTCCCCGTTTGAGTGCAATCTTATCCCTATCTATTTGTTCAGATGAAATTCGAATTTTCAAAGTGGTTTTCCAATTTTTCATGGTGACTTCCAAGAATGCTGTTAGGGAAGGATGAATCTTGTAGAACTTGAGTACTTGCAATAGCCAAGAGTGAGGGATTGAGTCGAAGGCCTTTTTATAGTCAACGTAGCTCATGTATACATTGCGTTTTCCTTGCCGAATTTGTTCTGTTATGACTGAGTCAATAATCAGTTGTTCTTTACACCCCAGCACATTTCTTTTTGCTCCTTTTTGTTCTTCGCTAATTATTTTATTTTCTTCCAGGTGATCGTCGATTTTTCTACAGAGGATTCCCGAAAAGGTTTTATAAAGTGTCGGCAGGCAGGTTATTGGACGATACTGTGAGGGATCGTCAGTGGAATCACTCTTTGGGATCAGGTAAATAGTTCCTTCTGTTAGGAACCTGGGGAACGTGTTTGGGTGTATAAGGGCATTATTGAATGTCCGAACGAGGTGTGGATATACCGCTGTTAGTCATTTGTACCAGAAGTTTTGAATTTTATCAGCGCCTGGCGCTTTCCAATTCGCAGCTTTCTGGAGTGCGCACTTTAGATCTTCTTCAGTTATATATACTTCAGGCATTTCCTCAATATTTTGATATCTGTTAGCTTCTTGTATGATCCATGGTGCCTCTTTATGGATATATTCTTGTGACCAGATGCTAGTCCAGAATGCTTCTACTGCATCTGGGTCGGGCGGCCGAGCATTGGTTACCGTATTCTTTTGAAGAGACGAGTAGAAAGCTTTTTCACTTCGCGCAAAAAAATTGTTGTCTGTTCTTCTGTTATAGCTTTCTTTGTACCTTTTTAATCGTGCTGCATTTACCGCAAGTTTCTGTTTTAGAGTGTCCAGGTGGGTGAGTACTATTGGTTTTTGCTGCTCAGCATTTTTCTCATGAATAGCTAATTTGAGGTCTGCAGGAAGATTCTCTATCACTCTTCTAGTGCGATAGCCCCTGTAGAATTGCTCTATCCTTCCAATTATTTTACGTATACTTTCTATTTTTTTTTCTATGCGTTTTTGCCAAGCAGGTTTATAGGCGGTTGAGGGGAAGGTGTGTTTTTTGTTTTTGATTTTTTGATTCTGAGCGATGATTGAAACAGCCGCACAGTATACGTACGAGTGAATTCTCTCCATTGTAGAGTTGTCTTCTATCGTTTTAGAAAGTATGTTATTCATATCCTGTATTAGTCTTGACGTTGTCTGGTTAAATTTATCTCTGGGAAGTGGTGGTCTTAGAGCCGGGTTCATGCCTTCGTACTTAAGCAGGTTTAATTTAAAACCGTCTTCCAAAGTGGTATTAAAGGGTTCATCTATATTGGGTGTTTCAAGGGTCTGCTGCACTGGTGCTGTGTTATTTGGTAATGGTATTTCTTCTTCTGCCCTTTCTGTCATTCCCAGTTGATTGCGTACCTGATTTGCAATTTCACGTATTTCTTGTTGAGTTATTAAGTTGTTTCTTTTTATAGCTCTACATTGGTCAAATAATCTTTGCGCGCTAATGTGCGCGTATTTTGGGTGAGCTTCAGCTAACATCTCTTGAAGTCTCTGTCTTTATTGGGTTCTATCAGTTTTCATACGCGTAGCTAGGAAGTATAGTCGCATAACGCATTTGTTTATGTCAGAAGTCCAGCGCATGCGCATATTTTGCCCTTCAGCAATGGGAGAAGCGTGACGCATCTTAACATGGACCTGTGGGGGTGGATGGTTTCGTTCTTGAGGTTCCACTAGGTCGTTATTTGTGTTATTCCTATGTCCATTTTCGTTGCCATGGTCATTTGCAGGTTGAACATCACGACGGTTCCGATCCAAGTCCTGCGTTCTTGGCCCGCCTGAGTATCTATTTCGTCTAGTATTGAATGCGAAAAGTTTCACGGTCATGTGGAAGGAGGGATTGCAAGTCCATCCAACCTAACCGGGGGTTGCTGGTTTTTGTCCACCCCGGGTATTTTGTTTCCCCGGTACCTTTCAGTTCAGAGAACTGACGAGCGTACCCCATCGCCAGGGGCAGCGCCTGGTAGCTGACCAGCAAAAAACAGCCCCGAGTTATTATTATTATTATTATTATTACTATTATTATTATTATTACTATTATTATTATTAATATATTTTTTTTTTTAATATGTATGAGTTAGTACACGTCGAATTATCGCGGACATGTGAGGAAATATTACGGGTGATATTTATAATATATGTATTAGAAAAAACTGTGGCTACTAATTTTGTTTCCGAGGATACGCCTCTGTACTAAACGGGCCGGGAGTATTGAGTATAAAATCATTGGTGACAGGCACTTCCGGCCAGATTTGGAATGGCACATTGGATATTAGTATATTAATTAGACACCTCATTCAAATGCTTACGCTATAGGTTAAATTTGCTTTTAAAAAATTTGAGCGCTGGTGCCGAAGTGACGCGGCCGGCCACGAATGCGTAAGTCTTGCCAAAGTCCTAATACAAATATTTTTTGACTACGCTCAAAAGAAAATGTCAAAAAACATTTTTTTTATACTTCCGGCCAAATGTCGACTGGCAGCGTTAGCTTTCTTGAAATGGTCGGTACTAATCTTTAACTTTGTTAATACTTTAAAAGGATACGCGATCAGTTAAAAAATTTGCAGATATATCTAGTACTATTTGGTCATTATTGGTTCTTTTTCATGGTAACCCTGGCATCACTTCTGGATAATTATGGCATTTATAAATTTTCTTTCAATATTTTTGCTACTGCCTTTGATTTCTAAATCCGATTCACAACTGCCAGCTAGAAAAATGTCATCTCTCTTTAATAATCTAGGCCTCTGTTCGTCATTTCTTTGTCTATGTCATTCCTCCAACGTGCAACGTTTCCATGGTTTTCGTCGCTTTTTTCTTCCATTTGGACTGTAGTTATACATGTCTATACCATACCAAGTGTTTGTTTTTAATTTCATCTCTACTTATTGGATGTTCAACTGCTTTTTCTGTTTCTGGCCTTCCTTCCCATTTTATCACAGAGAAGTCAATTTTACGAACAAAGTTAAGTTTACGGCTTTGCTATAGTTATTTTTAAATGAAGAAGTCCCTTAACTTTAACCTCATTCCAAATTCTTCGGACCAATTTCAAGATGGCGGCTGACAATTAAACACAGAAGACAGTGTCAAAAAACTGGTCCGCAGCAATTTTGAATGAAGTGTACAATGGCGATATTTGATAAATAAATGTGATATAAAAAATATAAAAATATGATAATTTTGTGGGATTAATGAAGTTCAAAATGGTTATTAACTCAACTCAGCAAGATACACTTCAGTTGCATATGATCATGCCTGATCAATAACCTTTATTCTTTTAGCCCCCTTTTTCACGCTGTTTTCATCCCTTTTATGCCTGTGATTGCCACAGTATAGTTCTTGCAATGCATAAAAAATAAGTGATCCAAGATCACTTTTAGGTTTATTAATTTTGATATTGCTACAAAATCCCTAGAGCTGGAGTATTATGTTTTTACCTTATTTTTTCATTGACAACAGCATCGCATGCTGTTGAAAGTGCAACCCCCCGTTCTAGCTGTATAAAAAAAAAACTATTGTAGCGCCTTGTATACAGGATGATTCACGACGAAATACAAATATTTTAATGGTAGGTATTACAGACCAGGAGCAACTAATATCCAATGCTAAAAATATTTTTTGAGTTTTTTTGTCAAATATACAGTGTTATTTATGAAAATATTGCAAAAATAAAAACGGGCAAACCAATAAACGTATTTACTTTAAATTTGGCACACACAAGGACCGCCAAAAGCCACTTCTACCAACGTATAAAAAAATAAAGTTCCAGGTTTGGACTAAAAAAACATATTTTGTATACTGCAACTTGGAAATTTTGGTATTACCACATAAAAGCTAAAGGATGGTGTTTATTTAATTTATTATATATTTAACGCGTTAAGTCTTAGTTTTTTTTATAAAAGAAAATAAAAAATCCAAATTCCAGTCCTGAGATATTCAGGTTACAAACAATATCAAGTTTTAAATTACTAAAAACTTATTTCTAGGTTAAAACTAATTTAGGCATAAATAAATCAACACCCACCCTACCCAAGCAAAAAACAGGCTGTAATAGGGCCGGATTAATATTTTTAATTTATTTGTATAAAATATACAAACACATACTTTTAATTTATTAATAAACTCCGTTTTAATTTAAAATCCATTTTCAGAATTGATTTGAAGTCGTAGTCAAATCATTAAAATTTCAGACCCGGACTATTATTTATTTGGTGTTATTTGTCCCTATTCGAAAACAACAATTTTTTGTACTTCATTTGGACATTTTGGTATCACAACACACAAGGCAAAGGATGTTGCTATAAAAATTTCTTTAAATTGATTATTATTTCCAAAACTCACAAGATTATAACCAGGGGATAATGTACAGTGTGATCTGCCATAAATGCCACCGCCATTTTTCTCCGTTATTATGCATGCCATAAAATGTCAGAAAAAAACGAGAAATTTAAAAATTTTATCAAATAATGGATGTTTTACTTAAAATAAGAAACCTTATATCAAAATTTGACATTTGCAATGATACTTGTCAACTTTGGCATACATATTCTAAAAGGCTGAAAAAAGTTACATAGCTTTTGTACCAAACGCTTTTTAAAGCATGCCCTTATAATAAAGAAAAGTGGCGGTGGCATTTATGGTAGATCACCCTGTACATTATCACCTGGTTCTAATCTTTGGACGGTTTTGTAGGTGATGATCAACTAAAAAAAATACTTATAGTAACATCCTTGTATGTTGTGATATCCAAATCTGCAAATGAAGTATACAAAAATGTGGTTCTCCAAGAAGGACAAATAAAATCAAATAAATATTAGTCTGGGCCTGAAATTTTAATGATTTGACTGCGACTTTAAGCCAATCCCGAATACGGATGTCAAATTAAAATAGGGTTTATTAATAATTTAAAAGTATGTCTTTCTATATTTTATAAAAATAAATAAAAAATATTAATCAGGCCCTGTACCTGCCTGTTTATTGCTTGGGTACGGTGGGTGTTGATTTATTTATGCTTAAATTAGTTTTAATCTAAAACTACTTTTTTATTAATTTAAAACCATCCTTTAGCTTTTATGCGGTAATTTCAAAATTTGCAAGTTGCAGTATACAGGGTGTTGTTTTTAACAAAAATATATAATACTACATTTATATTAGTCCGGCCCTGGAATTTAATTTTTTCTACATTGATAAAAGTGACTTGAGGCTCCTTATGTGTGGCAAATTTAAAGTAAATACGTTTATTGGTTTCCGAAATAAGAACGTTTTTATTTTTGCAATATTTTTATAAATCACATATATTTGACATCAAGTATATTTGACAAAAAAAAACCAGAAGAAAATTTTAGCATTGGATATAAGTTTTCCCTTGGCCTATAGGATTCTTACCATTAAAATATTTGCAGTTCGACGTGAATTACCCTGTATACTTAGCCTGTTAAACTTGTCAAACAGCTGTGAAGTTGTAGGTAGAAATGGAAGAAAAATAGGAGGAAAATGTAAACAGAGATGTGGACGCTGCTGTGGCATAACACACTTTTTCATTACCTTATTCTGTGTGTGGCGTAACATTTTTAAGGATCATTGTGAATACCTACCTCCACTGGGGATGGCATGCAGCTGAGTAGGCTTGTGTGCAAAGGGTGAAAATTACATTGTAATTGGACTTTTCAGCCGGAAAGCTCTCTACACATACCGTGGGATACCGCACGATCGTTAAACATTGCCTACTTTATTTAAAATTAAAATCAGTGGGAGATTTGGGCTAGATAGACTGGAGGGATATTTTTTAGTGTCCCGCTTTTGATTCTCAAATAAAATGGGGTAATATTATTTAATAATAATTAAGTAAAAGTAAGTTATTTAAGGAAGAGGAAGGGTGGACCTCGTAACTTAGCAGAAATTGTTACTAAATTTTTTAAGTAGTATATAGATATTTTACAGTAAGTAAGCTATTGGAATTTGGTCTCTCTGAATTTGAAAGACAGTTTTGCAAATTTTGACTTAACATAAAACAGGGCTATTATACAGTAAAATTGTCATAAATAAGGGGGGTATGACGAAAAAAATTCCGGCGAGGATAAAGTTTTTATATGTTGTTGAGGAAGGTCTAAAAGTAAGATCGTTAAGTTTGTGTTTCCCCCACTCGTCGGGAACCATCCGCCATTTTGAAAAAACTTTGTAATTGACTTTTCTCCATTTCTATTGGTCGGAGGCGAAAATGTTTGTGAGCAAAAACATTCAGCATAAAATTTTTTTTAGTTAGTTTGCAAAAAGTTAGATGGCGTCGAAGTTACAAAAAATCGGTTTTAACGCATTTTGACCAACAAAAAGTGATTTTTTAAAAAAAAACTTTAAATGAAAAAGTTGTAGACTTCCGCAAAATCCTATAACAATATGTATATTGTTTATAATTAATTAAACAGTCTCCGAGCTACAGCGACTGAAATTCGTTAAAATTTTTTGAAAACCGCTTTCTGGGCATGCATGAAGTCGCCTTTAATTTTTATTTGCAGACACGAGATTCACTTTGTTGTTTTTTAAATATTTTAGCTTTTAATTTCTGTTCAACAAGCCTCCTCCAGAGCGATTGCTTGATGATGCCTTAAAATTAGGGCCACGTAGTATGAAGCTCCAATTGGGGACGGTGCTGCTGCGAACGTTACCTCTTTTTAAGAGTCATGTTACAGTGACCTTATACTATTACAGGTTTCTTCTTTATAACCTGCTGAAAGGTACAGAATTCTGTATTTATGGTCTTCTTCACTTTTCCATTTTGATATTTTTGTTTCTCGGTTTATTCGACAGGTAGCGCTCACAGGTACTACGTCTCCGCGTATTGCAACCTTTTTATTTTAAATTCGAGAGGTGTGCAGGTGCCTGTGGAGCTTCAACTGCCAGGTACAATCCTATGACTCCCTGATGATTCCTAATAAGGATGAAACAGGTCTGTAGGTGTCTGGATTCTCCATTAGATATTGCCTGGTCGTAATGAAGTGAGAAAAAAAATCGCTTTCTCCGATAGGCCACGAGTGTTACTTTAATTTTAATTTGCGGGCACGAGATTCACTTTGTTGTTTCTTACTAATTACTACTAACTACCCATTCAACCCCTCTTCTCGCATCGAGTGATACATGGATGGCTCATTACCCAAAAGGACTAGACTACCGGTACCTGACTAAATATCAGTCAAATACTTTCGGCAGTTTCATGCCATCACAAGCTTTAATTTGATACCTAACTTGTACTGCTCTTCCTATAAATAATAATATATATTCCACAACACGTGACTTTATGCATGCCCTGAAAGCGGTTCTCAAAGAATTTTACGGACTTTCAGTCACTGTAGCTTTTAGGATTTTCCGAGATCTACAAGTCTTATTTAAAGTTTTAAAAAAAATCAAAATACATTAGTACTGATTTTTTGTAACTTCGGCGCCATCTAACTTTTTGGAAAGTAACTACAGAAAGTTGAGCACTTGGGCAAAAATGTTAAATATTTTTCGCCAAATATCTTTCTTTACTTCTTGTCGCTTCCGATCAATAGAAATGGACTTAGATTAAAAAGGGACAAGATACCTGACACACCTGAGACTTTGGTTATATTATTATATGGAACAATGTTTACCTTTCTGTTGTTTACAGTAAACACACCAGTGGGGTACCTACTTAAATAGAAATTTTATATTATTAAAATTTTACTATAATATGAAATCCGCAAAACAATTTGCAACACATGCAAAAAATAATTCTGCCAATTTGAGCTTTGAAAGCTTCCTAACAATAAATGTTTGTAGTATAATTTTATACAAAAGAAATTTATCACAAAGTTTGTATATGATTTATAGCATTTGCAATTTTCAACACAATAAAATTATGCAATACACAATAATAATAGGACAGACAAAAAGATTTAAATATCAATTCGAAGGGCGAGCGCACATGGTAACGGCGGCTGTATAAATCAACCTTAATATTCTGATAAGAGGTCGGAATTCAATATTCTTACAAACCTGAAAATTGGTTTAAGGACTTTACCGACCTTTATTTTATAGTCGTTATAAAAAAAACGTTTGAAAATATCTTATTTGCACATTAACTACTTCATTGAAAGTATGCTTTACTTTATCGTCTTTAAAAAACCGCAAAAAAAAACTTATAAAAACGTTCGAAAATATCTCATTTGACTCGATATTTCTCACCTTTGTTTTGTTGTGATTTTATTTGTAAATAAACAGTGTTTATTGTTTGCCAAGGAGTTTTCGTTGGACCAGATATCTTGTCTCTTTTAATCTAAGGAAATGGACAAAAGTCGGTTACAAAGATTTTTCAAAATGGCGGATGGTATCAGAGGAGTGGGGGAAACACAAACTTTGGAGGTTCACTTTCAGAACTTCCGAAGTAATATAACAAGTATATACCAAGAACTCCTCGGATTTTTTTCGACGTCAGGTGACAATTTTACTGTAATATATTTGAGAGATTTTTTTTCATTTCTTTACTATAATTCCGAAACCACTGGCAATAAAAACTTCATAAAGACACCGTTTGATGCACCTATTCAAGTACTCTTTTAGATGATAATTTTTTTGATCGTATCCTTACAGGTTGGAACAAGAAGAATTTTTTTATGTGCTGGTTCAAATAGCCCTCAAATTTAAAACTCTAACTTGGAAATCATATTAAACCCATTTTATTTTATTTTATTTTATTTACAGCCACTCAACAGGACTTAACCCAATGACAGAGTAGGAAAAAAAAAACAATAAGTTTACTTAAAAAAAAAGAACTTAAAATTTAAAAAAAAAACAGGGAATCTTTACAAGAAGAGAAATAGGAGAAGAAAAAAAAACAGAGCAGAGATAACATACTTAAGAAAGGCGTAACTTTTTAATGGTTGACAGACTACTATTAAATAGGTCACATTTATTGCCAGCTTGATTGCATGTATTACAGGCTCTGATCAAAGGAGAGTTTTCGAAAAAATTTGTTCTTTGATAAAAGGGTACCGTAGTTCTAGCTGAGGTTCTGGGTACCAAAAAATTTATTTGTTGTAATAATTTAGGACAATCGATTCTGTTATTAATTAGTTTATAAATAAATTGAAGCTTCGCCGACTTTCGTCTCTCTTCAAGAGAAGACACTTTAAATCTATTGCATAAAACATAATTAGGTATTGCAATTTCCGGGTACACACCATCTAGTTTAAAAGCCACGTATTTTAAAAACTTGCATTGAAATCTTTCAATTGATTGTATATGTATGTTATAACATGAAGATCATACTATAGACGCATACTCTAGTTTTGACCTAACATACGCAAAATATAGTAATTTTAAACTGTCAGTACTCTCAAAATACTGTGAATTTCCTATTATGAATCCAAGAATTTGATAACTTTTTTTAACAATTTCGCGTATGTGAGGAACAAATGAAAGTGCAGCGTCGAAAGTTACTCCTAGATCTTTAAATTCGGTACTTCTAGGCAGAACGGCTCCGCTGATGTTATAGTCAAATTGAATTACCTGTTGTTTGAAGGAAAAAGACATCGCATCAAACTTTATCGGATTTAAAGGTAATGAGTTTGTGGCACACCAAGTATTGACTTTATTTGGAGCTTCTCTCACAATCGAAAGCACTATTAATTCCCAACATAGTACTATTAATTCTACAAATAAGCTTTAAATCGTCAGCGTACAGTAGACAAATGACCAAGACATCATTAACGTTGCTGTTTATGAAGGCAATGAAGAAAAGGGGACCCAATATTGAGCCCTGAGGCACACCTGAGGTGGCCACAATTTGCGAAGAGGTTCGACTAAGGCACTTTATATATTGGGAGCGTTCTGTCAAGTAAGATTTAAAAAAAAAACAGAAAGGTCATCCGAAACTCCTTTCAAAAGTTCTTAAAATAATGCCGTGGTCTAATTTATCGAATGCCTTAGAAAAGTCAGTGTACAATACATCGACTTGTGAATTCATATCTAAAGATTCTGAAATAAATTGAGTTGCAGTAATTAGATTTGATGTTGTTGATTTTTAACCAAGCCTATGGGCTGATTGAGCCATGCGGGGTTTTTTTTAAGTAAACATTTATTTCCTGTTAAAAATAACTAACACAAATATGTATGAAAAAAACTAATAAAAATTGTAAGATGACAAATTTTTATCAAAAGTATAAAAAAGCGCTTTTCCAGATTTTATCTGAAATGGTTCTTTGAGATTCTATGCCACTTGATCGTCGGAAATCCAGTTTTCATACGGAGGATGGCTCTCTATAAATTTTATTGAATTTCCTACTTTAGTAGTTACTTTCTTTAGAAACAAAGTGTTATATGGATCATCTGATTCTTGATCAACGCCTTAAATTTTGCCAACGTCGAACTTCGAAAAGGTTTTATATTCCACAAGAACTTCAAAACTGTTCAAATCATATTCCTCTTCAATTTATCGTTGTTCTATCAAACCCCAAAAGCTTTCTTGTTCTTGTTACTTACGTCGTCATCATCACTGCTTTCTGGCAAAGTCTTTTTTTTCTTTTTCTGTGGATTTGGCTTTTTGTGAGAGTTCCGTAGTTTGCAAAGCATATCATAGACAGAGCCTGACACAAGAGCCTGGATAGACCCTTAATCCTGAACTTTCATTGGCAATCTTTCTTTGGGTCTAGACGAATCAAGTGGATGTAATCCAGTGTTATTAAATCCCGATTTGACGTTTTATGGACCCCTATCATTAAGGTTTAGACTAGCCGGTAGTTTGTTAAGTTTACCAGGAAAAAAATCTTTGCAGATAACAGAACATTTTCGTCCTGCATTTTTTTTCATTCAAAGGGTATTTGTCTCCAGTATTTTATTGAAAGTGTGAAAAAAAGTACATCCAGTAGATGTAAAACGATAAATTATTTCCCAAAAGAACCTTTTTTTCCAGGCGTATTTTGGCACTAGTGTAAAATAACTGAAAAATGCCAGTCCGCGAGACATACGTTATTGAACCAGTCAGTTTTTGTTCGGTTATATCTGGCATTGGAGGGTCCACCTTCTGTCCATGTGTTCCACATGTGCTCGGACTTGTAGACAACATACGGTAAGAAGATATATCCACTGACGGATGCGGCAAAAACCGCCTTAAACCACGCTTAAAGACATACTTCTTTAGACCCGGATCGTCCGTTAAATTAGTTTCATCGTAATTAATAAGTACGTCCGACCGGATTCTTTTCATAATGTCAGATTGCAAATAATCTTGCTGCCAGCTAAGCTCATGTGACCATTTTGTAAGACATGTAAGGCACGTTTTAAATTTTCTTCCATATATGACCTGTAGACTGGAAAATTCTTCCCATTTCTTGCATTACTAAGCATAAACAAAGAAAATTGAGCATTAAAGGAGATGGTTGTTAAAAATGAGGCTATTTGAGACCTTTCAAATAAACCCAAAATATGTCTCAAAAAGCCCCTCTTTGCATTGCAATGTATTAAAATATATTATCCCTAAACAAAAGCGCTTCAATGACGATTTCAATATGGCGAGTATTTTCATTTGTCAAAATACCCGGATATTGTTGGTTTACGGAGCACCGGCTATTTTTTTTTGTTTTTTGAATAATAAAATGATGGAGTCTGATTTGGTAATCTGCCAAATTTAATTTAGAGGTAGATTCGGTAGACTGTGCCAGACAGCTTTCGTCAAATAAGTTATAGGATGCTTATGGTGGGCTAACAAATATTTGGTAGCAATAAGTTAGGTCAGATTTTTTGTAAAACTGTCACTTGAAAGTGCATTTTGGCGATAGCAAGAACCGATGACGTCACATTTCGAACTCAGGAATGCACCGTATTCTACACCAAAAAACGACTCTGGCTGTCTGAGCGGAGAGCGCGCTCCATCTAGCCTCCTCGGTGTTTCGGCAGCAACTGGGAACTGGGGTACCGATTTGGTGATCCGTCGTATAAGAAGGAATCGATAACGCAGCATAATTTAAGTCGTTTTTTGGCGTAGAACACGAAGCTTGCGTGGTTTCTAAATGTGACGTCACCGGTTCAACCGAACCGTCATCGGTTCTTGCGTTTGTTGGCGTTTTGTGTTTTTTCTATCCCCGGTATATAAATCCAGGTATTTTGTTATTTTGATGTACACTTGATTTAAAAAAAAAACGCACACATGCAATCACAAAATTGACCTTTCTAAAAGTGTATAATATATACGGACTACCAGCTAAAATGCCTAAAAACTTCAAAACTCCGACAATTTGTCATATTGTTTAAAAAAGGTCTCTAAAACTGAAAATATTTTTTTACTTAAATTAAAGGCAACCTTATTTTTATATTAAATTTTGCATAATACTAAAAAATCAGCAAAAATAATGTTTTAGTAAAGTGTTTATTGAATAATATCAAGTTATCACTCGAGTAACGGACGAAGGCTGTTCTATAAAGAGGGCGGTAACCCATTTTGGAGTTGATAAAATAACAATAATACGATGGAAACAGCGCTGGATTGGGATTGGGAGACAATTCGACGAATAGGAAACTTTGATTAGGACAAAAACGATGGTAAACTATATAATACTAATTATTTTAACTTAAAAAAGACCTAAAATAAATAATTTAGTATTTAATAGGATAACCATTTTTCTCTATTACAAGCTGCAAACGTCTGGGCATTGAAAATTTTAAATTTTGAAAATACTGATGGTCTTCTGAGAGCTGATCCAATGCGCGATAAATAGCATCGCTTAACTCTTCAGCATTTCGTGGTCTCCAATTCCTTTCGATTCGATTCGACTCCATATATTTTCCAATGGGTTAAGGTCAGGGCTGTTGGCTGGCCAAGGAAGTGTTTCTATATTATTATTCTAAAACTGCTGACAAACGAAGTCATTATTTTCATGTAAAGCCTGTACAGATGGCAGCATAACGTTTTCAAGGATTTCAATATATCGTTTACTATTGAATCTTCCTTCGATTCTCCAAAAAAAACCCAAACCTCTAGCACTAAACCAGCCCCACATGTTTACAGAAAAATGTCCAGCTTTTTTAATTTGGTTTGTATATTCGGGTTCAAATCTAGAATTTGGTGGACGATAAAATAAAATTCTCCTGCTGCGTGAAGGTGATTGAAAAATTTTTTCGTCCATCTCCCAGAAGTCATTATCACGAAAAACGTTGTTCAGTGCAAAAATCACTCTGGCCTGTTTTTGTTCTTCTGTTAGAAAAGGCTTCTTTGCAGCAACTCGGCAAGAGACTTCGGATTTCGTTACTCTTCTATTTACTGTTGCTAAAGAACCCGAAAATAATGTTGCATTAGCTGCTTCAACCGACGTTGAAAAGCGCTGTTTCCCTCGCATCATTATCATTTTATCAACTCCAAAATGGGTGGCCCCTCTTCTTATAGACCAGCCGTCTTTTATAACTCGAGTGATAATTTGAACTTTTGTAAATGTTGATATCTGTGGCATTTTTAAGGATGTCACACTGAATTTTAAGCTGTCAGGCATACTAAGCTGGTGGTTCCTTATCACTAATGGAAAGCTAAATTTTGTGGCATAGGAAAAAATACATGTATGAGTTTTTTTTCAAATCAAGTGTACAAACCCACCATTAAATAACTTATCTGACGAAAGTTGTATCAATGTAAAATCAATTTAATTCAAAAAGTACTTTATTGCCAAGAATAGAAAATTCTGTCACCAAAGCAGGCTACAGACTAATCTCAGTAAGTTAAGGTCAAGAAAGAAAATGTTAAAAATGTTAAAAAAAACAAACAAAATACACTTAAAATTGAAGAAAATCACACCACACCAATACTAGCACTACAGAATAAAGTTAAAATATTATCCAGTTAAGAAATTGCAAGGTCTGCCCAACAATATTTTTTTTTCAGTTTTCTTCTGAACTGTTTAATAGAGGCAGCTTGTCTAATGTCAAGAGGTAACTTATTATAAATTTTTCGACCTTCATACATAATCGATTTTTGTGTTAATGAGCTAGTAGGTATTGGTAAGGGTAAGCTATTATTTTGTCTTGTTACCGAATGATGTCTTGTTTCCAGGATGTTGCTACGGTTTTTAAACACAAGGCTTGATATTTCAAGTATAAACAAAGATGTAGGAGTCATAATTTTGTGCTTTATAAAATAACGCCTGCAAGATTCCCTCTACTTTCTTTTGAAGAATAAAAAGCACTTTAAGAAGAGGCTGGTTAGTTGTACCCCAGAATGGAATTCCATATCTTAAGTGAGACTCAAAAAACGCACCTGAAGGCAAAACACCCAGAATAAAGTTTTTTGCTTACCCCAAAAATATGTTCCTCGAACCTCAATTTATTGTCGACGTGAACTCGTAAAAACCTGCTTACTGTCCGATTCTGCAAAGGATCATCACCCAAATTTAAAATCAGACTTCATCATTTTATTATTGAAAAAAAAATAGCCGGTGCTCCATAACCCGAAACTTCTCGCGTATTTTGACAAATGACAACTCCCGCCATATTGGAATCGCGATTGAAGCGCTTTTGAAACAGTCCGAGAAGCGGTTTTAAAGTCCTTTGAAATGTGTTGAACCGTGACGTTACCGGTTCAACGCCAAAATAACATTTCTTGCATGATTTTGAAATCTTCTCACGCCAAAAACGTAACGTAAACGAAGTAAAATCTTATTAGTAACAATGGTGGCATGTCGGACAAAGTGTTTTTGTTTCTCACTTCATTACGACCAGGCCTCCAATGTCTAATGGAGAATCCAGACACCTACAGACCTGTTTCATCCTTATTATAATGAAACAGGTCTGTAGGTGTCTGGATTCTCCATTAGACATTGGAGGCCTGGTCCTAATGAAGTGAGAAACAGAAACGCTTTGTCCGATATGCAATGAGGGTTAGTTTAATTTTTATTTGCAGACGCGAGATTCACTTTGTTTTTGTAAAATCTTATTTTTACTTTTTTCAAATAGCCCCTCATTTCTCAAATAGTCCCGTTTTACGGTACTATAATAGATGTCAATAAATTTGAAGTTACTAAAATTTCAAAAATACACAGTAAAGCCATGATGACCTTTAAAATCATTTAGTTAAATACCTGTTAAATGATTTTTAGATGTGCTTAATTACACTTTTGGTAGGACACGTTTTTTGGTAAATTTAAAGACTGTAAAGGACTTTGATTGAAATAAATTAATACCACCTTATATCTCACACAGTTTATCCTTTAAAAAATTAAATAATAATCATATGCACGACACCACTAAAGATGACAGGCAGATGACCTAACAGATATTTTTATTAAACAATTGCCTTTTACTTTTTACTTTTTTATAGCCTGTCCTCTTTCTCTCTCTTTATGTCTCTCTTCAACAACCTTAAAAAATTTTGCACGTCACTAAAATATCTCTCCATCTTCCTCTAAAATTATGCCCTCTCTCTCCAAATATTTTTCATTTTAACGGAGAAAAAATGTTTTTTGGCAGTACTTTTTTTGAACGCTAAAAAACAGTGAAAAGTTGAGAAATTTGAGTCTTTTATCCTAGAAATCGAAATTTTGGAAGGAACGCTTTAAAATCTGTTCAAAATCATAAAATCGTAATCGTAAAAATGTGAAAAACATAGTAAAAATTAGGAGGGGTTGTAGTTGCGTGCACTTAAATTTTATTACTCAGGATTAATGAAACAAGAATGTTTCTTCGTATTAGTGCAAGTTTAATTTGTTGATGAGCCGCTTTCGGTCTTTTGGTTAGGCCATCATCAGATCAACTAGTTTTTTTAAGTTTTTGGTCTAAAATGGATATAAATATTATGTCCATTATAATGGATATAAATATTATATCCATTACATCAATTTTAGACCAACAGCTTAGTTGATCTGATGATGGCCTAACCCAGAGGCCGAAAGCGACTCATCAACAAATTAAACTTGCACTAATACAAAGAAACATTCTTGTTTCATTAATCCTGATTAATAGTAAAAATTGCTTAATCAAAAACGGTACCCCTTAAGTTATGCTAAAATATTTTAAGCCTTAAATTACCTTCAGGGCTTGACCATTATATTGTGTTTGCTAGTTTTAGTTATTTGTCAAATTTATGTTTTAAATGTCGTCGAATAATGACATTTTACAAAATTTATATAGCTAAAGGACACTCATATTCTGTATTATACAATAAAGGAATAAGGGACAAGACAAAAATGGAAAATCAATAGGAAGGCCATTTTTATTTCGGCGTTCCTTCGGACGATTTACATTATCTATTGGCACTACTAGTCAGTGAAAGAGCTCAATAAATTGTACAAATGTCCTATCAAAGGATCCAATATGTTTGGGTCCTTTCCGGAAAGCGGCGTGGTGCAGCGTGTCGTTTATCAAAAAAGTTTTGCAGAGGCGGTGCTTATTTTACTGTCAAAAATATTATTTTTAATTGACAAAAAGCTTATCCATTAGATTAATTTTTGACTTAGGGGGTGAATTTGAATAAAAAATGCGCTTCTTCCAATTACTTAATCTAAAAAACTGTCAATCAAAGAATCCCGCACGGATAACATGGGTTTATGGCCTACCGTGAAAATTAAAACCATATTTTGATATTTTCAAGATATTGATCGTATGTCTGTCATAGGAGATATGAGCCGTGAAAGAACGTATGTCTGCTAAACACATACGGACAAATTTTCTCGTAATTTAAAAAGTACTTTGTAGGTTTTTGTAATTGGGTTGTCGTTTGGAAGGTACTTTAATACTGTAGGGTTACTTAAAAAAAAAACAGAAAAATTTAAAGTAAAACTTATTTTAATCCCGTTTGGGGGAACGGTTTTTTTCAAGTCTTGTCGCGTTTAAAAGGTAATGGATGAGTCTACAGAGAAATACTTAGGATTTTGTGTTGCCATGCTTATGAGGGCCAAAACCGCGCCAATTTGCTTAAAAAAACTTTAAAAACAGTGCTACACTTTATTTTTTCCGGTTTTCGCTGGTAGTTTTCCGCAAATTTTAAAGGTAATCAAAATCATAAATACCTGGAGAGGTACAAAATGTAAAAATTCATCTTATTTGAATCGATTGAGATTTATAGAGGGGTTCTTTCTAATACAAGTAATTACTACGCTACTGCTTTTCTCTGATGAAGAATCTAAAATGATCAAATTAAATCAGTCATCACGAAAATATTTAAATAAAACCGACTAAAACAATGTCTTAAATCCGATTTCTTCCATTTTTATTTATTCCTACCAAACCTAATCTACTACCAAAACTTGGCCCATACTCAGTGGCGTATGTAGAAATTTTGTTTCTAGGGGGGGCGCTTTAGGTTTTTGGGAGGACTTAAGTAACAACATAGTTTCAGATGACAATTTATTTTTGATTTTTGACAGAGTTTAATCTTTATGATTTAATATTCATTAGATCTAGAGGTAAAAAAACCCTAAACCTACCCCTGCATAGGCCACTGCCTATACCTTTAAAGAGTAGTCACTTTATTGATTAAATAAGACAAAAAATTTTAATGCAAAAAATAGAGTTGTTTTGGTTTTTAACAATTTTCTTATTTATAGGCATTTTAAAGCTCATGCCCCCCCTCAAATTATATTCTGCCCACGTCTTTAAATTACCTTTTAAATACGATTAACCCTCAAAAAAAACAGAGAGAGAGTTTTTTGTCTCATTTACGTTTTTTTTTTTAAAATGAACTTTCCTAAATACCAAAGCGCCCCTAAATTATAATTCTGGTTATGCCTGTATGCAGTATTTAAGTACCTTTTAAATGAAACCCTAGTCACTAAAATCTACAAGGTACTTTTCAAGTTTCGAGAAAAATTCTTCATAGGTTTTTGGTAGACATAGGTTCTTTCATGGCTCATATCTCCTATCACAGACATACGATCCTCATAGAATTTAATTTTTTTCACCTAAAGTACAATATCTTCAAAATATCAAATATGGATAACTTTCACAGTAGGCCATAAACCCATGTTAACCGTGCGGGATTCTCTGTATCAAATTTTGTACGGTGAAAGTTTAAAGCATTATCCCGGAACCATTTCATGGATTTTGCATAATTTTAAGTTTTGTACATAACTTTACATATCCTGAAAATGTTTAATTCACGATAAATATCATCGATTATTTCAAGAAACTAAATAAAAACAAGCTATATATTTAAAAAAAAAACACGCGAATGGTCTGTGGGGGATACCAGAAGCCTCCGATGTGCAAAATTTTGTTAATTTTTGATGTACGGTTTATCTGTTTAAGTAAACGAACTGTTTCTAGAATTAAAATTCACTCCTAATACTACAACGAACTTTAGCAGAAATTTTGCATAAACACCGTTCATTTCAAAACTTCTTACCCAAGATTTACGAATTTCGAGTCTGATTTTGGAGAAATCCTCGGACACGTCGATTTTTTTATTCGAGGAGGAAACATTTTACACACTTGAAAATTTTGCAGCATGTCGAAGTAACCTTCAAAACGGTTCATCTGATATTCATACTTTTTGGACTCAAATAAACACCAAAATTGACTGAACTTTGAATGGACTGCACATTTTGTAAAAACTAAGGCACGGCTGGGAGCAGTTTTCTAAATTTTTGCCGAACTAACTAAAGTTTTTTTCTAAGGCTACCAATTCCAATGTTTGAAGATATCGAAAACGACCTTAGAGCCGTGCCTTAATTTTTACAAAATGTGCCTTCCATTCAAAGTTTTGATTTTTGCCGAATAAGCTCAAATTTCTTGCTAAGGTCAACGATTCAAATGTTTGAGTATTTCGAATTGGTGGCCTTAGAAAAAAATTTTAGCTTATTCGGTAAAAAAAATCCAAAAAAGTGCTTCGAGCCCTGGCTTAGTTTTTACAAAATGTGCCCTCCATTCAAAAAAGTATGTATATCATATGATTCGTTTTGAACGTCACTTCGACATTTCCTGAGTTAAGGTCACTGATAGAAAAAAAAAGAATCTCGACTAATAATATTACATGTACAATAATTAAAGCATTAAAAGTGACTTTACTAATAGTAATAATTTTTAGCTTTGCGTGTTTTTCGTTTTAATGGCACAAAAAAAAATCGTTAGTTTTAAAGCAGCAAATGGCAAAATGTATCAATCGTCACCGCAAAACTAATTGACAGATAACAAAATATCAAATGATCTTGGGTGGAAATAACGAAAGTTCAAGCTTTGATGAGCATCCCACAAGGAACACACAAAGGCCAAAAGGGGAAAGAGAAATGATTAAACGATACTTCGCTCTGGGTAACCAGCGTGAGTTTATCAGTGGTTTCACTGGTCACCCTCCCCAACCTTGAATCACTCACAAATAAGCATCGTTCCGCACTGGCACTTATCCAAGTTACCTGATACGGATTCGTCCTGGCGTGTTAATATTTCCAATAGGATTATGCTCCCAAGGCAGTTACAACAAAAAAATTCAGTTACCTCATCCGAAAAGAAATCAGGAAATGATGTATGGGAAAAGTGACCAGTAAAACCACTGATGAGCTCACGCTGGTTAACCAGAGCGAAACATCGTTTAATCATTTCTCTTTTCCCTTTGGTCCTTTGTGTGTTCCTTGTGGGATGCTCATCCAAGCTCGAATTTTTGTTATTTCAACCCAAAATCTTTTGATCTTTTGTTTTCTGGTCTCTTTGCGGTTGAAGTAACTGATTTGGAGGTTTTTTAACTTCTTTTTTTGTTTTAATTGCCTTAGGAGCATAATCTTATTGGAAATATTAACACGCCAGGACGATTCCGTATCAGGTAACTTGGATAAGTGCCAGTTCGGAACATGCCTATTTGTGAGTGATGTATGGGGAGGGTGACCAGTGAAACCACTGATGAGCTCACGCTGGTTACCCAGAGCGAAACATCATTTAATCATTTCTCTTTTTCTTTGGTCCTTTGTATGTTCCTTGTGAGATGCTCATCCAAGCTTGAATTTTCATTATTGATCTTTTTTTTCTGGTTTCTTTTCGGTTGAAGTAACTTATTTAGAGGTTCTTTAACTTCTTTTTTGTTTTAATTGCCTTAGGAGCATAATCCTATTAAAAATATTAACACGCCAGGACGAATCCGTATCAGGTAACTTGGATAAGTGCCAGTGCTGAACGATGCCTATTTGTGAGTGATTCAAGGTTGGAAATCAAAGTGTATGATGGTGTTTAATGATGTATGGGGAAGGTGACCAGTGAAACCCCTGATAAGCTCAGGCTGGTTACCCAGAGCGACACATCGTTTAATCATTTCCCTTTTCCCTTTGGTCCTTTGTGTGTTCCTTGTGGGATGCTGATCCAGGCTTGAATTTTTGTTATTTCCACCCAAGATCTTTTGATCTTTTATTTTCTGGTTTATTTTCGGTTGAAGTAACTGATTTGGAGATTTTTTAACTTCTTTTTTGTTTTAATTGCCTTAGGAGCATAATCCTATTGGAAATATTAACACGCCAGGATGAATCCGTATCAGGTAACTTGGATAAGTGCCAGTGTGGAACGATGCGTATTTGTGAGTGATTCAAGGTTGGAAATCAAAGTGTGTGTGTTTAATAATGCATGGGGAAAGTGACCAGTGAAACCAGTGATGACCTTACGCTGGTTACCCAGAGCGAAACATCGTTTAATCATTTCTCTTTTCCCTTTGGTCCTTTGTGTGTGATCTTTTGATCTTTTGTTTTCTGATTTCTTTTCGGTTGAAGTAACTGATTTGGAGGTTTTTGTAACTTCTTTTTTGTTTTTAATTGACAGATGTCAATTGAATTTTGTGTTTCCAATTATATCAAACTTTGACAGCGATTATTGACTCTCCTGTCAAGTTCGGCGGTCGGGACAATGAGAAAATACAGGGTGTCTCAAAAGTTTGAGTCCACCCTAGTATCTTCAGAACCAAGAGAGACAAAGAAGTCAAATTTCCGCCGTGCCGCCATTCATTAAAGGGACGAACCTAGGGCGGAGGAAATTCTTTTTTAAATAAGATACCCTGATGTATATTTTTTAAAATTTGAAAAGAGCTTTTCATTCTGTTTCCAAAAATACCTTAATGTTATCTTTCTTGTAAACCATCTAATTATTTCAAATTTTTTCTCTTTTCTTCTTTGGTTCTGGAAATATTAGTGTGGACTTAAATTTTTAGAACACTCTGTATATTTCCTAGTGCCATATCAACAACTCTGCCACGACAACTTTAAAATCGGCGTGAAGTCCGGTTTCCATTTAAAAACTGCGTTGTCCTTTATTCAAATTTAAATATTTTTCCAGCTCCGTTACGCTTGTGTCCGATTTTAAGCTTACGCTATCCCGACACATTGCAAGTCGTAGAGGGAAACCGGAGCATGATAAAAGGCCACATAAATCTCTGGCATTGCTTAATATAATATATCTTCACATGAGTTTCTCCACAGTCCAAACCGATCATATCACTGAAAGCTGGAACGATTCAGTGAGCACGTTGGCGAGGCTCATATGTTATGGTTGCCGACTGAGTCAGTCATAGATGTTAAAAGTTATGTGGATCCCTATTTATCTCTATATCTAAACATATTTTTTTCAATTTGTAGGTAGTATTGTGACTTTTTATTAACTAATTAAGAAGTTACATGCATTTTGGGTGTTCACACGTGCATTTTCCGCAAAAAAGATGCAGGCACTCTAGATGCACGGAAAAGAACTTGTTCTAATTTTTGTCAAACGATGCATGCATTTCGGGAAATTTTCTAGTGAATTTTGCCGCAACAACATAAATATTATGTTTGCAAGCCTAGCAATTATCAGCTGTTAAATTAAGGTTAGGTTCTGGTTTTCAAAATTTTAATTATTTGTTGCCTGATTTTTTTTCTTTTCATTGGCTAAAATGACATTTCTTGATGCACAGTGTGAACGCTTTTTTTCATGCATCTAGCAAAAAATACATTTGCAAGATGCACGGAGAAAATGCACAGTGAGAAACGGGCTTAACACTTACAACTCCCCTCGCCATCCACCTTGATGCGTTACGTAATGGATGGCCCCAAAGTTAGTCACCTAATATTAGATACTTATCGGTACAAAAAGTCGGCATAGCCTGCAAGTAAGGTTGAAAGGTTTCTGACATTTTTGTCACATAAACATATCATCTAAACATGCTTATGTGCCACTCTTTAACTTCGTGCGTAATTGTCAAAAATAGTGCCGTCTTTATTAAAGTCAGGCTAGGCCGACTTTATGTACCGATAAGTCTCTAGTCTTGCTACTATTTCTGACATTGTTGTCATCTAAACATGCTCATATCGTGCCACCAATAAAGTTGACATTATTAAAGCTAATTCTGCCTTTATTTAAATTCGTGAAAAGAAACTGCAAAAAGGGTATATTCTGTGGTATTTGGTATAGTAATACCTAATACCAAAAGCTAAAAATCCAGTCGAGGATCCCCCATTTTTCGGCCCCAGAAATCAAGATGGCGGCTGTCAAAGTTAGGAAAAAATGTGTTTTCTACATTTTCAGAAAAATCAAATTGAAATCAATTGGGTAATATTGAGGAGGACCCACTCAATCCAAAAATATAAAAAAAGTTGACATATGTAACTTCAAAACAAAATGGTGGTCAGATTTCAAAAATTTAGTTTTTCTTTTTTTTACTTTTTAAATGATGGTCTTTTTTAATGTCTCGTATTGAAGCTACTGACCGCCTTCTTGATCTCACAATAAAAAAAAATTGAGTTTATAAGCAGGTACAAAAATGGCGCTTGATATGTCAAAAATATAAGAGACCTTATTAACCTATAGACAACAGTAGATGCTATTAGCGATGAGTTCGTCTCTGCTACAATTTTAAAAAACATTTGATTTAATATTTGAAATTCCAAAACTATCTAGAAAAAAGTAATTTTCCCATAATTAGCGTTGGTTTAAATATCAAGCGCAGCGAGGTATTTAGGTATACAGTTTAGCCGCGAGTTGTTGACACTATTTTTTTAATACCTGTCTTTTTATTCGGTGACGTTCATTGTTGCGACATTTTAATCTTTGACAGCTTGATATTTTGACGATATTTTTAAATGATTTTTTTCGTAAATACTTGATGAAAACTGGCGGAAACTATTTCCCGCTATTTCTCTTTAACTTTGGGTAAAAAACGGACAGAAATCTTTTTTGCAACCGTGATCAAAAAAAAGGTTTTTTTGCATCGGTAACCAAAAAAGCCATGCTTTAGTTATCGGCAGACAGTTACTAAAATCATGTCTTTGATGAAGGTATAAAAAGGTGTTTTTTTTCTAAATTGAACAAAAAACACAAGATAAAATATTAGATCTTATCAAATTAAAGATATAGGTTTAAAAAAAAGATGTCATTTCCGTGCCAAAATGCCGGCGATTAAAATAAAAACAAACAACATTATTTTTCTACCCACTTACAATTTTTCACAAACAGTTTTAGGATAAGCTAAATTAATTTTAAATTTTTCTGTCAAAAAAGAATGTTTTTATTACCTCAGTTAAAATAGCGGGCTCTTAAGTTAAGTAAAATAATTTTTCGTAAGATAAACAAAGAAAACTTGGCAAAATATGGGACACGTTGGTCAAATCCCAACCCAACCCAACCGAATAATATTGTAATATGTAAATCAGATTAAAAATATTGTTTTTTTTTAACCCTGTTCAAATTATTTAGAATGACGTAATGTTACAATTAGGAGTATACTTTTTTTAAGGAAAACATATCAAATATAAAAGTTTTTAGCAAGTATCCAGTACCTAAGCGTCCGCGTAGGAATATTTAGAAATATCAATAATACCTAACTTTAAGATGATATGTAATTTTTTTTAAATATATTGCCAAGTGTTTTTTGTTGACTTAAGAAAAAAACAATAAAAAGAACTTATTTTACTTAATTGTCCGCCATTTTAACTGAGGTAGTAACTTTGGTTTTTCACACAAAACGGACAGAAAAATAATGTTGTTTTTTCATTTTAATCGCCGCCATTTTGCACGAAAATCACGTCCGTTTTTTTTAAAATCTTTTTCTTTAATTTGATAAATTCCAATATTTTATCATGTGTTTTTGCTTAACTTGAAAAAAAAACACATTTTAGTTGAAATAATAAAATTTGATTTTTTTTGACACAGAAATTTAAAACTAATTTAGCTAATCCTAAAACTGCTTTTGTTTGTGAGAAAATGTAAACGGGCAGAAAAATAAAGTTGGATGTTTATTAGTCGCCGCCATCTTGATATATGTCACTTTTTTTATTTTTGGAACCCAATATTTTGCAGTTTGTGTTTAGCTTAAGGAAAAAATTAAAAAAACACTTTTATTACTTAATCGTCCGCCTTATTAACTGAAGCATTAAAATTTGTTTTTTTTTACACAAAAATTTAAAACTAATTTACCTCATCCTAAAACTGCTTTGGGTTGTGCAAAACTGCTAACATGCAGAAAATGAATGACGTTTCTTAATTTTGGTCGCGGCGATCTTGATTTGGGAATGACTTGAGTCATGTTTATTAAAATTTTTCAGGGAAGTGTCCTCGATTTAGTGCAAATTGATATAATAGGGGAAATTACTTTTTTCTAAATAGTTTGTCCGCCATTTTAAATATCAAATTTTAGCAAAGAAAAACTCATCACTAATAGCATCAAAAATTTTTTTTTTAAATGTAGACTATAGGTTAATAAGGTCTAATGTATTTTTGAGATATCAAACGCCATCTTTGTACCCGCCTATAAACTCATTTTTTTTATTTAGCGATCAAGAAGGTGGTCACTAGCTTCAATACGAGACATTAAAAAATATCGTCACTTAAAACGTAAACAGAAATCAAAGAAAAATTAATTTTTTTTGAAATCTGGCCGCCACTTTGTTTTGAAGTGACATATGTCAAATTTTTTGATATTTTTGGATTGCGTGGGACCTCCTTATTATTACTTAATTGATTTCGAATTGATTTTTCTGAAAATATAAAAAACACATTTTTGGGGGAGAAATGGGGGATCCTCGACTGAAATTTTAGCTTTTTCTGCAGCTTTCTCTTAAAAATTCCTACGAATCTACGCCACTAAAAGGTCGGCAAAAACATGATAAAAGTAGACATTATTATGACAGCACCGTACCCGAAAAAAATTCTGGCCGGATAGCCCTACAACCAAGAAGAGCACGGTCTAACTTCAATTTTGTTATAATAATAAAGGGTAAATTTTGGAACGCTTAAAATTTTGACAACAACTGGCACTATGAACATAAAAGGGACATTTTGGAACACTTATTTGACACTTTGTTGTGGTTGTGGTAACTACTGCGTCTGCGCAATAGCTAAACGTCATGCCGTTGTGGTAATTAACCACTAGTACTGCCGTAATCTACGAATTGCTTTCGTTTTGGTTGTGGTTATTTTTTAAACACTTAATAAAATTCCAACATATTGAACACTTACAAAAAGAAGTTAAAAATCCTCCTAATCAGTTACTTCAACCGAAAAAAAATCTAAAAACAAAAGATCAAAAGATCTTGAGTGGAAAAAACGAAAATTAAAACTTGATGAGTATCCCACAAAAGACCGAAGTGAAAACAGAAATGATCAAATGATGTTTCACCCTGGGCAACCAGCGTGGGCTCATCAGTGGTTCCACTGGTCACCCTCCCCATACATTATTTAACACCATCATACACTTTGATTTCCAACTTTGAATCACTCACAAATTTGGGGAGGGTGACCAGTCGAACCACTATTTGTGAGTGATTCAAAGTTGGAAATTAAAGTGTATGATGGTGTTGAATGATGTTTGGGGAGGATGACCAGTGGAACCACTGATGAGCCCACACTGGTTGCCCAGGGCGAAACATCATTTGATCATTTCTGTTTTCGCTTTGGTCTTTTGTGTGTTCCTTGTGGGATACTCATCCAAGTTTAACTTTTTTTTCCACTCAGGTTCCTTTGATCCGTTGTTTTTTTTTAGATAAAACACTTATTTTGTTTGTTTTTTCTTATCTCTATATTTTTTTACAAGTGACACTTTTTAATAAACACTACCATAACTGCAGTCAAAGCAACAAAATTTTAGGCCTTTTAATATTTCCCTAGTGTTAAATATGTTGGAACCTGGTAATATTTTATTATTTTTAAAATTAGTTGCACCAAAACTCTGTAAAATTAACCAAAAAAAATAACCACATCCACAGCGAAATGGATAAGAGCACTTAAACGTGAAAATTTAAATGAAACTTTCTAGAAAGTAATTTTATAACAGATGGGTATAGTGACTAGAAATATGTAGTAGTTATTTAGTTTTTTTTCGGAACTGTCAAAAATAGTGCCGACCAGTGGAACCACTGATGAGCCCACGCTGGTTGCCCAGGGCGAAACATCATTTGATCATTTCTCTTTTCGCTTTGGTCTTTTGTGTGTTCCTTGTGGGATACTCATCCAAGTTAAAAAAAATTTTTCCACTCAGGATCTTTTGATCTTTAATTTTTTTTTCTATGAAACACTTATTTTGTAAATTAAAGTCAAATTTTGTGTTTTTTCTTATCTCCATATTTTTTTTAAAGTGACAGTTTTTAATAAACACTATCATAACAGCAGTCAAAGCAACAAAATTTTAGGCCTTTTAATATTTCCTTAGTGTTTAATATGTTGGAACCTGGTAATATTTTATTATTTTTAAAATTAGTTGCACCAAAGCTCTTTAAAATTAACCAAAAAAAATAACCACATCCACAACGAAATGGATAAGAGCACTTAAACGTGAAAATTTAAGTGAAACTTTCTAGAAAGTAATTTTATAACAGATGGGTATAGTGACTAAAAATATGTAGTAGTTATTTAGTTTTTTTTCGGAACTGTCAAAAATAGTGACGTCTTTATTAAAATCATAATAGAAGTTTTTTGTTACAATAAAGAAAATCCAATGGTTTTAAAAAAGCATAAAACTTTTAGTCATCCGCCATCTTGAATAACATGACATTTTGGTAAAAAGTGTATGTTATTAGCTTTTCAAAACAACTTTTTACTTAAGAATTCGGCCAAAAATAAAAAATTGACAGTTAAAATAAAGCAGTCCGGGACCGGTATTCTCGTAAGTAAATACGCTCGGCGTTTCGGATTCGCTGACCGTGTGATAACGTAATATTCGCATACCACGTGACCAAAGTAACAAGAATGGTATTCACGTATATTAAACGCAAGGCGTAGACGAAACGCGCTCAGCCCGCGGCGACCGTTTGGAAAACACCTACCATTTGATACCTGTTTTGTGCTTCGCGCGTACGATTTTCCGTAACGAAATGATGTTTCGCTCTGGGTAACCAGCGTGAGCTCGTCAGTGGTTCCTCCTCGCCATACATCATTAAACACCATACACTTTGATTTCCAACTTTGAATCACTCACAAATAGGCATCGTTCCGCACTGGTACTTATCCAAGTTACCTGATACGGATTCGTCCTGGCGTATTAATATTTCCAATAGCTAAGGCAATTAAAAAACAAAAAAAGAAGTAAAAAAAACTAAACTTCTTCTGGGATGCTCATCCAGGTTTGAATTTTCGTTACTTCCACCCAAGATCTGTTGATCTTTTGTTTTTACTTTGTATAGTGTTGCGTAAAATATAGTAGTTTTTTTTTTGTTATCTTGATTATTCAGTGCATGTTTATTATTAATTAAAAAAAATAAGATCTATTATTAGCATCAATATCAATATACGACCGTGCGGGAAACACCACTGATTGAGTGCGGGAATAAATTTAAACTCTCCCGCACTGAGTGCGGGATTGTTTTGTAAGTGTAAGTCTTGGGGTTTTTTTTTCCGGAACACTGTACGGGAATGTGCTACTTAGTTTGTATCACGGGGTTAAAGGGCGGGTTTAACTGAGCTAAACCAAACCATCAAGTAAGAATACAATTTTTTTAAAGGATCAACACTTGTGCAAGTAAAGCATCTTTCTTACAGATAGAAAAACAAAAGGAACGACAACGACAAAGAAATAAAAATTCAAAATGCGGTGTTGCCAAGATGTGCTAAGCGAATTTGATTCTATCTGCTCGCAGGGCAGCACGTTTGGCAAAACGAATACGAAAAGTCGTCGGTCGGCGCGGCGTGCCTTTGAGCGAGCTGCTCAATATTCGTTTCGTTTAGAGACTTTAAAACGTTACGTATTATGAGAATAGACACTAGAGACATAAAGCTATTTGTAACTCATCGCGGTATACGTATCCGCATCTAGCGAGAACCAAGCACATTGATTGGTCAGAAACTTGTAGCACGTTCGAAAAGAGCAGATATATGCTAATTTAAGGTGTTTCTGAACGCAATAGGTGCTGGGATCCCATACGTGTGCCGTAACGATACGTGATACCTAACGCATCTCAACACCTATCGCATTCAAGAACACCTTAGATTAGTATATATCTGCTCTTTTCGAACGCGGTACAAGTTTCTGACCAATTAATGTGCTTGGTTCTCGCTAGATGCGGATACGTATACCGCGATGAGTTACAAATAGCTTCATGTCGCTAATTAAAGTAAATATTTCAACGCATCAGTATCGGTATACGTAACGCGTTCGAAACAAAGTCAAAATACACTACATTTTGGACTTGTTCATGCCATGTTTCGAACGATGCCTTCTTCTTTGACGAGTGTGATGACAGAATCTCGTTGCGTACGGAAGGATGTACATATCGTTACGGACCACCATGCCGCAATGATTTCAATCAGTAGTTCTGTCCTCACAACTTTCAAGAAAGCGGGCATTGTTCGAAACATCGCATAAAAAAGTCAAAAATGTAGTGTATTTTGACTTTGTTTCGAACCCGAATCATAGACGTGCAATTTTTCGGATTAGATTAATTGTTATCGATTCTATCGATTTCTTGGAGTCTCTCGGTATATTCCACGTCTACCCCTACATTCTATGAGCAACGTAAAATGCCTATTAACATTTAAGACGGATTGTCTAAATCATAGGATGTAACATACAAAGTATATTACCGTGTGCTACATGAAATTATTTACAGCTCGTCAATCTTAATAGACTGAGTGCCGCGTAGTGTAAACAGCTACGAGCATATATGCTAACATCATAGGATATAAAGTTTTTGAAAAATTTATTTAAAGAAATAGTTAAGCTAGGAAAAATTTAAAAATAAAAAATCTAGCGGACTGATTCCAGTTATAAAAATAGGATTTACTATAGAACGGAGAAATGCTTTGTAGTCGCATGACTCCAATTGAGTTCATTAGTGCGACTATATTTAATTATTTTATTTATTATACTTCAGTGCAAAATGAACTTCTTGAATTTCGATTTCTCACGCAGAACCTAGGAAGACGCCGTTTGCTTATGCAGTGAGTACTATTCTTGGTTGTCGTAGGTTCACACAGAGGGCGCCATGGTGGGTACTCGAAAGAAATTCTTTCCGCTTGAGCTGTAATCTTTGGTACATAAGCATGGCTGAAATTCTCTGTCGTTGTGGTACACCTAGCTGATGAGTCCCTAATAAGGACGAAACTGCGCCGTCCTAGGTTCTACCCTCTGTGTGAGCAATCGAAGTTCAAGAAGTTTATTTTGCGCTGAAGTACAAAAAACTCTTGTGTTTTCGTTAGATTTAGAGTGCCACAGCCATTTTCCGTTTATATTTTTTTTATTTTTATATGTCACATGATATAAAGCTTTAACCCCACTCCGTGCTTCTTTTAAGTTTAAGGATCATGACGGGGGAGGACGAACAGTGAAAAAATCGGGAGGTCGTGGTGAATAAAGCAAAAAAATTATCAAAATCGGTTCTCCCATTTAGTCTCTATCGTGGCACATATAATAATAGTTTACATAACAAGCATGTTATGATATGATGGTCGTTACATGCGAGGATGAAATTTGAGTTGATTCAAAACAAACTTACGGCTTTCTTGGACAATGTTTTATTATTTATACCAACAGCCAACGTTTCGGTCGTCATTATCTGGCGGTACCACACAATATGTGTATTTCGTGCAACTATATGAGAATGTTGAATAAAATAAAAATAATTTGTGTTATAACTCTATTTATCTAGCCCTGATGATGGTCCAGACCTAGGACCGAAACGTTGGCTGTTGGTATAAATAATAAAACATTGTCCAAGAAAGCCGTAAGTTTGTTTTGAATCAATTAAAATAAAGTGGACGAGAAAATATATATTGAATCATGAAGTTTGAGTCTTAATTAATCTGAGCGTGTAATGACTATAACATGCGAGTTTGTGTACTATACTTTACCTAAATGAATAAAAATACCACATCTAAAAACTCCTAAGTACATACTCTATATTACTTATGCAACATTACTGTTTCTAAGAGAACTAAGACAAAATTGTGACGTTCAAGTTTTTGAAAATTTCATAAAATTTTAAAATTTTTGAAATTTTTTTGGAATTTTGGAAATGTTTAATTTTTTGTGTTTTTTTTTTAATTTGAGAAATTTTGTAAATTTTTTAAAATTTAAAAATTTTGCAAACTAAAAATTTTTCGAAAAAACAAGAGTTTCTTGTACTTCAGTGCAAAATGAACTTCTTGAATTGCGATTGCTCACACAGAGGGTGGAACCTAGGATGACGCCGTTTTGCCCTTATTAGGGACTCATCGACAGAGAATTTCGGTCACGCTTATGTGCCATAGGTTACGGCTCAAGCGAAGAAAATTTATGTCGGGTACGGACCATGGCGCCCTCTATTTATTCTTGGTTGTCGGAGGTTCACACAGAGGGTGTGAACCTCCGACAACCAAGAATAAATAGAGGGCGCCATGGTCGGTACTCGACAGAAATTCTCTCCGCTTGAGCCGTAATCTTTGGTATATATTCGTGACAGAAATTCTCTGTCGTTGTGGTACACATAGCTAATAAGGACGAAACGGCGTCGTCCTAGGTTACTTACACCCTCTGTGTGAGCAATAGAAATTCAAGAAGTTCATTTTGCACTGAAGTACAAAAAACTCTCGTTTTTTCGTTAGATTTACAGTGCCACAGCCATCTTCCGTTTATTTTTTAAATCGTGCAGTACGTCAACTTTCGGTTGTTTTGCAATTATAATCGCATACTTGTAGACGAAACATACATACAGATGGCATTGTAATAGTGTGGGTACTATTCTTGGTTGTCGGAGGTTCACACGCCATGGTCGGTACTCGACAGAAATTCACTCCGCTTGAGCCGTAATCTTTGGTACATTAGCATGACCGAAATTCTCTGTCGTTGTGGTACACCTAGCTGATGAGTCCCTAATAAGGACAAAACGGTGTCGTCCTAGGTTCCACCCTCTGTGTGAGCAATCGAATTTCAAGAAGTTCAATTTGCACTGAAGTACAAGAAACTCTTGGTTTTTCGTTAGATTTACAGTGCCACAGCCATCTTCCGTTTGTTTTTTTTTTTAATTTTTGTTATAATTTTTGTTTAAAACTGTTTAATAATTTACATTTTTGCGTCAATCAGTGTCCTGTCAAAGAAAGTTTATTTATTTTACAATTTACGTCTAAGTCGTGTTAGGACGCTCGTTAAACTAGTATTATGGATTGGCCGTAAGTAAAGATACATACACTTCTCTCCACATAAAACTGGTACAGCAGAAGGTAGCTGCAAATACGCTTTTTTATATTTTCCTATGTACAACACTTTGTTATTTTAGGTTATATTTTTGGCATGTATAAACTTTTTATAAGGAGACGGCTTATTTATTTTTTACTAGTTTACAATATAAGGCCACTAAAAATAAAACCACATTTCAAAAAAGCAAAAATGTTTTATTAACTAAACAAAAGCTCCACAGTAATTGATCTATTCAACTAGCTGATTATGAAAGAAGCAAGTCTACGATAGTAACCATAATAAATCGATTTCAAGATGAAGGCACTGTCCCTCGAAAGAAAGGCACCGGTCTGACGAAAGTTACAAGCCCAAAACAATTAAAAGGCCCGATCAAGATCAACGAAATAACAAAATTAATGCGACACCTTTGCCTCGAACGTGTAATCCTCCTGCCTAATGTTGTTATAGATCCTGAAAAATTAAATCAAATTTTTTACTTCTTTCGCTTTGGCAAACGGATCAATTTCTAGAAAATTGATGGCCTCTTGGTCTTCCTCTGGACTAGTAACTTCGTCAAACCGGTGCCTTCCTTTCGGTGGATAGTTCTTTCCTCTTCAAATTGGTTTTTTATGTTTACTATCGTAGACTTGCTCCTCCCATAATGAATAGCTTCTTGCCGAATAGACCAGCCACCGTCTAGTTTTGCTAAGATTTGAGTTTTATTAAATTCGGAAAGATGTTACGATATTTTTTTTTAATTTTGATGACGATGACATGCAAAAAATGATGTCAGGAGTTTGTGACATTGTCACTTATTGGAAGACAATGCCGTACTATAAAAATTTTAAAAACTAAACATTCTGCTAACTTCTGCTGTACCAGTTTTATGTGGAGAGAATTGTACATACATGTCTTTTTGGATCGGAATTACACTTGTAGCGCTTTCTGTTGACACCGAGTCCTTGTTGCACATCACGTTCGGTTCTTCCTAAGGAATACATAGAAAAAAGCGTATATTACTTAACACTTCACAAAATAGTCAGAAAGGGTTTTTGGCTTTGATTTTTTTATGCTTTTTTTGTGTGTGATGGATCTGCATAAAGTCAGTCCACTTTTGTAATATTCTTCTTCTTGATTGTTTTTAAAGGTAAGGTCACCGTTAAATTTACAAACTGGCCCATAATGTTAAATTTAATTTATTTGCTTTACACCCCGAAGGCGAGACAGGCGTTAATTCTTCTTGACACTATCACACGCACGGCTGCAAGAGAGCTCCATATTAGTGTCAAGTGAGACTTCTGTATTGGTATTGATCATAGTAATTGCTTATTGCAAGATTGAGTTACGTTCTATTTAGTTAGTAGTGTATCGTTGTGTTTAGTAACCTACTAAACAATTTTTAATTTTTTAGGCTAATACAATTTTATTAATGTTATAGCAGTGGTGTAGCCTGAAATCGTTTCATCCTTTAATAAAAATCAACTACCTACATGGCGAATTTTTAAAAACTAGGTAGGTGCCTATTGCTTGAGATCTTGAACTAAAGGGAGGGAAGAGGTGCTTATTAATTAGTTAATTGAACAAAACTATAACAATATTTAATGCTGGTAGAACGCCGCAGGCGAAAATTTTGACAACAAAAAAACAAAAATTCAGTAAAACTTTTAATCTTTTTTTTTGTAAAATATTTTTGAAAAAGTAGATTGGGCTAGATGCCAAGAAAGGGTGTGGATTGCGGTGGTGTGTTATATAAAGATTTGTTGCTAAATAATAAATCCGCCGCAGATGAAAATGTTAAGAAAATTCATACTACGAATGCCATTTATTACACGTTTTGAATGCTGGTTATAACAGTTAATGATGTCATAGCACCGCAGGCAAAATTTTTAGAATTTTAGACATCACACCAAACACGCGTTACAAACCAGTTAATTTATTGTAGATTGGACCTTCTGGGGGAGGGAAGTTTAACCCCTCAACCCCCTCCTGGCTACGACACTGGTTAATTTGGTTGCGCTCAAATAATGTGCCAATTAATAATCGCCAATACTTAGTATCATTCCAAATTCTCCGGACCAATTTCAATATTGCGATCGAAATTTAAACACATAAACTAAATGGAACTGGCTTTAAGGATTTTCAATTTACAATTAGTTCTGGTTCTGATTTAACTTCACAGGTGCAACCCGGTTATGAAATTTTAGAACCAGCCTGGGAGGTTGGTTTGGCTCTTTGGTTGTAAACATAACCCCTTAAATTTTGCAAAATTATAGGTAGTCTTTTTTTGAGTAAAATCAAAGATATCTTCACAATTTTTTAAATGACGTGATCATTTTAGAACCGCTGTCAAAATTTATGTCAAAATAACGTCAACCAGAACCAGGACCAATTCTTAAATCGAAAATCCTTATTGTCAGTGTCAAAAAATCGGTCCGATTAAATTTGGGAGAGAGTGTACAAGTTTCAAAAAAAGTTTTCCTTGTCCCGATTCTGCGAAAAGGATTTATTGAGAGTATATAAAAAAACAAAAAAAATAAATAGCGAGCTTTTCCTCTTTCCTTCAAAATGAAGGTACATTTCATTCCAAATTCAATCGAACCACTTTTTTAGTTTTTATGTTTAGTTTGCACCTGAAGACGATCAAAGATCGTACTGATCGAAACGTCGTGTATAAATAAAATATAAACAATGGAAGTTCGAAACACAGAGTTAATTTCAGACAGTTTTTGTGTTATGTCAGCCGCCATGTTGAAATTATTCTGTAGAATTTGGAATGAGACGGTACTACAATCTGAAAGTTGATTGTCGTTTACATTATCCTCGTATTATAAATTATTTTTCAGCATGTTTCATCATAATTTCATCTCTTATCTTCATTAGGTAACACCATACTGATGAGCACCAGCAGTGCGAAACTCGAGACTACGGTTACCATTACCTTTTTTTGAGGGAAAGCTGATAAAAATAAAAATGTTATTGATTTTCCTTTGCAAACAATTTATTCCTGGTAAATGGGCACTGCGAGTCGCAGTTGTTGTAACTTACTGTTATTATTCCATTTCCTTTCAGTCAGGTATCACAAGACTATTTCAAATTTATTTACCAAAGAATAACACCTTATGATCGAATAAAGAAGTCAATATTTCTGTGTGAGTTAATTTATATTCACAAGACAATATTCAATCTAATTAAGCATTTTATTCAAAGCCATTCAATATTTCAATTACGTACAGCTTTAATCTCGGTTTTGTATATATGCAATATGTCAGCTTCTCCGTATTTCATGCACACACTGAGTAAACTACAAAAGGTTTTCATCAGTGCCGAAAAGACATTTGATCCGTGTCTTTGTCGGCCGACTTCTTGGTACACAAAGATCGGATTTACCGGGCCAATGATCAAAAGTTCTAAATTACTTTGGCTCCCGTGTTTAGACATTGTTTAAAGTCATACAACCTTAAGCAAATAGGTCTGTGTACGTTACCCGCATGCCCTGCAGATTCGGTTACACAACGCAAAACAGCTTCATTTGAGTAATCTCAGAAAGCTGTTATAACTTGGTAGTTTATTCCAGTAGACTGATTTGAATGGGCAGGATATATTTCCTCTTTATTTTTTACGCCAATATACTGGGTGTTATTTGTATTCGCTAATGAATTTGCCTTCTTAAAAAACGTGTCTTGAGCCAGCGGAAAAGCAAAGCAAAAATCTTAGTTTTCCACACTTTGTGTACATCTAACAAACACATAGACAAGCAATTTGCCTATTTTAATTGCCTCAAGAATTTTTAGAGCTGATGCTGGACTAAATGAGAGTGATAGTGAAGACCACCTTTCCGCTATTTATTCAGTCAAGAGATCTGCGTCTTTTACGTTAATTCGTGAACAAAAAAGGTCAAGAGTCGATGAGCTAGAGTCTAAAGTGAATATAAGGAGAATAATTTTAATTCATCCAGTAGTTTTTCCTGCTTGGAGCAGGACTATGGGGGGACGAGTGGTCAGCACCGATCTTAAGCGGCGTTGAGCTTGACAATGAGTTTATGCGTTCTCAAATTAAAGAAGCAGAATCGTTGATTCGTCCCCCGCTTCCTGAGATTAAGGAAGATGGCATTTTTTGTCGGAAGTTGGGTTCTGTAAGTTGGTTAAATATTAAGTATATGGAATTTGAAAAGAAGTTACAAGCAGCCCCAGTTTTTAGTTCCTTGCAAGTTAAGGATCAGCTAGAAGGTTTGTGTTCAGGATCGCATTATGACGAGGTTCTAAAAAGCTTTGATTTATTTGCGGGTACAATGACACACGCTTTGTTAATGGAAATATGGGCGAAGAAATTAGTAAGGTGGCTGTACAATTCCCAAAAGCTGCAAAATCGTTAGAAGAGTCAAGTCAAAATCCTTCTAACCCTTTTATGTAATGGTTAGATGACATGTTAAGGCGCATTTACACAAACCAACTTTCCTTTGATGTGGAAATGCCGACAAACATTTACACGAGCCTCTTGAGCAAAATGCTCAAAGAAATGTTCGAGCAAAATCTCGTACAAAAAAACACACGTAAATTTTGGAGAGAATGTTGAGCAAAATTTGTTTGAAGTATTGGGGGTATAAAAATTTCTTTACAAATTCAAAATATATATTGTTATCGGAATTCATTGAACTTAACTGAAAATAGAAAAAAAAAGTTTTGAAATAAGGTATTTTTAATCAAGTGCTTTCCGACGGAAAAACGATTTGATGCCGAAATGCACATTTTACCTCATAAGCAACTTCGATTGATCTGATTTTTATAGGGGATATGCCAGTATACTTGTAACTTTTTTGGGGTTGCAAAAAAAACGAGAATAACAATAATAATAATTGGCACTTATTTATTGTTGTTGCCTGTAAAATATAATGATAAAAATTTACGTTTAAAAGAATATCCCTTTATTTTACTTCCTAGTTTATTCTTTTACAATAATAATCAAGTCAAATTAAAAAACCTATATACATTTTATTAGATCTCAAATATATGAACAAAAACACGTTCGGTTTAAATAATACCCGTTTATTACCCACTTTTACAACCCTACGAACCCGTTGTCTAAAAAATATAATTTAGCAGTAATTTAGTAGACTGTGTCGCCGATATATCATCCCGCGTTTTGGATTTCGCAGGTAGTAGGCCGGCCACCCTTTTGAATCGCAATGTTGCCCTTTGCATATTGTTGGTTCAGTGTCAGTAATCGACCTTGATTATTACATTAAATTGACAGTAAATATCTATATCTTCAGCATTTTCATGAACCTTTTACTTTTTTAAGCAACCCTTGGGACCTTAAACTAACTAGGTAAATCTGGTGTGAGGAATTAAAAAACAACAATAAAAGCTAAAGGTAAAGTAAAGTTACAAAAATATTTTTAAAAAAATCCCCCTCCCCACCACTCCTCATAGTCGTGAGGCGCGGATTACGGCTTAAAAGTGCAATTTCTAAGATTTTTGCCGATATTTGAAAAACTCAAAATTTTTTTGGAAAAGAAAAGTTTTCCTGGGTTTTTTTTTTGACTTTAGGAAAAAACCCTTGGAAATAAAAAAAACTCGCAAGAAAATCCCAAAAAAAAGCCCGGGCAAAAAAATGCTGGAAAAACCCTAAGAAAAAAATATTATAAGTAACCCTAACCCACGTGAAAAAACTGATAGTAGAGCCAATAAAAATGTTTCGCTTGCCGTCGGCTTTTTCCACAAAAATTTTAAATAAAAGTTGGTGTTTAATTTTTTTAAAGAATTGAGATCACTGATCACTGATGTGAAATTTTATTTATTCTCATCTTTAAAAATATGTTTCCAAAATAGATAGCAATAATTTGCTCAAAAATTTACCCGAACAAAATTTTCAAAGAAAAGCTCACACAAATGTTCACGCAAAAGATTTTAGATCTTTTGCACGAGCTTTTATTTGAGCATGTTCGTCTGTGTAATTACGCCTTTACACTACAATTGTGGTCGTAGATCTGACGTCATTAACATGAGGAGAAAAATTTATCAAGATCAAGAGCTATCAAAAGTACCCCCTTCTTGTACCCATCTCTTTGATGAGGATTAGCTGAAGGATTTAATTCATTATAAAGGGGGTCTTTTTCGAGTTTTCTCCAGGTTTGGTTCGCAATTCAAAAAACACTTTCAAAACCCCGTACCGGTGAGAAATGTTTTGCACCGTCATCAAAATCAAGGCAGCACAGATCTTCCAGTAAATCGAGTAAACTTCGTAGGAATAGTCGGTCGCATCGTCAATGACTTTCAAGGGGGTCAGTTAAGTCTTTAATGACGTGGAAGAAAGAGGGCGCTCCGAAACATATTTTAAGCCTAATTTCCGGTTACAGGATAATAGATCACTTTTCAACCTTTCCCTCTCGGAAAATGTCTCAGGAGGTCAAAAACTTAATAAGGTTAAAAGTAGAGAGTTCAAAAGTAATGTCGGGCTTGATACCAAAAAAGAACAAAAAGCTGTGTCAGGTTTTCAATTTAAGAAGGCTAAACGCGTTTTTAAAGGTAAAGAAGTTTCGTTTAATGAGTCAGATGACAGTCTCTCAGTTTCTGCAGAAGGGAGATTATCTAGGAAAACTGGATCTCTCCCAAGCTTACTTTCATATACGAATTCAAACAGCTCATCGCAGATACGTATCCTTCGCGTACAGGGGGCGCATTTTTCAAATAACATCGTTGCCGTTCGGCCTATCCAGCGCTCCTCTAGCGTTTTTAAGACTGACGTCTTGAGTGGCCAATCGTCTCAGATAAAAAGGCCTTCGTCTTTTAGTGTACTTAGACGATTTTTTGATAGCCCATCAGAATTCTCAAGTTCTCGACGGTCGTCTTGCTTTGGCGGGAGATTTTCTTCAAAAATTAGGCTGGACGGTGAATTTAGTCCGTTCTCGTCTTTTCTTCGTCTCTAGAATTCCTTGGAATAATATGAGATATGAAGATCAATCGAATGAGTCTTTCGTTGGACAAAATTTTTCGTCTCAGAAAGGACTTAACCCAGTTGTTGGCCAGCAAGCAGTGGAGTTGGAAAGTAGGAACATCGGTGATCAGGAGACTGGATTTCGCTTCCTTGGTAGTTCCGCTAGGTCGTCTGTTTACCCGTTATCGGGTCATTCAATATCAAATCAACCAAAAAATCACAAAAATTTTACGCGACCAATTCCAATTTTGATGATTTTTGGTATATATTTTCTTCTTACCATAAAAGTTGAAAATGCAAATTTTTAGATTTTTTTGATTCGTAGTTTTTTTTTTTTAATTTTTCAAAATAAAAAAGTCAGCATTTTGACCTTAACAAGAATGTACAAAACTAGCAATATCTCGAGAACCACTTACACTAGGAAAGTAATAAATGGCTCATTTTAAAGTCATTTTGAAGCTCTTTGTTATGAAATATCACAACATAATTTTAACAAAAAAATTGAAAAAAAAAATTGAAAAATTCAAAAAGGCCATTTTTAATTTTTTTGAAAAAAATATATAATTTTGGTCAAAGTGTTACTTAATTATCCACAAAATTTTATGATGGAGAAATGATGGGTTCAATGTCAAAAAAAATATCAAAAATATTAAGTACATTAAAAATCATGCATTTAAAAAAATAAACATATTTTAGGAGCACCAATAGTGCACTGGATATTAAAATAAATAAATTTGTTGGATGGATACAGGTTTTAAAAAATACCCAGAGGCTTTATCTACAAATTATTTTATTTTAAACTCGCAAAAGAAATAAACAAACTTTTCTACTTCGTTGATAAAAATTAGACAGAAAACACTAAGACTAACTATATACCTTAAATTTATTTTTTTAACTTTCTTTTAAGAATTTCTGATGAATCTGACATTTCTTTTTTGCTGACATTGTAAGTTCTGCCAGTAGCAGTGTTGGGTTCAACTTTTTTTATAAGACTTTCTGGTTTAATAATTAAAATATCTTGAGGTGTTGGGTAAAAAAATGATGAGGCAGGTCCTCGTGGATGAAGAAAGCTTACTTTCAGTTCTCCGCTCTCATTATTTTTCCCCAAGACACAAGCCAGCCACCAAGCACTGTCATATTCTACAGTGACAAACCCTGACTCGATATTTTGCAAAATAATGCTTCCACCTTTAAAAAGATTATGTGTTTCGACCTCTAAGCATGTAGAAAACTGTTTTGCCAAAAACGTGCTTTCTGTAAGAGGAATTACAGCATGAATTTTTTGTGTCCCCGGTATTGTTAAGACTTCCGCAAATCTTTTATTCAAAATTATTTCATGATTTGTATAATCTGCTTCTGTGCAATATTTAAAATCAATGCCAGATATGTTTTCTTCACACCAAGTAAACAATTGTAGAGGTGTCATTATTTGATTGTCATAGGGCCTCTGCAAACTGGCTTTGGCAGCAAGTCTTTTAACAGTTCCTCCCAAGCCATCGCAGGCACTTTTGCCATGCGAGGTGGCAAAATAATGCCACTCTGCTTCAACACCAAAATCTTTTTTATGCAGGCATATATTCAGAAAATTCTTTTTGTTTTTGTACTGCGCAGCACATCCATCCGAAAAATAAAAAATTTTGTTAAGTCCTGGTATTTTGATTTTTAAATCAGGCATTAATTTTTTTAAAAATAAATGAAATGCAATTGTATTATGTGTCAAGCTTTCCGAAATAAACACATAATTCAGGTTGTGCAGTTTACCATCACTTAGAAAATAAATGGCAAAAGGGTGGAGGGTTGCCTGGCTATTATTCCAATGATAAGACTGGACTTCATCTTGCATAACAAAGGAATAATTTTCCGCAAAGTCGCAAGTGATCAAAGACTCTCCAGGTTTAAGACTAATTTTTATTTCATTGTATCTATCTTTTTGCATTTTTGCAATAAAAGAATGTGATTTAAGTTTTACAAGATCATCAGTAAATTCCTGGACAAAATCATCACTTTTCTTAACAACGGTTTCCATAGTACACCTATCTACTGAGACCCACTTTTTAAATGAGACCTCATCAATTAATTCTTCCTCAAATTTTTCTATTAACGTATTTTTAAACTGTTCTACTCCAGGACATTGCTTGCATCTATTGCTTAAAAAACAGTCCACTGAAGGTGGATTACACATTAGTTTATAAAGGCAATCATGATAAGATATTGCAAGAGGCCTGTTATTTTCATCATATAGCTTATTTAATTTGGAGCCATTGAGCATTAGTTTTATATTTTGATGTATAGTACATACACATACAGTATGAGTCCCACTTTTTCCTGACAGTATACAGTTTTTGGGTCGCAGTTCACAAAATTTTGAAAACCCAATTTTTTCATTGGGGTACTGAGTTTTAAACAATGCATAAATTTCTTTTAAATTAGCTAAGACTAATTTTTTTTGTACATATTCTTTTTCAGCTCCATATTTTCTGATAACAACATAATCTTTTTTACCTGGCATGGTCCTGCTAATGTCATCCCTTTGGTAAAAATCTACCACTATTTGGGCCACTCTATCACTAAGGGTCTTTCCCGGTTTGGGGTTAGGAGAACATAATATCCCATTGTCCTTAACTAACTGTTTTACAGCTCTGGCCAAATATTGAGAAACTCCAAATTCTTCTTCAATCTTCTTTCTACTCCAACTTTGAGGTAAACATGATAAAACTAGTATTTTCTCACTCCTCTTTTCGGTTTTTAAAAATTTGTCCTTTAACTGCTTAATCATTTCACTTTCGTCACTCTGGCATTCCTTTACTAGCGTTGAATCTGATTCCTTTGTAAATGCTTTCGCAATTGTATGCTGTACAATATCTATTTTTTCTTTGTACACATTTTTTCTTTTAATCGGCGACACACCATGAAGCTGCAATGACTTGTTTAAAAGAGTAAATGATTCAGCAGGATCTTGAAAATCTGGATCATTTTCTGGAACTTGACTGGGTCTAAAAAAATTTAAAAAGTTAGTTTTTTATAAGAACTTAAAAAGGGGGTAACAGCTGACCCAAAATTTGTACATAATGCCAAGAAATTTGTACATAATGTCTGTATTCTCAAAATGCCATGCAAAATAATGCCATGCAAAATAATGCCATGAGATTTTTCCACTCCGTACTTGACGCAATTGGTTTAGTTTATTAATTTTATATTAAAAAATACTGTTTGTTACTTACCCTGCCTCATCTTCTTCAGATGCCTTAAACTCCTTTGAAAGCTTTAGTCTACAACCATCACAGATTTTCATTCCCATTTTGACATTTTTGTAACTGCACATCCACTTGGTCACATTTCTTAATTTCCCAAAATGCTTGATTTTTAACTCTAGTGGATCACAGCACTTTACTTTATATTTAGTCCATCCACTTGCCTCACCCATAGTTGAAACTTTTAAAATTACACAGAGATGACTTCTGATAAACCTTCAGTCGAACTATTATGTATCGATTATTTGGAGCTGTATCAGGAAGATACTTGCCAAAAATTGAAAATCAATTTATGCAGGAATTTTCATGTCAGCAAATCCCCACAATGTACCTAAACAGACCAATAAAATGAAGGAGGTGTGTCCTTAATGTTAAACAGGAATAAACAGGCAGTATTTCACAAAAGTATTGGCAGGTTTATACAGGCATATTTTCCTAAGAATTGGAACATCCAATAGTACGTCTCCGGTGGAAAAGAGGTTTTGTAAGTAAATATTACAATAGGGGGCAATGTTAATCTGATTACTGATACAGAATGAAACGTAGGATATAATTTTTTATTAAATAAAATATTGTTAAATATTTTTATAATATCGCTTTAAACCCCATTATATTCTTCTAATTACCAAAATGCATTTTTAATAAATTTTTTCACATTGAACCCATGATTTGTCCATCTCAAAATTTTGTGAATAGTTTAATAACACTTTAAAGAAAATAATATAATTTTTTGAAAAAAATTAAAAATGGCCTTTTTGAAATTTTTCAAAAAAAAAAATCAAAAAATTTTTTTTTTATTTTTTTTTTCAATATATGTTATGCAATATTCTCATATGAAAGGGCTTTATAAGAGCTTTAAAATGAACCTTCACCTACTTTTCTAATTTTGTGCGCACATGTTAAGGACAAATAAGTGACTTTTTCGATTTTCAAAAATTAATTCAAAATAAACAACTGGTCAAAAAAGTCTGAAATTTAGGATTTTCCAGTTTTTTGGTAGGAAAAACATGTATACTAAAAATCATCAACATCGGAGATGGTGTGGTAAAATACCCTGGTTGACTTGATATGGACTGACCCTATCTTCAAAGGGTAGCTGGTTGTCTAAACGAAGACCATCTTAATCAAACAGGGTTGATATTTCTTCCCAAACCGAGCCAGTTTCTGTCCACAGATGCTTCGGACAGTGGATGGGGGATTCAATTGGAGGGTCATCTTCTCTCAGAAACTTGGTCCCTAGCGGAGACAAGTTGGCATATCAACTTCAAGGAGCTTTCGCGATCAATTAAGGGGCACTTCAGTCATGCTTCAAGTCGACAACCAGACGGTTGTCTCTTATATCCGGAATCAGAGGGGGACAAAGTCAGTGAGACTCCTGGGTCTTGCGCGGCAGCTATTAATTTTTTGCCAGCAGAATGCGATTCTTTTATGTCTCCAGTTTATTCCAGATCGTTACAATATATTGGCAGACTCTCTATCAAGAAACCTCCCATCTCCGGCCTGGAATTTAAGCACAGAGCTGACAGAGGAAGTGTTCAAAAAGTGGGGTTATCTAGTGATATACCTACTTGCAACGGAGAAATCCAGAGTGGTTCCTCGCTATGTCTCGCTAGATGCTACAGATCAGAACGCTTGGTTTGTGAATGCATTCAGTCGTCCATGGGAGTTTCGCCTTCCTTAAGTATCTAAACAATGCATTGGGCCTATACATTTTGGTGGGTCTTCGTTGGGAGGGGGTATTTTGGAGATCAGATCTGAAGAGCAGGGCGGTCGAAGCTCCAATTCGGATAAACGATGTTCAGAATCATTTTCATCCCATCAAACTCCAGCAAGAGCAGCAGACCTCCGTTTGGAGATTTGGAAAGTTCGGGGTAGCGCGAACTGACTGTCGGTTTGGAAACTAATGATTTTTTTGTTACTTCAGTCGGCTTGGCGGAGCTCTACTTGAAAAACGTATCGTTCGGCGTGGAGAAATTGGCTGTCTTGGTGTATAGATTTTAATGTTGTTCCTTTGAAACCTTCACCACAGCAAGTCGCTGTGTTTTTGGGCTTTCTATATAGAAACAAAAACATGGCTTATTGCACTATTTTAGTTCACAAGACAGTTGTTATGTATTTCTCAAAATCGTCATCTCAGGCTTTGTTTAATGGCCATCCTGTTATTAAGGCTCTGTTAAAAGATATTAGTTTGGGTTCTTGTTCTAAGAGGTCACTTAAGTCGGGTATTTGGAATATTCAAGAATTTTTTGGCTGACTTGATAAACACCCACTGGAAATAGAAAGTATTTTTCAAGTTTCTCGGCATTTGGTAGTTTTGTTCCTCTTTGCTTTGGGAAGAAGTAAGTTGTTAAGTTCTGTTAATGAGATCCTTGACATGATTGCGTGGATTAAAATGTTGATAAAATTATCTGATAAAAGAAGAAGTGCGATTCCAGGGATAAGCCATCTTTTTATATCTACTAGGGGTAAGGTGAAGCCGGCCTCACGGACGGTTATAGCGGGTTGGTTAAAACCGATTTTCCAAGAATTAGGTATTCATTTTATGCCTTGTTCAATAAGATCGGCAGTAGCATTTTATAATTTTCAAAATAATTTGGAACTGGAGAAATCTAAAGGGTTTCATAAAAACAACTTGTTAAGTTCTTTCGAGGCTCTGGGCTCTTGTACCTTATCTTTTTATAGTCTCCTACCTGGTTACAGATTGTTTTTTTTTTGCGAAAACATTTAGTTACCCTTAGTTTGATTTTTATTTTATTGATGTTGTTCGTACTTTTAGCAAATGTTTACTACCTAGACGTATACGTCAGTTGTCTTACAAAAGTTTGTTTAATAGAACTGTTCATAATAAATGTGTTGAATATTATTTTGTTTACTTTTCAAAATACGCTGTTTTCCGGCAGAATATAAACACTTCTCCGAAGGGTCAAGCCGTAGGCAATATTTAAAATAGACACGTTTTTTACCCCTAAGGGAAGAAAACGTATATTTTAGGTCTTGCCAAGGCTTGAAGTAATTGCTTGCCGTCAATATTTCGGATATATACTGATAAGCTGCGGCGCTCAAGGTTCGCACACGCACTTGCCGACCAGTTTCGATGGAGGGGAACTACCGGGGTATTCCCCGCCAAGGGAGAGCTTTCTCGGGAAACGAGCTTGAATTCGGAACGTAACCCTCGAATTCACACGAAATGGAATGCAGGTAATCTCCGAAGAGTCAAACCTTGGTAAGACCTAAAATATACGATTTCTTCCATTCGGGGTGGAAAACGTGTCTATTTGTAATAAATCAATACGACCTACATAGAAGGCGTGGGATCAACCCGAAATAAAAACAATATGGCGCCATCTTACGTTCCTGTTTGATATTCAGTCTGTTTGTTTACATCGCGAAATCGCGTCTTCGAGCGACTTTTTTTTACGAATTTTTATGGATTATTTTTATATTTAAATATTCTAAATGGTTTAAAAATGTTTGTTGTATAAGTATTTACAGGTAATTTAGGGTTTTGACTCGAAATTCGAAGTGGTTAGTGCTTTTTTCATCGTCAATGTTTTAAGGGTTATAGTGCATTTTTTAGAAAAAATATACAGGATTTTAAGTGGTTTCTATCTATTTATAGGCGTTTTTTATTAAATCTTTTCAGCGACTAAATTGTACTTCCACGAAGTTTTGCAGGTGTTACAGTGCATTTATAAATCTTGAGAAGGTATACATAAATTGTTTGTGTATCTTTTAGCAATGCCTACTTACTACGTCCTGTGTGCCAAATTGCCAAAGTAATTACAAGGGCAAAAAAAATTTGTTCCTAGCAAGCGTGCATGTTTAAGATACAGGTGAAATACACTGAAATTAGTGTACTGAGTGTTTTTTGTTAAGGCGCAATTACACAGGCGAACACGCTCAAATAAAAGCTCGTGCAAAAGATCTAAAGTTTTTTGCGTGAATATTTTTGTGAGCTTTTCTTTGAACATTTTGTTCGGGTAAATTTTTGAGCAAATTATTGGTATCTATTTTGGAAACATGGTTTTAAAGATGAGAATAAATAAAATTTCACATCAGTGATCAGTGATCTTAATTCTTTAAAAAAAATGGAACACTAACTTTTATTTTAAATTTTTGTGAAAAAAAGCCGACGGCAAGCGAAATTATTGGTTCTACTATCAGTTTTGTCACATGGATTAGGGATACTTATAATATTTTTTTCTTAGGGATTTCTTTTCCCGGATTTTTTGCCCCGGGTTTTTTTTGGGATTTTCTTGCGAGTTTTTTTTATTTCCAAGGGTTTTTTTCCTCAAAAAAAAAACCCAGAAAAATTTTTCTTTTCCAAAAAAATTTTTCTTTTCCAAAAAAATTTAGAGTTTTTCAAATATCGGCAAAAAACTCAAAAATTGCACTTTTAAGCGGTAATCCGCGCCTCACGACTATGAGGAGTGGTGGGGAGGGGGATTTTTTTTAAACATATTTTTGTAACTTTACTTTGCCTTTAGCTTTTATTGTTGTTTTTTAATTCCTCACACCAGATTTACCTAGTTAGTTTAAGGTCCAAGGGTTGCTAAAAAAGCAAAAGGTTGATAAAAATGCTGAAGATATAGATATTTATTGTCAATTTAATGTAATAATCAAGGTCGATTACTGAGACTGAACCAACAATATGCAAAGGGCAACATTGCGATTCAAAAAGATGGCCGGCCTACTATCTGCGAAATCCAAAACGCGGGATGATAAATCGGCGACACAGTCTACTAAATTACTGCTAAATTATATTTTTTAGACAAGGGTGGGGTTCGTAGGGTTGTAAAAGTGGGTAATAGACGGGTATTATTTAGACCGAACGTGCTTTTGTTCATATATTTGAGATTTAATAAAATGTATATAGGTTTTTTAATTTGACTTAATTATTATTGTAAAAGAATAAACTAGGAAGTAAAATAAAGGGATATTCTTTTAAACGTAAATTTTTATCATTATATTTTACAGGCAACAACAATAAATAAGTGCCAATTATTATTCTTTTTATTCTCGTTTTTTTTACAATCCCATAAAAGTTTCAAGTATACTGGCATATCCCCTATAAAAATCAGATCAATCGAAGTTGCTTATGAGGTAAAATGTGAATTTCGGCATCAAATCGTTTTTCCGTCGGAAAGCACTTGATTCAAAATACCTTATTTCAAAACTTTGTTTTTCTATTTTTAGTTAAGTTCAATGAATTCCGATAACAATATATATTTTGAATTTGTAAAAAAAATTTTATACCCCAATTCTTCAAACAAATTTTGCTCAACATTCTCTCCAAAATTTACGTGTGTTTTTTTGTACGAGATTTTGCTCGAACATTTCTTTGAAAATTTTGCTCAAGAGGCTCGTGTAAATGTTTGTCGGCGTTTCCACATCAAAGGAAAGTTTGTCTGTGTAAATACGCCTTTAGGTGTGTGAAGTGCATTTAAAGGCGCAATTACGCAAAGCTCGTGCAAAATATCTAAAAATTTTTGCGTGAACATTTTTGTAAGCTTTTCTTTGAACATTTTGTTCGGGCAAATTTTTGAGCAAATTATTGCTGTCTGTTTTGGAAACATATTTTTTAAAGATGAGAATAAATAAAATTTCGCATCAGTGATCAGTGATCTCAATTCTTTAAAAAAATGGAACACCAACTTTTATTTAAAATTTTTGTGAAAAAAGCCGACGGCAAGCGAAATATTATTCTTGGCTATCAGTTTTGTCACATGGATTAGGGTTACTTATAATATTTTTTCTTAGGGTTTTTCCCGGATTTTTTTGCCCGGAGGTTTTTTGGGATTTTCTTGTGTTTTTTTTATTTCCAAGGGTTTTTTCCTAAATTCAAAAAACAACCAAGGAAAATTTTTCTTTTCCAAAAAATTTGAGTTTTTCAAATATCGGCAAAAAACTCAAAAATTGCACTTTTAAGCGGTAATCCGCGCCTCACGATTATGAGGAGTAGTGGGGAGGGGATTTTTTTTTTAACATATTTTTGTAACTTTACTTTATCCTTAGGTTTGATTGTTTTTTTTTTTAATTCCTCACACCAGATTTACCTAGTTAGTTGAAGGTCCCAACGGTTGCTTAAAAAAGCAAAAGGTTCATGAAAATGCTGAAGATAGATATTTACTGTCAATTTAATGTAATAATCAAGGTCGATTACTGACACTGAACAAACAACATGCAAAGGAGCAACATTCCGATTTAGAAGTCTAGCCTATTACTGCTAAATTATATTTTCTTAGACAAGGTCGGGATCGTAGGGTTGTAAAAGTGGGTAATAAACGGGTATTATTTAGACCGAACGTGCTTTTGTGCATACATTTGAGATTTAATAAAATATATGTAGGTTTTTTAATTTGACTTAATTATTATTGTATTGTGTTTTAAACTAGGAAGTAAAATAAAGAGATATTCTTTTAAACGTACATTTTTATCATTACATTTTACAGGCAACAGCAATAAATAAGTGCCAATTATTATTTTTTTATTCTCGTTTTTTTACAACCCCAAAAAAGTTACTAGTATACTGGCATATCCCCTATAAAAATCAGGTCAATCGAAGTTGCTTATGAGGTAAAATGTGAATTTCGACATCAAATCGTTTTTCCGTCGGAAAGCACTTAATTAAAAATACCTTGTTTTAAAACTTAGTCTTTCTATTTTTAGTTAAGTTCAGTGAATTCCCATAAAACTATAAAATTTAAATTTGTAAGAAATTTCTATACCAACATTTCTTCAAACAAATTTTGCTCAACATTCTCTCCAAAATTTACGTGTGTTTTTTTGTACGCGATTTTGCTCGAACATTTCTTTGAACATTTTGCTCAAGAGGCTCGTGTAAATGTTTGTCGGCATTTCAACATCAAAGGAAAGTTTGTCTGTGTAAATGCGCCTTAAAACCTGATAAAGTTGAACGTTAAACCAAATAACACTGGCGATGTGTTGGAAGTTCCTTTATTAAAGCCTCGTTTAAAGGCCGTTAAGTTATTTTGAGTTCCATGATATATATTCTTTTTTTTTTCGTGCATATTTCTTTTTACATGGGGTAAACTAAGTAAATGTACTAAAATTAATGGTGACAAATCCAGCAATATTTTTGGCATTTTTTTAAACACTGCTGTGTACTTTTTGACTGCACCAGGAGATGGTACAGAGTATCGAAAAAAGATAAAGTCGATTGTAAACCAAAGTAGGCAAATAATATACGTACTGCAGTAAAAAAAAATTGGTTAGTATCCCGGTTAGTGTCTAACTGGTAAAAATATTTTGAAGCAATTTTTAAAAAGGATTTTTTTTGGTTAAATAAAAAACTGAAATTCTACAGGGTGAAATGTTATGTTTCATATAAAGTTAAAATGAAAACCCAAAATTTTAAATTTTTTGCATCAGGTACCCGGTTTTATTTATTTGCTTTTGCAGGTACTTACAAAAATGGTATTGTCCCAGGTATTGTCTTAAAAAATTAGACAGGCAAGTAATAGCTTGTTGCAAAGACCTTTAAAAATCCTTTCAAATGATGTGTCATCGAGTGTATCATATTACCTACCTAAATTTCACAAAAATTAAATAAACATTTTTTTTATATATCTTAAACATTATTTTTAATTTTTTTTATGATGATGATTTGCTATACAAACTTTACTTTACAATGCACACAGATGCAATGAAGACGATGGTCATTTTATTTTATTATTTTTATTTTAGATACGGCTTTTTCCCTCTTTTTTTCCAAAACCCAAGTAAATGGGGCAAAATCAGAAGAATTTAGAAACGAAAACATACGCATTGTCATAATAGCACAAAGCTTTTATTTTGAAATCGTTAATTAGATTTTATCTAAAAACGTATGGGAATCTTTGAAAAAGCTCACAAAATTAAAAATTTTCTCTATCAAGAACATTATATCCTCTAATATATGCTGTTTAAAGCAAAAAGACGACATTTTTTAATTAAACATACTATTTTGCAATGCAAATTTACTAAATTTATTAAGGCCTTTGACTTTAAAAAAACTGCGACGAAGCAAAATATTAATTAATTTTAAAGTTGGTAAAGTGTCGTTTTCTTATATACTGGGTGTCCCAAGATGAGTAACCTATTAGAATATTTTGGAAACTATACAATGGAAACTTTTCAAACTTTCTATTCTAATATAAGTCTATATTTGCAGTGTTTCCATTTGCAGAAAAACTTGGCAACAACTTTCTTATTTTAAATTGAACACCCTGTATATTTTATTTTTGGATTTGGACATTTGGATTAGAGAGGTGAAAATTTTTCAACTTTGACATTCCGAAACATCGAAACGAGCAAAACGGTTTTTACATTCTTATCTTGGTTTTTCACAAGCTATCGTTTTATACTATTTTTATCCCGGGGTTAAACTAACCTTGGGATATTTTAACCCTGGGTTTAGATACAAAACGATAGCTTGTGAAAAACCAATACGGAATATAAAAAACCGTTTTGCTCTATCCTTAACCGTTTCGATGTTACGGGCTGTCAAAGTTAAAAAAATCAATTTTAAAAACAATTGAACATAAATATAGGACATTATACATAAAATGTACCCAGAATATTTTGCAGAATCCAAAAATGCAAAAATATACAGTGTGTTCAATTTAAAATAAGAAAGTTGTTGTCAAGTTTTCCTGCAAATGGCAACACTGCAAATATGAAAGTATTTTATAAAGATAGTTTACATGGACTTGTTTTAGAATAGAAAGTTTGAAAAGTTTCCATTATATAGTTTCCAACATATTCTAATAGGTTACTCACATTGGGACATCCGGTATACAGCAATGGAAGTTTTTCGACCCGCCACTCTTTTGTCTCGTTCTTACACACGTCCCTAAAGTTAGCAGTAAAAAGACGGCAGTGCAAAGATTTTATGATTCGAAAAATGAGTGCTAGTTAAATGCCAAGTCACAAAATTTTGAGTTCTTGTAGTTTCCGAGATATGACCTGCTTTGTTAGCTACCCGTTAAAGATAACAGTGCACCATGCTAGAATGGTCCAAAAACGTAGTAGAGTGGTCTAAATGATCCAGAAAATTAAATTCTAATTAAATGCTGCAATATCAATAAAAAAAAATGCATTTTTTACTTTTTCCTGCATATTTTTTAAAATCATTGTGTTATAGTACGCATATTTGAGTTCTCATGAAAGAAGACGTTGGCTGTTTTTAATATTGCAATAAATTAGTGCTATTTAGGTGCTAATTAAATGCCAAGTACTAACCAAATTTTGTGCTATTGTAATTTATGAGATATGGCTTGCACTGCTAGCTACCTGTTAAAGAAAGCAGTGCCCTATGCTAGAATGGTCCAGAAAAGTAAATGCTAATTAAATGCTGATATTTCAATTAAAAAAAAATAATTTTTGTATTTTTTCCTCATGCTTTCTAAAATCAATTTATTGCAGTACGCATATTGAAGTTCCTATGAAAAAAGACGTTAGTGGTGTTTTTTAATGTTAAAATAAATTGGGTGGTGTTTTTAATATTGGAATAAATTAGTGCTTATTTAGGTGCTAATTAACTGCAAAGTAACCAAATTTTGTGCTCTTGTAGTTTCCGAGATATGGCCTGCACTGCTAGCTAACCGTTAAAGATAGCAGTGAATCACACTAGTATGGTCCCGAAAAGTGGTAGAGTGGTCCTAATTTTGATATTGACATACAAAAAATACAATTTTTTTTTTTGAAATTCTCTACCACTTTTCAGGACTATTATAGCATGGTACACTGCTATCTTTAACGGGTAGCTAGCAGTGCAGGCCATATCTCGGAAACTACAAGAGCACAAAATTTGGTTACTTGGCATTTAATTAGCACCTAAATAGCACTAATTTATTCCAATATCAAAAAGTCCACCAGCATCTTCTTTCACGAGAACTGAAATTTGTGTACGACCTAAAGTTAGCAGTGCGCTACGTTAATTTTTAAAAATATGCATTTTTTTATTGAAATGGCAGCATTTAATTAGCATTTAATTTTTGGGATCATTTAGACCACTCTACTACTTTTCCGGACCATTCTAGCATGGTACACTGCTATATTTAACGGGTAGCTAGCAGTGCAGGTCATATCTCGTAAACTACAAGAGCACAAAATTTTGTGCCTTGGCTTTTAATGAGCACTTTATTAGCACTGATTTTTCCAATCATAAAATCTTTGCACTGCTGACTTTGTACTGCTAACTTTAGGGACGCTTCTTACACTGTGATTTTAAAGTGTATGGTAGGGCCCCTTTTAGGACGGATTTTAGGTTATCTTCATAATTTTCGATTTTAGGTAAGTTTCTCCCAAATAGGTAAAAATATTTCAAAAACCGACAATCTGGTATCCCTTTAGACTTATTTTTTGGGCTGAAACTAACAAATAAAGCATCTGTTTAAGAAACACCAAGGGATTTATCAAACGGTTTTTGATAAATATTTTCATCTTAAGAACAGTTTACGATAGCGTAAGGTCTCTATTTCGTACTTCCAAAACGAGCCACTAATAAAGTGAATGTACATTATACCTAATGTCACCATAAACACTGCAATTCGTAAAACTAAATTATTATGCGAGCCTTAATTCTTCAAAGCAATTCAATATCAACCTAGGACTTTTATTTATAAAACCCGTTTTTTTTCTTACAATTTTTTGTAAAATTGATTTTAACTGCAGCAAATTGATTTGACTAAACCTTACTCAGTCAAATATAAAAAGATTCATTGAATCCTACCTAAACCGGTTTGATTAAAAATGAGTTTTGAAAATTACGAGTTTGATTTTGAATGGATTTGATAATAATCAATGGTTTGATTGGAACGGCTTTGAAAAATGAAGTTTTTGATAAATGAACGGTTTGAGAAATTGCATATTTTATGGTGAATCATTTTATAGCGAAACTTTTATTTAGCCGGTTTAAATTTGTTTATTTTGATAAACTCGTGAGAGAACTAATTTTTACTTAAACTTTAATAAGCGTATCTATCCACACCGTATCACCACATATACAGGGTGTTTCAAATTCGATGCTCACCATGGAGATCTCCAAAACGGTAGGTGATACGAAAAGGATAAATTAGGGCAAAGTTGCACAATTCGATGCTTTGCTCAAAACAAAAAGAAAGGTTTGCAAATTCTGGATAGTTCCGGAGATAGGCGGAAAAAACTGAAATATTTATTTCTACTTTTTATTTTTGTGCGCCCTTATTCTTAAAGCTGTTAGAAAAATGCTTAAAACTTTCTAGAGCCACTTTTTTAGGATGTACCTAGTGAGAGGTCCGCTTTTGAGACTTGACATTTCAGTGTGACAGGAGCACTATCAAGTTCATTTTTTCTTATGGACACATCCTTTTTTTCTCCCGCCGTTAGGTTCATAAAGGATGACAGATAATATTTGGCAAGCTTATTTTGACAAGTCACCTGACGTTTTTGGTTTATTGACCATTACGAGTTTGATTGTGAATGGATTTGATAATAATCAATGCTTTAATTGGAACGGATTTAAAAAATGAAGGTTCGGATAAATAAACGGTTTGAGAAATTGCATATTTTATGGTGAAACCTTTATTTAGCCGGTTTAATTTTTTTTAATTTTGATAAACCCATGGGCGAACTAATTTTTACTTAAACTTTAATGATTGTATCTATCCACACCATGTTACCGCATATATTTCTTATAGATTTTTTCCATTTTTTTGGTTTATTTAATAACAGAGAAAAAAAACTAAATTTATTATTCGGGTTTGCGAAAAACATAAATAATAAAATTCCCTAGAGATGCATTTACTTCACACCAGTCATGTGGTCCATGTTCCCGCGGTCCCTTTGAAAAAATTAAGTCGTTTAAACGCCAAGAAAATAAACATAAAATTTCCATAGTCATAAATCGCACAGGGCGCGCGACAATATCAACATGAAGATATAAAAGTAAAAGGCGCAGAAAGTGTTATCGCTACATAAAATGCAAAAATTTTACGTTGCTTAGGAGCTAACATTCTAAGAGAAACAAATGAATAGAGTTTTGTTTTTTTGTACTTTCAAGAAGTCAGAATCTTTGTTGTGTTTTTATTTAAAATAAAGTCAAATCATTGTCTAAAATACTTAAAAGTTGCACAACCTTGTGTACAAAATAGTTCAAACTTTCGTGGATCAAAAATGAAACGCGAACTTTTCATTTAATACATATTTTTTTTGAAGACCTATCTGTAAATCTTTGTAAAATAAAAAGTACGCCACTGATTGGTTTCAGAATATCTAACTATTTGGTCCACTATTTCCTCCAAAAAAGTTTCAACTGTTTAATAACTACTCGCTCAAGATCAAATATCCTATTGAAATTGTGAAAAAAAGCTTTTTTTTATTACCTTTATCAAAAATTTAGTAACTGCCTGCAGATAACTAAAGCATGGCTTTTTTGGTTACCGATACAAAAAAAAAATTTTTTTTTGATCACGGGTGCAAAAAAAGATTTCTGTCCGTTTTTTACCCAAAGTTAAAAATAAATAGCGGAAAATAGTAATATTAAAAAAATCTAATTATTCTTGCCTAAGAATTAAGCCATTTCCACCAGTTTTCACCAAGTATTTACGAAAAAAATCATTTAAAAATATCGTGAAAATATCAAATTATCAAAGATTAAAATGTCGCAACAATGAACGTCATGCACCGAGTAAAAAGACACATCGCTATGGAAACGATTGTTATTTCATTTACCAGCCGCCTTGATTTATAGTATAAAGATGGTGTGTTGCGAGAAGTTCTCTTCGTTCGAGATTTTTAAAAATATTTTGTGGGTTTTCTTGGATTTTTTAATAAAGTTATTAAAAAAATTGTGTTATCAACTCGCGGCTAAACTGTGCTTTTTTTCCTCGCGTTTTTAAATACCTCGCTGCGCTCATTATTTGAACCAACGCTTGTAAAAAAGCACTATTTTAGCCACTAGTTGTTAAAACTACTATTTCACTTTTGTTTGATTGAAAAGAAATCAGGCACCCACGTTTTTATTTAACAACTCTAACGCCGACACGCCAACTCCACTCAAGAGTTAGAAAGGCTTGCCAGTATCCCAAAGCAATGTACTAACCTCAAAGTAAGCTCTCTTTCCTACTTAAACCGCAGACATAACCCTCTTTACTCGAACGAACGGAATCTAAAAAGATACTTAATCAAAGGCAGATATGGATAAAGCGTGATTAAATTAAAAAATCCTGTACAATACAGGACATGTGGATTTTTCAGTATAGTTGCCCAAAATCCTGACCCTGTACTGGCCAATCCCGTATGGTTGACCAGCCTGAAATACATAACATACTTTAGACAATTTTTTAAGTATATGCAGTGCCTTTTTAGTCCACCCAAAATTGTATGGGGGACTAGTCGTGAAATTTTGACTTTTCTTAATTTTATTAAAACACCTTAATCGACGAAAAAGTTTTCTGTCGGTCTGTCGATGTCGGTCTGTCGGTCTGTTGTCTGTCTGTAGACACGAAATTTGGTACAAAAATTCTCTGTCTGCTGACCATGAACTGATTAACTTTTGGGTAGGGTGGTGGGGGGTTGAAGAGGGGAAAAGGGAGTTAAAATATTTTAAAAATTGTAACTTTGGAACAAAAGCAAGTAGCGATATACGGTTTTCAGATTTTCAAATTTTTATTGTAAAGTCGAAATTCGTGGGAGCTTTAGTTTCAGAGTTATTTGAAAAAACGTTAAAATATATAAAAAAATCATAACTTTAGAAGTAAATCAGCTATTTTCCTAAATATTACGCAAAAATTTTGTTATAAGGTTCAAATCTTTCAAAGCTACAGTTTTCGATATATTTTCATTTCCTTTCAATATAAAATAATTGATTGTATGGTTGACTATCAGTGCTTTTTTTTATATTTTTTTTATATTTGAATCAACTTACAAACCGAACCGCATAATTTTGAAGAAGAGGTGTTTGTTATTATTTATTAATAGTATGGATAAATACCTAACCTACAAAAATTTTAGCAGCTCCTAGATATAAAAAATTCTTACTCTATTTTTATATTATTCTCACAATTCTGCGCCGCTCCTGCTCCCGCAAAGTGGCGTAACATTATTATGAGTTATGGGTCCGGCAGTGGCCGTAAAGCAAATAAAATGTCGTTTTACGTAGACCCCTTATCGTAATCGCAACTTTAACGGCCCCTAGAAGTCATAAAAAAGGTGCTCTCTAGGAAATTGCCGAGCGTATAGAGTGGGTAGAGGGCGCGCATATTATAGGGTACACTCGGTGATAAAAGATTTATTGAGATTTTACGAAGTTGACGTACGGTTTTTGAAAAGGGGTAGCAAATGGACAACTAAATGAGTAGTTAGGTTTGCGATGTATGCATACAGGGTGGTTCTTACATTATAATAGCAATGGCTGTCTATATACACAGTAAACCTCCAGAAAGACCATATCGGTACCGAGTAGAGTAAAATTGTTATAAATAAGGGGGATACCTCGAAAAAAATCCGGGCAGGCTAAAATTTTTATATGTTGTTGGGGGAGGTCTAAAAATAAGATCCCCAAGTTTTTGTTTCCCCCACTCCTCCGGAACCATCCGCCATTTTCAAAAAACTTTATAAGCGACTTTTCTCCATTTCTATTGATCGGAGGCGAAAAAGTCTAAGAACCAAAAATATTCGGCATAAAATTTTCAACATTTTTGTCCCAGTGATGAACTTTCTGTAGTTAGTTTCGAAAAAGTTAGATGGCGCCAAATTTACAAAAAATGAGTTTTAACGTATTTTGACCAGCAAAAAGTGATTTTTTTGATAAAAACTTTAAAAGAAAAAGTTGTAGTAGATCTTGAAAAAACCCTATTAAAATATGTATATTGTTTATAATTAATTAAGCGGTCTCTGAGCTACAACGACTGAAAGTCGGTAAAATTCGTTGAAAACCGCTTTTTGGGCATGCATGAAGTCACGTGTTGTGGGTCATATATTATGATTTATAGTATGAACACTAGAAATGAGTAATTAAATTAAAGGGGTTGTAAAAATGTTATAAAGTGTTGCAAAGTGGGGGGGGGGAAATGGTTTTACATAATTGATTTGAGGTCGAGAAAACCGGACAGAGTTTTGTATTTCTTCATTTTTTTTCTTCATTTCTGTTGGTCGGAAGCAAAAAAGTGTAGAAAAAATATATTTGGCATAAAATTTGCAATATTTTTTGTTACAGGTTCAACTCTCTGTAGTTAGTTTTTGAGAAGATAGAGGGCGTTGAAATTACGAAAAAACATTTTTAAGGTAATTTGACCCACAAAAAGTTAATTTTTTCAAAAAAAAATTAACAAGACATGTATATAATATTTATAATTAATTAAAGGAGGTGCCAAAAAACCGGGACTTTGTTAATTGTCTATTACTTAAAAAGTATTTGTCCGATAGTAGAAACCTTTGATCATTTTAAAAAGCCAGAACATTAAAATTTTGGAGTTTGATGTTAAAATTGACATTTCTGCAAATTTTTGGTGTGCGCCACTGTTGCTTAACTAAAAGTATTTTTTGAACGCCATGTTGTTCCTTAGTTTACTCATGTGTCGCCTATTAAAATCGGGTAAGAAATGAGGAAGATATAAATTGTTTAAGTAGGTGGGTTCGGTAAGCCTAATTCAGTCAAGTCGAAAAAAAACATCATTTTTATTGGCTTTGCTTTTCGATGTACATGTTCGATATTAAAAGTGCTGACCATTTTAAATAGCCAAGATTTCAAAATTTATTAGGTCTTTGGCAAAATTGACATTTTGTAAAGATCCAAGGTGCCGGAAAATTTTAAAGAACAGGTGTTTTTGACCCCCTTGCAAATTTTTTGTGTGCCCCACTGTTGCATAGCTAAAAAAGCCATGTTTTTCGTCAATTTCTTAATTCATCGCTGACTAAAAACGAGTAAGAAGTAAGAAAGTTATAAATTGTTCAAATAAGTGCGTTTGGTAATACTAATTCAGTCAAGTCGAAAAAAACATCATTGTGGCTTGGCTCTGCTTTTCGATGTATTTGTCCGATTTTAATGGTGCTGACCATTTTGAAAAGCCAAGACTTCAAAATTTATTAGGCTCTTGGCAAAATTGACATTTCTTAAAAATCCAAGATAGAGGACAATTTAAAAAAATAGGTGTTCTAGACCACCATGCATTAATGCATTAAAATTACTTAACTTATATTGGCTATATATTTAAAATTGTCCGCCATCGTTGATTTTTACAAAATGTCAATTTTACCAAAAACTTAGTAAACTATTCAAAATGGTCATCACTTTTAAAATCTAAAATATACATCGAAAAGCAGAACCAATGAAAAATGATGTTTTTTTCGAACTGAATTAGACTTACCGAATCCATTTATTTAAACAATTTATGTCTTCCTTATTTCTTACCCGATTTTAATAAGCGATACATGAGTAAACTAAGGAAAAACATGACTTTCGAAGGATATTTTTAGTTATATACATATATATATAAAAAAAAATTACGGGTAGTCGTGACTGACTAGTTGAGAAAAAACCTCGGTTGGTTTGTGGGGATGCAGTATTATATGAGCCGGAATAAATTAAACTCCTTTTTTGACAGTAAAGCTTCTTCAGGACTTCAACAATAACTTAACAAACCATTAGAATAATTAACTTAATTAAATTAGAAAAATTATAGATAAATTATACAGGTAACCATACAAATATATCTAAATAATTATGTACTCACCAAAGTGGATTGAAAAATAATAAAGCTAGACATCTCTGAACAATTCTGAGAATTTTTTGCCCTTTTGGGCCTTATGTTATAGTAAAAACCTACATGAATTTGTTTTAAAAAATTAAGAGTCCTCAAAATGGTCGCAAGAGGTTCTTTTTATATTATCATTTTAATTTTTTGACGTTTATGAGGTCACATTAACCGTCTTCTTTAGTATATCAAGTAACCCAGGAGAGAGAGCGAGTAATACAGAGAATACTGCACGAGAAAAGAACGCAACAGAGTAGTCATCTTATTCTTTTTTTCATTTTAAAAATGTTAGACGCAGATAAACTTATGCGTGTCTTCTCGTTGCCGAGAGAAATGGGTAGATAAGATGGCACTCTGCTGCCTCCCTCACCACGCAGTATACCCGTATATATATAAATATATATATATATATTGCATATTGCGGCAGCTCGGAAACGAGTATTAAATATTACACAAAATTAAAGGAACTTAAAGTAAAATAAGTTCATTTGGTTTTTACAATCTAGAGTCGATTTAAAGTTATTAATCTATCTCCTGTGAGTCTTCCGATGACTGAACAGTCCTATTTGTGAAGTTATTACTCTACCGCATTCTGGACATTCGAAATTTCTTTGTGTGTGTGTGCCTGTGCATTTTGACGGCGTCTGTTTGTTTCTGCGTTATAACTGTTGACGACTCGTCTCCATTCTGACCGATCTGCTGCCAGCTCTTCCCAACGGTTCTGCACATGAACTTGTTTGAGCGACTCATGTAGGACGTCTTTGAACCTTTTGTGTTGGCCGCCTTGTCTTCTGTGCCCGTGCGCCAGCTCCCCGTATAAGACACATTTAGGTAATCTGTTTTCGGTCATGCACCAGTGGCGAACACCAAAAATTTGCATTGGGGTCAAAAATATCTATTTTTTAAAATTATCCGCCATCTTGGATTTTTACGAAATATCAATTTTAACCTTAAATTCCAAAATTTTAATGTTATGGCTTTTCAAAATGACCAAAGGTTTTAAAATCGGACAAATACTTTTTAAGTAAGAGACAATTAAAAAAGTCTAATTTTTTTGGCCCACCCTAATTATTATTTATAGTAAGAGCAGTACACATGAGGTAGCAAATTAAAGCTTGTGACGTGCGCTATACAAATGACCCGTATGCGGCATGAAATATTTTGAAAGTGTCTGACAACCCAAAGTTTAGTCTAGTAACGAGAGTTGAGTCCTTTTGGGTAACGGCCATCCATCACTTTCATACGGACCTAAAATACAACAAAATCTTTAATTTTTAGGACTATTTAATGCATTGGCGCTCCTTGACAAAAAAAAAACATAACTCATAAGTAGTGGTTGCTTCAAATTTTATGCCAAACATGTTTGTTCCTATACTTTTCTGGCTACGATCAAAAGAAATCAAGAAAAATGCCCCACCACTCCGAAGAACATATCAGAAACTGAACATGCCCAGATTTAGTTCGATGTCAAATTAAAATTTGTTTGTACAAATTAAGTACCTTTTAGTCGCTCTAGCTCAAAGAATGTGGGATCAATATTATACATGTTTTTTTTTTCGATGCACAACTTTTTCTTTTTTGGTTTCCGAAAAAAGTCACTTTCATAATGGGTCATAATACTTTCATAATGGGTCATAATACGTTAAAAATGATTTTTCATAATTTTAAGGCCCTCTATCTTTTTAAAAACTAACTACAGAGTTGAAGATGTAACAAAAAAAATTGCGAATTTTGTGCCAGAGATTTTTGTTTTTACACTTTTTTGCCTCCGACCAACACAAATGAAAAAACTCGGTTCCAAAGTTTTTTCAAAATGGCGGATAATTCCCGAGGAGTGGGTGAAATAATAACTTGCAAATTTTACTTTCAGACGTATCCAAAGAACATAAATAAAACTCAGCCTGTCCGGTTTTTTTTTTATTTAAAATGACAATTTTACTGTACTACCATCAATTATGTAAAACCATTTGTCCAAATTTTAAACCCCCTCCTCTGCAACACTTTATATAACATTTTTGCAACCCCTTCTCCCTCCCTTTTAGCACCTTATAATACTTCTACCTACCCCTCCAACCCCTCTTGTCACGTTTATGTAAGCGATGGATGGCCAGTTAGGGCGTTTTCACACCGGACGGCACGACATCGACAAGACATCGACACGACATCGACACGATATCGACACGACATCGACACGACATCGACACGACATCGACACGACATCGACACGACATCGACCCGGCGACGATATCGGTCCGACATCCGGCTTGATCCTTTCACATTACAACGACACGGCATCGGCACGGCAAATTAATCGTTCACCATGGCGGCCGTCAACAAATTGTATCTCTTATATTTTTATTATACTTGAGGCTCAAAAAAAGGTACAGGGACAAAAGATATTTAAACAGTGTTTAGTATTTTTGTAAAGCTAATTTTTTGAAAAATTAAAAAGTATACAGGGTATTCTGTTTTAAAAAAAATACCTTTATTGCCACACCCTGTATACCAAGGGGTACAAAAAAAAGTTGTTATAGCGCTGAAGTTTGTTGCAATTTGCCAAGAAATTTTTGAATTCAAACCTACCCTTTATTTTTATTAATAAAAAAGATACTGAGTGTTTCAGTTATAAACCAACACCCTGTACAAGAAAAGGCATTTTTGGGTACATCCAATTATTAAAGTGAATAAGGTATTTAGAGGGTACGTACTATACTTTGTTTGACAAGTTTGTGTGTGATCCCAATAGCCATCCTACAAATATTCAACAATTTCTTGCCAACTTTTGTCGCTCATTATTTTGTTTTTATTATTTTCGTGGGTTTTGTCCCAAATACAGGGTTTAGATTCCACCAACTCAATCAATGTAACAACATCGTATTTAAAACCCGGCATTTTCTTTATTTTTTTGTGACAAAATTCGCCAACGACACGCACCCCTGAGAAAAATGAACAAAAAGATACAAAAAATCGGGCCGACACGAGTGGGTAGCTTGCTGTCCACCGACTTGTCGTCGCCTGCATCGACACGACGACGCTATGTCGGTCAGTGTGAAACTTGCCCATTTGAACACATAGGAAAATGCTCCCACCGATATCGTTGCCGGTGTCGTGTCGGTGTCCTGTCGTCCGATGTGAAAACGCCCTTACCCAAACGGACTCGACTATCGGTACCTGACTAAATTTCAGTCTGTCAGATACTTGCGGCAATTTTCATGCAGACAGACCAGGTCATTTTTGTAGCGCATTTCACAAGCTTTAATTTGATACCGCATTTGTACTGCTCATACTATAAATAATAATATACAATAAGCTTCAGGCTACTGCGATCATAGGGGGAATCAAGTCCAATTTACTCTCCGTGCCGTACGACCGAGGTGGATTCAAAGCACGCTGTAGTGTTATCGTTTGGAAATTTATTTTGTTTTATTTCTGCCTTGCCGACTGCTAAGTTCTTAAGTGAAATAATACATTTTTAAAACTAAAAATGGATGTCTACGAAGTTGCCGAAAAAGTGAAGATGATCAAATGGTACTATCAAGGCAGACCATTGAGACTTATTCAAGAACTTTTTTTGGAGAATTTTGTAAATCGCCCAGAATCTAGTTTATCAACGATTCATATGTTTGTTCAGAATTTTGAAAAGTTTGGTTGTGTAGCGCCAAGAAACCATAAAAAACCCACTGTTTTGAATGACGAGCAGGAAGTACGAGATATGATGATTTGCGCTGCAGTGGAAGAAAATCGAAAGTTAACTAGCCACCAAATTGCCGAAGCAGTTGATACGTCTTCAGTCACTGTCTTGTCACTGCTTCAACAAGATGGTTGTCCCGCTCATAATGTTGGCCTTGTTAAGGAATATCTTGATAATGTATTTCCTAATCGGGTTATAAGTAAACGGGGAACTATTTTACAGCCAGCTCGATCACCCGATCTTGCTCCTAATGACTTCTATGTGTGGAGTTATATCAATGTGAGCAGTTGAAAATAAAACGATCTAATTTATCAGTGATAAAAAACAAGAAAATTACGTTATAAAAATTTGCGTATTTATTGACCAAATTCCGGTTTCATTGACTACGCTCCACATAGCACCATGATTAGAGGCATACTAAACGCAAGCTGTGAGCGGTGATGGTAAGCCTGAGTGTTGGTTGCTCCACTGATAGGTATGCGGTGTCCCTTGGTGTAAGTACACTGGACTTCTTCCGGTTTATGTTCGCAGTAGCCTGAAGCGCTCTGTATAATCCACAACACGTGACTTCATGCATGCCCAAAAAGCGGTTTTCAAAGAATTTTACCGACTTTCAATCGCTGTAGCTCAGAGAATGTTTAATTAATTATAAACAATATACATATTTTGACAGGGTCTAAAACTTTTTCATTTAAAGTTTTTAAAAACTTTGCCGCCCTCTATCTTTTTGGAAAGTAACTACAGAAAGCGCTTAACTCTGACAAAAAATATTGAAAATTTTTGCCGAATATTTTTTATTTTTGGACTTTTTCGCCTCCGGCCAATAGAAATGGAGAAAAGTCGGTTACAAGGTGTTTTCAAAATGGCGGATGGTTCCCGAGGATTGTGTGAAACAAAAACTTGGAAATCTTATTTTTGGACCTCCCCCAGCAACATATTAAAATTTTAGCCTACCCGGATTGTTTTCGACCTCAAATGACAATTTTACTGTACTAACCAAAGAAATTAAAATAAAATAGAAATCAGATAAAAATATATAAATAAATGAAATTTAGACCGCGGTTGCCAAGTTTCCATAATTATTCCCTATTTTATTTCCTATCATTCAGTGGCTTAGCCAGAAATCGACTCTGTGGGGGGGGTTTCATCATTTAGTCAAAATCAACTACCTGCCTATGGCAAATTTTTAAAAGTGAGGTAGGTGCTTATTGCTAGAGCTCTTGAATTGAAAGGAGGGGAGAGGGGCGGTTTAATAGGTGTTGAGTTAGTCTATACGAAATAAAAATACTCATCTCGAGTCTCATTTGCCGAATTTTTTCTAAATTTAACCTTAAATTTTTAAAAAATTACCCTAAAATGCTATTTTTACGCTTTGAAAATATTGTTGACAAAAAAATTGTTTAAAACCAAATAAAATTCTAACAATATTTAATATTGGTACAGCGCCGCAGGAAAAAATTTTGACAAAAAACAAAAAATTTTTTAAAAATTTTAATCTCTTAAGTAGATTGGGTTAGATGCCAAGAAGGGGTGGGTTGCGGTGGTAAATATAGATTTGTTGCCAAATTAAAAATGCACCGCAGATGAAAATTTGTAGAAAAATTATACAAGAATGTCATTTAATACACGTTTGGATGCTGATGATAAAAATTCCTTAGAATTAAACTAAAATTGTAACAATTAATGACGTCATAGCACCACAAGCAAAATTTTTAAAATTTAAGACATCACACCAAACACACACACAAACACACGTCCCAAACTGGAGTAAAGGGTTGGACCTCCTGGGGGGGGGTTTAACCCCCAACCCCCCCCTGGCTATGTTACTGTATAAGTATAAGTATAGCATAACATTATTCTAATAAAGTAAGTACTTATATTGCCGAAAAGGTTCACTTGAAAATGGACGAATTTTATTTAATCGTGTTTTGCTTACCTTCCAGAAACAATTAGTATAGTCCAGTAATATTAGATTTTCTGTGCGAAATAATTCACAGATGGAAAATAGTGTCTAATTGATAAGGATCCGACGCTACCTCTACACCGTAATAAAGAACACACTTGCCCCACCCCCTCTAAAGAAACGACGCCATCTTGATTTTAGGGTATTTTTCTATATTTTCAATTTCTGGCTTTTTTCCAACCTAGAGAAAAATTTTATTCGCCGTTGTACAACAACTGCTTTAATAAGTTCTTCTAATATCTACGTTTTGATATCTACGAAAATTTCTTTAAAAAAAATGTCAATTTTTTTTTTAATTGGGTTTCGTTCTTTTTTTATGTCATACAATCAAAAAAGGCACCAGAGGCGAAAATTAAGGCACATTTTCCTGGATCCATAAGAACGACGCGCAGATGGATAAGCCGTTCTAGGCTTAGATGTCGCTTTGCTGCCAAGAAAATCTTAGTTAGTGCGGAAAAGAAGTAAGTCAGGTTAATTTTTGCACTAAACTATTCACTACAAGAAGAATTTTGACAACAAGTGGTCTTCACGGATGAAAAAATCTTTCAGTCCGACAACGATAGCAAACAAATTTTGCTATATCGCCCGCCACGAACACGCTATCTCGAAAAATATATTGCTGGAAACGAAAACCGGGCTGGAAGATTTTCCGTGAATATATGGAGTTGGATATCGGTGAGAGGACATGGGGCTCTTTTTAGAATCCATGGAAGATTTACGGCTGCGGTTTATGTTGATATGATGAGAAATATTATGCTTCCAGAATCAACCATTCTTCATCTAGAAGGTTTTGTGTATCAACAGGATAAGTGTCCTATCCATTCCGTACGCATTTCTAAACAATGATTCCAGGAAAACAACGTCGAGGTTTTGCCATGGCCGGCAAAAACTCCTGACGCATATCTCATGGAAAATGTGTTGGGCCTTATAGCAAAAAAGTTAACACGAATAGTCATAGTCAGAGGAAACGACGAAGTCATTGTTTTAAACCCAAATTTATTTCAAAATTTAGCAGATTCCATGCCACGAAGACTGGCAAACATTATCGAGGCTGACGGGGCAATGACACGCTACTGAAGAAATATTTTCCTTGTTTTTTTTTAATTTACGCAGTGTTTTTTTATTAATTTCTTTTTGATATTGAACATTTTTGGTTGTCTGATCCTGCAGAGGTGCGCTGACTATGATTGAGTTATTGCTTTCCTTTCGCCAAACAGTTCCTTCTTCTTGATACTTTTTTCTTATTCGCACAATTGTTTCGTCCATAATGAGCTTTAAGAATAATTTTTTATAATAAAATATTGAATAATTTTAAAAAATTGTTTTATTCATTAGTATATTAGTCTTTTATTAGTAAAGGGTGGCCAGTCTCCTTATTTTTGTGTTTACAATGTCAAAAGATCTAACCTGTAATTCGAAAACGTCAAAGTCAGTTACAATAAGCAACTCAGTTAACAAAACTTAAATTCAGTAGACCTGCAGCTAGCTTCTGCTGTACGCATTTTATGTGGCCGGAAGTGTACGTGCCAATGACATTTCGTAGCAATTTGAGGCAATTTGGAGCATTATTTCTAGGCATTTCGGAGGCACTTAGAGGCAAAATCTGGTAAAAATTGCCTTTTTGTGTACACAAAAGCGCTTTTTAAGTGTTTATATTGACCCTAAAATCGGTTATAAAGCGGTAAATCGCTTTCTTAAATCGCTTTAAAATTAAATCGATTTAGTGCCCAAAATGGTCTTTATACGACACCCGTCTTTATATAAAAGCGGTTTAAGAGGCACGTATAAACAAAGTAAATGTTTGCAAATCATGACTTGCAAATCATGACATGCACATAAACTATAGGTTTTCTTTTCAATAAAATCTCTTGCATAAAACTAACGTTAGTGTAAGGGGTTTTATTTTATATAAAAACTATTTTCTAGACAATGTGCTAAGAGTACAAGATGTAAAAAATATTAAAAGTAAATACTCAATCTCTTACTGTTCTCTAATATGTGTTCTTCGATGGTTATATAAACCAATTCTGAAATCGCACCGTTGTCCGCAATCCTGGCGACAGCTAGATATTTCCGGTCATTTCTTCTTTAATATCTGCGCTCTCACTTTTACGTCTCTAGTTGATGCTCTGATGGACCAAAAGTCAAGCCTTGAAGTTGTTGGTATCGTTTTGACCCTTTATCATATTACATGTACGTGCCTATTAATTTTAATTTTTAGGTTTTCTATCTATTTTTTTTGCAATTTATGTTTTTTAAATAAGGAGGATCCAAGAGGGCAAGTGCCTGAGGAAATATTTTTTATAAGAAGCCTAAAGTATGACAATCTGTAGCTGACCGAATTTTATTTCTTCATGATTTTAGCGAATGCGATACCACCTCAGCTCCCTTAAATGTAGGTAAAAACATGTTGTGTTCTTCAAAAGCATAGGGATTTGCAATACTCTGTAAATATTTTTAGGACCGTCCAGATCACATATTAAAATTACTAAAGTGGCAAATTTTTTATCACTGTTTGGCGAGGAGCCGAAAACTAAAGAGTATTCTTCTTGCCTGCAAAGGAAAAACCGTATATTTTTAAAAACCTTTTTTTGAGAATAATGGATTTAAAGATAATTTTTGCCTTTTTGCTATTTTTAATGCTAGCGTCATGATTTTTGGAACCAAGGTAAATTTTATATCGAGGATTGCAGTGGTAGTATTGAAACTGACGAATTAGGTAAATCTAGTATAACAGGTCACGTAAATATAATTTTTATTACGTTACCTTGAAATAAACTAGTTACAATTTTGAAAAAAAATATTGAAATCTACTTAAAAAACAATAACAAATAATAATATAATATTATAAAAATTATGTAAATAAATTATATTATATATAAACATTATACTGTGTTAGAATAGATTTTTCCATGGGTTTAGTTACTAAAAACAAGATTTTATGCAAAACCTAAACGTCGTTACGTTATATCGCGTTTCACCTTTGTAAAGTCTGCATATATACGGCTTGGACACCAATGAATCTCCGTAACTAATAAAGATAGAGACAAGTCACAAATAGCAGTAGAATGAGGATGAAAAAAGCAGTCTTTCGAAAGCTACAAAGCGAAAACCGTATATGTGCTCATATACGGTTTTTTCTTTTTAGAAAAGTCTTAGCAAAACCACACTGCCTAACGACGCGACGACGACGTATACTTGATTTAAAAACAAACTCATACATGCATTTCCTATGCCACAAAATTTAGCTTTCCATTAGTGTATACTATTATAAGGCACCACCAGCTTAGTATGCCTGACAGCAGTGTGACATCCTTAAAAATAACACAGATATCAACATTTACAAAAATTCAAATTATCGCTCGAGTTATAGAAGACGGCTGGTCTAGAAGAAGAGTGGACACCCATTTTGAAGTTGATAAAATTACGATAATGCGATGGAAAAAGCGCTGGATTGAAAATAATTCTACGTATAGGAAAGATGGATCAGAACAACCAAAAGTAAGTTCTGAAGTGCAATATGATTTATTTATGATTTATTGACCATCTCCTTCTCCAACGTTGGTTGAACCAGCTATTGTAACATTATTTCCGGGTTATTTAGCAACAGTAAATAGAAGAGTAACGAAATCAGAAGTCTCTTGTCAAGTTGCTGCAAAGAAGCCTTTTCTAACAGAAGAACAAAAACAGGCAAGAGTGATTTTTTAACAACGTTCTTCGTGATAATGACTTCTAGGAGAGGATGATTTTCACTGACGAAAACATTTTTCAATCATCTTCAAGCAGCAGGAGAATTTTAGTTTATCGTCCACCAAATTCTAGATTTGAACCCGAATATACAAACCAAATTAAAAAACCTGGACATTTTCCTGTAAATATGTGGGGCTGGTTTAGTGCTATAGGTTTGGGTTTTTTTTTGGAGAATCGAAGGAAGATTCAATAGTGAACGATATATTGAAATCCTTGAAAACGTTCTGCTGCCATCTGTACAGGCTTTACATGAAAATAATGACTTCGTTTATCGGCAGGACAACTGTCCAGTACACACGGCTAATGTTGTTCGCCAATGGTTTCAGGCTACTAAAATACACCTTTCTCGATTTTTCTCCTCAATATTTGACATAGGAAACACTTCTTTAACAGTTGATTTGTTAAAATATCTGCTTTGGGAGACGTGTTTCGGGCATGCGGATAACGTGATCAGTCCAACGAAGCTGGTGCTTGAAGATAAGGGCTTCTATACTAGTTGTTCTGGATTCTTCTAAAACACTTATGTTTGTTCGCTGGTCTTGCCATTTGATTCTCAGGATTCGTCTTAAACAACTTTGGTGATATTTTTCTAGTCGTTTGATATGCCTTCTGTAGGTGGACCACGTTTCGCATCCATATGTATGGTATTATAACTGTGTTGTAGCCACGAAGCTTGTTCTCCGCGTGATTGTTGACGACTCTCTCCGAAAGCCGTCCGAACGCTGCGCTAGCTTATTTTAGGCGATGCTGTATTTCTGCGTCAATAGTTGCATTTGATAATAGGTGGCTTCCAAGGTATGGATAATGTTCCACGCACTGCAGAGGATGGCAATTTATGGAAGTGTTTGGAGCTTGTGGATTCAGACTTGGTTCTGGTTGGTGAAGAATTTGCGTTTTGGCGAGATTGCCCTCTAGGCCAATGCTTTTGTAGGCTTGGTTAAATGCGTTGATTACCAGCAGTAGAGCTTCCTCTGTATCGGCCATAACGACGTTGTCATCGGCGTACTACAGTTCAATTACCAAAGTCGTCGAAACCTTAATTTTTGCTCGCAGTCTGCCTAGGTTATCTATGGCCACCTTCAAATCTATATATATAGAATTTCCATTCCAGGCGGTAGATGTTCCTCAACAAGGGGAACTATGGCACCTAAAAATATGTGGGCGCAATAACACACACACATGACTCTCCTGGTCCATCGTTGCTCAGGGCTGTTGCAATCATATTGTCGTGTAGTAGTCTAAGAATTTGAATATATTTTTGAGGGCATCCAGCTTTTACCAGTATTTGTCAAAGGGCTTCTCTGTTGACCGAGTCAAATTTAAAGCATTTGACTAGGTCTATGAAGGCCATGAAGAGGGGGCGATTTTGTTCTCTAGATTTCTCTTGCATTTGTTTGGCACTGAAGATCATGTCAGCTCTGCTTCGATTTGGCCTAAATCCACACTGTGTCTCTGGCAGATTTTGTTCAGCAAACGGAATTAATCGGTTTGATAGTATCCGTGCAAGTATCGTTTCCACATTGGGCTTGTCGTCTTTTTTGAAAATGGTAACTATAGAGGCGTCTCTGAGTTTGGCAGAAATGGTCTCAGTGGTCTATATTTTACTTATTAGAGTGTCCATTTGGAAATTAAGTGCGGCACCCCCTTATTTGTAGAGTTCAGCAGCGATACCATCTGTGATTTTGTTGTCCACCATTGGCTTCTTGATATTGCCTTTTCTTTGCGTTAGAGTTAGGGTGGCTTTTCCAAGCATTATGGGCTTTTCTCTTCCTCTCATCAAACCAGTCTTGATGTTTTCTTTGTGTGTAGCCGACCGTTTCTTTGGAGGCAGATAATATTGTTGTCTTCAACATTCTCCAGTGATCGTCAATATTCTCCGGGTATTCTAAAGTACCCAGCTTTTGGTTTAGATAGACTTGGAATTTTGTTCTGGTTTGATCATCTTTAAGGCGTTCTATATTGAATCTTCTTCTGATTTGTTTTTTTTTTGTTGACGGCTACCTCTTGGTAGAATGTGCAAGTTGGTCTTTCCAGCAGTTGTCTGTACTCGTTATTGCTCTTGTAATGAAAATTGTATTTGAGATTATGAGGTCATATTTCGAACACAAGGTTAACAGGCGCAGTCCGTTTGAGTTCATGTTTTCAACACCTTCCTTGCCAATGACGCTTTTCCGTAGGTTTGAATTCGTACCAACTCGAGCATTGAAATCACCTATGATGATAAGTTTATCAGATTTAGGTACAGATGTAATGGCTCCACTAAGTTCAGAATAAAATTCATCTTTTTTGGTTTTCATCAGCTGCAAGAGTTGGAGCATAGGCGCTGATTATAGTAGCATGTTGGTTGTTTCTAAGGTTTCACAATCTCATTTTTTATAGCCAAACCCACTCCGTGAATACGTGGTTCATCTTCTTCTTTTCGTTTGCAGAAAAATGTGTAGCCTCCTCCTTGTTCTTTAAATTGGCCTTCGCCTGCTCTTCTAGTTTCACTGAGAGCAGCGATATTGATGTTATATCTCCTTAGTTCACGTGCCACTATTGCCGTTCTTCTTTGTGGTCTTGTGGTTGAATCTGTATCCATAAGTGTACGGATATTCCATGTGCCAATCGCCGAAAGGCTTTGGTGTCTTATGTGTCCTAGAAAGTATAGGATCTCAGAGTAGAGAATGCCTGTGCGAGACTTTTATTAACGTGGACATGCTGATGCACAGTCAGCAAGCCCAAGGTCCCTAGTAACGAGTGACGACCCAATGGCGTAAGGAATACGACGATTGGGTCCCTCGAGATTAGGCCAACTGATTGCACTATCGCGCACTAGACTCGAATCGTGGGCGGTGGGGTCGCTACATCCCACCGCCTACAGGCTACAGACAGATTCATCCCGCAGTGGCCTGGTCTGCCCGGCCTGACCACAAATAAATAACACATTATTGTTATAAGAATTGATGCCCTTTGGTTTTCTTTTTGGTCAAAGGCCCAATAATGCATTCCTGAATCACGCCAGAACTAGTGTTATGAGGATAACCGACTGTAAAATAATACCATTGCGTTACCGATCGCTTTGTTATTGTGATACGATTTACTGATATATGCCGAGTCAGGATATGGATATGGAGCTCGAGTTTTGTTGGATATGGGAATGGGAATTATTCCTCATGTATTATTCGTAAGAGATGTATTAAAAACTAACTTGTAATCTATTAGAATCTTTTAATAAATATGTATTCCGAAAATAATTTTGTAACAAAATATTTGCGATTGTGTGTGTTAATAATGTTTATAATTGAAAAACATGGCTACCTTAAGTACCTTAAGTAGTCGGCAAAATTTTCCAAGCGTTAAAAAATTACTAAGCTTTAAGTTATAAACGGGAAATTCAACCGGTAGTATACCTACAAGATAATGGGGAGCAAGAAGCAAGATTTATTTTTAACAATATAAAAACCACCATTTTTAACGCGCAATTATGTTCTGCTTAATTTAAAGCACATTCCCTTCCATCCGGAGCCAAAATATCTGTAAAAGCAAAAAAAATATAGAAAGGGACGAGAACGAGTAAAATTATTGATTTTTATACTGGGTACCACAATTATCAATTTTATATAAAGAAAATATTTATGACCACTAGTAATATATTTCCTTTTTTAAGTTGCAATGGTTTTGCAATATTTTTTATAAAAAGTAAATGACCTAAAACAACATCTTCAAATTAAATGTAAGCCCATAGAAGTATGAAGTGCAATATTTTCTTTTACTTTGATATATTTTTAGCGTGTATTTGCGATTATCCTACTAAAGTTTTTCCTGTTTCTCTATCGAGTCTAGTTCTATTCAGTAATTTTTGTTTTACAGACGCTAACTTGATAATGATAAATTGTTTCAGACAATTTTAAATGTTAATTGTCGGTTTAATGGAGTAATTACTGCAAATAAATACACTTTAAACTAAAGGATATGCCGAACAAGAAATACCTATGCTTAGTAGGTACCAAAAGCATAGGCGCAGAATTTTTCTATTTTCTGTTAATAATTTTTTTTTCTGAGACCAATTAAAGGATATTATTATCACCATCTATATAAAAATAATTGGATCGACTGGAGGAGCTAACAAAATCATGTTTTTAAGAAAATTGGTTTTTATTTTTTTTTCGTGGGAGCTTCTCGGCTAAGGGGAATTATAAATCTAAATTTACCATTCGAGATGTGCTAAGTACACCTAAAATGGTCAACAGCTTATTGACGCATCATGACACCAACGCCAATATTCCCCGATTAGGATCTTATTGTGATTAGTTACTAATCGGCGTTTAGAATGCGGTGTTTTAATTAAAACTTTGTTTGCCAAGACTCATTCCAAACTCTGATTAGTTAGTATGATTAAAATTGAATTGGAGAATTTTCATATTCGTGTATGGACATTAGGCTCATAACAAGGAAACAGGTTTAAAAATAGGCCAAGAAATGGCCACAAGATAAACTAAAGTACGAAGGGTTAAGGTTCAAAGAGTCCCATCTATTTGTAAATGGTCAAGAGCAACCAGAAAAAAATAGCTTCTGGGTGGAACTCGCAATAACATTGTACATTGAGTTGCATTCACTAGGATGGGCTGAACACTGAACTTTGTATAAAAGACTATTCCTCTACCCTCACCAAGGCCAACGTTCGATCTTTACAAGTATTTACCTATCACATTAAATTTGTGTCATGTCTTTTTTGGTTGAAAAGTTATTAATTTTTAAATATATCAATCATCCTTCACTTCCTCAACCATTTATTCCAATAGACTTTTTCCCCTAAAATTAACCACATTTTATTGAAATCGGTAAGCACGAGAAGTAAGCTTAAAATTGATTTCAAACTTTGTACCGAACAGACGAACAGACAAAAATGCGAGCTAATAAAAACGTGGTAAAATTTAAACTTGTGCGAAAAGAGGATGACTACATAAATAGATTCTTTTTAAAACTAGTAAAATTTAACCCGGATTGTGGCAGTTGCGTCGAGTGGTCGCTCGAACCTGGGGCATTAGCCCGAGGATCCTACACTGGATATACACGACCATCATAAGACCAAGAATCCAATACGGATCAGTGGTCTGGTAGCTCGCTGTAGAGAAGCTGACCATATCAAAAAAGCTCACGGGTCTACAAGGGCTCTTCTGCAGAGGGATAACCGGCGCAATGAGGACGACCCCAACCCATGCCCTGGAAACAATTTTGGGTCTCCCCTCGCTTCCAATTTGGATCAAGAAGGAGGCGACGGCGACGCACCTGCGATTAAGGGACCAGGGACTATCAAAAAGCAGGAAGGAAAGAGAAGGCCATCTGGCGGTCGAGGGACGGGCGACAAAAGAGTTGCCCCTCCTAAGACTACCAGTGAAAGCACCAATTAAATTAAGCAGAGAGAGGTCTGCTACACGGATGGCTCAAAACTGTCAGACAGACATCAGGAGCAGGAGTGTACGCGGAAAGCCTAGAAGTTCAGAAAAGTTATCCACTTAGAGAACACGCTACGATGTTTCAAGCGGAGGTATATGCCATTATCATGGCACCCTACCGGAGGTCTAGATTGGCAGGAGGGACATATAAACATGCTCCAACAGCCAGGCTGCCATCAAGGCTCTGTACCCAAAGCAGTCAGTAGTTTGGTAACGGAGTGCGGTGAAGCACTGCAAACACTGGCTCAAGACAAGAGGGTAATACTGATGTGGGTTCCAGGTTATGTGGGAATACTAGGGAAGGAGAAAGCGGACGAACTTGCCAGACTAGAGGCCGAAACGCAATACATTGGACCGGAACCTTTTCTGGGAATAACAAGGAAACAGGTACAGAGTGAGCTCAGTAAATGGGCGAACAATGAACTGAAGACTTTCTGGAGGCAAGAGTTAAAGTGTAGACAGTCCAAGCTATTCGTGGATGGTCCGAATGTACCCAGAACTAAATGGATCTTAGACAAGACCCGAAAAGACATTGGACTGCTAACAGGGATGCGGACTGTGCACAATCGGCTAAACAAATATCTGACGCAAATAAGAGTAGCAGGAGATTGCGTGTGTCCTGCTTGTGGACTCGAAGAGGAATCGGCGGAGCACTTGATAGCAGAGTGCAATGCATATGCCAGATCAAGGCAGCTGAAGTGGGGATTTCCCACGATAGAGAAAGAAGAGCTGCACTCGCTCAAATTGGCCGACATACTGAACTTCGTAAAGAAGACAGGGAGAGAGTTGCAGCGGAAGTAGGGGCATAGGGGTAAGAAACGGGATATGGCAGAAAGGGCCCATGAAGTGGCCTAATTGCCAGGCCCACAGGCCTCCCCTATACTACTACTACTACTACTACTACTACTACTACTTACTCGCATTAAGCTGTGAGGGTAATATGGATAATGGGCAGTACGTTAACTGATATTAGGAATTAAGAGATGTTTTGTGAATTTGTCATTAACGGGTTTAAGTGTACAGAAGATTAGCCTAACCATACGGAGAACGCATCCTCGATTATGGAAACTATTATTTAGTGTGTCTTTCTGACCTAAAAAAAAAACAGAGGTTTGGAGTGACATTTACCTTAAGTTAAATATACCTTTCTAAGCTTTATTAGGTTTGAGTCATCATTACGAATAATACAAAAACTTACTCAATGCTACATTTTATTCATAATATGAGACTTTGCCGTTTAGTTCTTTATTCCAGTATATGTTGCGCTACTGATTAAGAATTAAGCATTAGACTCGCTAAAGGAAATACTTGCAGTGTGCAACATTTCTTTCTACAGCCACTTGTCGGAAGACGTCTAAAAAGCCTTTCGGGCCATCGTTAATTCTTCAACTAGTTTCTTTAACATGGTTGAACGACCATTTTAAGACTGCGACTCATCGTTGCCTTCTTGTCAGAGATATACAATTACGCCGTGCGCCACCTTTCAACTTTGATTGATGGATTGGCATGTCGTGTTGATCCGAGGCCCGTACAAAGAAGCGAGAGGGATTCTTGCTGCCGCCGCGCCGTTATGGATCACGAACAGTTACTGATTCCACTGGATTATTTTTAAAAGAACTGTTCTCGGTCTTGATTTTACTATTATGATTTAAAGAAAAACATTTATTTGTTCTACGCATTGTTTTTAAATTTAGTGAATGTTTGAATAGGATATAAATAAAGAGGTGAAAGGAAAATAGCGACAAAAGTGTTTGGAACATTTACGCATATATATACCAAATAATACACTGAAGATATTAGAGATAATTACAGCAAAACCACAAATTAAGAAAAAATAACAAATTATATGCAGGGGTCCGTGCTCCTCAACAAGGGACAATTTTCTGCGGACATCCTCCATTAGGTTTTGGACGGCTGTGATATTTTCTTTTTAATATCTCCACAATCTATATTTTCTGCTTCCCATCCGCCATCCTAAACCTTTTTAGCCAAAAGTGTGCGAAAATCTTCAAGTAGACTAGCCTGTGATAAATAAGGTTTATTGTTTTTCGGAACTAGAGAGTTAGAGTCAAAAACCTAATGGAGGTTGTTTGCAGAAAATTTTTTCCTGTTGAGAAACACGGACCCCTTCATTTAATTTGCTAATTTTGTTAATTGTAATAATGCGCTAATCATAAAATTAAATTACCCTTGCATATATATATATATATATATGTTATTTATGTACCTAGACCAAAAAGTACAGCTCTAATGCCCGCAGTGTTTAAATAACAGCCTGAGGCATTAGCCGAGGGCTCTTACACGCTGAAGAAGTTAAAGCTGTTTTTAACCGAGGGACATTTAATGCACAATGAGCATGTTTTAATTTTTTTATTTAAAAATATTATTATTAAAAAAAAATGACGCCAGCAGGCACGTAGGTATTATTCATTAAATCATTTTTTTTTGGTTGAAAATGCAATTATCTATCTTAATGTGAAAACCACGTATCGCTAGCTACTACGGTTCGTGTGTTACAATTTTTTTAAAGTTTAATCTCTCTCTTACCCTCTTGCCAACATTAAAGCATAATCGCACCGTAATCTTGGATCCTCTCAAAGAAAACCTATATCCAAAAGACCTAGCCAGTCAGTGGGATTTACTAAGATCTAAAATAGTACCCCCCACAGGTCTAAATATTTATACCTCTGGGGGGTACTAAATTTTAAAACCATTTAAAAAAAAACACTTACCCACGCAGAAAAAAACAAAAATTTATTGATTATTTTGTATTGTTATTACAAAACACCAGTAAAAAACTCCTTTTTTTCTCATAGTATACCATATTTTAGTACAAACTGCCCTTAAACTAATTTTTTTTGACAGGTCTCAAAATGACAAATGGTGAATACGCCAAAAATTTGGCACATAATAGCTTTATTATCTGTGTTTGAGGTTATAAAGTTAGTGATTTTTTAGACCATCTCTGGGGGGTGGTTTAAATTCATAGCCCCCAGAAAGGATTGATTTGTGGCAACTGGTAATAAGTTCGTTTATAATTTCCCTAATTAACTAAGTTTTTACAAGGATTAATTTACCTTATTTAATATCCCAAGTTGTTCATTAACCAATAGAACACCTCCACTTTTGTCCAGAAAAACGCCATATTTTGAATTCGTATCCAGCACAAAAAATATATTTATGAGGGCACTACGAGGCAAAACAAACATAAGTGAAGGTGAAGGATTATGCACGAAAAATATACCAAACAAAAAAACCCAAAACAACTATATTAATTTATTTACAAACTGAAATTAAAACATTGAGGTTATCTAGAAGCGCACTCAAGAAAACTTTCCTTACTGAAAGCCCACCCATTTCAAAGCTGTAGCTTTCATCAGTAGAGGTTGGTGCAAGCCAAGGTACAAGCAGAGGTAAGAAATCCGAACTAGCTGTTTGTGATTTGAAGGCAGCTAATATTTTAAAACTGACATTTCGACAGTGACAGAAATGTAAACAAAACTTGCATTTAAGTTTTTTAATACATTCCATAAATAAAAACACCTTTTAAATAAATTCAAAATTAATCTACTCCTTATTTTATTATTACCGATCTAAATCGTTGTGTGACATCAAGTATTAATTGGAAAAATTAATTAACAAGGGTAAGTTTTAATTAGAGTGACATATAACCTCAATTTTAATTTGTTCTACAGAGTGGTTACTATTTAAACCCCGCCTGAGTTTAAATTTTTGTTGGAAGTTGGAACTTTCTTCTTAAATCCAACAAAAGATTATGTTAAGATGATTATTCAATGAACAAATTTAGTCAAATTCTTCTTATAAATCAAACTATGTCTAAAATTCAAGGAGGGTTGGGTTGGGTTGGGTTGGGTTGGGCTAAAATAGACTAAACCCTTTTAGTAAATCCCACCGTATATGTCCGCTCTCAGTCCTTAGACTTATTGCTCAAATTACGGTTTCTACAAAATTCGTTTGTCGCTTTTCTTCTAAAGAAATTTGCTACCAAATAAACCAAGACGAGCTATGTTGTGTTTGTAACAGGCTCACAGATGAGACACTCTTTCATGTGCTCTTTATTTGCTCATTATATAGGCATCTTAGACCTTTAAGTTGGAACGATCCTAGAAATGTTTCCATTACCTTGGATAGTTTAACACCTAGCGATGTCAAGCAGATATGCAAAGCCCTTTTAAATATACTCAAATTACGTGCCTTTCTTAGAAATGCGTAAGTTACTCGGTAACTATTTTTTTTTTGTGTTTTTTTAAACGTATAGTTACAGTATACCTACCTACTTATGTATTAATTTTTGGGCTTGTTTTTATTTAGAATTTTTTTTTTATGATACCGTATAAAACAATGTAATTAAAGTGGAAAATAACTTTAAGTATTATTTATTTTAATTTTGCCTTGTATTGTAGCATTAGTTGGACTCTACTGTAATAAAAATATTATATTTTTCGAAAACAATAAAAGTTCAGTTCTATTCAGTTCAGTACTCAATATTTCTTGAAACGCCAAGTACCTAGTAAAACCTCTGTACAAAGAAAAGGACAATAAAATTGTTAATTTTTTAAGATTTCAAGTTTGACTTTGTTTTGAGAAAAAACTGTAGGTTTTACGAAATACGTATGGCACTTTTTGCTTAACATAAAATTCTATACAACCCTCATTAATGTGTTTTCAAAAAACCTAATTTTGAAACCAATGCCGTCTAAAATCAAAATTAAAAAACTAAATAAGGTACGAAAAAGTTTATTTAACATTTTTTTACTTAAAATAAATGCTGTATTCTAAAAGCTTTTTTTTAATTTTGAGAAATTATGGTATTTTTTAAACAGGTTTTTGGTACATTACTCTCCATGATGTACATGGAAGATTTTAATTTTTATCTTAAATGATAGTCCAGGATGCCACAAATACAAAAACACATAATTCAAGAAATATAATTTTTTTTCTTGTATATTGCTTTATTTTTTGATAACGTAATTGAAGTATTCTTCAATCTTAGGTAAAAAACCATAGCTTGACTTCTCTTTGGTTTTGCCCGGCATTTTACGAACTACAAGAAATTTTCTTTTGAACAATCCTTTGGATATGTTTGACAATTTTGATAAATTCTTTGACGAAATAAAACTAAAACATGTTTCATTATTTGAAAGCCTAATTTTGCAGTGCCAGTCTAAAACCGTCAATAGTTAGTTTAAGTTGGGCATACGACGTACGCGTCAACGTGGAATATAGTGCAAAATTATCTTCCTTTTATCTATAAAAAAAGAATTCCTCTCGAATACAAAGCCAAAAGTTATATATATATAGAGGGTGGAGACTTTAAATGTAATATTGGCCGTAGTTAACAAAATGTTTTCTAGAAAAAATCCAAAAACACGTCAACTAAGATTTTTAGCAGCTAAACTTTTACGCAAAAATTTTTTGTGAACGAGCCCTCAGAAAGGGGTCTATTCACGTACAACTTTCTTTTTCAGATGAGAAGACCCCGCTTGTGCCATCTTATTGGAAAGCTTATCGAAAAACAAAAATCCTCAAAGAATGATTGTGTTGGACTTCAAATTGAACAATGCCCCTAGCGGGTTGGGAATTTGTTTTTTAGAAAAATCCAAAAACACCTGAACTAATTTTTCTGGCAATCAACACTCTCGACATAAAATCAAGGGCCAAGGGGTCGATTCACATACAACTTTTTTGTTCAAATGAGAAGACCCCGCTTGTGGCACCTTGTTGGAAAACATATGGAAAAAGAAAAACTCTCGTGTAATTTTTTTTAACATTTGTCAATACATGTGTCAAAAATCCTCAAAAAATAATTTTGTAAGACTTTAAGTGGAACATTGCCCCTAGCGGATTAGAAATTTTTTTAAAAAATTTCCGGCCGAAAATTTTTGTGAACCTACCCTTAGAAAGGGCTCACATACAACTTTTTTTCAAATGAAAAAACAAATTTCCAACCCGCTGGGGACAATGTTCCAGTTGCAGTCTGACACAATCATTTTTTGAAAATTTTTGACACATAAATTGACAAATTGCAAAAAAAATTACACAAGCGTTTTCTTTTTCGATAAGCTTTCCTACAAGGTGCTACAAGCGGGGTCTTCTCATTTGAAAAAAAATTGTATGTGAATAGACCTTTTTCTGATGGTCCGTTCACAAAAATTTTATGCCGAAAGTGTTGATTGCTAAAAATATTAGTTGACGTGTTTTTAGATTTTTCTAAAATACAAATTTTTGAAAACCCGCTATGGGCAATGTTCCATTTAAAGTCCGACACAATCATTTCTTGAGGATTCTGAAACATGGATTGACAAATGTCTTACGTTTTTAGCATGAACAACGTTGATCAGACGCTTACGTTCTATAACATCTGCTCTATGTTGTTGACGCAGAGATATGAGAAAAAACGTAGCGACTTTTGCCGAAAAGAGTAAAAAAATCAATAGATTTGTGATATAGAAGAAAAACGGCGCTTTACTTCACTTGCTTACGTCAAAATTTAAACTGCAGAATATCTTTACAAAAAAAGAAAAAATTGTAGCAACTAACTATCATCCGGCTATAATGTACCATCTGTATTCCATTACTAATGAGACCATCTGTAATCTATCAACGTTTCCTTCTTGTCGGACGAAAATGGTGTCGTCTAAAAAGTGGTTCGCAAAGAAGCCTGAAGTCCAAATTTGGAATTTCTGATTGATGCTGCGGCGGCTACCGAGCTAACAACGGCCGCCATTGCCATTGATCATAAATTTTTTGATTGTATCAATAATTTATTGTCGATTTATGGACGTTCACAAGGCATATTTCAAGTCGATAAGATTGTTGTGAGGCGAATAAAGGTAATGGTTATGGTGCTTTTGTTTGGGTTTTTTTTACTAGTAATGTATTTGCAACAATAAATTTTGATGTCGTTTGTTGTGGTCTTTTCACAATCCTTTTATTGATTTGGTTTACTTTGGCATTTCTCGAAAGTGGATAAATAACAAAATTCATCCATATAAAATAACAAATTAAGAAAAAGCTGAAATAAAAAAGGGCCGTTTGCTCTTGAATTATGCCTTTTCTATTTTGATGTTTTGTCGGCTATAATATCTAAATTAAATTCACGGATGAGTTCAGCAGTGACATGACCGGTTTTCATCCATTTATTAAGTTTCAAAAGTTTCGACAGATTTCACCAATTGGAATCGATCCTTACTGCCTACCTGGAGGCAGGTCACTAGCAAAAATATAAGTTGTGTTTACTGTATAGTAGAAATAACTCTAGGACTAGAGGTGTTAAATTTTTAAACATCGCTTTAAATAACGGAGATTTTCAATTACAAATGTATTAAATCTGGTCACAATTTTGTCATCAATTTTGGAGCTTTATCAAACCTTTTCGGTTAAAAAATTAAATATGACAACGAGAAGGCGGACGAGTTGGCCAGAGTACGGGCCGGAACACAATATATCGGAAGGAAACAGGTTCCAAACTGAGCTCAATAAATGGACAAACAATGAAATCAGATCTTCCTGGAGACAAGAGCCAGAGTGCAGACAATCCAAACTATTCGTGAATGGACCGAATGCAGCCAGAACTAAATGGCTCCTGAGCAAAACTGGAAAAGACATTAAACTACTGGTTGAAATGCTGACTGGACACAATCGGCACCTGAGAGGAGAGTGTGACGTATAGGCTAGATTAAGGCAGCTGACGATAGAGGAGAAAGAGCTTTCTTCAATGAGCCGACATACTGAACTTCGAAGTATGGCAGAAAGGGCCCATGAAGCGGTCTAATTGCCAGGCCCACGGGCTGTTTCTCTCTGCTACTACCACTACTACTACCTTACTTTTCCTGGGGCCAAATTTGACAAGTCAGAAGAATGGAGCGTTTACTTGATACCCACTGCAAACCTAATGCCCATATTCACGTTCACAGTTCAAGAATCCACGGCTACGATTGTGTCGGTGAGGTAGTTGCACCATATTTTCCGATGACTTCTGGACGAATATCAAATGGATGCTATTTTTCAGGAACGAAAAAAAAATCCGTTAAATTTACTTAATAACCACCACATTAAAAAAATAAATCAGATATCAACAGTGGGATGGTTACTCTTGAGGAGTCATCCCGTTGGGGGCCAGTGTTACATTAAAAAAAAAACAAAATAGAGAAGATGACAACTTCCAAAATGCTATACTTTGGGTCCTATCGAGCCTTGCATTCTTGCCAACTTGAGTCAGCAAACGGTTGTGGGGCACTTAGCAATGAAACACCAGGTTATACAGTCTCAAAATATATTGTTGTAAAGTACTGTAAAATGCTTGTTGTAATGTAATGCAATTTTTGTAAAACGATAAGTGTAAAGTTTAACAAATAAAATAGTTCTTAAAACTAACATTTTAGGGGTCTTTCCCTTTGTTTTTATGATTAATTTCAATGATGGAAAGGTCTTTTATCAAATATGAAAAAGTTGAAATGGTTCTCATATTAAAAAAATGAAGTTAGCGTGTTTTTATAAAATTTTATGAGTTTTTTATGACGGTTTTTTAAAAAGAAAAGGTTTGGACAGGGAAATATTCCTTATCTGTTTCCACATAGCTAGCCGATGACAGGGCTAAACATCACTGGAACAGGTACACAGGACCCATGACTGGACTAGGCATCTTAGGCCAGGGCAAAGCAGCACTCAGGACGGGAAGCCAAATGTATGGTGTTGAAAGTCTGCACTAGGACTACCCATGGCTGTGCACCGGAACCAAGCACCCTAAACAGATATAAAAACAACCTTCTAGAACAAGGGAGAACACACTAACGTATCATTTATACCTAATTTATAATAACGGACATGTATTTTACACAGGGAAAAAATAAGAAGTAAAACAGTAAGATAAAAAAAAACTACTGTTTACTTATTGTACGGGGCATGCCCGAGGGGCAACGAACACTCAAAGTACATACGCCAAAAAAGCATAAAGAAAACATATAAGCCCACACTCTATTGTATAGTGGGTACCACAGACGATAAAACTAAAAATTACTTAAAATGAAAAAAACAGTCTAATTTCTTACAAGGGCAAAAATAATCAAGGTACACAGCAAATATTTACCTCAAATCATCCTGAGGGCGACATTCCGCATGGCAGATAACCTAATACCTCTCAGGTGAACAGGGAGTTGACGTGAGGCCTCCTCAACCTATAGCACAAAGAAAAACACAGAATCAAAAATAGTCAATATTGAAGTAAACTGGAGGGAAAACGCTTAAAAAAAATCGAAAATAATTACCATAGATCGGCTGATAAGCCACGGTCTAGCCGGCCATTTGCCATAAACTATACGTTAAAATAAAATCTTCAAAAATCGCCACCTCAAACGAAAAACACAGGCAACGGGCACTTCCATGAAGACTTTCTTCTTTTGATGGGACCTATGCGGATTCCGTATACGACGATTTCAGGTTGCACAGGTCGCCATGGGCACGACTTCTTTCCGGTATTCTTGGAAAAGAAAATTCAAACGTGGCACTTAAAACGGTGCCGGAAAAGAAGTGTTTCCTTCCCTCCAGGAAATCTCAGACGCTAAAAAAGAAGCTTCCTGCGGGCAAACGATTGGTCAAAAACCTCAGAGGCGCGAAAACTACAGTCGAAAATCGCTTATCCTGATTACCATATTAGGTGATGCTGTTGAAAACACATTACAATTGGGCGATCTTTCTGATATGGTTCAAGTCGAAAGTCTCTATTCATGAACCTAAGACAGACAAAGACAACGAAGCGGTGTTGTCAGATTTCCTTCTGTATCAGCGGGATAGGGAGAGATCACGTGACGAACAGAAGTTAACAACAAGGCATTGGTTGCAGTAGTGAGCAAGAAATGGACTTTATCTTTTTGGGAGACACAATAACCAATAATTGTAGACACTTAGTTTTCTCGAAAACGACTCAGCAGTAACGTAATGTGCAACTTTAAATCACAGTTATGTGACGTAAAGTTAGTCACTGTATACTCCCAGGATTTCGCCTATGACAATCTGGCAACGTCGTCCCAAACGTCACGGTCAGCTGGCGGTCGAATTTCATTTTGAAAAACCATAAAATGCCCAAAGAAAAACACGGATTTTCGCCAAGAAAAAGACCACTTTCCCCTCCAAGCCTCACTAAATAATCCAGGTGAGTCACAGTTTCCTTCCGAGTAGGTAACATACGGATCCTTGACAAATATCTCTCTCCCCTTTACTGTTTGTTTACCTCTTTAGAACGGCTATAAACCTCCTTTATTTCGAATTTCTTATACTTTTAGGCCAGTCTCGAGTCGTATGAGGACAGATGATCGCCTCGTTTGAATAAATAAACTGAATATCTATCGAAATTTAACCTGTCAAAGTCTGCACAGCCTATCGTATAAACCACAGGAAATATGGACCCTACAGACCAACAATGCACACAGAGACAAGCAAGACGGTCCACACTTGATATGGTTAGGCTGTACGAGGTTGGGCAATGCCCTTTACGGAATTCACGCATACTTGAAACCAAAATAAAACCAACAGGTGAGTGTTTTGTCAACTGACGACAAAGGTAGAGTAATTTTGTAATATTAATACCATATGATTGGTAACAACCTTGGTCCTGTTATTTTTAGGACTTATTGGAGCCCTCAAGCCCGACATGTGCAAATTGGGGTCCGATCAGTAACCGAAACCGCCAACCACCGACACATTACTAGTGACAAGAATCTACCACTCAACAAATGAACCGACACTAGTTTCTAGTAAGTATAAGACCGCTAAGTCTCTCTTTGTTTGACACGGTTTATAAAACTAACCTTTATTATCTACTTTATTTTTGGGTGTTAAGTAGTTGACGGAAGGAGAATTTGATATAATCAATAAAAAAAACAAAGGCTTACTAATCTAGTAAGTTGGCGGTTTAAACTATGCGCTAGAAAGACCGTTTTGGTGTCAAGTTATGTTAGTGTAAAATTATGTTATTTTTTCTTGTTTCAGGTTACTGCAGAGCCAGAGCAACCTTTCTTGGACTGGTTAAATTATACAAGAAAAATACGAAGTTTCATTGAACTGTAGACTGTATATCATTAGTTAATATAAGAGAAAGATGGATGTTGTAATGTTATTTTTGGCAAACACATGATTTGCTACAGTAATTAAATTTATTGGTTTATTAGAAAGGGTTCAATGGTGTTTTATTTGAAATATTGAGGTTTGCTTTGTTTTGAAAAAAAAAGTTAACCAAAGTAAAATGCCTCCACATAGAATAATCATAATTCTAGTATAATTCAACCTCAATCCAACAGTAAATATTGTTTTTCCAGCGCATTCGCCATAAACTAGTAGGATATAGAATAAACAAAATGCTCAGACATATAGTAAAGATGATTGACTTAAAGATTTTGCCAGGTTATTAGAAGGGTGTTTTAAAGAATTATTTTATTCCTAAGGGATATTGTTAGGGAAATTTTGAACCGTTACAGGATTTACTAAGATCTAAAATATCACCCTCACACTGTCCCTATATTGCGGAGGTAAATGCATAACTCGGTATGATATAGGTTGCAGGGGAAGCAATGCTTCATTTGCAGACATTTTGTGCATGACTTCCTTTATCTTAGTTTATGTTCAATAATAATTTAAGGCTTATTCAAAAGGATGCCTCAACTTCCCTGATTAAGGAAATCAGTGTATTTGGTGAGACTTCCTCGAAATCTTGGGGCACTTTTAACTCAGTGCCAAATATTTTCGCCCTTGTTTTCATTAGTCCTACGCAGTGACATAAAATATGTACCGGCAGCGTTTCGCTCTCTCCTCCACAGAATCTACAGATCGGTGTATTTCTCACTCCAATTCAATTCATGTGTTGGTTGAGTCGGCACTGGCCTGTATAAAGACCTGTGATTATTCTCAGGCTGTTCCTTGACAGTGGCAGGAGCTGCTTTGCTCTACGTTTGTCTGGCTTATTCAGAAAGGCTTTGGAGTACTGTTGTTCCGAAGTTAAGCGCCAGTGCTGCACACCTTTTCTTTTAACCCACTCGTATAATTCCCTATTGACTGTGGCTTTAGTTAGTCCAAAGCAAGACTCTGGCTCTAAAAACGCAGATTCCTCTCCTGCCTTAGCAAAAGAATCGACTTTTTCGTTTTCTTCAATTCCTGTGTGGCCCGGGACCCATACAAGAGTGATTTTGTTGGTTCCACATATCTTTAGCAGAGTTTGAAGGCAGTTCCAAACTAAAAGTGATTGGATCTTATTTAAGCTTATTGCTTTCAGAGCACCTTGACTATCTGATATGATTTTGATGCTTCTGTTAGAGATGCCTTTGTCGGTTATTTTTGTTGCACAGAGGTCTATGGCGTAAACTTCGGCCTGGAAAATTATGGCAAGGTTACCAAGTCCAACTGAAATTGCAGCTCTTGAACCCGATAAACCCGCTCCCACACCGTCCTTGGTTTTTGCTCCGTCTGATCCGTCTATTTACCAAACGTGGCCAGCTTTGGTAAGTTGATTTATATTCCCTTCCCATTATTCCCTCGTTGGAAACAGAACCTGAAACGGTTTTTCAAAGTTGGATTTTGGTCTGTTGGCATACTAAGGATTCGATTCGATTATTACGAAATGCCTTGGTTAGCCCTGCACAGTTGCTCTTGCCTCCTTCTCTACCTAGATATGCAGCGGGGGGAGGTTAAGCATTACTTTCATTGCTTCCAATGAACAGTGGTTCAGCGACCATATAGCCCTATGTAAAAAATCAAAAATTTTAAGAAATTTAATAGAATAAGTAGATTGTTACAAATAATGAAAACAACATTAAGCTTTTGTTTCAAAAATGATAAAAAAAATTCTTATAGCCTTTTCTTTTGGCAAAACCTTCATATCAAGAAGTTTTTTAATCATTATATTTAAAAAAGTTGGACAAAGTAAGACCAGATTCTTAAAGGGATTGAAAGTAGAAAGATTATGCTTTATTTTTCTGTATATATAAGAAAGGGCTTGATAGGACTCCTTTTCTAAAACTTTAGTACAGTTTAATTTTATTACTTAAAAAACAATAAATCATTCAAACGTTCTTTTTTAAATTTATAAACGCAATACGTTACACTCATCTTGAACTAAATATATTATTTATATAGGCTATCAACATATATTGTGAATTTGTATATCTAAAAACTGACAAGCTGAAAGAATCCATTTTAATGAATAAACGAACATGCCCAAGAAAATAGAGATTTAGACATTAACGAAACACAATCCCAACATTTATTGTTTTTTTCACGTTTACTAGCCTACTAAATTAGTATTTCCTATGACTATGACTGAAGCTTTTTTAGGTAGTTTGGAATGTATAAGACAAAATAAAATAATAATTTGTAAAAAATATCCCGATAAAATTTTTGAATTTTGTCAAAGGGATGAACCACTGTGCAATAGTGTTATGACTTTGCTCATGCAGTTCGTTGCACGCCCACCAGTTTTTGCTGAGCAGTGACCTGCTTGGTTTTGGACCACCAAGCTATAGAGCCATAAGTGATCATCGGTCTTACTACCGTTAGATACAGCCAGTAGGTTTGTTTTGGTTTCATCCCCCACGACTTCCAGAGAGCCATTGGTGTCTTCTGTATAACTTTGTTCATGTGGGCATTCCATGTAAGTTTCTGGTCCTGTATCAGTCCCAGATATTTCCTTTATTTTAGGAGAGGAATACGTACCCCGCTAATGCTAGGTTCGATAAGATTTAATTTTCTCCTTTTTGTGAAAGGTACAATGATGATTTTCTTGCGATTAATGGATAGACCTTCCAGTGCACTAACCGTTGATTAGGTTTAGGCTTTTCTGAAGGATGTCACTCCATCAAATTTGCCTCTTATTTGTACTACAACATCGTCAGAATACGTTTGCGCATCTATCCCTCGGTCTGAAGGAGGTCGAGCAGTTCGTCCACCAGGACCCCGATTCAAGTGCCGGCTATTTTAAATAGCGACCCGACTTTCAAACCGAGTTTACACGTACAGTTGTAAAAGGAAACTGAAGTTTACTTTAGTAACCTACTTAGGACTTGAAATACATATAAATTGATTTTTTTATGAGTTTTGTGATCTTTCAATGCAAGTATGCTATCGAAATGTGATAAAACAACCTTTGTCTTTGTTTTAGCACCAATAAACATTTCTAAAGTTCTCTTAAAGCAACTATACGAACGTGCCATCGAATTTTTAAGAACAAATTTGCTGATGCACTGTTGCCAGTGCTCCGACCCAAAGAGAGGTCGGTTTGAAAATCGTTATCTTTTTGCAGGCATTTTACGCCTTACAACTTATGAGAAAAAAAATTGAGGGATATTTTAGGACTTATGAGGCATAATACCAATAGAATAGTATAATATTTTGATTTAAATTATAATATTTACTAAAAATCATTGCCAAGGATAGGCAACCAATTATATATACCACAATATATACCGCTGTTAAGGCCTCCGTCGTCTCGAGTCGCTTCGCTGACTTCACAGTAAACTAACTGTGGCTGACTTCAATTTGAAATATAACCTCAAAAGTTGTTATTTATTTTGTTAGTTTTCATTTTTCTCTGCGCGGCTTTTTAAAAATATTCTCGTCAGAACTTCGATGTTAACTTATGCTGTATCAAGAGGTAAATAAAAATGCCTCATCTTTCATGTAAATAGTGAAAATTGAAAGAAAAAAGATAAAAACTTAAAGTCCAATTTATACTCAACGTGTGGAGTGCTTAAAAAAACAAACTTACCTAGAGTTAACATCTAATAACTAGTGATAAGTTAAAAAAGAAAGAATCTATGAAAATAAGCCAGAAAACGCCTGCTGGATTTCAGAGAAATAGTCCATAAAGAGGTAAGGATTAACATGCATGCTGCAAATTATAATTATTATTTATTTGAGTACACACTTAATACATTAACTGCCGGATTGGGAAAACGGTAATTATGTAGTATACGGTTTTCTGCCATTTTTGATTTTTTATGAAAAATTCTTTATGGGTGCACCTACTAGGGTCCCTAGGACCCCAAATCGCCTGCGCCCGATTTTTCTTTTTTTTAAAAGAAAAAAGGGTGCCCGAGAGGGGGTTGTAATGTGTTTTTTTGGGTTGGATTAGGTTGGGTTGGACTGTGTTGGATTGGGTTGTTTTAGTAAAAAAAAATTTAAAAAAAAACAAAAAAAAAATAGAAAAAATACCAACCGGCGCGGGCGGGTTTGTGGTCCTAGAGACCCTAGTAGGTGTCCCCTTAAAAAGTTTTTCATAAAAAATCAAAAAAGGCAGAAAACCGTATACTGCATAATTAACCGGAAAACAAACTATCATTCCCTGAGACCATAAAAGAAATCTCCAGCAACAAGTTGTGAATATTTTATAGTAGAAATGATCGTAAGACTAGCAATGTGTTTGATTTGTTCATATGACTAAATAACGGAGATTTTTAATTTTGAAAATTAACGCAGTATCATACATTTAGAAATAACCATCTGTTCATCTTCTTTGAATCCATAAAACTTGAATGAATTTGAGGGGTAAGTCTGAAAGGTGTGATTAAAGCTCCACGCTTTGATTTTAGAAATTTAAAATCTCGGTTATTTAAAGTCATATGGACAAATCACATACAGCGCTATTTTTAGGATCATTTCTACTTTAGAAATAACACAACTAATATTTTTGCTAAAGAACCCCTTTAATAAATAATCAACCAGACATTACACATTATATAGGAACATCAATATTTATTTAGTATCATTTTTGTTTTTGATTCATATCTGACTTTTTCTTGCTCAGTAACAGAGAAAAGATAGAGGTGTGGCAATCAATGTCAAACCAGAACAATATGATCTAGTTTATAAATCAGGGTTACCTACTACCTCTAAGGTGACCACAATTCCCAAAATTATGTCACTTTTTTTGTAGCAAGCAACCCAGTCCATGTAATCAAGGGGGTAGTCGCTCATGTCAGAACATGTGTTATATTCCATTGCATTAAAATTACTTAGACATGCCACTAATGACAGTAAATCCACAAATTTTGTTCTAGCAGAGTTTACCTTTTTAAATTTAAAAAAAAATTACTGCGATTTTGTGAAGTGCCACTTTTCTTATGGAACTTTCAAGGGAACTTTTAACATGTTTTGTTTTTATTGTACTAAAAATTATTTTAAAATAATAATTGAATTATTTAAAATTGGATCTGAACATATACAAGTGGTACACACTGTAAGCATTAGTTTATAAAATTTTAAACAAATCAGAAAGTGTGGTTATTATAATTTTAACACTGTCACCTTCTATACATAATCATAATTATAATAATTTAACTTTTTAAATCCTTAGTAATATTTTAAATAATTATTATTTATATTTAGCTGAATAATATACTACCTATCCAATAATATTTACATGCAGAATCATTTTTTGTTTTTTAGATCAACATTAACTGGAATGGTTAGGTGCATCCTGGTGCACCTTAAGTTGAAGAAGGGTTCCACCGAGGGTTATTCTACCTTGAGTTCCACTTTATCTCTGCAAACTGCAACAGCTAGTGGGATAGGTATGTGTAAATTTTGAAATTTTTACAGCATCACATGCTCAAAATATTAAAATTACAATTAGCTTTCTTACAATTTTCTTTAAATGCCTAATCGGAGGCTTAACTTTGGGCTTAACCCTTTACTTCACTAATGAAACACTAAAGATTCATTTATCATATTTTATAAGCTAGACTTGCAATCTTTCCAAATATAATAAATCTCTATAAGTTACCTACCATTTCTGTACATTGAATATTTTTTTAAAATTATTGGTGTGGGCTTCTAACCAAACCATATAGGTAGATACCAAAAATGCAATTTTTACAATTTTTGTCTGTCTGTTTATTTGAGCCAGCATCATGCAAACACTGCCAGGACGATATTAATGGTACTTTCACACTTTCATCAAAATCGGTTTACAGAAACAAAAGTTATGACATTTAAAGCAATAAAAATGAGCAAAAAATGGGTAAAAACGCAGATCTCCACACGTTTTTGTTAAAATGCCCCTGCTTACATTAAAGTGTTATATTGCTATGTATCTTTAACGGTACAAAACCTTAAAAAAAAAACATTTTCAGATGCTTAGGTATACTTAAATCTTATTATTTTCTATAGTCTATAAGAAAATAATAGTAAAATTGAAAAAATCCATTATCATGGAACATGTAATTAGTGTTAACTGTCAAACTAAAAATATTAAAATATTCTCGAATTTGTACAAGTTATCATGAACGACTAATTTTTCGATATTGCACTAAGAAAAAACCAAATATTTTTGTCGGAAATTTTGCAAAACTTTAAATTGCTGTATCTTAGAAATTAGTTCCCCTACAAAGACGAAATTGATCTCATTTTGTTTTTAAATTTTCTTTTATAGCCAATTGCCGTGACCGAGGCTGTAACATTAGTCGTTATAGTTGTCAAACTTTTGAGAAAAAGTGAGAAAATTTAGTGATTTTTGTAGAATTTAACAATTATATAGAGAGCTTTTGAGGTCTAAAACTCGGATTTGTCATAACCACTTTATCACATACATCATATCAAAAAATCAGAAATACCTCATTTCATCCAATGAACTATAAGTTTTCTGAGAGACGTGAGACGGCACCCTAAAAATGTCTCCAAAGAAAAATAATTATTTAGAAAAATAATTGCGATTATATCACTTATGTGTTAAAAGTTCTGTAAGAAAGTGTCATTTTTGACAATTAGAGTGATAATTTTTTTAAAGAAGCAAAGTCGAAATTACATTAATTTTTCTGTCATTTGGGTTTTCTTTCTTGAAAATAAAACTGGAGCTTGAAAAATTTTCGGTGATTTTTAAAATCTACCAGTATAACGTCCAAAAGTTTTTTTTACACGCTAACATTAACTAGAACGGTTTTGATTTGCCCCATGTGTTAAAGGATATCTTGATTTGTTGGCAGGGTATTATTCTAACCCTACTTTTCAGTTTTAGGAGTTGGGTTGGACTCCCAGACAGTGATTCATATCGTCATATCAAAGATTGTCATTTAATAGTATTTCAAAGATTTGGACTACTGTTAACTACATTAGAAATATTTCCCAGAGTAGAGGATATGCAGGGAAAAAAGGTAACTAAACAACATTTTATACTGTAAGTCTAGTAATATTTAATTTACAAAAATTCTTCAGCACTCCAAATATAGATCCGGAATTTTTGACTTTTGATTCATGTTTTTGGATCATTGTAAAAGTAATTTATCTTGGATAGACATTGAGCACTTGGGTCGAACTATTTTAGGGACCACACTGTATTTTTGTAATAAAAAGCTTAAAATTTGCATTTTTTTGTGTGGAAAAGGCTAAATATCAAAAAGTACTTGGCTGATCGAAAAAAAAGGAAACCACTGATTGAAAGAAAATTTCTTTCTATAAAAAATTCCTTTCGAAATGTGATTTTACATCCCATTGTCCACAATTTTTGTTTGGCACTTATCTTTGTATACATTTGGGGTGACCCAAAAGAAAACGATTGAAAATACCCTTAATCGCACCCTCTAAAATCAATCAAATCAAATCAAGCTGTGCTTTATTATCTGAAGACATAGTCTTATTGACAAAGCAAAAAATTAGTAATTAACTTACCTAAATCCTAAATTAAAAAGATGTACCTACATTCTATATTATTATGATCTTTTGGTCAAAGTCTAATATTAAATGTAGTCAGAATTTTTTTTTTTAAAAAAGGCATTTTAACAATCTATATTTTCTACATGTTTATACAATATAGTAAGGTTGTAACTAATATTAAAAGATTCATTCTTGGTATATTAAAAATAATTATAAAATTTAAAATCATAAAATGAAAAAATGACAAGGGGACATGGTTGATACACACTAAAAAAATTAAGTGTATAGTGGTTTACAAAACAACACTAAAATGTCTCCCTATAATACTCATCAAAACTGTAAAAAGCTTTTTCCTCAAAACAGAATCTAACATTACCTCTAAATTGCTTCATCCCATCAATTCTCCTTATTATCAAAGGCAAATGGTTGTAGAGTTTTATCTTCATAAATGCAAAAGTTTTTTGTTAAAGCTAACTTTGGAATTGGCAATGGCAATGGCAGATTATCGAATCGACGTGTAACATAGCGACTAGCTGGATGTAGAGCTTCCTGATTTTTTAGATTGTAAAATATTTTTTTTCCCAAAGGTAACAATCTATTAATTTGTAAACAGGGTGAGCCAAAAAAACTACTTAGAAGCCGTTAAATAAATTATAAATCCCATTTGCAAATCTTTATTATGTGAATTTTCTTGACCGCGATCTAGTAATTTTTCTTTATAATATTGAGGAATAGTATTCATTTATATGTAGGGGGACCACAAAAAAACAGACTGTTTTGTTTTAACTGGCAGTTTTTTATTTAGTGTCGGAATCACAAAAAAGAGTTTCGGAAAGGTAATAAAATAGACTTTTTGCAAATATGTCAAAAAGTGACATTTATCAAAAATTAAAAATGGCGGATGTCCTAAAGTTTTATACATCTTGAAAAACCATTGAGTTTTTTTTGAGACATTTTGTATATTTTTTTGCAACTGCAAAAAACTTCTATCTATTGTCTGTAAACTGATGTATAATTTGATAAATTCTATTTAGAAATAAAAAACTATGCGTTTTTTTCGTATACCAACTTTTTGCATAAAATAAAAACAATAAACTTAAATTAACCGGATTTTTTGGTTTTAACTGCCAATTTTTTATTTATGGTCGGATTTTAATGCAAAAAAAGTTCTCGAAATAGAGTTTGCAAATATGTCAAAAAATGACATTTATCAAAAATTTAAAATGGCGTATGTCCAAAAGTTTTATGCATCTTAAAAAACCGTTGGGTTTTTTTTGAGACACTGTATGTTTTTTTTTGCATCCTCTATTTATTTTCTGTAAACAGATGTATCATTTGATACATTCTATTAAGAAAAAAACCATGGCTTTTTTTATTTCGTATACCAACTTCTTGCATGAAATAAAAACTGCTAATAAATTTAAGTTAATCGGATTTTGTTATCTTTTCGCCAATTTTGTTGACAATGAGACTCTACGTATGCTAACAATTCTTTTTCTAAATGTTAAAAAATGAAATTTTGTAAAAATTACAATTTTATGCATTTTAAAAAACCCGTTGGCTTTTTTTAGACACACAAAAAAATGCAAATTTTAAGCTTTTTAATGCAAAAATACAGGGTGGTCACTAAAATAGTTTGGCCTGGGTGTTCAATGTCTACCCAAGATAAATTACAGCCACAATGATTCAAAAACATGAATCAAAAGTCAAAATCTCTGGACATAATTTTTTTTTTGCGGGGGTATACGATGGGGCCAGGACTAAAAATCTGAGGTGGATGAACCCTAAAATTACCTTTAAAAGTGCATTTTTCTTTCAATGAGTCCAAAATCGTGAAAACACTTGAAATAGTCAATATCATTTTATTTCATAGGACCAGTGGAGTGCTTATGATAATTTAAGTGACTAGAAATATAATTTTATTTTGGTTTAGAACTTTTTTATAATAAGGTTATGGGTAACACACTAGGGCTGGTTTATCAATAGCGAGTTAAGCATTTACCTCCCGAGTTAACCTTCAGCTGTCTCATTCTGTCACTTGGTATATGTCAGCTATCTTTTTCTTGAACTCGAGAGTTCAATGCCTAACTCGCTATTGATAAACTAGCCTTTAATGCAAGTTTATACCCCACCATCCCCTAAAAATACCTTCAAATCATTTAAGTTTCAATTTTTTAAAAGATATGCTACTTAGGCTTAGGAGTATATTTCAATATCGCTTCAATAATATGTAGTGTATGGTGAAATGCCGTAGAAAAAATCTAAACAGTAAAAAAACCTCAAAAAAAAACTCCTAGTGTGAAGTCATTAAACAATTTAATTTATTAGAGTGCTAACATTTTTCTTTATTTTAAAAATTTAAGTTTGTGTTGAAATTTCGAATTTTTACAATAATTTTATTAATTACAATTTTTTTAAATAGTCAGTTCTTACAACACGTTTAAAAAAAATCTTACTTATGGCCTTGTTTTAAAAAAGTTCTTAACAATTTACTCATTTCAATTACTGGTTGTTTCAGTGGTCTTTTAACTTTTGTGGCGACCATTTTGACAATTAACTCATGTAATAACTGTCATCAGTGTCAAAAATGTCACTCACTAGCCTGTATATTGGAGGTATCGATTTACATTGTTATATGGGGAATTTTCACTGCAGCCTATTTGATTTTAAACTTTTTAGTCCACCATACCAATATGGGACTAATAAAATCGTGATATTTTCACTTTTTTATCAAAAGTGAGGTACTAAGGTTCCAAAACCCCTTAATCGACGAAAAAAAAAGTTGTTTGTTGTCGGTTTGTATACACGATAACTCGAGAACGCCTTTGGGTACAAAAATCCTCTATCGGCTGACCATGAACTGATTAATTTTTGGGTAGGGTGGTGGGGGGTTGAAGGGGAAAAAGCGGATAAAATATTTAAAAACATTGTAACTTGGAACAAAAGCAAGTATCGATATACGGTTTTCAGATTTAAGTTTCCATGAATATGGACTACAAATTTTGTTATAAAGTCCAAATTCGTGGGAGGTCTAGTTTTCGAGTTATTTGGAAAAACGTTCAAATATATAAAAAAATAACTTTAGAAGTAAAGCGGGTATTGATATGATGATGATGTGGGGTTTTCAAAATGATGTGGGGTTTTCAAATTTTAGTTTTCGTAAATATTACCTACAAATTTTGTTATAAGGTTCAAATCTTTCAAAGCTACAGTTTTCGAGATATTTTCATTTCCTTTAAACATAAAATAATTGATTTTGGACTATCCGTGCTATACCCACGGAATATTTCTCTTCATATTCAGTTTCGTTTTTTGAATTCTGATATAATGGATTATAATTTTACTACTTTTGTTCCTCTAATAAGTATAAATTTAAATAATATGGTTTCCATTTTTTAGGCGTTTATGAAAAGAAATGCAGAAACCAAAAGGATGTTACTCACAATTAGTTGATGTACTGTGAACGGATGAACTCCGGGATGTCGGAATACGTTAGCAGTACCATTTTAGATTGTAGCCCTATAAACGAACGATTTGAGGATAAAGAATGTCGAAAATCTGTTCTATTAGGTAAATATCTAGAGTTTGGTCGACTAGTACTAGTAAAACTCGCAGTACTACACAAAAATATTTCCTCGTGTATTATATACAGATGCAATGTCCCGCTATATTTTGATCCTAAGTAAAAAATTTAAATACAAAAGCTTTATCATTTTTTGCAAATATTTGCCAATAAAATTTAAATATCATAGCAAATGTGAAATGACATATACTTTGTGTGTTCAAACGAAACCCATATTATTATGTATCCATTCCATAACGACGACGATGAAGTGAGAAATAAATGGTTTAAAAATTTTTTAACTGATTTTGATTATCCTAGGTGCCCTATATTAAGAATCCGATTGATGATTTTAAGTGAAGAAACTGAAGAAAAATATATTTGGAGTAAATATAGGTTTGGACTGGACTCCCAACAGCCTGAGACAACAGAAGGTGACCTAAAAGATGCGACCTGCGCTTTGGGGCAGCGGGACTATTCCAAAGGATGTGTCTGACGGGACTCCGATGGTGACTAGTGAAACCGGCATTGACCTTCGATTTTCGGGTCAATGTAATATGACTGCCGAAGGCTGGGGAGAAAGTCTACTGTTAAAACCAAGTTTTGCTGGGACGGTATCGATGTTAGTAGGATCACCTTTCAGAAGGTCTTAAGGCCTGTGACGAAAATTGACTAAAAAATTGCCTAATCTTAAGATAACTTCATTTTTTTTTATTTATATGGGGTATGTAGCTTGATATCAAGGCATACCCCCCTCTGCCTAGGAAAGAGATTTGAAAAAAGCTTATTTGTTACTAATTTCGTCCCCTCCTAAAAAATTGCCTACTCTCAAGATAACTTCATTTTGGAAAAAAGTAATTATGCCATAATTTGCTACTAATTAAGTACTAATTTCGTCCCTTTTTAAAAAATTGCCTACTCTCAAGATAACTTTTTTTTTGTTTATATGCAAATCTAATACTTATCTTTTTAAATTTAACATCTTATTCTCCGGTTATTTATCAAATTAAAAAAAAAAAACAAAAAGTCCTGCTTTTTTCAAATCTATTTCTTAAGCAGAGGGTTGTGTGCCTTGAAAAAAATTAAGTTATCTTGATAGGAGAAAATTTTCTAGAAGGGGACGGAATTACCTTATCAAATTCTGGCATAATTGCTTTTTTTAAATCTATTTCTTAAGCAGAGGGGGTTGTGCCAAGCTAAAAACTCCATAAAAACAAACAAAAAATGAAGTTATCTTAATAGTAGGAAATTTTTTAGAAGGGGACGAAATTAGTACATAATTAATACCAAATTCCGGCATAGTCATTTTTGGTCGAATCTCTTTTCTAAGTACAGGGGTGTACCTTGATATCAAACTACACATCCCATAACAAACAAACAAAAATCTTAGGAACCGATGGTTTTTGCAAACTAAAAGTACCCTTCTTTAAGAGTATATAATTAGTACAAAATTACGACATATCAACTTTTATTAAATCTGTCTCCTAAGCATGGGGGGGGTGCACACACTCTGTTATTAATCAAGTACAAAATGTTTTACAAGGGGACTAAATTGATTGAGCCTACCTATTAGTAATTTGAAAAGGTTTTTGCTTAATAATAAAAATTAAAAATTGGCCACAGTTAAAATTTGCTTATGGAAATGGGAAATGAAGTAGCTTGGAAAATAATAGCGGCGCTAACGTGGGGGTCAAAGATTCAAAATATAGCGGACATCCTGTAAATGCATATAATATATTTTTAAAATCCGTGACCTTGAAATCTAACCAATTTTTATTTGTTTTGGTTGTTTAATGCATTCCTAATTTTATCAACAGTTCACCCAAGCAAAAGTTAAGATCATATACCAGCGAGTATTTGCCTCTCTCACACTTTTGCTTTAGTACCTAACTATATGCACTAAATAAAGTTATGTTGACTTTTTATTCCTCGTTATTTTATTTTAAAAGCCCTTTTAATTTTTTTAGGGAGAATAATGCTTCATAGAATCCTTCAAAGATGTCTACCAATTTATGTTCCTGATTCAGTAGAAAGAAATATGTTTTACAAAGACAACATAAATAAATCAAATAAATTAAAATAATAAAAGTGTAAAACGTTTGAAAATAGTTTAGTAAAAAATTATATTAACATTAATCTTAAAATACATTTAAAAAAAAACACGATATTTTAGTAAAACAAATACATTAAAATTTATATATATGGTGAAAAACTAATAAAAAACAAATAATATTTAAGAAGACAACGGAAATAAATAAAATATTTTTAAATAATATAAATGAGAGTAAATTAGAAAGGGCTGAATCCAAACTAGTAGTAGATTACTCAAAAGCCACTTAACCGATTTTTATCCAATTTGTCATAATAATAGTTTACATAACAAGCATGTTATGATGGTCATTAAACGAGTATCTTAATTCATCTGAATGTGTAAAGACCATAATATGTGAGTTGTGTACTATACTTTACGTAAAATGTCGTAAGTGGTCTTATTTAGGTAAGACAAATACAGAGTAGTAAAATAAATTGTTGAGCTAATTTTTTAACCAACTCAATTTGCTAAAAAATAGAAAATCTTGATTCTTTCTCATTTCAAAAATATAAAAGTTGTGAAAATCGGGTTCTTTGAAAATAACGTTATAAGTAGTGGGACAAAAATATATTTGTTAACAAAAATATACAGGTTGGCCAAACAAGGTTTCAGCCATTAGGCAGTTTAAGTAGGCCATACGTAAGAGGTGCCTGGTCGTAGACGTGAAATTTGTCGTATCGGACGTTTCTGCCCTTTACATTTTGGTACAGTTTATTTCTATCTTGCTTTTTTTTCTTCAGCCCTATTTGTATTACCAGTCTACTGATTTTTTGACTGTTCGGTACAACTTGCTGCGTTAGCAACATAAGACGTAAGACTACGTTAGTTAGGGTCTGATCTTAACGTTATACATGCCGTAAACGTGAACTTGTCAACGCAAGACTGCAGACATTTTTTTTACAGATAAAAAGAAGGCGGAATATTGCGCTACATTCCACGTCTACGCGTACGTTGGTTATATGACGAACTTAAACTGCCTATTTCTTAAAAGACTTAATATTTAATTTACTCCGTTATCTTGCATTTTTGACATTAGACGTTCTGGGTAAAAGAAATAATAAATTCTGTTCTGCTGACTGAATACATATTCAATATTCTCTTTTCTGTTTTCATAAAACGAGAGCTTTTTTCATGTAAGTATCGCTTTTTGCCCCCATGTCTAAAGTAGGGATAAAAAGTAAAAAAGAGAGATAAAAAGCGAATATTTTTATGCGGCTTGATTCCGATACCAAAAAAGCGGATTTGACTTGCTACACTTTCAATTCGCGTTTTCATGATGGATTTGACAAGGTAATCGTATTGAATCAGTATTCAGTCGGCCGTGATTAATAATACGTATATAAATCAGCTAATAGACTAATCAACATCATATTTAAAAATTTACCCACATTTTGTGCTCTAAATACGATTGGATAAGACAGCAATAAGACACCGTAATACCCCCTTCAAAACGTCCTTGTATATCATTATGGTGGATCATTGCCACTATTTTCTTATATCTGCAGCAGAACCAAGAGTAGAACCAGCACCTTTCTCCCTGTAAAACAAAAAAACGACCATAGTTAAGTAAATAATTTTGTAAAAAATGTTTATTATTTATTGTCTCGTTTTTCTTCAAGATTGGAGAGAATTTATCTTCTTCCCTGGACACAATGGGCTTCAGGCTTTTCAGCTCCAATACCCAAGAGAGAATTCATGTTTATTACTTTTTATCAATACACGTTTTTCGTTTCTTTTTTTGTCTTGAGAAAGAAGATAATAAGTTATGCCTGAATTTTTTTTTTTTCAAATTCACCTCGCTCCAAAGAGTAAGTAATAATATGAATTCATAATAAAAAAGAAGTTATTTTATCAACCGAAAAGAAACTAAAAAAAAAACAAACAGATTGTGTGTTCCTTGTGGGATGCTCATCCAAGTTTGAATTTTTTTCGTTATTTCCACCCATAAGTTATGTTTCTCCTAGATTCTATTTTTGCGTTAGAAATATCACATTTGGTAAGTGTGTACCCAAAAATAAAGGCTCAGTGATATAAAATGTCCTGCTTTGACTTTTATAAAATAAACTTATTCTTAAAAAATAGTATATACTTATTGTTAAAAAGTATATAAGTTAAAAAATAGCCTTGGAGCAAATCAGGTGGCACAATATCTTGGTCCTTTTCTCCAGTTAGTCACCCTCTATATACAAGCTATCTTGAAGCAAATACAGTAGCTTTTTTTAAAATATCAAAAAGTGTTGGATGTGGTATTTTTTAACAATGTCGATAGACCTTTAGCACGTTCCTGTCAATGGAAATGACAATGAAGAAAGTACATAGATAATGCCAATGATGATATAAGGAACAAAAGGAGAGATAGTTAGATACCTACTTCTTTGTGAACCCAAATAACTAATTTAATAATATTAAATAAGAAGATATATATTTTTAACCTGAATAATTAAATTCAAGAAAAAAAAATATATTAAAGTGATAAATCAACCTTAAAAATGCCCTTCAAAGCGACCTTACCAATCTCCTCAGCATAAACTACAAAAAAATGAGTCATTTTTGCTTTACTGTGTTAGAGTAGGAAGCAGTATTGTATTTGACACTGCCTAAAAAACCTGGAGGATTTTAAGGGAGTGCAAAGTGGGATTTGATTCTGTCTTGTAAATTAAAATTCTCTTGGAAAAACTAATTGAAGCTTACACCAATAAGGAAATATGCTATAAAAAATTCTTACCTGAACAAGTGTAGGAACCATTTAGGTTAAAACATTATCTCAAATTATAATTTCAAATTTTTCATATCAGTGGCTTCATTTGGAGACAACACGGCTCACCTCACGCTTTCCTAAAAAATATAAGTATACTATACTATTTTAAAAAAGCTTATAAGGGCTTATTGAGGGACTTTCAAAAATAAATGGTTAGTCTTGGACTTATCAATAATCTAATATGCACCATGCAAACACCAAATGACTGACATTTTTTTGTTTCATTTCATCAATTGGCTAGTGCTGTTTTGTATTCAGTCAATTTCGGTCAAAATTTAGTAGTCAAAAATATAGCGAGCTTTGGGGTTATTTTGAAAGTGTTAGGTATGCGGATACCAATAGATGTAATCATTTACTTTGAGTGTCTAATATGAGGTTTCCTTTGGCTGAACCAGTAGGCATTGAATGTATCACTATATATTATATCCTTTATATATTTATACACTTAAATATCGTTCATACAAGGCATAGTCATAGTTTTAGTCTTTGTTTGTTTTATCTTTTTAGTCTGTCACTGTTCTTTTTCTTAACGAGACATGCAGTGATAGAGATAGCTTTATGACTAAAATTAGAACTAAAAGGATGACTATGCCTTGTATGAACAATACTTTAGTGTAGCCAAAATAAAGGTAATTATACGGTTTTCTGCCATTTTTTATTTTTTATGAAAAATTCTTTATAGAGGTACCTACTAGGGTCCCTAGGACCCCAAATCCTCCTGCGCCGTTGTAATGTGTTTTTTTGATTGTTTTGGGTTTGGCTTGGAATAGTTTGGGTTGGGCTATGTTGGATTGGATTGTTTTAGAGAGAAAAAATACAAAAAAACACAAAAAAAATTGAAAAAAAAATCAACCGGCGCAGACGGATTTGGGGTCCTAGGGACCCTAGTAGGTGCCCCCATAACTAATTTGTCATAAAAAATCAAAACTGGCAAAAAACCGTATACTGCATAATAAACCTCAAATCTATTAATTTTGTTGCCCTTCTCGTAAAAACAGTTTTTTGCGACTATGGGTGTAAAACACTTGAAAAAAAGATAGGGACGACTGCTATAATGGTAATATTGGTAAATCCTAAAGTCTTTTGAACTATATGCTTACCTTCTTTTTAGGGCTGTTGTTGTAAAATTTGGTCAAGTTTCTCTTCTTTTTTGTTTGCAAATGAGTGCCGGCATTGAATTTCGTACTCTGTGGAGAAGGTGGGTCTCAAGCGCAAAAGCTCTGAATGGTTCTTGGATAATCAAATTTAAATTCCCAGTCTTTTTTTAATGCATTAAACTAAAAAACGGCACTTTTATAAAAAGAAACAACTTTACGAACGGAAAAAGTAAACAAAAATGACAGAAGTCAACTGTGGAAGTCAAAATTTATCGAGAGATGAGGTGACCTTACAAACCACACAAGATGCGATGTTGCCAGCGTTCACCCCTAGATACCGGAAAATCGGGTCGTTATAAAAAATAGCCGCCACTTGAATCGCCATCCAGAAGTGACCATAGTAGAGGGGATAGGACGCCGCCCTGCGGACAGCCTCTGTTGGTATTTACCCTAAACTCTTCCTCCCCCAGGGTGGTTTTAACAATGCGATTTTTTAGCATTGCTGACGAGTGACTCGACACCTCTCCTCCTACAACTGTTGGCGAGAGACTCGGTTCTGGCATTGCTAAATGCACCTTCAATGTCTAAGAAGGCTGCCCTACCTTTAGAAGGTAAATAACCTTCACCGACCTCCAGTTCTTAGGTATGTAGCTCCATGCTGAGCTAGCTCTAAAGAGTTTTGTCAGGGTGGATAGAAGTGGCTCCAGCCTCTTCTGTAGAAGAGACGGAAATATCCCGTCCTCACCTGGAGATTTAAATAGTTGGAATGTATTAACCGCCCACCTAATTAAACTTTTCTGGTGTTATGATTAGTTTTGCCAGTTTGCCAGCCTTCAGCTCTCCCGATCCAGTCAGTTTATACCAGACTTAAATTCTGGCTGAGCCAGAATTTGTTCAGTTACTACTGTGCAGCCTGAAAAGTTTTACGATATTCCCTCGCTGAATTTCCTTCACGATTCTTTTTTGGCTTTCCGTATTTCCTTGTTATAGAAAGTCAAGGCTAATCCATACTGGTCCCAGGAGTCTGTCTCCGTCGCTCTATTGAATAGTTGCCTAATAGTTTTTCTTAGTTTGTCTAGGTTTCTGTTCGGATCCCTCGAGAGAATTTTGTAGATTCTTGTTACTGCGGAGATTTCCGATATATTTGTTTCTACATCTAGAAGTACTCCGAACAGTTACTTTTACTGTTACTGTTTCCCAACACTAATTTTCTCGCCGTATTTGGCTACCCTTACATAGTTTGTGAGGACCAATTGAATTGAATTGTCTTTATTTTCATAAGTACGGAACGATTTTTTTAAATAAATAATGACAAAAAAAAGTAAATAAGTATACCCATAATTATGAAAAAGGCCGAAGATCAAATGTTTCACCTTTTTAAGCAGAAACCCTAATTTAACTTTTACTTTAACTTAAGCCAGAGGAAAAAAAAAGGTTTATTTTATAATCCAATGATTAAATTATTATTATAAAAGAAAATAATAATAAACATATTGTAAGATTTTTATAATACAACATAAATATAAAGAATTTTCACATAAGAGGAAACTTGATATTAATCAGTGTTAATGTAGAAAAATAAAATTAGATCTTTTGGCAAAGACATATTAATTTACTGTTGCTGTATTAATAATAAGGTTTTTATATGTTTTTTGAATGTGGCAAATGATAGATTTTTTACGTTGTCTGGAATTGAAAGGATGATATAAACAGTTCAGTTCGATGTCTTGGTTTGTAAAGTTTATTGTAGTGTCTTAGGATTCTATGCGAAGTTTTAAATTTGACTTTGGAATAAAGATATTCTGGCTTTTTACTGCGGATAACTTTGTGAAACAAGCAAGCTGAATGTAAAATGCGCCGATTTTCCATATTAAGCCATCCGAGTTCGTTTAGATTGTCCAGCCTCATGCTCACGACGCCGTTAACTGAATATGAGAAGCAAACATGCATTTTGAACCACTTGAATCTTTCTCTTGCATTTATGACTTAAAGATGGCCCATATGTCGTGTCTGCAAAATCGAAGCGTGAAAGAACCAGCGAGTTACATAGTAGAATTCTACTTTACCTATTTAAGCAATGTCTATTGTTATAAATAATTTTTAGATTAGCGTACGCCAGTCTTATATTATTCTTAACCTGTGTTCTAAATTTAAGGTTTATGTCTAACCAAATTCTGCCGGGCCAATTTTAGGCTTAATTTTAGCTTGTATTAGATCTTTTGCTTTTTTTGATCCAAATATCAATATCTGAGTTTTTTCTGGGTTTATCCTTAAACAATATTGGTCGCAATATTCGTTTACATTTTAATCTCTCCATTAATTTCTCTAACTGCTCTATAAGCGACATTTGCAGGAAAAATATAGAGCATTTGTTGATCATCGGCGAAAAATTGTTTAAAACAATCCCCAGTCTGTGACTCTCGATGCAACCATCTTAAACAACGTCCACCCACACTGTCTAAGATTAAATGATGTAAAACTGTGAACAACCAAAATCTATACACTTGTCAAAACTTATCACAGAATTCAGTATTGGCCAGTCATAACACCCGAAAATCAATTGACTCCTTCCGATCGTTTTAAGAGTAAGGATTCTTTTTTTTCTGCCAGTGACGTTAGCTCCTAAAATATGGAAGTGACGTTCAAAATGGGTTATGTAATATCTATAATTTGCGGAGTCAAATAAACATCGGAATTGGCTGAAATTTGAATGGAAAGCATATTTTGTAAAAACTAAGACAGGGCTTGGAACAGTTTTTTAGTTTCTGCCGAATAAGCTAAAATTTCTTTTTAGGACCACCAATTCGAAATATTTAAACATTTGGATCGAAATTTCAGGTCAGTCAAGCCACACCCCCCCCCCCCACAAAAGATATTTGAATTTTGATACCACTTTTAAAAATTTTGAACCACACTTCTTCCTGGTTTTGTTTTTATATGGTTCAGCCGGACGTCTAGCTCCGCCTCCCACATTTAAAGCCGTAGAGAAAAATGAAAAGCTAATATCCCATAAGAACTAATTTCAAACGAATAAGAATTTTGAAAAATCCACCAGTAACCCTATTTTTTTAAAATATGGTGGGGGGTGCAGGTTGACGTCAAACCACACCCCCCTCAAAAAAATTTCGAACTTTGATATCCCAGAAAACATGAATTAACAAAATAATACTTTTTAAGTACTTGCTTTCCACGCTGCCAACAACGGCAAAGTACTAAGTAGGAAGTACTTAGTTAGCATTGATATATTTTTAGTACAAAAAAAGTTGCAGTTTTACTTTATTTTTTCTTTGTACTTTTTTAACAATGGTAAAAACATAACGGATATGTACTAAGTAGAAAGTAGTTTAAAAAAAATAAAATTAAATAAAAATAAAACAAACCACATCATCTCACACGCTAATAAGCACAGTTCATCACAGGGATATCCCCGAAATGATCCCTTTGGGATCTTATCCCAGGAAATAGGTATTGCCTAAATAAAAGAAGTCCCATTTAGGTTAAGTCCCAACCCGCGTAACTCCAGAAGAGGATAATGATTCTTAGAATCTTAGATGTATCACCATCATACTTCTTGATAATAATAATTTTGCCAGTGCCAGTTCTCGCTGTCTAAAAAATTAAGATTTAAGTGTTTTGTTCAATACTCGAATCCTAACTTCTGTTGTACATGTTTGCCACTACTAATAATATGCTTGATTTTTTGTATTTTTTTTTTGTACAAATTTTTACATGACCTATTTTTACTTCCGGAAGTTTATTTATTTTTTGCTTATACCAAAATATTTTTAAATCATTTGTTTGGATATACTTAAAGAAGGTTTTATTGCCATTAACTCTAACTGCACTAATTTTTTTTTAAAAGAAGTGCAATTTCTTGCTTTATTAAAAACAAACAACTAAACTGTTTCTTTTTTAGCACGTTTCTAAAATACGCAAACTCTGCAATATGAAAATAATTAAAAAATGCACATCATTGCCGGTGTCAGCAGTTGCCAGCAGTCAAAGTAAAATATTAGTAAAGTACCAGTAGATCGATGGTTGCTGGGATGCTTATAATTTTAAACTAATTTTGAACTAATTTTGTACAACTTTTAAAAAATTTTAACCACCCTACCCTAGTTTCTGTGATTTTTTATATTTATTCAAAATGGGGGGTTAAGCCAATTGAAATCCAGTCAGTTTGGAAGGCGTAGAAATATACTAGAAACGACTAGAATCACGTAAGAAAAACTATTTCCATCTTTGTTGGACTTTTGGTACCTAATATATGCATTAACAGTTTTTTTCATTTTTTGGCCGGATGTTCAGTTTTTTTTGCAGTACATCTGGTAATCCTAACAAGGGTAGTTTTTGGTGACATTAGAAGTTCGAAATTAGTTCTTGATTTTGGAATAGTTGCTTTTCATTTTTCTCTACGCTTTAAATGAGGGGGAGGGGGGTATAGCTTGACGTCCGGCTGCACCCCCTATTTTGAATATAAAAAAACAAGAAGGAGTGTCGTTCAAAATTTTTAAAAGTGGTTCAAAATTAGTTCGAAATTATAAGAATATCAAAACTCGAATATCTATCGAGGGGGGGGGGTGTAAAATTTCTTTTTAAGGCCACCAATTCGAAATATTTAAATATTTAGAAAAAAAAATTAGCTTATTTAGGAAAAAATCAAAAAAGTGCTCTATGCCGTGTCTTAGTTTTACAAAATGTGCGTTCTATTCAAAAACTATGGATGTCATATGGTCGTTTTGAACGTCACTTCGACATTTCCTGAGCTACGGTCACTCATAGAAAAAAACATTTTACAGTTTCTAAACGTATAATCTCGGATTTTGTTGGACTTTAACCAGCACAACCTTTTTCAATAAGTCTTTGACCAATAAAAATATTTCAATAAATCAATCGAACGTTTAATGCAACTAAAAGTTACTGACAAATAATTTAAACTACTTCATCAAAGTTGTAAGAAGTCAGTTTTTTCCGTCGAACTAGACTAATAAATTTACCCTGTTTTGAAAAGGCGACACAGCTCATTTTAAGATAAAGAAAGATTATATTCACAAAAAGCCAGGCATAATTCGATATTTATGGGTCTGTTACATAAACAAGAGCCTGTGACCCACACTTTACTAGCGTTGGGTGTTTCAGAACGTTTTAAAACTGTGGGGTGAAAAGTGTTAAAAGATAAATATTAACTGTGCTTGTGTGTGTAATTGTTCTTGAATTACATTTTCAAAAGGTGAGTTTTCTCACGGAGTATTTCGATTTTCCTTATTTTATATTTATTTTTACGTTCTTTTTGCCAATTTTACATCCTAACGCATTTATTCACCAATATATAATATACAGTAATTTGGATATTTTTGAAGTTAAGCTATTAATTTAAAATATTGAAAGGAATGGACATATACACTTATGAATATTGCAAAGTGCTTGAGTTGCATATTACCTTACCTCTTTTGCGCAAAACGGCCGCCTAGCGTGTATTTTAGTTGCCGATGTGGAGTGCTTGAGCCACTAGGCATTGTCCGAGTCCTTACATTTTTTTTGCACTGTTATAACGACGGATGTATTCCGTCGGGTGCGCTGCAGATATGCAGATATTTTGTTTTGTACTACTGAAGTGGACGAGCCACGTAGTACGTTCCTCTAATACCTTTTCCCAACCTCCTAGTACTTCTAACGAAGTACTGCCCTTGACCTAGCGCGTCTTTGTACCAATGTGCACAGTGCAAAATAGACAGTGCTAGAGTCTTTTTCACCTAAATCTATTACTGATGTGGAGTGCTTGAGCCACTAGGTAAAATATTCTTATCCTACCTGTATTGTGGAGTGCTTGAGCCACTTGCAGATGACCTTTTTCCGTACTATTGGTATAGTACATAGCCTAACCTTAACCACTATCCCATTATTACTCCAATTTTGTTACGCTTGTGGGTGACAGACACAATGCGGTTTGGTTTAATTAAGTTAAATTAAATTAAATAGAAGTATCAATAATAGTCATTAATTAATTGTCTGACTTCAGTACTATTTTAGTACTTTCATTTATACAACCAGTTTATTACTGTTTAGTCTTAAAAATTGATATTAACGCTTGTTTATTAGCGTTATACTGAATAAATTCATAATAAAGGTAAATTGAATGCTCAGGTTACTCTTTTAATTTCAGGTATGTCACCTCTCATGTCACACATCACCCAGACACAACAGTAGTTTTTATAATTTTGCTTATACAAATCATTTCGTAAGTACAAGTACATTGTCTTGGAATTTATTTAAATTGGTCAGTCCTGATTATTTTTAATAGACGCCCTATATATAAAAATTATTGTTACCGCCATTTAATTTAATATGTCGTTCTTCAAGTTTGTAAAAAAAAATGGCTCACAAAGTTAACTCATTTTGAACATAAAAAAAAAAAAACAGGAAACGGCTAGATCGAAAACATTATTTAATTTGTTGTACACAATAGAAAACGAAAACGTTCTATGTTCTCCAACTAATGAAATACTGCTCCCCAAGCACTAATATAAAATGCCAACAAGAGCAATAATTCTTTGCCGGTAATTTGAGTCAATTAACATAAATTTTAATAAATGTTGCCGTAACATAAACGCAAAAACGGATCCAGATAATTGTCAGAAAAACATGCGATGCCGTCGGCGCAACACCAGGCTAGAATGAACGCCGAACATGCACGAAATTTATACTATTTATTACGCAAAATATGGTTATGGAATTATGCTCTATTACGACTGATGACTTACTTGGAATATAATTTTATGACTTAATTTTCACATAACAGCTTTACAAATGTATAAGTTCAATGGTCAATAAAATATAAAATAAGTCGGCATTATTTTTAAAACTAATGACAGATACACAAGCGCCGTATGGTCTTCTTTCAGTAACCGGTACATTTTCGCAGGTTTCTACTTTTTTTGTCCTGCTCGCAAATTTCATTCTATTAATATTTTCATCGTTTAACATTTTGCTTTTCGCTTTATTCCGATAGGCGGCGCGCTGCATATAGCCATACCAACATTCCGCGCTATTTGAATGACAAAAGTTGTTTAAATTCACTGGATGTGGTTGCTTATGTTATGCTTCATACGCCAGGTACAGTCTGTTACCCTGATGATTCCTAACAAGGATGAAATAGGCTTTTAGATTTTTGGACTACCCATTAAATCTTAGAGGCCTGGTCATAATGAATTTAAAAGCAAAATATGAATCCGATATGCCACGGACCTTCCTTTTTATTTATTTTTCACAACTAATAAATCTACTTTTTTTAAATTTTACTTGGCTTTGTTTTGCACAACAAGCCTCCTCCGTTGCTGCGAACGTTGTATTTTGAACGTTCTTCTTTCAGTAACCGGTACATTTTCGCAGGTTTCTACTTTTTCTTGTCCTGCTCGCAAATTTCATTCTATTGATATTTACATCCTTTGACATTTTATTTTTCCCTTCATTACGACAGGCGGCGCGCTGCATATAGCCATACCAACATCCCGCGCTATTTGAACAACGAAAGTTGTTTAAATTCACTGGGTGTCGCAGTTTATGTTACCCTGATGATTCCTAACACAGATGAAACAAGCCTGTATATTTCTGGAATATCTATTAGAGGCCTGGTCGTAATGAATTAACAAGCAAAATGTCTGTCCGATATGTCCTTTTGATACATTATTCTAGTCATTAATGACATTAGTAAAGTCGTAAATTGAAAAGGGGCACCTGTCTCGGGCTCCATCGACAGGGGGTGCCGTAAGGCGTCTGTCGAAAGCAAAACATTTCTGTAAATTTTGGCAAATATATAAAGTTTGCTTTTAAAAATATCTTTATCTTTTTTTAAATTGTAATGTTATAAATTAATTGAGAAGTCTAACTGGTTTAAAGCCTAGGATAGCATGTCTGATGATTTTGTTTTTTTTTTATGGGATAATTATTATTGGAAAGTACTTACTTAAGTAATGAAATGACAGGTCAAAAAGCAAGAAAATTTTAGTTTTAGTGTTAAGAGTTTTTAGATTTTTATATTGGTTTTTCCATTCAATAGAGGATTTTTATAGCAAAGTTCGTTAAAATCGATTAAGGCGTTTTTGAGTTATCGTCTATACAGACAGACAACAGACCGACAGACAACTTTTTTAGTAACTGATTTCTGATAAAATTAAGAAAAGTAAAAATTTCACGAACACGAAAATCCCCTCATACCATATTGGTATGGTGGACTAAAAATTGTATAATTTTTGTGTATCTAATTTTTCTATTGAGGGGGCGGCCCTAAACAATTTTGCCTCGGGTGCAAATCACCCTAACTACACCGCTGATTAGGGCATATGTGCAGTGTCCGCAAAAATAAATTTGACATTAATAAAAATAGTGGCTTCCCTATTTGCTTGACAAGGCCCTCGATCGCCAGTGAATAAATACAATTAATTAAAGCATACCATACGTACAAACAGTTTAGCAAAAAGAGAACTACTTGCAAACTGTTAAGCAATTGAATTGTACATGAGGCAATTATATAAATGAGTCGTTCTAATCATGGTGCTAGGACATGAAATGATCGGTGGCTTCATTGCGCCCACAAATCACGTAGAGAGTACAATATCTCATGCAGTTAATAGAGAGAAAATGCAAGTATTGAATTCCGAAATTCAAAATGTTCAAATAGATAATATAATATAAATAAAACTGGATACGTTATTGACCAAACACAAAAAATTAATAAAGAGAGCCAAAAAAACTTTAATTATAAAAATTTAAAAAGAAAACTTAGTAATGTTGAAGAACTTTAGTGCTTAACCACTTATTCCTAAAAATATACAGTTTTAATTAAATATTGGCTACCTTGTAATAAGAGGGCGACAAAAAAACCTAATAAAAACAAAATCATTTGTGCATGGAAAAAAAACACTGCAGAAGTATTCTTTTCACATCAATAGCACCGTCCAATAAATTAATGACTAGGTTTAATTTAATTTTTTTTCAATCACTTGGGGTTCTTGCTAATAAAGCTACTGGAGTGTTTTCTGTGTATTTTTTATTATTAATTCAGAATAATTCACTACCTTGTTTTTTTTTTAACAAAATAAAGAAAAATATATCACAAAGTATATGGTATACTTAGTTCAAGAAAAAAAAGAAAAAAAAATTGACCCACTCCACTTGTTATACCACCAGCTGGTTTCGGTCGGGGTTTTCACCACGATCTAGGTACATTGGATGTTTTTTATTGCTTACCGAACATTTGTCCATAACTTGTTGATGTGTACGATAAATAAATTCAAGACCTTATTGAGAGGAAGAGAAAAGCCCATAATGCTTGGAAAAGCCACCCTAACTCTAACGAGAAGAAAAGGCAATATCAAGAAGCCAAAGCAGAAGTACAAAGGCAAACACGTAGATTAAAAAACCAATGGTGGACAACAAAATCACATAAAATGCAACATCTAGCTGAGTCCAACAACACCAGAGCCTTCTTTAAAGCTACTAAGATGATATATGGTCCCACTACACAAGCTATCAATCCCCCACGATCCAAAGATGGAACAAGGCTTATTAAAGACAGATCGCCTATCAATTCACGATGGAAAGAACACTTCCAGGAACTACTCAACAGAGAGTCTCAGGTCGTTAACGACATCTTCGACAAAATTCCGGAGAAAACTGCACAACAACACCTAAGTGAGATCCTGAGATTAGAGGACGTCGAAAAGGCAATCAGACAGCTAAAGACTAACAAGTCAGCAGGCACAGATGGTATCGCTGCTGAACTCTACAAACAAGAGGGTCCCGCACTTAATTTTGAAATGCACACCCTAATAAGTAATATATGGACCACTGAGACCATTCCTGCCAAACTCAGAGAAGCCTCTCTAGTTACTATTTTCAAAAAAGGCGACAAGGCCCAATATGGAAACTACAGAGGCATATCTCAGCTTTCTGTTGCAGGAAAGATACTTGTCAAAGCATTTGACTCGGTCAACAGAGAAGCTCTTTGAAAAATACTGGCAAAAGCTGGATGCCCTCAAAAATATATTCAAATTCTTAGACTAATACACGACAATATGAATGCAACAGTCCTGAGCAACTATGGGCCAGGAAAGTCATTCCGAATTACGACAGTTAAACAAGGGTGTGTTATTGCACTCACCCTATTATCTATATTTTTAGGTGCCATGCTTCACCTTGTTGAGAAACATCTACCGCCGCGAGTGTAAATTCTACATAGATTTGACGGTGGCCTACTTAACCTAGACAGACTGCGAGCAAAAACTAAGGTCTCGACGACCTCTGTAATCGAACTGCAGTACGCCGATGACAACATCGTTATGGCCAATACAGAGGAAGGTCTACAGCTGGTAATCAACGCATTTAACCAAGCCTACAAAAGCATTGGCCTAGAGGTCAATCTTGCCAAAACGCAAATTCTTCACCAAGCAGAATCAGGTACAAATCCCCAAGCGCCAAAAACTTCCATACATGGCCATGCTCTGCAGAACGTGGAATATTATCCATACCTTGGGAGCCACCTCTCATCAAATGCAGCTATTGACGCAGAAATATAGCATCGCCTAAAATGTGCTGGCGCAGTGTTCGGACGGCTTTCAGAGAGAGTCTTCAACAATCACGACGTCAATGCGGAGACCAAGCTTCTTGTCTACAACACAGTTATAAAACCAACTCTAACATACGAATACGAAACGTGGACCACCTACAGAAGGCGTATTAAACGACTAGCAAAATATTACCAAAGTTGTTTAAGACGAATCCTGAGAGTAAAATGGCAAGACCGACGAATAAACATAAGTGTTTTCGAAGAAGTCAGAACAGCTTGTATAGAAGCGCTTATTTTCAAGCACTCGCTTCGTTGGACTGGTCACGTTATCCGCATGCCCGAAACACGCTCCCAAAGCAGATATTTTATGGACAACTGAAGGAGGGAAAGAGAAATCAAGGAGGTCAACAAAAAAGTTACAAGGACGTTCTCAAAGGCAATATGATGAAGGGTGACATCGATATTAACAACTTCGAGGCCACGACAAACGATAGGGCTTCATGGCGCCTAACAGTCCATGAGGGAGCACAAATTTTAAAGAGCAAGGACGTAGACTAGAGACGGAAAAGAGAGAACGTAGAAAGGAGCGACAAAATGGAAGAATGGATGAACAACAGCACCCGGTTGCTGCCGGAGACTGGATGTGCCAGGACTGTGGAAGGGTGTGCGGCTCGAGAATTAGCTTACATAGCCATCAAGAAACGCACAACAGATAGCGACGATACAGAATAGAGGAAAATCATACTCGGTATCGAGTGATTTCTTATGATGATGTGTTTGTTTGGATCCCTCTGTGCTTAACATTGTTTTCGTTCCCTCAAAACCAAAATTGGTTGTTCGTGACTTATGAAACACCATTGAGTTCCCAATGAAAGCGTGTCTTTGTCGAGTCCTTATAGAAAACCTGAAACCATATTTGGCAGAAACATAATTTATCAGGATTTAAAAAAAATAATTGATCCGAGAAAAATTGTCTCGAAAATGAAATGACGGGAAAATCAAATTGCTAGAAAATATATGCATAGAATTTAATTTAAACAAAATATATTTTTATAGAAACACAAAAAATTTTTAATAATGCCAAACCACAAAATTCAAGAACCCAATCTGGCCGAAAATGATTTGAATCGATAGCCCCGAATTCAATTGCTACGTTGCCAGGCTTACAGCAGAGAAGAGCCAAATATTGTATTGTCATTGGATCTATATTAAAAAAATGAATCGCCAGATTTATTTGACAGTTAGACAGCCAGAAACTGTGAATTTAAATAAAATCGTTTAATAAAAAAAATCCCCGTCTCATCTTCCAAATAGAGAAACTTGTCAAAACCGCAATCCAGGGCGTATTTAAGGATAGGGCATATTATTTTCTATCAATTTTTGGGTCGGGTGTTTTTCGTTTCTGGGCAATTATTTTCGATACTTTTTTTTAAATTTTAAGTCTTTAAGGATTGACTAAATTAAAATTCTATAAAATTATATTCGTATCCATTATTTTCGGGGTGTTTTACTTTCATTCATATTTCGTCTCGGACATTTTATTTTCTATTCAATTGTGTTTCGGTTTTTGTAAATTCGGCCTTTTTGTGGGTTCCCTTTGTTTTCTAGACTTTAAGTCGCAACCCGGTATGAATTCTTGCGCTGTAGTTTGGTTTTTTTTAATTTACAGCACTGGTACCCAGAGCTACCAATGCAAAATGAGCAGTGCAAGAGTTTTTTTTATCTCTTAATCATAGCCTAATTTAAGTTTCTATTCCCAAATTTAGGGCTCTTGTGGTTTTCGAGATCTAGCCTGCACTGCTAGCTCTCTAAATAGCAGTGCAAATGATTTACATTAACAAAAATCAGGTTTTTAGTATTTGCATCGTATTCTAAACATTATAGCAGTGCTTATGAAAGAAGTTGAATACGTTAAACTTGTTTTATACAGGGTGTAGAGTAAACCGATCCTAGTTCCACTTTAAACCAATAGCTCTCCTTTTTGATTATTGTCAGTGGAAAATTACAAATATAGCTTTAGATTTGGGACGGGATAAGCGTTAGTAAATCTCAAAGTTTAACCCAATGTGTTTCGATAAAATTTAAAAATTATATTTTTTGTCGGGACATTGCTGAAGGTTTCGAATATTTCATGTAGTTACGTATCGTAATTAAAACTGCTATTTATGTTTGACGGGCCGCTGGAAGTCGTTCTCATTGATGGCTTTTTGTACGAACGACACTCGTGTGGGCATTTTGCAAATGAAGAGTTTTATGGGCTGGTAAATAACATGGCAAGTTATTCTCTTGCAAGCCTGTAGGATAACATTGTATAACCTTAAAATGGCAACGGTAAAAACTTGTTGAAAAATCCCATATTGTATTTATTAATAAAATTGGATTTTTAATGTAGATTGGCTGTCGTGTTTTTATCCTAATCCACCGAAGCCTAGTTAGCTTCCAATCCGGTTCCCTGCACTAGTTTGTTTAGGTATGGTTTAGGTCCTCCACAGGTTGTGTACAGTGATCTTTTAGTCCATTTGTGGTTATCCATATATTTTCTGTCTTTTGTAGTCCAGGGTCTCACAGATATTATATTTGTTGCCTAACTTTTGGCGAGATTTAAATTTATTGTGAAAGCTGCCTCCGAGAAGTTGGCCGCAGTTTGGAGAAATTAACTATTATAAAAATTATCAAACACTCAACAAGCGACATCAACATAGTAAAAAACAGGCTTTCAGTGGAGACTGTGAATGAAATACTCAAGACTTTCTCGGCCACTATTAATATGAAATGTTTTCTCAAAAAGGCGATCGTAGTCCCTTTTTGCAGCCAACCCAACCCACCTATCCTTCACAAACTTCACAAAAAAACAAAAAAAATAAGAATTTGAAGAAAAAATGCCTGTGGTATATTACGTCATTGATTTTGTACAATTCTAGTTTAAATAAAAGCAATTTTATCGACACGAAACTTTTAGTAGGTACCCAAGGGCGTATATAAGAGGGGGACAAGGGGGTAACGTCCCCCCCCCCCAAACCGGTGTCCGTACCCGTTACTCTCACGCATGAAAAATTTGAAACTTAAATTTTCTAAAAGTCTATAACTATTTTCATTCTATTACAACCATACTAATATTTTTATCCCTTTGCCTACTGACTATTTTCGAGAAATTTTACTTTTCTTGTAACCCCACATGTGCTGGGTTGCTTTCGCCGTTCTGTTTTCCCCTCTTTGTAGCTGACTCAACCCACATTTCTTTTTAAAAATAATTTACGAAAAGACACGAAAACGTTAAAATTTGTACCTCAAGTTTCAAAAAATTTTGCTTATGGCGCGCGCTAGTCGTTGATTGTTAAAATTTTAGTTTATCTCCGGTTTGACAGAAAATTTTGCCTTGGCGCTACAACACATTGATGATTAATTGATGAAGTTAACAAATAGTATATTTTTACAAAATTTTCGCCTGCGGCGCATTAACGACATTATTTTAGCAACAAACCTATGGTTAGTACCATATCCCAATCGAGTTTTTTTCATATTTCATAAAAAACCTGAAAAAGTTCAAAATTTTTGAAAACTTTCTTCTTGAACTACAAAAAATTTTGTTAGCTACAATTTTAGTTAAAGTTATTATTATTGTCATATTTATACAAAATATTCGCCCACGGCACATTTATGACATGATTTTAGCAAAAAATCTAGAATCAAGATCAGATCCCAACCCAGTTTTTTATATTTGATAAAAAGCGTAAAAATATCAAAATCCTTCTAAAACTGCAAAAAAGTTTGCCTGCGGTGCTATAGCAAGCAATGTTTATCAACGGCATTTATGTCTTAAAAAATGAGTTATTACTATATTTTTACAAAATTTTCGCCCACAGCGCCGGCGCATTTATGACATGATTTTAGCAACAAATATAGGTTCCAAACGAGTTCCCATCCCAGTTTTTTGTTATATAAGTTGAGTTGATTTTTTTTACTGCCCCCCCCCTCTAAGTAATGATCGTGTCTACGCCCTTGTAGGTAGGTACCTATCTAATAAAAAAAACATAAAAACGATTTTGGTGACAACTAACACCTTTAAATTTTTTTACTTTCTACACTTCATATTATTTAATACACTATTTAAAATAATAGTTTTCCTAACAGTGCACAAAATTTTGTTTTCGTTGCCATTTTCATATAACACGAATGCAGTTAGACGAACGATGCTAAGTGGTAGTCCCAACCATTTGAAAAGGGGGGGGCGGTTTCGATACGAAAAAAAAACTAAAATAAAAGCATGGCTTTTATGAGGAAGATATCAATATATGCAAACAAAAAGTAAAATGCGGATTTGGGGGGGGGTACTCAGATTTTAAATTGTTTATTTCATACATTTTTGTTTTAAAAAATGTTTAAATGCGGCAAAAATTTTTGATGAATTTACATTAAAACAGCAATTTTTGAGTCAAATTAAACTAATTTTGTAAATATCAACGGTATCATAGCGCCGTAGGCGAAAAGCTTTAAGAAAATTACACTGAAAAATGCATTTTTTTATTTAAAATTAAACTAAAATTGGAAATATATCAATGGTTTCAAAGCGCAGCAGGGTAAAATTTTTAAGAAAATGACACTACAAACTACAAATGCCATTTTTAACACAAAATTAAATGAATACTGTAAATATCAAAGGTGTTATTGCGCCGAAATTTAGGCCATATTTTTGATTTTGTAAATGTTTTCGTAAAAAATTTAAATCCAGGGTGGGAGGATAGTTACCCCCTACCCTCCTAAAATCCACGCTTTATTAAGTGCGTATAATTTTTTCAGTTACAAAAAACATAGATAAAAAACAAACCACAAACAAAACCTAATAGCTAAATACTTTTTTTTAGGTCTAAAAAGCTTTTTAAATGGGAACATTACCTTCTATGTTGCAATATCTCAATATAAGTTGCCTCAAAAATCTCAAAAAAAGCTCGTTTCCGATTTTTTTTGGCCAAATCTGATTTGAAAAATTACTTACTGGCAAACATCCAAGAATGTTTTTATCAACGGAAAAATATCGTCACACTTATTGCCTCGAAAACGTTATATATGTTTCGATTTAAGCTTTTGACTACTTCTGATAAATAAAAGTTCAATAATTTGTGATTTGCATTAATAAAACAGTTTATAGTATATGGAAACAACATTAGTTAATTTTGCCTTGATTTTGGCTTCACGCTGTATAAAACTTGGTATGAATATGTTCAGATCAAAAATACTTACGGTCTCTTTAGTGAACCTTGACTTTATATCTGAAATGATTTTCTCTAAAACTTGTTTATAAATAGAAACTCTATAGTACTGTTCTTCACTTCTGTATTTGCAATATCGAGGTTTTTGCGATAAGTAAGTCATGCGTTTGTTATATCTGTCCCAAAATATTGTGGAGGGGGATTCTAGAATGTCTTTAAAGGAGAGACTTCACGGTTACCACCAGCATCTTTGTTGTCTACTTTTTTCTAGAGCCAAGACGGGGGTGGTCGCTCCCCACTCCTCCTGGGACCGCCACTGGATAAGCTTTAAGTGCGAGAAAACGGTTTTGCTTACCCATTAGGAAAAATATTTTTTCTTCGAGTGCAAAAACTACACTTGTTTAATTTTTGTTCAAACCACAAAACAAAATTTACTCCAAAACACCGGCAACTGCCGCACCGCGCCTCAGCGCCGACTCGAGTTTTTCTAAATTATTTATTATGTGTCTGTGTTATGGTAATTTTGCCTGAAAAAAAGTGTGCGCGAAAGTCTCGAGCTAAATTCATTCCCACACACTGTGCGGGAATCGTGCTTCTTTGCATTAACAAAAGTGTAAGCAAAGTAGATTTTGCACTCGTAGAAAAAAATTATTTTCCCTTTTAAACAGTAAAAATTAATTTTAGTTTAATTTGGGGAAATTTTGATCAATAATTCACACGCCAACACACATTTTGGTACCGGCGATTTTTTAACTGTTCCTGGGTAATTTTTGGGTGGAGAATCCGAAATAGCCATCAGATTTTGTTTATCAGATCTAGTTTTTAAAATAGGAATTATTTACTTTTTTTTAACTTCTATATATATTTTACGTTATAACTATGACTATTGTCAGTAACAAAAAAAACACATATAATTAAATATTTATTATAAAAAGTAGCATAACATACATTCATACTCATATTAGTCACTATCATCTACAAATTTTCTTTTATACGACTTTTTAGCATAGATTTCCAAGAAAATTTTTAACTACCTGAACAAATGAACCCCTATCGTTAGGTTCAGTCTCATTCATTGATGTGGTGAACAGTGGATCTTTAATAAGTTGCCTTATTTGAGGACCATCAAATATACCAGCTTTTAGTTTTTCCATCCCAGGAAACTTACGTGACAAGTAACCAAAACAATTTCTATCTCAATCTAACGCTTTCACAAACTGCTTCATAAGCCCCAACTTGATAAAATATAACATTGGTGCCTGAATAAAGAAGGTTCTTTTCTTTTTGAGAGGTATAGGTCTCTAACGAGATCGTGCAGTTCTTGTTGATTAAAAACACTGAGGAGTTGTTAAATCTGCTCCAAATTCCCTGTCGTTTCCTGATTGCATTCTATGAACTTCATCAGACGTTGATGTTCCTGTATCATCTTCCGGGATTTCAGGAAGACTGCTGAAGGTTGGAATGGGTATTTCCTTAGGGTGCGGTACAGGTCTTCTTGCAGAATTTAGATCAGGATATGTCCATTTATGTCGATTGTTCCTATTTATGACTTAAATATTAACGAGACAAAAATAGCAGTCATCATAATGGGTCCTTCCAAACCATTGGTACATCAAATTTCAATCACTTTCTCTTTCCAATTGTCCACTGTCGCAAATGTCCAACACATGTTTTACACACTACATGTGGAGCCCAAGATTTATCTCGATCTCCCAAATGAACGCCAAAATAGGCAAGATGGGACCTTTTCACAAATTCAGAAATAGTGTTTCTACTTTCTTTCAAAGTGTATTCGCCACATACATAACAAAAAACATCTGGATGGTTTACACAGCTACGACGGCTTGTGGATGCCATTGTTTTAGTTTTAACACTATAAAACGACGAAAATGTACAAAAAATTAGTCGAGTCGAGAAGGATAAAGGTAGACAAAAGGTACTATGTTTCCAAAACCAATTAGTCGGGGTTGAGCAGGTTGGGGAGATCGGATCATAGGGAATTCCAAATATAAAATAGCTAATAAAATCAATAGTATTAAGTAATGCGGGTTAACCAGGTCTAGGAATATTGGTTTGCGGTCAATTTCAGGTATATTTTGGCTAATTAGATCCTAGTTTTGAATAAAAAATTTCTGCCTTTTATTAGAACTAAATTCGATTAGTCTCTATCTCAAAAACTAGAGCTGATAGAAAAAATCTGCTTCCGGTTTTAGAATCAGCACATTGATTATATCTAAAACCAATTCTTAGATCTCAGGCATCAATTTTTTTTTTATTTTGTTGGCCTGTGAATCTTTAAAAACGTGAAAATATTACATTTTTCTTTTAGTTTTCTCAAAATTTTTGCCTGCGGATAGATACTCGCAAGGGTTCGTGCCTTTGCTTTTAAATTTGAATAGGTATTTCATTTACACACTAACCCAACCCATCCGCCTCTTTCCCCTTTACAAGAAGCTGTGACCACCTTTCGGCTTAAACACATTCTTAGAGTCGCAATCAGTACACAAATCATTCCCACAACAAATGTCATTACCAGCGGCGCACCCAGGAATTGACTTTAGGAGGGGGGGGTGGAAATAGGTGGGCTACCAAACGAAAAAAACTGAATACCAAATCTCTACCTATCTTACTGGTCCAGAGAGTTTTCTTTTTTAAAAATTTGTTCAAACTGCGGCCAACTTTCTACGGAAAAAAGAAGAACATTAATTTTAGAAAAAATCGTAAGGTACTAAACGTTATGGATGTGATACCAATTACTATACCAACAAACGATTGCAATAGGTTTCGTTGCGAAATTTTACTTAACTTTAAACTGTTGTGTTGTTGTGTGTTTGTGTTGTGTAACCAAAATTGCAGCGGCAGCCTTCTTATATATTGAAGGTGCATTTAACAATGCCAGAACCGAGTCCCTCGCCAAAAGTTGTAGGAGGACAGGTGTCAATCGTCAGCAATTGAATCAAAATGATGCTACAAAATCGCATTGTTAAAACCACCCTGGGGGAGGAAGAGCAGCAGCTTAGGGTAAATACCAACAGAGTCTACCAGCAGGGCGATATCCTATCCCTATCCCTACTATGGCCACTTCTGGTCGACGAACTACTCGAACTTCCTCAGACGGAGGGAATAGATGCACAAGCTTATTCTGACGATGTTGTAGTACAAATAGGAGGAAAATTTGATGAGATGATATCTAACATTCTTCAGAGAAGTTTAAATCTATTCAATAACCAGTGGCGTAGCCAGAAATTGACTCTGGAGGGGTTATCATTTAATAAAAATCAACTCCCTGTAATATATACCTACGGCCAATTTTTAAAAAATAGGTAGGTTCCTATTGCTTGAGCTCTTGAATTGAAGGGAGGGGAGAGGGGCGGTTTAATAGGTGTTGATTAAGTGTTGTATACAAAAGAAAATACTTATTTTTAAAAGCAAGGCTCATCTAGTTTTATTTGCAGGTTTTTTTTTAAATTAACCCTTGAATACGCCGCAGGCAAAGATTTTGAAAAAATTACACTAAAATGCTATTTTTTATGCGTATCAAATGTTGTTGAGAAAAAAATTGCTTAAAATAAAAAAAAATTGTAACCATATTTGATATTGGTATAGTCCCGCAGGCGAACACTGATAAAAAAAAATAAAAATTCTCTAAAAATTTTGATTTCCTAGGTTTCTTGTAAAATATTTTAGGAAAAGTAGATTGGGTTAGATGCCAAGAAGGTGGGTTGCGGTGGTACATATAGATTTGTTGTCAAATTATAAATGCGCCGCAGATGAAAATTTTAAGAAAAATTATACCACGAATGCCATTTATTACGTTTTGAACGCTGGAGATAAAAATTCCTTAGAATTAAACAAGTCAAAAATTTTAAAATTTAAGACGCTAAATATACTAAATATAAAGATTAATTAATAACGACGCCTATTTGTGAGTGTTTCAGAGTTGGAAGTCAGAGTGTGCGATGGTGTTAAATGATGTCTGGATTGAGGGTGACTAGTGAATCCACTGACGAGCCTACGCTGGTCACCCCGGGCGAAACATTGTTTAATTTTGTGTGTTCCTTATGGGACACTCATCCAATTTTGAATTTTCGTTCTTTCCTCCCAAGATCTTTTGATCTTCTCTTTTTCAGATTCTTTTCGGTTGATGTAACTGATTTGGAAGTTTTAACTATTAAAATATCTTTTGTAGTTTCTGAGATATTTGCGTTTAAAATTTTAATAAAATATATTAGAGACGACCATCCTATCAAGCTACATTGCCTTCAATCGTTTTTTTAAGATATTGAAATAGTGTTTGGTATTTTTGTGATTCAAAAAAATTGTCTTTATTGCCACACACTGTATACCAAAGGCAACAAAAAAAAGTTGTTATAGCGCTTAAGTTCGTTGCAATTTGCCAAGAAATTTTTGAATTTAGACCTACCCTTTATTTTCAATAATAAAAAAGATACCGAGTGTTCCAGTTATAAACAAACACCCTGTACCTTTACAAAAAAGAGAAAACTAAATCTTGTAGAACCTAGCATTGGCGGTGAACGTATTACTTTCCTAAAAGAAAAGAAATACCTGGGACTAGTGATGTAAAAAGCGTACCTACTCGTTACAAAGTACCGGGTATTTGCCAAATACGGAAACTACCGATTCCATGTTTTCCAAGGTACTCGTTACTCGTTACTTTCTTGATACCTGTAGACTACAGGCTCTAGAGGCTGTAGTGCTCAAAATTTTAAATTACTGTCTTGACAAAAAGTAACGATTATTTTATTTTATATTTTTTCCTTTTCTTTTGATGTAATAATAAAGAAGTTTTGTTTACGTTTAATAAAACCTGTTCTCTGATATGTTTCTATAAATAATTATAATAAGTAACTAGTTGCTGAAAATGATTACCCTTACCTTTTAAATACCGATTCGTTTAAGCCTGTTAGATTCCTATGTAAATTAAACTAAAAATACCGAAAGTACCTAGTACCGAATATAAAGTAACGGGTATTGATATTAAAAGTAACGAATCGGTACAAGTATTTAACAGTAACGAATGTTTACAATACTACCTGGGACTGATATTGGACCAGAAACTTACATGGAATGCCCACCTGGACAAAGTCATCCAGAAGGCACAAATGGCTCTTTGGACTTATAAGAGAATATGTGGGAAATCGTGAGGGATGAAATCAAAACAAATCTAATGGCTGTATCTAATGGTAGTAAGACCGATTATCACTTATGGCTCTATAGCTTGGTGGTCCAAAACCAAGCAGGTCCCTGCTCGGCAAAAACTAGCAGGCGTGCAACGAACAGCATGCAAAGTCATAACTTCAGCAATAAAAAAAATACCATTGGAAGCAATGGAAGTAATGCTTAACCTATCCCCGCTGCACATCTGGATGGAGAAGGAGGCAAGAGAAACTTTAGCAAGATTTAATAGCTTAAAGCAGAAGCATCCTGCTCAGGTATTGGGAAACTGTGCAGAACTAACCATGGTATTTTTTAATAACCGAATCCTTAGTGTGCCAACAGACCACCGGCTACCAAAATACAACTTTAAAAAACCGTTTCAAGTTCTGTTTCCAAAACGAGGGAAGAAAGGGAGGGGAATATAAATCAACTTACTAAAGCTAACCACGTTTGGTACACAGACGGATCAAAAACCAAGGACGACGAAAGCGGGAGTATCGGGTTCAAGATCTGCAATTTCAGTTGGACAGTAACCTTGCTACCTATCATATTCCAGGCCGAGGTTTACGCCATACAGCTCTGTGCAAGAGAAATAGCCAACAAAGGCATACCCAGCTGAACTATCAAAATCATATCAGATAGTCAAGCTACTTTGAAAGCAATAAGCGCAAATAAGATCCAATCATTTTTAGTTTAAAACTGCCTTGAAACTCTGCTTAAGATCTGTGAAAAGAACAAAATCACTCTTGTATGGATCCCGGGCCACACAGGAATTAAACGAAACGAAAAAGCCGACTCTCTTGCTAAGGCAGGATTGGAATCTGCGTTTTTATGGCCAGGGTCCTGCTAACTAACTAACTAAAGCCACGGTCACTAGGAAATTATCCGAGTGGGTTGAAAGAAAAGGCGTACAGCACTGGCGTTCAACTCAGGCACTCCAAAGCCTTTTTGAATAAACCAGACAAACGTAGAGTAAAGCAGCTACTGCAACTACTAAGAAACAGCCTGAGAATAATCACAGGTCTGTATACAGGCCAGTGCCAACTCAACCAACCTATGAATAGAATTGGAGTGAGCAATTTACCATTTATTGATTCTGTGGAGGAGAGGAGGAAACACAGTTATATATCTAATGAGAACAAGGACGAAAATATTTGACCCTGGCTTGAAAGTGCCCCAAGATTTCTAGGAAGTCTCACCAAACAGACTGATTTTCTTTATCAGGGAAGTTGGGGTCAGTGACTTTTAGAGAGGTATGCGCCACAATAGACCTCTTAGGTCGCGGTGGAGGGTGCATGCATACCTAACCTAACTAAACTTGGGCAAAAGTACTATGCATTTGTGTATAAAATTATTGGGACTGTGCATTTTATTTTCTTTTTGTTGGCTCATTTTGGCATGAGTGGGTTTACACATTTTTTTGTAACATTAAGTGGGGTATAAAAAATTTCAACTCAACTCATATAAAAAAAAACTGGGTTGGGAACTCGTTTTGAACCTATATTTGCAGCTAAAATTATGTCATAAATGCGCCATGGTCGAAAATTTTCTAAAAATATAGTAATATCATTTTTTAAGCGTAAATGCCGTTGATGAATATTGCCTAAGACTAAACTAAAATTGTAGCAATCATTGTGTTATAGCGCCGCAGTCAAAATTTTTTACAGTTTAAGCAGGATTTTGATATTTTTTACGTTTTTTTATCTAGTATGAAAAACCTGGGTTGGGATCTGGTCTTGATTTTAGATTTGTTGCTAAAATCATGTCATAAAGGTGGGAGAAAATTTTGCAAAAATATGACAGCAATAATAACTTAAACTAAAATTGTAGCAAACAATGTGTCATAGGGCCGTAGGCAAAATTTTTTTGCAGTTTAAAAAGAAAGTTCTTCAAAAATTTTGATCTTTTTTAAGATTTTTATGTACTATAAGAAAAACTGGATTGGGATCTGGTACTAATCATAGATTTGTTGCTAAATTAATGTCATTAATACGCCGCGGGCGAACATTTAAAAAAAATATACTATTGGTTTACTTAATTAATCAATTAATCAATGTGTTGTAGCGCCAAGTCAAAATTTGTTGTGAAACCGGAGATAAAGTAAAATTCTGACAATCAACGACTTTATAGCGCCGTAAAATAATTTTTAAATTAAGAAACTGGTAGGTAGAACTTTGTTACATTTAAAAGTTTTAACTTCTCGTTTACCGATTTCAATAAAACGGGGCAATTCCAAACTAAAAACACAACTATATTTATATATATTCTTTAATTTCAGGGAAGGGAATGCTCCCGGGAAACACAAAGTTTTCTGTCTCTATTCTGTCTGTTTTGGCACTAATAACTTTGTTCGTGAGCGGTTTTGCCATCAATTTGCTCTCCTCGTTTAAGGCATGAAAGCAAAATCGCTCACAACTAATGCCATTACTGCTAAAACTGACAGAGGTCGCGATTCTTCAGAAATGACAGAAAATATCACCCGTCAGAATTCTGAAAAGTGACAATTTTTACTTATCGCCTCATTTAAAATAAAAACTCAGCAACCTTCCTTACGTTGTAAGAGAAACTGCGTCATTTTGTAAATTTAATATTTTAAAGATATTCTGCAGGACTCGTTTATGGCAGAGCTAAATTGTTACTACGCGTACCAATAAACGTCGAAAATTCTCACCATGTAAAAGGAAAGACAGAATTTGTGTGACTTTTCTGAACAGTGACAGCGAAATATTCCATGGCTATCTATGTTTTTCTATGTTAAAAGTTTTAAAGATTTGTTTACAAATAAAAATATTTAAGGAATATTAGCAAATAGTCTGGACAAAAAAGCATTAAGTGTAAACTTGTGTTTAAAAATCGTCAGATTTTTTGTAAGGGCAAGATTTTCTGACGGTTTTTGAAGAATCGCGACCAAATGTGGCAAAAAGGTGAAAATTAGGCAAATCTGGGCCCGTATTCTTCAATTTATGGGAAGGGAGTGCTCCCGAGAATTAGAAACGCACCTGATTGGCCAAATTATCATTTTTTTTTGTAACATTTCTGTCAGTTACGAGGAGAACAAACTGACGGCAAAACCGATCACGAAATAAAGTCATTAGTGCCAAAACAGACAGAATAGTAACAGAAAACTGAGATTTCGACCAATCAGGTGCGTTTCTGATTGCCAGGAGCATTCCTTTCCCCGAAATTGAAGAATATGGGCCCAGGTGCGTCTCTAATTTCCGGGAGTACTCCCTTCACCGGGTAAAGAGGTGTTGTTACGAGGGTTGTTATATTTAAAAATGCATAACTTCTGAACCAATGTTGCTACAAATAAGGATATTTTGGACCGCCTCAAATTTTGACAACTTTGACAGCCGCTGTGGTAGTGTTTAACAACCACTCATCAATTTTACCAAAGTTTTTGGAACACATTGAAAACTGTTACTTGTAAAAAAATTTAGAGATGAGAAAAAATAAAAAATTTGGCTTAATTTTACAAAATAAGTGTTTTATATGTTGGAACCTGATAATATTTTATTATTTTTAAAACTAACTACGCTAAAATTCTCTAAAATTAACCGGAAAAATAACCACAACCATAACGAAATTGATTCGCAGCTTACGGCAGTGGTAGTGGTTAGTTACCGCTACGGAATGACGTTTAGCTATTGCGCAGATGCAGTAATTACTACAACCACTACGAAGTGTCAAATAAGCGTTGCAAAATATTCCTAATCTGCGTGTAGCACAGATTTAGGTTTTACTACACAAAAAATATACATTGAGGGTGATTGAGGGATTGAGAGAAAATGCATATCTTTCTAACCAAAACTACAGTTTTCAGATCTTGGTTCTAATCAAAATGCTTTAAAAAAGTTTCACAAACAACACTCAGTGGTGTACGCAGAAGTTCCTGGGAAATGCTTGAGTAACAGCATAATCTCAGATAACTATTTTATTCTTTATTTTTGGGGTAAATTCAATCCTCGGGAGTCAATTTTTAATATCTTAAAAAACCTTAAAGGCAGAGAAATAAAGTACAAAAATTTTTAATATTTATTTGTTGTTCTGAGTGCAGATACACTTAGCAATCAACAAACACAAATTCAAATTCTACAGGCTAAATTAGAACAAAAAAATTTCTGTCGAAATGTATGTTTATATCAATGTTGAAGAAGTTAGGGCGACTACTAACAATCTTGAACAAGAGATAAATCAGCTTCAGCAGGGCATTTCAAGACTGGAAACACAACTGGAAGTGACAAGTTATGGTCAACATTGCAAGTTTATTTATCTGATTTTCTTGGGCAAAACTGTAATCAAACCCTAAGGAAAATATCGAGATTTTATTGAGTACATAGTTCTACTTACAAAATATTTCACTCTAAATGACTCTGTTATATCTGTATGTGGGTTTAATGATTTAAGTAGCAAAAAATGTCCCTTCTTCAAAAATACAAACACCAAATTCAAACACCGGCGCGGCGATCCGAAGGCATTTGATTGGAAATGGGGAATTAAAGCCATTTTCCCAACTAATATCATAAGCGATTTCCAAGTTACCTAAACCTTTGAGATTTTTTTTATTGTTGTTTGAGGAAATTAGAAATACAAAATTTTTTGTAAAATTTACTTAAATTTCCCAACTGAACCTTCATATTTCCCAACAGCAAGCCACACACAAATGTGTTATTTTATAATGTTTTAAGGGATAATTTGGTTCGTTTTATTTTTTTTTATTGTATTATTTTGTAGTATCTTATGTTCACATTGATGGATTTATATACGCTTTTATAAGAATTGATAGTAATCCCCGCAACGATATATTATGTAATTTTTTTTAAAAGTATGTAGTCAAGTACAAAATTATTATTTAGTACGACCAGTATTTTTCAGTATCAAAATTTCCATTTTAAATAAGTATAAACTTTCATGGTTTGTAGGGGCCTGTAGTACATATTTTTGATGGAAAGATGTCCATATTATTCCAATATTCTAAATAATTCGTACAATTACTTAATCATACTTATTATCATATCATATTACAAACTTGAAATGAATAGGTTATTGATGGAACATAACCAAAACTAGCTTATATTTATTTATTTTAATAAGGTCGAGTTTGTCTTGAAAAAACTACATTCAAAAAATCTTTTAACAATAAAGTAAGTAACTCTTACATTAGGTTTTAACTATGCTATAAATATAAGCTAACTTTTTGTCCACCATTTTATAGATAGAAACAACAATTTACTGGTAATTATATTATTTTAATAAGATCACGCTTGTCATTAAAAAACTAAATAAAATATCTTTTTTTAGAAAGGGAACTTTTAATATTTGTAGTTAGCTCACATTTTTTCTTTAGGTAGAAATGACAAGTAACTGATAGTAACTATTATAGTAACTGAAAAGTTTTTCATATAAAAATCTTCACTACTTACACTTCTTACAACAAGAAAGAGAACTCTTCAGCTAAGCTGTCTTTAAACTAATTTATTTCTAAAATTGCGCTAACTTGGAAGTTTGTCAGATCCGTAAATTAGGAGATATTTAAAACATATATATGACCATATACTTTTGTATGGAGTACTATCTGTATCTGCAGACACCATTTATTTTTTACTTTCACTTTAATAATATTTTAATTGTATTTATTGTCTTTTCCTCATCTAATATATAAAGTTTTTTATGCCAAAATAAAACTTTTTAATTATTTATTTGTCTATTATTTATTTATAAAAAACTTTGAGAGAATACCGTGTAATTATTTTATTTTAATACTTGACACCAAAAACAATTTTAAAATTATATGGGAAAATTATTTATGTTTCCGAACGAAAAACTTCTGGATCACAAAATATTGTGAAATTTGTATGGAAAATTTAGGACAAAATCTCATAAAAATAAATATAACATAATATTTGACACGAAAAAAATGTATGAAACATTATTGCTGTTTCCTCATAAAATCTCCAAAAAAGAGACAATTAATTAAGTTTGTGATCATAAAATACTTTTTAGTTGTACGGGAAATCTTTATAACAATTTGCCTCATAAACCTTGGATCACATTTTATAAAATAAAGAATTTATCGAGCCCAAGTACCATTAAATTTCATAAAATGTAGATTTTTAAAAAGTAAGATATATCCCTCCCTTAAAAGTCTATAAAAACTTGACAAATATTTTACCAGATTATATTCGGGATTTGGCAGGGATTTAAACAAAATCATTTCAAAGAAAAATACATATTAATTATGAAATGTTTTTAATATCTGAGAATAGTAAAGTATACCAAAGTTTTTTTTAGAAACGGAGAATCTACTGGTAATTCTATCCTAACAAGAAATAATTCTCTGGGAAATTATATTTCAAGTCTTTTGTTAAATTTACAGTCAATAAGGAATAAAAAAAGAAATTGTTTGAGAATCAGACGGTTAGCAAGAAATTGTTTTAATTAAAGAACACTGGCTAGAAAATGGTGGAAAGGAAAGTTTTTATAGAGAAAATGACTTTGTTGCTGTGAATAAATTTGTTTATCTTATGGTTGAACAAGTTTTTGAACTCTGTACTGTATTTTCCAATAAACAAAATGTATTAATAATTTTTGTATCGATCCGCATTACACGCAAATACCCAACACTTTTTAGAAAAACTTGAAATTTTTGCATCTTTGGTAGATGTAAATTGTAAAGTACTGGTGGCTGGTAACTATAATATAGATTTCAATAATTTGTGCTGTAATTACAGTGCAAAGTTAAAAAAATATGTTAAAATCATTTAACTTAAAAATGCATGTAAATAGTCCCACACGTATTTACTGAAACCTGTCATAAAATTTAAAAAAATTTAGATTCTTCAAATGTTGAATATAATGTTTTAAATTCGGCTATGTCTGACCATCAAGCAGTAATACTTAAAATTCCAACAAAAAAGAATTTTAAGCAATTTCAGAACATAAAGAGCAGAATATTTAGCAAAAATAAGTATGTGGGGTGTGCCCAAAAAAACCGCACTTCTTAAAAAGATTATAACTTAGCGGAAATTTGTCCGATATTAATAATATTTAGCTTTTTAGAAAGCCAAAGCTTCAGAAATGTCACCAAAAAACCGAAATGAACCAATGTCAAACTTGACTTTTCCTAAATATCTAAAATGGCGGACCTTTTAGAAAAATACGCATTTTTAACCCCTTTAGATATGTTTTTGTGTGACATACTTTATTAAATCTGAAACATCAGTTATGAAGCCACATTCTTTCGAAGCACACCGATGAAATATTTTAAAAAATCGGAAAAGAAATAAGCAAGTTTGCAATTTTTAAATAGACCAGAATTTACCTTCAAAATCAAGCTTAATAAGAAAAAATCTACTTGTTTAAATATCAATAACTTTTTTAAAAATTAATCGATTTTAATAAGTTTAAACTTTTTAAAAGGCACATGCTTCACAATTTATAGAACTAATGATAAAACTGACATTTACTAAAAATCCAAAATGGTGGACCTATTTAAAAAGTAGGCATTTTTGACCCGCCTAGCCTGCGACCCTGTATTCATTCTCAAATATCGGTTACAAATCCACATCCTTGCCAAGCACATCAATGTAATATTTTAAAAATTTGGCCAAGAAATCACAAATTTTTTGAAATAGACCAGAGTTTGTCTGCAAAAATATACATATTTGAATGCCTATACCACAGGGGTCCGGAACGAGTCAAAAGTTATCTCAACCCGCGGCGTTGCCTGCTCCAAAATTAATATAATTTGACAACTGTCATTAAGCGAAATGTCAAATAAAAAGTAGCCTGTGTTCTAATACAGGTCACAATTTATCTTATAACCAAATTTAATCCAAATAGATTTTACCGTTTTTGTGTGATTGAGGAACAAACATACACACCACATATTAGTAAGATAATACTGATATAACTGCATGATGTAAATTGTAACTACAGTTTTCTTCTTTGTTCTTTTTTTTTTGGTGTGCGTTAAAATATACCCAAATATATTTTTTTTTAATTGTAGGAATTTTAACAAAACATAATTCTATGATTAGATTAGATTAAATGTTTGACATGTATTTTTTTAAGAAAGGTTTTCCAATCTGTCTTCAAGTAATATAGTTATTACCTAAATTCAGAATTATGGTAAGTGACGAAAAATAGTATTATTTATGAAAATATTTAATAAATAACTTAAATCAATCTTTTATTACAAAACTTAAATATTTTTTGAGGAAAACTCAACATCAGCTTTTCTTAAATTTTTAGCAAATTCAACAAGCAGGGAAGTCCATCCACCGAGAGTTTATTAAATACTGGAATAAATATAACGTTAATAGTACTGACTATTCACAATTTAGTAAAAATTTAAGAAAAGCTGTTGTTGAATTCTCCTCAAAAAATATTTAAGATTTTTATTAATGGTTTTATTTAAGTTATTTGTTAAATATTTTTATAAATGAAACTATTTTTTGTCGTTTACCATAATTATAGATAATTATAGTATATTATTTGAGGACAGATTGAGATACCTTTACCAGATATATCAGTATTATCCAGGGAAAATAGAACATATAGGGAATGGTGATCCCAACCGACCAATTTAAAAAATTAGGGGTATCGATGCGATTGACAGTATCATAGCTAAAATGGCGCCGTTTTTGGGAAACATCACTTTTTCTATGCTTTGACACAAGAGGTTGACAACGGCTTTTCAAAATGGCGTATATTGTTGTTGTTTTCATGCCAATAATTCTTACATTTTTTTAAATTTTGAGTGATTTACGCTAGCTAGTGAGTTCAGAATTAAAAATAAAGACAATATATTAGAATATGATAGTCTAAATGCTTAGCTGATTTACGTCAACCAAAATCAATTTGGCGTGAGACCTTCCCTGCTTTTTTACAAGATTTTCTAATAAACCTAGTTATTACTGTACTTTACCCTAAAAGACACTGATTCGTTTTGACCCTGCAAGTTTTCCCCAGTTTCTAACATGGACATTGTATTAACATATATTATATATAGGTATAAAACTTTGTGCTAACAACTTCATTTTACACCAACTAGGTGATGAAAGCATTTAAAAGTTTAAAAATGCAATCAAGTATTTTGAGGCTGGATTTGTGAGTGGTTGCAGAAGACGTATTTTTGGAGATTACACCTTAGTTATGGCAAAGAAGAGCAATCTTTACTCGATTTTTTTCTCCTTATTTATACTGAGAAGTTTGGCTTAAAGGTGCAGTTCAGCCAAATAACAAGTAGGGCTTAATTGATCCAACACCATTCTCAACTAAAAAGCCAGTTAACTCATTTTCGTTTTAGTATTGTTTGGCCTATGATTGGTGCCATATTAACACCAAACTGACAGAAAGTCCATCTTTTACTTGTCAATTTGGTTATAAAAATGGAAGCCACAGTAGGCTTAAGGGCACTGAGGTGGTAGGAGTTAACTGGCTTTTTAGTTGAGAACGGTGTTGATTTATCATACAATGAATGAAGCTTATTTGTTATTCTATTCTTCTATTCTTCTTATTTCCAGCCTTATTTTTTATTAAAATATGAGCATGTTTATACCAGGTGAATTGCACACTTGCATTTATGACATTTTGAGAATTTGACCACTTGGTACATGTTATGTTTTTTTTTTGTTTACAATGCCTGACAGAAAAACATTTAAAAAACAAACAGAAGATGGCTGTGACACGGTAAATCTAACGAAAAAACAAGAGCTTGTTGTACTTTAGTGCAAAATGAACTTCTTGGATTTCGATTGCTAACTCTTAATAAGGACGAAACAGCGTCGTCCTAGGTTCCACCCTCTGTGTGAGCAATCGAAATCGAAAGTTCATTTATCACTAAAGTACAAAAAACTCTTGTTTTTTCGTTAAAAAACCATTTGGCTCTGTCACTATAAATCTATGGCAGATCTATGGTATTTAGGTTAACATTTTCTGAAAGATCTACAGAGAGATTCAACAAAGTATGCACTGCACATGGTACAAACTAGAGGCCCTGTATACGATTTTTGACAGTTATTGTTTTACCAGAGGTGAGCAACTGGATTTGACAGTTGTTAGGGAAATGTTTGAAATTATCACTGTCAGATTTTTGATTAAGAAATGCCAGGTTTAAAAATGGAATTTTGCTGTATCAACTGTAAAAATATATGCTCGACGAATTTGTATTGTTCTGTTGTCCGACTGAGAAAGAAACTCAGGAAAAGTGAAAAGAAAAAATGCATTTACCAAGCTGAAAAATTTACATTTTTAATAGGTATCTGCCGTGTGTATTCACTTTTTTTTTTTTTTTTGTCAAAGGTTGACATATTTTACTAACCAAAATAAAATCAATGTTTTAAAAACTGTCTGGGGAAAATATAAAAAGAGACAACAAAACATCAGTTCATTTCGTAAAATTCCTTTTACATGCAAATATGAAAAAAACTAGAAAGAGAAGCCAATATGAGTTGCCCACCTCTGGTACAACAACAACTGTCAAATGTATAGAGGGCCTCTAGTACAAACATGCTCATACTTTAATAACAAAGCTTCCTAGAGTGTAATGGTGTAATTTTTTTGTTGTGATCAATTAAGCCCTACTTGTCATTTTGCTGAACTACACCTTTAAGTTGGGAAAAGTTCTCGATTTGGATTTGCCAAAAGTTCAAGATAAATCATGTTTATCTTTTGCCAACTTTAGTTTGTAGTTGTTCAACAAAAAAAAATGCTAAAGCTGGTGAAAGATAAACATTCGAGTTATGTCCAACTTTTGCCAATCAAACTTTTGTCAAATGCTAATTGCAAACTTTATTCAACTTAAGTCGAACTTCTCAGCCACACTTTAATAATATCAATTTGTTTATGACATTTTATTTTATTTTTCCTTACCCCTATCCCTAAAAGTCCTTTCTGTTTCTCTTTTTATTGGCCTTATTTTAATTTTTTTATTGTTAGTACCAATATTTTATTTTTATTTTTTTATGTGAATTATTTTGTCAACTTGTATTTTTTGTAATTTTATTTTTTTTAGTAACTGAAATCTATCTACCTTGTTTCATGCTGATCCTGCTTTGTAATTGAGCTTGTCCAGTCAGGGAATTATTATTTTGCCGCTTTAGTTTGGATGCACCTAGTGTTTTGACAGTCTCTACACAAAAACTGTTAAAACACCAAGTGCATCCAAATTAAAATGGTAAATTAAAAATTCCCTAACTGTACGTCTTAGGCAGTGTTACAATAATAAAATAAATAAACCATGCTGTAATTACTGCAGAGATTACAAATTCAATCAGATTTTTCTTTGTGTTCACAGTTTAGTATCCTTAAAATTGATAGGTGTGTCAAAGTGATTATTAAAATCAATTTTACACTTACCTATTTTTTAGCATTTGTTTAATAAATGTTTTTTCTTTGTTTCAGGTCAAACATTTGCAGAGAATGAATCTTTCAGCTCTAAGATCAACATAGTAATAATTAAGTTTTCTTAAACAAATACAAACCAATAAGTTATTTATTATAATAAAACAACTGATGAAACCCTAGACTTAATCATGATTTGACTTTAATTTGACTTTAATTGCACTGATATGTCAATGCTTTGTTTGCTATGGTGTGACAAACCAGTTGTTTATGCATTTAGTTGTCAGTGGCAAAAAACTATTTTCAGTGTATTTTCCTCACGCTCGTAGAAAAACAATTGTTCCTAACACATGCGAAAAAAAATTTTTCCGCACTTAACTGCTTGACAGAACTCCGTTGCGCGTCGTTCCGTCAACAGCAGTTGCGTGCGGAAAAATCGATTTTCCGCACTTGTTAGGAAAATAGCTATTTATCTGTATGTATGTATGTACCTTTTTATTTTCAAATGAAAATAAGTAAAAGGTTTTGTAAAATTATTTAAATTTTTGAGACGTCCCACACTGGGGTCCCCTAGTTTTTGTAAATTTTCTTTAAATTTTTAAAAATATTAAAATACAACAGTAATTCACGTAAAATATTGAAACCAAAAAGTGGTTTAAATCGAGCAAGTTACACAGAAAACTCATCTCGTATTAAGGGTGTTGACAGAGTTATTTTGGGAAAGAAATGCATTTCATACAGGCGTCGTTCATAAGGGCTATATTTTCACATGCTTCTAGTGACTATAAAAAGCAAAGGCACGGCAAAGCGTGGATCACTTAAAAATCAAATTTCATCCAAGAACGAAGCGCTGCCAGTCATCTAGTTAATCAACAAATAAAGTTTCATAAGATAATTATTCTGCGCGTGAATATATTGACACAAAATTTAAGGCTACAAAGAATAAAAATCAAGTATTTTAAACGTTTCAACAACAATCCAGCATGAAGCCGAATCTACAAAAACTACGCCAATTTTTGCCAGGTGTGTAAAAGAAATTGGGGGAGGGAATTATTTTATAAGAAAAAGGGGACTCAAAGTTTTTATCAACTTCTATTCTACTCTATCTCTTTTTAAACTCGTTATCGAGATGTTATCTGTCAAACTTGCAAATAAATCATAAGGGCATATTTCTAACACGTGGAACCTATTGTGGTTTAACAACATTAAATAAGTATTAACGTATCAGCACGACTTTTTAAATAGACTTTCAAACTGTTCTTCGAGCCTAATAGACAATATCTTAGACGGGGAATTATTTAATTATTTCTTTTGTTTTCTTTTTTATTTTTTCTGAGATATTTTTTTAAATTAAAAATCCACGTTCCCAGACATTAAGTAACACGTCGGAGACAAGAATTAGTTTCCTATGGCACAAGTAGTGTGGACAGCATGTGCTCCCTTCAACGTGGGAGACATCCAGGTTCGGGACTGTCCAGGCATGTCATGACATGACCTGTGGGAGCGGGGAATACAACTTTAGCCTTTTCAGGGGAATTCGGGGGTTACTTACTTATCTGGGAATATGGTCCAAGAAATTGTTTAAATCTATTTTGCTCGAAGATTTCATGTATTTAAGTTATTTTCGAAAATATTTTCTTACAATATGTAGGAAAACAGACTTAGATACAGTATTGACAATATTAAATGTAGATTAATTAAACAAAGGTGTTACTACAAAGTTGGTATTGGGTGTCAGACACTACCAAGGATGATAGCAACACTAATTAATTAATTCTATTTTTTTGGTGTTGCAATGACGCGATCTAGATAATAAGAAAATAACCTCCCGAAATAATAAATTAAGAAGGGAATCTTTAACGTTTTTCATAATAAAAAAATTATTTTCTAATCTAGTTTTCCTACCATGGGTAGAAAAACAGAACTAGGTACGGTATTGACAATAGCAAAGGTAGATTAATTAACATAAAGGTATTGTTACAAAATTGGTTGTGGGTGTCAGACACAATCAAGGATGATAGCAATACTAATTAATTAATTCTATTTTTTGGGTGTTGTAAAAACGCGATCTAGATAATACGAAGGTAATTTCCAATTTCTTACAAGTAAAATAATGACCATGCTGGTAGGTTTCTTTTGTTCATTGTCACGTACCAAAATTAAAGCAAATAATTATTTCTAAATAAAAATAAGTAAACAGCATAAAATCGAAATGTTGTTATTTATTTGTGCAGTTAGGTACAGCTAGATATTTTGATACGGTGTTTATTTGAGCAACCGGGGAATGCTACGGGAGAGTATTTTTTCACAATTGTCTATAAGCAAAAAATGGACAATTGTGTTCAATATGTTTCTTGATGGTAGTTCCTTAGATTGCTTATTTAAACAACGGGATCAAGATTGTTCAGCAGCAAAATGAACACTTTAACTAGGTATATTAATAAAAAAAAACTGGAGCAACTGAATTAAACTAAAAAAAAGTTAGTTACAATAGGACAACTGGGGGACATAAATTAATTAATTAATGCACAGCATACTGTAAAAATCTAGCAGTGCTTCTTCACCTTTTGATGCAATTTTAGTGACAAATATATTAATAATTAGATTATTTAGCCTGCTTTGTCAACAGATTTTTTTTTTCTTGACAATAAAGTATTTTTTGATTGATTGAAGGATGGTTGTAATGGTATGGTAAGGCAGATTCAGAGTTTTTAAGGTAAGATGCGGTAAGATGCAACGAAAATAAACTATAGCAAATGCATGCTGCTGTTCATAGTATTCTGTAAGCCACAAGCTATGAATAGCATGAATGCATTTGCTATAGTTTTTTTTCCTTGCATCCTACCGCATACCTTATACTGCTTACCTTATGGTACTCTGAATCCGCCTGTACAGTATCCTGAGAAATTCTGTATATTTGACTGATTAAATTTATAATTCTTCCAAGTTCCAATAGGGTGAAGTTGAGACTTACCTATAGTAAAAGCTGAAATTTTTACTGTATCATTAAATAATTGCACAAACTCTTGAATTAAGTGGGATAATCTGTGAAAAATAGCTTGCCAACTTGCCGAAAATTTTTACAGAACATTTTTGGGGGTTGTCAGAAGTGCATCCTTCCCACCCTAACCTAACCTAAAAAAAGAATCGAGCGCAGGCAGATTTGCATTTCTGAGAAAAATAGCAGATTATTTAAAGTGACCAGTGCAGAAAATGAATTTTACATACCTGTGACAAAAAGTTTTGACCATATTCTCAAAAAGTTTATTTTTTTTTGTTAAGTCCTCCCTTTTTAACGCCTGAATTCATTTCTCACATCTTGTAGATTAGGTATTATTTATGTTCAGAACGTAAACAGTGAGAATTCTATAAAAATTAACTTCGCCTCTTGGCCAGCGGTTTCTGGTACCCCACAAACCCGCAAAAATTTTGCATTTTAATTCGTTCGACAGTTCATTAGACTGCTCTATTCAATTACTCTGACACAAAGGCAGGAATTTAAGCTACAAATTAACCTTTAGGACACCTCATCTGTTCTTTGCAGAAAATACTTACTTTTTGTGGAATTTTTGTACAATCCGCGGAGTAGGACAACTCTAGAAGTTGAAATAAGTACTATTAATATTATGTCCTTTGCAGAAAATACTTACTTTTTGTGGAATTTTTATACAATCCGCGAATCAGGACAACGCTAGAAGTTGAAATAAAGCAATTTATTAAATATTTTAAAGAAAAGACTCAAAAAAAGACCAAGATATTCCAACTTTAAAAAGTAAACAATTAAAGGAAAAAGTAAACCAAAAAGTAGGGTTATACGTCAAGTCGAACCAGAGATCAAATTTACCCAGGGAATATAATTTACCTAACATCGGCAACTATCAACGGCCCCTTCAAAATTTGCCACTTTTTCTTTGGTGTTAACCATTCCCTATATGTTCTATTTTCCCTGGTATTATCTTACTAATATTATAAATGCAAAAGTTTGTGTATGGGTATGTGTGGGTCTGTATGTTTGTTTCTCAATGACGCAAAAACGGTGGAACTAATGGCGGGTTTACCCAACTTTTCATATTGCTAATTCATAACTTTAATTCATAGTGCATAAGCACAATTTTAGTGTTAATACAGCACTAGTTTATTCAAGAGTTTATAAGCATAGTGCATTAGGATAATTTTTGAAAATTGACATACCAAATTGACAAAAAAGAAGAACAAAAAAAACTGTTTTTCTTTACCTAACCTCCACAGGTTCAGCTAAAATCAATCACTCCCATTTTGAAATTAACCAACCAAAATGTTTTCTTTGCTTTTTTTATATTGATAGTGCATAAAGTTAAAATTAACCAACTTTTAAATTATGCACTGTGCTTATGAATTGTGAATTATAACTATGAAAACTTGGATAAACACTTCTATTAAGAATAATATATTTAACATTATGACTATGAATAAATTGTGCTTAGGTTATAAATTATCAATATGAAAAGTTGGGTAAACCCGCCTTAATTTGGATGAAATTTGGTTATAAGTTAAAGTGTGACCTGTGTTAGAACATAGGCTACTTTTTATTTTACATTTTGCTTAATGACAGCTGTCAAATTATGTTAATTTCGGAGCGGGAAACGCCGCGGGTTTTTGTAATGCGGAAGTGGTCTCTAACAATACCCCACTGTTGGTTTTTGTTGTAATTTTTTTGTAACTTTTGACTTGTTCCGGACCCCTGTGATAATTTGATAAGATTAAATTTTTTAAAAAGCACAGGCCTCAAAATTTATAGAACTTGTGTCAAAACTGACATTTGTTAAAAATTCAAGATGGCGGACTTATTTAAAAAACAAACATTTTTGACACCCCTAGAAAAAACTTTTTTTGCAACACTATATTGAATCTCAAGCACCGGTTACAAAGCAACATCCTTGCTAACTTCCTTATTTCTTGTCCGAATTTTTTTAATGCTTTACTGGTGTGCTTGGCGAGGATGTGGCTTTGTAACCGATATTTGAGATTGACTACAGTGTCGCAGAAAAAGTTTTTTCCAGGGGGGGGGATGAAATATGTATATTATTTAAAGAGGTCCGCTATCTTGGTTTTATGATAAATGTCAGTTTTGACACACATTCTATAAATTTTAAAGCCTGTGCCTTTAAAAAAAATTAAGCTTATCAAAATGGATCTATTTAAAAAAAAAATATGTAAATTTTTCAGACAAATTTTTAAAATGTTACACTAATGTGCTTGGAAAGGATGTAGCTTTGTAACCAACGTTTTAGATTAAACAGAGGGTCGCAGAGAAAGCTTTTTCTATTTTTAAAATGTTAGTTTTATCCTTAGTTCAATAAATTTTTAAGCGTGTGCCTTTTAAAAAGCTTAAACTTATTAAAATCGATTTTTCAAAAAGTTATTGATATGTAAAAAAGTAGGTTTTTTTAATAAGTTTGATTTTGCAGGTACTGTGGTCTATTTAAAAGTTGCAAACCTCCTTATTTCTTGTCCAAATTTTTAAAATGATATATCTATGTGCTTCGACAGATTGTGGCTTCGTAACCGATGTTTCAGATTTATTACAGTGTCGCACACAAAAAAAATATCTAGAGGGGTTAAAAATATCTATAGGTCTGCCATCTTGGATTTCTAGAAAATGTCAAGTTTGACATTAGACAATTTCCCGCTAAGTTATAATCATTCAAATAAGTGTGTTTTTTTTTGGCACACCCTACATAAGTACAGAGAGGGGTGAGGCAACACCTGCTTAACTAAAAAGCCAGTTAACTCTTTTTCGATTTAGTATCCTTTAGCCTACTATAGCGGTCATGTTGACACCCAACTGACAGAAAATCCATGTTTTACTTGTCAATTTGGTTATAAAAATGGCGGCAATATTTGGCTAAAGGGCACTGAAGAGATAAGAGTTAACTGGCTTTTTAGTTGAGAACGGTGTTGGGTGAGGTCAGGCAGACAGACAGACAATCCATTAAATAGTTTTTTATAAATTAAAAGATATTTTTGAAATTTGCTTTTCTATTAAGTTGTGGATTATGTACGCCAGTGAAAAATCTTCGCTTCCTTCACTATATCGGAATATTTTTTTATATATAGTATAGGTTAGTGTATAGAAAAACAATACAAATTCATAAATCATCATAAATCGGGTAATAAACAAAAATAAATCTGGTCGATTGTAAATGTTTGCGACAGCGTAGTGGAAAAAGCTTTATCATTGCACTGTTGCTGACAATATTACTAAAACAATACTCGAAGAAGAAGATCCACTTTCTGCTTACCAAGAACTGAAAAATAAACCATTTTATGTAGAATTATATATTCCATATCCACAAAGATTTTTCAGAAACTGCTTACCCAGCTCTTCAGTGTTTAGCTGATACAATTAACACTTTTTGGGAGTCGGAGATTTTTCCATTAGCACTTAAAAGGGTAAAGTTCATTCCTATTCATAAGGGGGGAGAACTTAACAGAGTCAAATTTTAGGCCAGTTTCTTTACTTTCTACTTTATCAAAAATTATTAAAAAAAGACTGGCGAAAAAAAGAATTACAACTTTTTTTACAGAAAACAATATACTTAGCCAAAATTAATGTGGCTTCCAGGAAGAAAAAATACAATTTTTAGATTTTTTGAGGGTGCTTACACATACCTAAACCGCGGACTTGTCCAAAGCTTTCGACTGTGTCAGTCACAGATTCTGCGGCTCATAGTTCTACGGTATGGTTTTAGGGGTATGAATCTAAATTAGATAATGTCTTTTTTACAGAGCAGAACTCCAAAGAGTTTTCTCAAATAAACGGTACTCTTAGTCTAGAGATATCAACTGGGTGTGTAAATTTCTTGGTGTCCATATAGATGAAAAAGTAAACTTTAAAGCCTCGTTTAAAGCACATATCTTTACATTGCGTAAAAAAATTTCATCAGGATATTTTGCTGCTAGAGTTGTGAGGCAAGGTATGAAAATGAAAAAAAATATATATTTTTCCCTAGTAGAGATGCACTGGTTTGTTCAATTCAGGTTTTACTCTTTAAGCAAGGGCCATTCGAGCTTTGTGTCAACTATGTTTATGTCAAACATTATTTTAAAAACCTTCAAATTCTCACTTTAACTTGTCTTTACATTTTGGTATCATTATGCTCAATATTTAAAAATAGATACAGAGAAGGGTACATTCATGCTCAATAATATCAGACCAGGGGCTCGATTCTGGGCGTAATAGAACAATCATACCCTGAGAAGTGATCCATCGCACAAAAGTCATGCGAACAACGCACGGTGGTCGATTTTCAGAAAAACGCGGACATAACTTGAAAAATTAAAAAATTCAAAATGTGTCTAAATTTGCCCTTATATGGTTGTCAAGATACTAGGCGAATAGTTGGCCAAAGAATAAACTATGCTTTTTACGAGTTTGATATTACGCATCAGTATTCAATATCAAATTTCAAATAGAAGACCCAGAGTATGACAGTATTCAACTGTTGATATCTCGAAAACAGGTGAAGATCGACATAGGGTATGTTATATAAAAATGCTTAGAATTTCATAACATTATATACATAAAAAATATACTAGTATACTGTAAAACTTATATATTGTGTCAATTATTTTAAAGTAAATTTGATTGTTCTAAACTAACATTTTTAGTTTAATTTAGCCAATTAATACATATGTATCTTTTACCTCCTTAAAAATGTCTTAAGGTAAATGTGAAAATTCACACGATCATCCTGTGTATCAGCTAAAAAAGAATAAATGCTTACTTATTTAAATATTGTAAACGATATAGGGTATGTTACATAAAAATGCTTAAAATTTCAAAACACTATATACATAAAAAATATACTAGTATACTGTAACACTTATATATTATGTCAATTACTTTAAAGTAAATTTGATTGTTCTAAACTAACATTTTTAGTTTAATTTAGCCAATTAATTAATATGTACCTTTTACCTTCTTAAAAATGCCTTAAGTTATATGTGAAAATTCATACGATCATCCTGTGTATCAGCTAAAAAAGAATAAATGCTTACTTATTTAAATATTCTAAACTATTTATTTTTTTTATTAAAACTAAATATTTTGTACGATTAAATTACAATGTGGAAGTTTTTTTTAATATCCGCGTTTTTACAAAAATCGACCACTGTGCGACGTCGTACTTTACGCACAATAGCGTGCTCTGAAATCATACGAATGACGTTTTTCACACGAGCTTTCCTACAAGTCCATACTACTGGGTTTAGTCAAGAGAACGGCTTCGCTCAAAAATTGTTGTTCGAGGCAGCTCTGCGCGTGCCCATAATAGATTGGTGATTCTTCGATCGTCTCGTCACTGCTTTTAAGCGCGTTTATTGGTTGACACTGCTTCCCTTCTCTCAGGCGAACGATCACTTCCTGTGACCAGAATCGGTACCCAGGCAGACACAAGTTGTTCATTTGCCCATACCATCCTCAAGAATTACTAAATATTAGAGTACTCGATTGCTACAATAAATTTCGAAATGCAGTTAAAGATCTTCTCGTGGAAAAGTTTTACTACACTTCGGATGAATTATATTCAGATAGATAGACTAAATTATCAATTACTAATATTATTTGTTTTAAATTGCTCCAAAGTGTGGCAAAATTGAAATTTTAAATATTTATGTTACTGTCGACTTTTACAATTACTATAGTGTAGTAGTTTAAGTATTATTTTATTTTTTACCTTAGACATAAGATTTCTTTTTTAATAATATTTGTGTACCTCTGATAGTAACTATTTTTCAAGTATTTAATTTTTTTATTTTAAATTGTTTAGCAAGACCATTTTAAATCTTACAGGTCAATAAAAATATTATGTTCGATGAAACTTTGTAATTCTGAAAAGACTTATTTATATTCACAGAAAACATTGTAATTTTTGCAATAAATCTGTAACTACTTAAATTTTTCAAAATTTAAATTTTATTTTTAATGAAGCACCAAAAAACTAATTATTTAAAAAAAAGTCAAAATTCGATTTTTATCTGGACCTTAATTTTTCAAACCTCAGAACAGATTTTAATAGAACCATTTTATATCAAATCCATTCAAAATCTTGTTTTTTTTATCGAAAGTCTCACAAAATCAACAAATTACTGCTTTTGACTATTACCAAGGCTTAGTAATTATTAACATTTTATTTTTAAAAAATCAGCGTATGCATACAAAAAAGGAAAGAACATATTATAAAAACAGTTTTTTTACCAGTAGGTTGCATTTAAATTACAGGTTCCATTAAAGACATAAACATTTCTTCATGCAGCAATGAATCCACTACTAAGATACTGATGTATCCTGTAAAGATATTGCTTTATTATTACTGCAAGTTCTTAAGCAAGATATTGAAATTAAGATTTAAATGATTACTTTAGCTGCGGTTTTGCATGATCATAAAAGGTAAAAGTAGTAGGTTAAAAAGCTTAAATATTTATTTTTGTAACTCCTTCCTTCTTCTAAGCCTCAATTGCTAGAATTTTATTAATAAGTACCGTTAAAATAACATTAAGAATGGTCCTAACTTTGCTAAAAAAACAAAATAAGTACTTTTTACAACCAGCGGCAAACTTTCATTTGCGACACTTACAAGATATTTATAACAACGTAGGTCTGTATTTTAAAAGTGACAAAAACTCACTCAACTCAAAAATTTCAGTTTCTGCTAATTTACCGCACATTCTAAACCCTCCAGACCAATTTAAATATGGCGGCTGACATTTAAACAAATAAACTAATAGGAACTGTCCTTGGCAATTTCAAAAAGATGGTCCGATAGAATTTGGAATGCAGTTTCGACTTCAATTTAGTGAGATTATTTTACCATCGGAAACTTGAAATTTTAAGAAACGAAATTCGTGTCAATTCTAAAAGAAAAGAATGATGGAGTGGCACATCGGACCAACATTTTGTTTTTGAATTCCTTGGAACTAGACCTCCCAGATCCAAGATCTAATAAATGGGTCACGGGCCTGTTTCATCCTTGGCTTGTACTTATAAAATGCAACGTAAGCAAATAGTACCGCCTTTCGGAAAATTCAAACGGCTCTGGTCCAAATAATATGGCAACCTGATAAAACTTTACATTTTGTTTAACCTGATAAAAATTTACATTTTGTTTAAAAGTTTATTTGATAGGTTGCATACAGTAGGTAACTTTTGTACGTAGATATTTTGTGCCATTTAATCAACATTTAAAGACCTTGAGGTAACAAGGGGACAAAATTTTGCGATAGTTAAGTTTAAACCAGAAAAAATTTGTCTTAAGATGGTGCCAAAAAGTGTCCATTTTTTTGTAAACAAAAATTTAAGTGGTATGAAGGCTAACTGTTAGATTTTCTGGACGTGCAGCTTGTCCCCTTGTTACCTCAAGGTCTTTATTTATGAATACTAAATTTCTTGGTATCTGCAATGCTTGGCTTACTAAATGTTTGTATCATTCCGCAGCATATATTTCTTTCGCGCCTTTTATTGCCTCGATTAATTTACCTATTGTAAATTATGTTTAAAATCCGCAGTTAGTGTCCCGTTTACAGCATCATCAATTTCAGTTTTAACGGCTGTTTTATACGGGATTTAAGTTACTTAACATTTATTTTATATGCTTGCTAGTCTCCGACTACTGGACACCATTTGGTAGTATGTTGAGATTTCTTACAAAGATATAGATGTAGGTAAAACATGTTGGAAGAACCCAGTAAACACCGTTATGTACAAATTACGTAAAATTTACATTACAGATTTACCTTGTTACGTAAATTTAAGGTCACTTAGAGATCACAATAAGGTAAAATTTAAGTCACATTAAAGTGCTAAAACTCTGAATAATACCATGCGCAAAGCCCACCTAATTGTTACATAAATGTGATGTAAATGAAATGACATACCTTTAACATAAATATGACATCCATGTTACGTAAGAGTTAAGTCAAAACTACGTAAATTTTACATAACAGGTTTACCTTGCTATGTAAATTGAAGTTCATTATGTGACCTTAAATTTATTATTAATAAGGTAAAATTTCGGTCACATTAATGTGCGAAAACACTACATAATACCATGCACAGAGCCCACCTAATTCTTACATAAATTTGATTAAATAAAACGACATACCTTCTACATAAATATTACATCCATGTTACGTAAAAGTTAAGTAAAAACTACGTATATTTTACCCAACAGGTTTACCTTGGTATGTAAATTTAAGGTAACAATAAGTTATTAATAAGGTAAAATTTAAGTCACATTAATCTGCATGACATGCGCAAAGCGTCATCTATCTCGTCAAGTCCGAAATGAGTAGCTTAAGGCGGGCCAACGTCGGTGGTCCTTCGGTGGTTGATTGTCAAGGTCCGACATTGGCAAACTAGAAAGTTAACCAGAGTATATGTATATATGTATAGAGAACATAGTGTCATTAGCGCCATCTCTACCTACTAGGAAGAAACTATTAAGCAGTGGTAATTTCTTTCATTTTCATAATATTTTTGCAAATTGTAATCTGACGTAAATCGCGTTGTAGAGCGTTTACCTCATTATGTAAAACTGTAAATGTAAAGTTAAAGTTCAAACTGTTTCATATTATTTATGTAAATTTCAAAATTCAACGTAAAATGTTTCATATAATGGTAAAGTTATGTAATTTATCTGTAAAATTATTTACGTCAATTTAAAGTCCTAAATTTTACTTAATTATTATATAATCAATTGAACCGTAGGTTTACAATCGAAATGTTACATAACTTTACACTGTTTCATAATATTTATTTAATTTAGATGATATAAATATTACATAAAATGTTTTGTATAATAGTTATGTAACATCTTAAATGTAAATTTAATGTTCAAATTGTTACATGATAGTTATAAAAATTGTATTTAAAGTAAATCATTTTATATAACGTTTACGTAAATTAGATTACTTAAATATTACATATTATTTTTTATATAATAGGTATATCATATTTTTTATATAAAATAAAGGTCCTACTATTTACGTATTATTTACGTAAATTTTAAGAATTTATTTATAAAGTCATATTATTTACGTAAAATTAACATATCTTATGATAACTTAAATGTACTGTCAAAGTTTTGACGTAGTATTTACATAATTTTTTTTATAAAAATATTTTTATGTGAGGTAAAAATGTGTTTGCCTAATTGATTGCAACCCAGATTTAACTTTAATCTAATATGTTGATTTATACCTATTTGTACTTTTTTAAATTTTCCCTTGAACTTTTTTGAGAGATTGGATAAATTTCTTATGTTTTAATGTTCCACACAAATTTTGTAGTTTTGTATAGAACATAGTCCATCGGTTATATTTTTCAGGGCCGTCGCTAGCAGTTTGGCCGCCCCGGACACAAAGGTAAAATGACGTCTTTTGCAACCCTCTTCCAATGGTTCGTAATAAAAAGAAAAAGAAATTAGAGAAATTATCTTCATATCATTTAAAACGGGTATAAAAAATCATTTTTAATAATCAATTTTAGCAACAAATATAGAATTTCGACAATATCCCATTCCAATCATTTTTCAGCTAACTCTTATAACTCTCTCCTATAATTAAAAATTAGTTTTAGGTAATTTTTTTCAACAGCATTCAAAACGTGTAATTAATGGCTTTTTTAATAATAATTTTATTAACAAATCTAAAATTTAAACAAAGTCCCACTATAATCTTTAACAGCTAACTCCACCAACTATTTTCAATATTTTACAAAAGCCGTTAGGGAGATCAAAATTTTTAAATAATTGTTAATTTAAACTTATTTTTTTTTTAAACGAATGGGTAGTGGTTAGGTTAGGTTTGTTATGAGTGGTGCAATTTACAGCTCTCTCCACTGCGACCTGAGAGATCTATTGTGGCTCATTCCTCCCCCTACCCACTCGCCAGACCGGTCTAATGCGCACCCCTTAAGAAGGCAGTTTTCTTTTTCTAGAGGGCCTTAGACCTAAACCCCCTTGTTGGAGCTAGGGATCTTTAACGTGATCCACCATCAATATATGGATCCCACGGTACCGTCCTCTACGAGGGACGGTATGGAATCATGTTAGCCTCCCTCCTAGCTAACACGGCCTACTCTGCTCCATACGGCGCTTTTCCTTAATCTCACAAAATTATGTAATTTTGCGACAAAAAGGCCAAGTGGACTACCGACGACCCCGGGACATTTTTTTTACTAGTGGAACCCAGGACGACGCCGCCGCCGTTTTGTCCTTATTAGGGTCTCATCACTCATCAGCTACGTGTACGACAATGACAGACAATTAGCTTGAGCTTATGTGCCAAAAAATTCGGCAAAGCGGAGATAACTTCTCTCGACTCGCCCTCTGTGTGAACCTCCGGCAACCATGAACACACTTCATAAGCAGTAGGTGCTGCCTCCTAAATCTTCCTCCTCTACACCTTGTTTTGGAGAAACAGGCTATGAAGGCAACCTACAGAATCATAGTAAACCAATGGGGTGGCAGGGTAAGTCAAGTAGTACCAAACCCTTTAACGCGAGCAATTGAGAGCAAAACCTATACAACACTATTGTCCCAGATAGGGAGGACTGCACGACAAACAGAATAAGTTTCTCAACTGAAGATAGCTACTGGTACACTGACGGATCGAAAATGCATTCAGGCATTGGATCCGGAGCTTATTGCAGCCGGAAAAATATCAAGAAGACAATTTTGGATGATACGTTGGATGATAGATCATAAATGGCGCAACAGATCAATAAAGATACTCTCCAACAGTCAAGCGGCCCTTAAGGCTCTTGAATCCTATAGGTGCTCATCGAGAACCGTTAGGAACTGCCAGGACACACTGAACACCCTAGGGCGAATAAACACTCTGTCACTGTTATCGATTCCGGGACATTCTGGGCATCGGGGAAATGAGACTGCCGACCAGCTGGCGCGTAAAGCGGCCTCTGCCGTCTTTATTGGCCCCGAACCAGCCCTTGGAATAGCATACAACACAATCAACACTGCTCTCTCAGGCTGGATAGAAAACAAGTTCCACCAATACTGGAGAGAATTGCCGGGACTGGCACATTCCAAAGAGTTCATTACAAAACCCTGCAAGAAGAGGGCCGGGAAACTCAAATCGCAATCAGTAGCGCACCTTATTTCATCCACCTTATTCCCTCCGAAGTAAAATTATCATGGAATAAAAATTAAAAACACTTCAACTTAAGATTGATTAAGACTTTTTATTACCTTTAATCATGCTATCTTAAAATTTTTCTTTGTCAGTTTTTTACAGGGGATGATAAGGTAAAGGGAAAAAAACCCCGGAAATCCTAGGAAAAAAATTGATGGTGGGTCTGGCTTAAGTTGGGCTGGGTTTGGGTTAGTTCTTGTTAGGTTAGGTTTTTTCTTGGAGGTTTTTTTCGTTCTTTTTTTCCTGTGTTTTTTCCGGTGTTTATTTTCCTAAATTCAATGATAAAGATCGTTTTCTCAAATTGGAATAATTCTTATGATCTCTTGTAGTATTTAGCAGGCCTCCGTAGCGCATAGCGAGATTTAAGGTAATACTCAGTTAATATTATTTACAATTTACTGAAAAAAATTCAAACCCGTAATTCTATTCAAAGTTATGCTACAGAAGTTGTTTAAGTGCGTAGCATTTAATACCATAAATATTGCTTTACTCTGATGACCATAAGAAGGATTTTGCTTTTGCTTTTGCTAATATTTTTAGGTATTGTTTTTGCATTAACGCACACCTAACCTATTTTTCATACTCCTATCCCACTTTTAATTTCTCTATACATGCAATAAAATATTATATTGTTTTCCTTAACGTAAAATATTTAATAGACGTTTATAACCAGTTTTCTCTATATTTTATGTTTTTAATAACGTTTTAAAGGCTTATCAAGCTACTTGCTTTTGATTTAGCTCATATTAAAATATCTAAATTAAGCTCTTATATGGAAATTTGTGTTGCCTACGAGAGTAAAATTATGATAATGGCCGTACCATGGCTGTTTATTATTTGCAGTAACTTGGGATGCTGTTAAAGCTTCGACTTAAATTGCTCGTTAAATTAACTTTGACGTTTTCGGCTTTGGCGGAAATTCCAAGGTAGAATAGTTCTGGTTTAACTTTTGGGCGATCATAGTCGTTGTAACAGCCCTTTAGACTACTTTTGCCAATCGATTAAAACTTTGAATTAGTCCGGAATAAAGTGAATATTCATCTCTTTCAACTTTGTCGTTACGGTATTTTTTAAGCGAATTGTGGTAATTTATTTGTTCTGGCCTACTAAATTAGATAGGTGAATGTGATTGTTTATGTGACTTCCTAAGCCAGATAGTAATATGATAACCTGACGATTCCTAATATGGGTGAAACAATCCTATAGGTAGAGGCCTGGTAGTAATTAATTGAAAAGCAAAATGTGGATGGGACAGCCACCAAACCATTTTTTAATTTCATTCTTTTCGGACGCAACATTTATTTTTTCTACTACCCTGTTAGAAATCTTCCTGCGGAAAGCACTCAGTACTTATGATCAGGTTGATGTTGTTCAAAAACCCTATTTACAACAAAAAAACTTTTTTTTCCACTAAACAATATTGTAGCAACAAATACGTGAATGGCAGCAGTATACCTCAATGTGTATCAGCCAAATACTGGTATTGAAATTTATTTAAAAATCTGTTTCTGCCGCGCTCATATTTTTTTTACTTAATAGGAAGGAGTTATATTATTTCCTTCTTAAAAATACTCCAATGATAAAGCTAAGGCTGTGTAACAAATTTTCTGAAAGCCAATAGAACACGTCCCGACGATTCCGACTTACACGATTACAGGGGTGCGTTTAAAAACTATTTCCCAAGGGTAGCTTCCACTAGCCCTAAAAAACGACTGCAAAATGGCCGCCTCAGGCGTGTTACGGCGTGTTATACCGAATAAACAGTGGACTTTTACCATAGTACAATAGCGTTTTTACCTAAAAACTGTTTTTGTTGTTTCGTTTTTGGTGTGGGTGACCGTAAACTGAAACAAACTTAGTTTTCAAAACAAATCCAACACCCTCGTTCGAAAATTGAAGAATATTAATTAACCCAGTGTTACACGCTGATTTTTTATGACGTCATAAACATTACCTTACCCTACCCTCGCCTTACCTTATTTTCAAATGAATCGCCGCTTCGTTTTAGATAAATAGTTTAAACCAGTAAAGAATTTTCAATGTAAGCGTCTGATTAAATTTTCTGCATATTATTGCACCACCTAAATACACCATTGGTCGGAATCCCTTATCGACTCGATAATTAGATTCTGGGCCCTTATCCTTGATTTATTAAAAAATTCAGTAGAAAGAAGTACTACCAATAAATACGATCTGAGTCATCAAATTTTTATTTAAACATTTCTACTAGTAGAAATCAGGAGTGAAAAATAACACTCCAGGGTATAGGTCATATACTTCGGCTAACCCAAAACTGTTTAAAAGTGACCGAGTTGAAAGTCACGACCTCATACACCTCCGTCCAAAATCAAAAAGTCACCTTTTTGATTTTGGACGGAGGTCGGGGTCCGCAAGAATCGCCGCGGTCTTGAGCTGAGTAAAAATTATCTGCGTCTGCGCCATAGCGTTTTAACCTAAAAAGTGTGTTCTTCTTGTTTGCTGTTTTGGTCTGGGTGAACAAAAAGTGTATTTTGAAGAAAAATAATAATATTTGGCCCAATTCGGAATGCTAGAAAATTCAAGGCGATATTATTCACCCGAGGTTTACCTGCTGATTTCAAGAGCCTGCATTTTACCCCTTTAACAGATGATTTAAAAATTTTAGCTATTTTCTGGCAATTGGGTAGCGCTGATTTCAAATCTGCTTTTAACTTGAAAATATAAAAAAACAAATTATTTATTTAATTTGTAAGTAAGTGTTATAATATATTAAAGAAAAGAAGAAAAATTATAAAAAATATACACATAAAAACTGTTTATTTTTAACGCTTCTTAAAAAAAAAGTTATTTTTCAGAAAAGCTTGTTTTGGTTTATTTTTCTGTCAGATTCAGCTAAAGAAAGACCTTTTCACACTGTCCAACAGTAATGGGTCATCATTTTTGTGTCTCAGCGCCCCTTTACTCACGTCCCCAAGATTTTCCGGAAAATAATCCAAATGGGAATGTAAAAACTGAATTTTTATGCTCATATTGCAATCAAGAATCCTGAATTTTTTCAGAATATTTTCAACGATATCAACATAAAAAAATGTTAAAAAAAACCTCCAAATTAGTTACTTAAACCGAAAAGAATTTAAAAACAAAAGATCTAAAAAAGATCTTGGGTGGAAAAAACGAAAATTCAAACTTGGATAAGTATCCCACAAGGAACACACATAGGACCAAAGCGAAAAGAGAAAAGATCAAACGATGTTTCGCCCTGGGCAACCAGCATGGGCTCATCAGTGGTTCTACTGGTCACCCTCCCCAAACATCATTCAACACCATCATACACTTTGATTTTCAACTTTGAACCACTCACAAATAGGCATTGTTCCGCACTGGCACCTAATGAAAAAAACGTTTTCATTTTCTCCATCCAAGATCTTTTTTTTGATCTTTTGTTTTTATATTCTTTTCGGTTGAAGTAACTAATTCGGAGATTTTTTTAACTTCTTTTTGTTTTAATCGCCTTAGGAGCGTAACCCTATTGGAAAGATTAACACGCCAGGATGAACCCGTATCAGGTGACTTAGATAAGTGCCAGTGCGGAGCGATGCCTATACTGATGAGCCCACGCTGGTTGCTCAGTGCGAAACATCATTTTATATTTTCTCTTTTCGCTTTGGTCTTTTGTGTGTTCCTTTTGGGATACTCATCCAAGTTTGAATTTTCGTTTTTTCCACCTGTGATCTTTTTTTGATCTTTTGGATCTCAACATAGTTTGGTTATTTATAATTCCTTCAAAATAATGTTTAGAGCATTCCATGCATGTTTTTCCTTATCTCTTATTACATTTTTAAATTCTGCGTCTTTCAACCAGCTCCTCATCTGCATCCCTACAAAGATTCCTTCTTTTAATTTTGTTTCTGACAGTGTCGGAAATATTTTACATAAATATTTAAAACAATTTCTTTCTTTATTTAATGCCTAGACAAATTGTTTTATAAGGCCAAGTTTTATCTAAACTTATGATGGTAAAACTTTTTCATGGTCTCTTACTTTCGCGAATTACATTTTTGGTTCCAGGTGTTAAAGTCTCTCTTTGTGACCACTCTCTCTTTATGCAATTATGTTCTTGATTCTTGCTATCCCACTTACACAAGAATCATGGAAGTTTAGTGAATCCACACTATTTGCCTAAGAGAAGGATTAAATTTTTAGATCTCCACACGCTTTCCAATTGTCATTTTCACATTGTATTCTTAATAAAAGTAATTCCTCTAAATTTTCATATTTTTCCAAATACAATTCAACCGTAATCACTTCCGTATATCGCAAACCAACTCATACTGGACAACATCTTAACTTCAAATCAAACCACTCCACATGAACCAAACTGGGAATTGCGAAATCTGTCGTAGTTCAAGCCATCTACATCTGCAATACAGAAGAAGCTCTAAATGAAAAATTATCAAAAATTTGATCCGATCTGCGAAGGAATGGTTTCTCCAACTACACGATCCATAAAACTCTTCAGACCATACCAACACAAAGGACCACGGACGTAAATACTGAAACAAAGGCGACACTTATAATTCCACACTTGGATTAAATAAAGAAAAGATACCTGGTCCAACGAAAACTCTTTGGCAAATAACTACTTCCATATCGTTCTAAACGTTAGAGAGGAAAAGCAATGGAGATATGTAGGGTGTGACGCAGTCGCGACAACAAGCCTAAATGAACAGTGAGCATGCATTTGATATGCTTTGGCTGTTAAGTGATCAATTCCTCTCGCGGCTTTGAAAATAAGGTTCCAAGATTTCTCAGATAATAATATAACCAAAGCCTCCGTAAGCATCCGATACCCGATTCTTTATTTAAACTAAGATTCCACACATCAAAGGAATCTCAGAAAAAATAAGAAGAATAGGCAACCAATACCATCTTTGGACTTAATAAGAACATAACTCCACGACATACAGTGTGGAGATATCTACATCGGAGAAACCAGCCGATCCATCAAAGTTCGCTCAGAACACAAACGCAAAAACTCGACTAGGGGATATAACTGGATCGAAAATAGCTCAAAATCAAAGAGGCAAGGATCGTCGCCCATTCATCCTGAGGAACTAGAATGTATTTTGTCAAACAAGCGTCACCATCAAGGATGTTCGGAAACCCACACTTTTCGGAGGTAACAGATTTCAATTGCGAAACAGCGAAACCAACCAAGTGTAACTTCATAGTTTACTGAACACAAGTTAGTTTTATGGTTCACTGAACACATGCTAGTATATAAGATTAAGTAGTATTAGTTTTTGTTATTATTCACTTGATGACGACTTGTGAAATAGTCAAAATAAAGACGATGGAAGTTCGAAACTCTAGTTTACTCTGAGAAGCAAAATCATTGCGATCACGTAAAAGAACATCTTTAAGGTTCTTTTTTGAAGAGTCGATGAAAATTCTCCAGTAACAACGTGTGTACTCAAGTAACTAAATCAGCAATTGCTTTGCAGTAGTGTGCCATTTTGTGAAAAATAAGATACAAATTTAGCCTCACGATTTCTATAAAAAGAGAAAGTAGTTTTTGGGGCAAGAAAATTTTTTTGTTTCCACTTTGACCTCAGTGCTTCAGAAAGGTGTTTTGTGTCCCAAATCTCTTACTAAATCATACAGTTCGGATTGTGAACGTAGTTGGTTTTGAACTGACACTGATGAAAATATTAGCAAATATATCAAAAATCATCAGGTTTGTTTTTGCATCACCGGCTAGACATGTTTTTAAGAAATGTATCACAAAATTGAACAAGAAATAAATGTTACTTTTTTACTGATCAAAAGTTAAAGCTAGAATGAACCAAATGATATTAAAATATAAATTTTCTTTGCACTGATAAACTTAAAACTCTTTTTCTTCGCTCCAACTTAAAACTCTTCTTTCTTCAATAAAGTTAAGGATAATGTGATAGAGACCAATTGTATTTTAATTTGTTATTTCTATATAAAAACTGAGCTTAGCAAACAAAAATCATGTCATCACAAATTTCATGTAGGCCTGTGTTTTTGACGTTATTATATACATTTCCTTCCCAACTGACATTAAAGTTATCACGTAACCGCATCAAGTAACGGCAACTAACCCTAAGGGGGGAACAATTTTTCAGTTATTATTACGTTACCACGACTTCAAAGTTGGTACCCCACACTGCTATGTCGCAACCACAATCCTGATATGTGGTGGAGGCGCTTTTTTGTATGATGGTGTCGAAAAACGAGTGGCTTAGTTCCAAAACTTCTATTCGGTTCTTTTGGGTAGCAAAAATTCATACATAACAAAGTGATTAACAAAACAAACAATGCATTATTTATGCGAACAAAAAGTGTCAAGTTTTACAAGTAGAGAGTTAAAATTCAACTGCGAAGAAAATTTTAATGTAAAATATACCTCACGTTTATTGCAAAATAACAAGCGCGCCCTTACAACTCCGCTATTTCCTTACAGGTGATGAATTTTTTTCGTTGCGGTTTTTGGGGTTATGTTTTCACAACCAGCAGCTGACCCTTTCAAAATGTGTTGAATATCGACGTTTGCTGATCATAATTTAATTTGGGTATATAACAATTTACTTTTTTAATGTTAAGGCTCAAAAAACGAAAATAAAAGGAGGCAGATTTTCTCTTCCATAAAAAACATGGCCGACCGAGTATGATTCCCCGATTGCAGAAAATGTTACTTTAAAAGAGTTGCGACTTAGAAGTGGTCATAAATACTTATTTCCTTCACACTGCCACATTATTATGCAACTATGATTTCAAAAAATTTTGTAGTGAAATGTAATTTCTTAGTTGTGGCGTTCAACGTCGGTTACAAATAAATAGCGAATAAAAGTCGAGGCTATTATAAATTCACGAATAAAGCTTGGGAGAACGTTAGCTTGGTATTATCCCATAGTAGTAAGGACTATAAAAGAATATGACTTAAAAGTCGTTTCTGGGGGTAATTATTACGTAAGGTGCACTTTTACGCGATACTACGCAATACTACTGACGACCACACTAGAGGAAAGTAGCGAAGCCTTTACCCATGTATCTGTTACTATAAATGTTAGTTGGGTTACCCTAATTATTTTCAAATGCACCCGAGCTTTGTTTAACGAGACCACTCCATTAACGCAGATAACTAGTTTATACCAGTAGAGAACTTTAAATGTAAGCGTGCTGCCTATTAGTAACCTGAGTCGTGTCTGGTTAAATTTTTTACAAATTTTACAGCTTCTAACATCAGTCACCATTGGTCGGAATCAGAGAGATAGTACTCCATTTTCATCAATTCAATAATTAGGTTTTGGGCCCTTATTCTTCATTTGTGAAGATAATATAGATAATTCGATAGAAAACAGTACTTTTTGCAGAATATGTCAGGAAACACCAAATTTTGATTTAAGCATTTCTACTAGTACAAAGCAGAGATGTGTTTGAAAATTGACAACCCCAAATTAAAGGCTAGCCCAAAACCGTTCGCTCGAAAATCAAAAATGTGATCCCCCGGGGTGCGCCAGAATCGCCGCAGTATTGATCTGAGTTGGCGTTTTTTGGCGTGAAAAGATTTCGAAACCATTTCGAAATCATACAAGGAATGTCATTTTGGCGTTGAACTATGACGTCAGGATTCAACACATTTCAAAGGATTTCAAAACCGCTCCTCGGATGATTTCGAAAGCGCTTCAATCACGATTCCAATATGGCGGGAGTTGCCATTTCTCAAAATACACGGGTAGTGTCGGATTATGGAGCACCGGCTATTTTTTTTGTTTTTTCAATAATTAAATGATGGAGTTTGATTTCGCAATGTGCGAAATTCAATTGGGATAATTCCTCTTAGAGGTAGATTCGGACACTGCCAAGCAGATTTCGTCATATAAGTTATTTAATGGTGGGTTTATACATGACGATAACAAAATAACCCCGGATTTATAAACCTTGGATAAAAAAAATAAAACTCTAACAAATATTTTATAGCTTAGCACTTATGTGAGGTAAGGTCTTATAAAACTGTCACTGGGAAGTGCATTTTGGCGATAGCAAGAATCGATGACGCTGTGGTTAAACCGGTGACGTCACATTTTGAAATCACGCAAGCACCGTGTTCTACGCCAAAAAACGACTCTGGGTAAAAGCTACCCACGTCTGCGCAATAGCGTTAAACCTAAAAAGTGTATTTTTCTTGTTTACTGTTTTGGTCTGAGTGAACAAGCAAAAGCATAACGTTGCAAACGAGTGTGTTAGACTTTATTTAATTAACTTTTAGATAGCGTATAGCTATACGAATAATGAAGATCAAAGAAAATTAGGAATAAAGGCCCTGATCTATTTTAAATAAAACAACAGATGTATTTGTTTTATGTCATGATGATACATTGTCCTAGCCTACTTTGGAATCACCTTGTAAAAGAAAATTAAGCTTGGAAAACACGAAACTCCAGGGCAATCCGATAAATAACCGTAAGTCGTAAAAGAGCCAGAGAGTGTTTTCCGCGGCTTGTTCCGTTCTCATATCCCGCGTCGTAACTCAACATCACGCCCGACGTGTACGTGTCAGCTAATCAAATTTACGCGCCCCTAGCGCCATGCTTTCCTGCCACGTATGCGCTAATTTGTCTGTCGTCGGGCCGTATTTCTCTATTTAGGCTACCGTTTTCTCCACCGACACATTACCGCTTGACATGGAAGAGTCGCCCGCGCGCCCATTTCGACGCCTGATTGATGCCAGTTAAAGCGCCCTTGGGTAAATACAAAGGCGTAAAGAAGTTGCTTTTTATTTTTGCGGTGACTTTGGTTTGACAGGGGTTTTCCTTTCTTACTATAACAGAAGATATTCCGTTTATAATTTAAAAATTTGTTATTATTTTGATTAAAGACTAGTACCTGTATTAGATGCCAGAGAACCTGGATAGTTTACTGAAGCGCAGTTAATCTTTTTAACGAGGAAACAATGTCGTACAAAATTTTGTTCATATTAAATCGATCTTTTTTACCCACTGGGTCCGTATTCTTCAATTTCGGGGAAGGGAGTGCTCTTGGGAATTAGAAACGCATCTGCTTGGTCAAATTCTCATTTTTTTGTCACATTTCTGTCAGTTTTGGCACTAATGGCATTAGTTGTGAGCGATTTTGCTCTCCTGCCTTATACAAGGAGAACAAACTGACAGCAAAACCCTCACGAACAATGTCGTTAGTGGCAAAACAGACAGAATAGTGACAGAAAACTGAGATTTCGACCAATTAGGTGCATTTCTCATTCCCGCGAGCATTCGCTTCTCCGAAATTGAAGAATACGGTCCCTGATAAACTAAGAATTAATACTGATATATTGACTTTCTAAGGGTCACATCTTAAGTATTTTTACAAAAATTTAAATAATAATGCCTTAGGAGATTTCAGTGGTGTATTTTGGTGTACAGACAAGTTCTAATCCAGGTGTAATCAGACCTAACAGATGTAATAGTTGTAGGATTTTCATGTGTAATTTTGTCTGAATTTTTGGGAGTTTCGGTCATTGCGTATGTGTACACTCATACCCAATTAAAGTGTTTATATTATATGTGTGACATATAAACAGTGCGACGAAATGTTTTAGAAAGCATGGGTCTTACCAAATAATATCTAGCCCATTCTAAACACCGATTAGTATTTAATCGTGATAAAGTGTAATGGGACAATTTTTATGTTGTTTACATATAGACAAACAGAAATAAATTGGATTTTCACTGTCAAAGAATGGTCTCTCTAGAGATTTATTATAATATGCCGGGTTCGATGAGCTGTCTATATCTACTCTTCCAAAAAAATATTAAAAAAGAAATACACAAAAAACATTATAAATTTTCATGATCTATGCTCACATAAGTTTATGATATTTTATAATTTTTTACTAGTGACAGCGAAATATAAATCAAATATGGGCATTGTAATTAAAAAAATATAGTTTCTAAATTATTTTATTTGAAACACAATTTGGTGCGGCCTTTCTTGCCGAATACCACGCAAGTTTAAATTAAATAAATAAAAAAAAATTTTCTCGCTTTTCAATATTTTTACAAAATTATACCTCGTCTTCGACTCGAGATAATTTTCAAAATATTCATGAGCTGGCAAAAATTTCCGGTAATAATTTAACCTCTTGTGGTATTAATAGTGGAAATTTATACCATGCTAAAATTTTTCACTGGGTATTCTCTTAAGAAGGGCAAACATTAGAGTCTTTAGCAAATGGTGTTTATCAGTACTATGCTAGGAATTTGGAAATGAAATGATGATCAAAAAATATAAAACAGGATTAATGTAAAATACATCTATATGTACCATCGGCAGATGTACCTTCAATTTCAATATTTTCCTTAGAAAAGTTAATGTTGGTAACTGTAGATCCGGGTTTTGTACAATTAAGAGATGAAATGATGAGGAAAAAATCTTAAACAGGATTCATGTCAAACACAACCATCTATCAAATTACAGAATCGGCAGATGTACTCCAAGTCAAAGTCAACTGACACCTAATTTTTTATGTAGGCAGTTTCTATGCAACTGAGTGTACCTTCAATTTGAACGCAAATTAAGCGTCTCTATGGAGCCAGATGCAATTATCTTTACAGATATTCTAAGCTCTGGAGTTAATAAATTCAAAAAGGAATTTAGCAGGGGTAAATAAATAACATAAATCAATAAGTAGCAAGATGTGCCTCAAAAAAAGGTAATTGTAACCGTACACCCGGGTTTCGCACTTGTGGTGATCATCAGTACCGTGTTAGACATTAGCAGATAACCATCTATGAAATTGCTATTCATGGATTTTATAAAGGTAAAATTAAAGTTTCTCTTTACAACATATTTGTGTATGGTATGTTCTACAGAAACCACTTTTTGGATATTTGATTAGTGCATAGAGCTGCTATCAGTCCTGTGAAAGTGTGTAAAATGTTCACTATTAAAAAGAACAAAAAACGCCATAATTGTTTATTTAGATACTACGGTAAAATTCAAACTTTCCGTAGTTTTACGAAAAATCAGAAATGACTGTTGGTAAGGCTCAAACGCAAAACTTGGAATTGATCCAAGATAACACATTGTTGTAAAGTACAATCTTAGTATACAAAATGAGCGTGGAAATTCGCTTTTCCAATTTTATTGGAAATGTGATTCTGTTATGTCAATTACTTTCTTTAAACTTCCAGCTACGTCCGGACTTCTGAAGATTGTTGGAAACCAAATAGACTACATATTCATTTATAAACAATTCAAAAACTGCACTAAGTCTGCAAAAAGTAACCTTTGCCCAGACGTACTCATACCATGGTAGGAACTTAACTTAAAGTCATACTAAATAAAAATGATACTAATGAATCCGAAAAAGGCGCCATTATCGAACTTTCAAACATAATCGAAATCTTGTTGTTTAAGTGTGAATCAAGGAAAAAGAAGAAAGTTCGGATGATCAACAAAACTCTGGATTTGATGAATAAAAGGAAAGGAAATTAACGGAGAAATAAAAAACAACATAAAATGATCAAAACCAGAATGGGTAAATCAACAATGTCAACAAATATAAGATATGGATAATAAATATGACACTTTTATTTTAAACAAACATATAAAGAAAACGGCTGAATTATTTATTAACAAGACTCCTTGTTCAAAAACCAAAGGCAAAATCGTGCCTGATTGATACCAAAGAACGATTAAAAGAATGCTGTAAACACATAGAAAAAAACATCCAGAAGAATTCTTAAAATAAGGCACTATCTTCACCTTAAATGGAAAAGCGTTTGAGCAAGACAGAGTATATACGGAAGGTTTAAAGCTCATAAAAACTAAAGTCTTTCAAAATTTCTTACACTGCCGAAAAAACATTTAGCAAAGCAGTGTACACAGTGATTAGCGCCTAATCGGCCTAATTATTCATGTGCTAAAAATTAAAAGATTATCTATAAGAGAATTTATGGAAAATGCGAATCGTTTATGGGCGACACACAGTTTATATTTCATGACAGCAGAACTTTTATTTGGTATTAAAGTCTTAGTCCAACGGTTTAGAGATGTGTCGATGCCAGTATATATCCTGGTAAAATAGAAAAAGGTCCTTAATGAGAAATCTTCCGATCGAATCCAAAGCAAAAAGCTCAAGAATCTTTTGAAGAAGTTTATCTTAATGATCGAAATCGAACGGCACTTGACGTCGTTGGAACACTAAATAAAATCTAAAATTTGGAAAGCCAAATATTGACTAAACCATACAATGATGGTATATTTAAGGATTAAACGACTTACCTGTAATGAAGTTCAATCCAAATTATACGAGATTGGTCACATCCTATTAGATATACCAGGTAGTAATACTTCGTAGCACGTCATACGCAAGTTTTAGAGATAAGAAATACATACCGCCATGGCAGCCTACCTGATCTCTGATAGGTGCTTCAGCATACTTCTAAAGCTTTCCTGAAATACTAAGATCGCCAAAGGCGGGTTGACTAGTACTTAAGTAGATTGCATGAAAAATACATGAATATATAAATGGAAGGGCGTCTAACAGGATGTGACCAATCTCGTATAATTTGAATTGAACTTCCTTAAAGGTAAGTCGATTAATCCTTAATTATACTTCGATTGGGCACATACTAGATACACCAGGTAGTTGTTTAGAGAATATGGCGATATTAGTTAGAAAGTTAAATAATAATAAAGAAGAAACCACAAGGTTCAAAATTTAAATGTGTTTAAAATATATTTCTTAATATAATTAGCTAAGAAACCTTTTGAAATTAAAGGTTTATTCTAAAATCGATTGAACGTTTTTCTTTTTTCGGAACATCCCGCAGCCTTTCTAATACTTTTGATTGATGCACCAACCCTTAATGCTGCGGAAAATACCCCATGTCCTGTGCTATGTCCTTTAAAATTTGATTCTATTTCTGCGTTTTTTAGACCTTTTTAAATCCACCTGCTAATGTTTTTAATTATTAAAATAAGTGTATCCTCTGTTCATCGAAATAGATTTGTTTTCTGTATGCAATATATAATGGTAAAACACAAATAGAACTGTAAATATTCTTTAAAACAGGGTACGCCAAGGCTAAATTCTTCTGGGTCCAGATATTTTAAAAATATCGAATTATTTCTATGCCCTCTTCGTTAGCCTTGATGTTACTTAACTTATAAAAAATGTCTGGAATCTTTGAGCAGAATAAAGAGTTAAAAGAAGTACCATTTTTATAGTTAATAACCCGAATGTTAAATTTACCAAAGGGTACAAGTTACCTATATAAGGTAAGACTAGTTCCGGATACCAAGTTTATATTTCGGAAACTGAGGGCGCAGCTTAAAAATGCGTCTCATAAACTTATCTACCATTTCTGATTTTTCTGCTCGCAAATTAAATTTAAGGCAGACCTATGTGTGTTAAGATTTCAATATTTCCCAGTATTTTGAGATTCTGTTTCTAAAACGGATACAACTTGATTTACATTAGGCTGCAAGATGGTCTCAATATTATTATCGCAAAACTTCCATCATTTCGAAAAAATAAATTGCATCCTCTCAAACGCCCCTTTTATTACAGACCACCTTGATAAGATTGCTACCTCTAGGGAAAGATTCTTTCATAGTGGGTGGGGTTACCTAAACGAGAATAAGAGTAAATCACCTTTCGGATTTAAAACGATAACTTTTAAGCGAATCACGGATTCTAATTTTGGATACCATGATTGAGTTCTCCAGATAGAATAAACCACCAGACATATCACATTATTGTTTTCAATTCTTTCTTTTTTTTACATTTTTGGAAACAGTGAGGAAGGAGGAAATATATAAGAATCAAGGTTTTTCTAATTCATTGTGAATGCATCCACTGGAAGCCACGACACAAACCGGTGGCATTTTTTATTCAGGTAGCTTGCAAATAAATGTACAATTTCTATACCAGATTATCCAACGTATTTATGTACGTGGCAAATACAAAAAAATATACCTAAGCTCACTGCCACATCATTCTCCCAATAGCAATCAATTCTTAGTAAAATATGACAATTTTTTAACTTCTTTTACAAAGCTTGTTAAGCCATAAAAAGCTGCCTTCATTTCAAGAATGTTTATGTGTTTCTCCAGTTCACCTTGTTGCCAAAAAAACCCCTTTTGCTTCCTTTCCATTTCAACACGCCCCCATCCCGATTAGTATGCATCGGAGAAAATTTTAATGTTATAATTAGGCTGTAAAATAGTATGTAATTTAACCACCACTCAAGTTCATTTTTAACTAAGAACCTAACAAGCATCTTTTTGTTATAGGTGTTCCTGTTAGCCTTTTTTTACGTTTAACAAGACGTACTCTGTACAAAACGAGGCTAGCAATCCTATAATTTGTGAAACTTCTTTAATTGTTATTTTTTTTTCTTTGAAAAATCTTAATGTCTGTTTTTATTTTTGTTATTCTTTTTTGTGCGATATATATCTACATGTTTTTTGCATTAAGGATAAATGCTAAAAATTGTATCTTTAGAGTCGGTTGTGTATGATTATTTAATTGTTAATAAAAAACCTAATCTTTTAGATTAGAGAAACAGGCCTGAAAGGGTGGAACAAGAAAGTGCAGTGGCTAGACCGAATGGTAAACATTGGAATTCAACTTTTGTTTTGAAAAGAAAATCTTAAATATTTTTCATATACATCAAACATTGGAAATACAAAATATGCATCTTTAAGATCTAATATCGCAAGGAAGCGGTTTTTAGTAATTAAGTTCTCTAATATCTTCCAGTTGAAAATGAGGTGGGCGAAAGAACTTTATGTAAGTTTCTAGGATTAAAGATAAACCTAAAATCCCCTGTTATCGTTCTTTCTTAAAACATAGCTTAATAAAAACTGATCTTGACAGTTATTAACAGTTTTAACTGCTCCTACTTATAAATGTTGTATGCTTTTCGAATAAATTTTTAACTCATTTTTGGTAAATTTTGAGGTTTTAGGGGAAGGGAATTTCGTAACCTTTTGTCCAACTTAAAGCTAATTTATTTTGAGTTATTTGATTCCACTCTTCTGAAAAAAAAAATTCGACAGGAATACATACACTGTTTAGCTCTAATATTTCCTCTCGGCGTGTGTAGTAGCAATTTATTATATTTTTGCATGAAACAATATTGTGGCCAATGCAAAAAAACTGCGCCGATTCGGCAAGACCCAAAAGATCTTCATCAAGTGCTTCGTCTCTCCCTTTTTTGTTTAGGTCAAAGTAGAGAAAACCCGCTCTAAGGCTGTCAAATTTCAAGAGTTACGTATCTCTTTTTTGCTCTGTGGATGCTAGCATTCTGGATTTAATTTGGGTCCTTGAAGAATTTTGCAATTTTTCCGGAAATTTTGTATTTTTCGAGAAGATTATTTTTAGTTTCCTTATCTATATATTCCCATAGAAAGATGCTTCTTTCATCTGCAAGCTAGCTCTGCTGATATATCTGGACTCAATGTACTATCATCTGTCCCCCCTAATATACTTTCTCAGGGGTGCCTCTCTATGCTAGAGTTCGAGGAACTACGAGTGTCTGACGAGTTGAGGAACTGTCAGATTATTCGTCACATATAATAATATGAAAAAGTATGTGCTAATAATATTTTTAGCATGGGTGAGATATGATAGTATTTGTTTTTACGTGCAGCATATAGGATATAGCGTGCTAGGCAAAAATATTCTGAGTCATGCTCCGTCTACATGGAAAATTCGGTTGAGAATTTTTGTTAAATTACGACGGGTGAAGGGTTTTCGTTATAATAATTAGTCTGGAAATTAAAATGTGATATTTTGGAAACGGATTTTATTAACAATGTTTACCATTCGGTATGGAGTTTTTTTATTGAGACTAATATGGCGCGCATAAGTCAAAAACTATGCAGGGTTTAAGTTTCAGTCATAAAAACAAATGTGTGTTTACAGAATAAACAAACCCATGCCAAAAAATATTAGCCAATAGCCTAATATTTGTCTCACTGCACTGTTTAAAACTGAGAATGCGCATTAATTACTTGAATCACGACGCTTCATTTTCCCTTCCTTTCCCAGTTTCCTTATTTTCTTCTTTGGGTAATCCATTTGCTTTTCACGTTTTCTTTTGTTAAGCTTTTTCGGCAATTTATTCGTTCTGTCAGATTCGTCCTCACATATAATATATGAAAAACGACGTGCTAGTAAGTAAACATATGGAGTTTTTTATTGAGACTAATTTAGCGGGCATAAGTCAGAAACTATGCAGGGTTTAAGTTTTTATGCATAATAAAAACAAATGTGTGTTTACAGAATAAACAAACCCATGCCAAAAAATATTAGCCAAAAGCATAATATTTGTCTCTCCATTGTTTAAATACTGACAGTTTGCTGCCCTTTTCATTTCCTTTTCCAGGTTCCTCCTTTTCTTCTTTAGGTAATCCATTTGCTTTTCACGTTTTCTTTTATTAGATTTCTCTTTAAAAGCGTATTTTCACAATTCGCGCGCGCGATACCGTAACTAGTCGCATGACAGCGCAAGAAGTATACTGAAGTACCTAGCAGAGATCAGGTAGGCTGCCATGGCGGTATGTTTTTCTTATCTCTAAAACTTGCGTATGACGTGCTACGAAGCATCACTACCTGGTGTATCTAATAGTATGTGCCCAATCGAAGTATAATTAGTCACTTATATTATATCATTGTTTTACAGAAAGAGTATGATGTCCTTTATTTTATGTTTGTGTATCATATTTGAATTATTTCTCCTATTTTATTACTTCGATTTGCGGAAAAAGCCGATGAATATTGCAAATAAAATATGACGAATTGTCAACGATATGGCCATAACGCGTAATGGAAGGTCATTAATTTATCCAGTTGGCGGGCGTGGAGTTGTGACTTTAAAAATATATGCTTTTTATAATTTTTCTAGCTGTGACCTCTGCAAACTTCTACAATTGCTGAAATTACCTAACGACAAATTACCACTGAAGCTTTAAAATTACCAATAACTTTTTACGACTGCCTGTTTGCAAAGAAAACACGCACGAGAAAAAATTATTTGGTTAATTTAATAAACACAAAAAAATATATAATGAATAACGTTTCGTCCACACGTATTAATATTTTTATTATTTTCTCTAATTTCTATTTACACCTAAGGTGTTCTACCGCATTCGCCATAAGGTTGAATATTCTTGGTGCGATGCATTTTGTTCAGCATTACTCCTTTGTAATAGGATGTAAAATGAATTTTATTGATTGAGATTTTATTTCCGTGTTTCTATCCTTCTCGCCCTCCCTATCACCTATAAGAAAGGAAAAAATAAGTGACATTTTCTTTGGTATAAAAAAAAACTGTGTCAGAAATCGCCCGTAAATCAGAGCATGTGACCGCGGTTAAAATTTTAATTAAATGCTTAATTAGTGACTCATAAATCGCGTAATTATTGGCGTGAATCGCTAACCATGGTCAACAGACAAGAAAATCAACAACCAAGAATTTCCACGTGAGTCGGCCAAACAAGAAAAACAGGGTGTGTCCTTTCTTCCAATTTATACCCAAACTACCCTCAATCCACTGCATCGTTTAACCCTCGACATTTGCTCCTTCCATCCTGATTTCCTTTTTTAATCCCAATTTACCTATATCAATCTGTAAAATCTTTAGCAAAAAGGAAAAAATAAATAAATTGTTCGACATTTTCTTTGCATTTTTTATGTACAGGCGTAAATTAATTGATTAAACAAAAATGGCTTAATTATTTGTCCTAGCGTTGGTAAAGGACATAAATTCTTGTTGCCTACTTATGTTCATTTCATATATCTCCTTATTAATCAAATACATTGATAACGGAAAAGCTCTCTGTCGTACACATGGTAATTCCAAATATAAATTCACCCATAGAACATGTCAAACCACCTCGATTTTCCCTACCCATCCACAGATTCGTTCCCTCTAAAATAGCTGAATAGCTCATCATAGCTCATAGCTGATAGTTTTAGGTTATACCATATGATTGGAAATACCTCTAATAGGTTACAATTTGCGTAAAATTAAAATAAACTTAATTTACAATAGCAAAAGCTCATTGTTGTAAAGTTATAAGCTATCTAAGCAAATATAATTGCTGAAAATATTAGATATTGTCTCTACATCTATTACTCAATAGAGTAATTTTTGATTACACTTACACTACATCCGTATATGCAAAGAAAATGCCTACCCTTAAAGCCCAATGTGATAACTTTAAGGCAAGGCAAGGGTAATTGAGGCCCTTTATTCAGCTTATGAGTTAATTCGGCTTATAAGTTTATTCAGCTTATGAAAAGATTGTCCTTTTACTTGCTGGATACGAAGAGGAGGATGCCACTGAGCACAGCAATAGTATGTCTGCTTTTAGGAATTTGTTTTTTGACATCAAAACCACATATACGACCTTGTTCGGTAATGAAGATAGGCAGTCTTTTGTCGCTGCCCCTCATGTGAGTAATATTAGGTTAAAACCTCCTACAATTTCTATCTTTAAAGGTGATTGGCAAACATTGAAAGATGCTTCATGCCCTTGTACATATGTATCGCAATCCATAGGAACACGTTTTGAGATGAATTATGAGTCTCAGTTGTCTGATGCGTGTAAGAATGGAGACTCTTACGTTTTGCTTGCTTATGAAGTTTTCAGCAAAACATTGTGTAGCTTTGGACAGGGTTTTGTATTCTAATTGAAAATAAAGATAGTAAGGGACCTGTTTTTTATACTGCCTCAAACACATCAAAACCAAAAAATGCTGACAAAATTTAAAGTATCAAGTTTGTCAATTGGACTACTTGATCTATAACTGTTCCACCTACTTCTTTAGTTACGGCAGCCCCCCATCATATCCACCTTGACTTGGACTTTCACAAGCTTGTCTGTGCTTCCCTCTTTGTTAACGCAGACTTTACCCATTCGGTAAGACGTGCTTCAGCTCCTCTTTCCTGAAGGGCAGAGGTTACTATCTGTGTTCTTTGTTCTTACCTTGTCGAAGGATCCTTCCACGTCAAAGAATACCATGAGTGCGTACTCCTTGTACTGAAGGGCCTTGTCTACATTGTGCAATACCGCATGAAGAGCCAATTCCGTTGATCTACCCTCTCTGTACGCATGTTGGTCCTTGTGCCTTCATCATAAATGACGTGCGACTTATATGTCTGAAGGATTTAGCCGTGGTGTAGTTTTCTTTCCCGGTTTTGGGAGATAAAGACCACATTGGCCCTCCTTCATGCAGTTGGAACGTATCCCAGTGCTATGCTGCCCCTAAAAATTCTCTTCGTGTGAGGAAGTAGTACCTCTGGGCCCCGCTACACCAGTGCCGGGAAGATCCCATCTCAACCTGGTGACTTGTACGGACTAAACTCGTTTATTTTCCAGGATATTGTATTATCCGTGACTACGCGGTCTGCCAGCTCCCAATTCGGCGTTACCTTCTCGTCAGGTGGGTATTCGCTCGACGCGGGGCTCTTCCCCGGAAAATGTACCTCGAAGAGATGTCTCAGTTACTCCTCTACAGAGTTGATCCTCCTCCCTCTTCGATATGTCACCTCTTCTTCTAGGATCTTCCTCGTGATTATGTCGGCTCCTACAGTTTCCTTCCTTCGATCTAGTTCCGCTTGGTAGCTTTTCCAGTTCGTGGATCTTGAATTCCTTTGGAGTTTCTGACTCGTTTCCTCGGTTCTCACTCCAAGTCTGATAATACGATGATCAGAAGTGATGACCACCTTGGTAACTTTCAAGTCGACGATGTCTTGAAGTAGTTCTCTTGAGACCAACATTATATTAATAACTTCCTCCCGGTCCTTATTAACAAACGTGAGCTCCCTAACTCTGTTCGCGATTTCCAGATTCGTCATAGTTAGAAACTCGTAAAGAACTTCACCCCTTGAATTAATGTCACTGCTACCCCACAATCCGTGGTGGGAGTTCCGTCACATCCGATGATCACCGGAAATCTTTCTCCATACTCAAATGCTAGAACCCGCGCTAGTGCCTCTGAAGAAGGTGGATGTTCGCTACTGTACGGAAGATACGCGCTACAAACTACAACCTTGATGCTATTGTCCCTTATCTTGAATTCCAAGAGCGCTGCCGCTAACTCTCCTGTCCTCAGTTGTGGCAATGCTACCGCAGTGAGGCCCCTCAATACTAGGATACAGCTTCTTGGCGGTTCTTCCTCGTTGTCTGCGTCTGCTCCGGCTATGATGTTGTATCCGGTGCTGCCTAGTCCCCCTAGTTTTCTTCCTAAAACATAGTGTTCTTGTATGAAAACAATCTGCGGGACGTTATTGCCAGCCGTCGTTCTGACTAACTCAGCAGTCGGACCGAGGCTCTTAGATTGATTTGTCGAGAATGTCATGGAACTCAAGAAACCCCCTACTCTAATCCCTTGGGAGCAGTTGGACCTGTCTTTGTACCCTTCCTGGGCCGACGGTTGGCTGCAATATACAAGCGCGACCTCGGCACCGCCAGGATCACGAACTCGAATCCCAGACGCCAGTCGACTCTATCCAGGTGCTGGATTGTGTCCACGCCCACCATGAAGTTCAGTCGCCTGCCTCCCGGTTCTCCTAACGTTTCCAGATGCCTCCACTATCCAATGTCCAGCGGCCGGTTCTGGAGCGTCAGGAATTCCAGAAATCTGGTGACATCAACCTCGTCTTTAAATCGGATCCAAAATCCGATCCTCTCCAGCCAGGGGGCCTGATCAGCCCTTATTGAGCTAAAGGCGCTACCCCGAACCGTGACGACGTGGTCCAATAAACAGTCTCTGGTGGCCTCCGATTTCGTCATGAACAACATCCATCCCGGCGCTCTCATCGCCCCGAGCATCGCCTTATCAGAACTGAACACTACCTTCAGAACCCTAGATCCCCGACTCCCGCCTTGAGGGGATTCGGCCTCCGCGGGCGATTCTTACGCGGTCAGGTCCCCCCTGAGCAGTAGGGACGTGTGTACGGCTTCCACGTCCTGGGTTACTTTCACCGAACCACCTCTCGGCTTTTTTCGTTTCTTCTCAGGCGTCCTAGATGTGTCCAATCTTCGGCGCTTTTCGGTGCCTCAACGTCGCCGGTGTTGGTCGTTATGTCTCGGCCTTTTGGACCTTGACACTCTCTTCCAACAGTCGGCGGCTTAAGAGCCTCTAGGGGGGCAGTCCGGCTGCCCTCCTCTTGCTGGGCCATCCTCTCGAGTTTTCTACGTTTGCGGGACTCTCTATGCCTCGTGTTTTTTTCTGCTTTCATCCGTTTTTTTTTCGTTTGGCGCGTCCGACGTAACTTCGGCTTTCCCGTTACTAGGTTTGGGTTCGCCCTCAGTTCCTCCTTTGGGTTTCTAGGCCGCCTCCGCCAGAGATTCCGGGTTGGTATCGGACTTGCTTTGTGGCGCGTCTTCTGCCTGCCCTTCCTCTGGCTTCACCAGTCCGTTCTCCCATCAGGTTCCTCTCGGGCTTTTCCCCAGCTTCGAGTTCACCTCCATCTCGTCGGCAGAGGATCGCAGCAGCTCTTTCTTGTTGGATCCACCCTTCTCAGCGGGTGGTGGAGTAGGGTAGGGGGTTTCCTCGCTCCTTTTTGATAGTGCACTTTCCAGTTTTTTACTTATGTTCATATTCATCTAAAACAGAGAAATAAAGGTTTGTGTGTGTACGATTGTATCTGGGTAATTGAGTGTGTGTAAAAGGTGATGCTTGGTAGTGCCGTCCACCCAGGTTCCCCGCCAAACCTCCTAATAGCCGATTCCGTACCACTTGACCGTCGAGGTCATAGTTAAGAGGCCCCCTCCCCCAAAGCGCGCAGCGCTCCCCTTTCAGTTTCAAACTGAACTACTGTTTCGCTTGAACATTTTCACCGAGTGTCCGGGGCAGCCCCTTACGTTAGTTAGACAAGGGTAGGCCCTATACTTCTCGGTGACCTAGTGCACTACTTCTAGTTTTTCTGCTACTACCACTTCGACTGTGGGTCTCCATGTTCAGGACTTGCCAGATGCTGTACGAGGTGGCCGGAGTTTAACCAAAACTTTGTATATGTGTTTTGTCTAATGTGTGATATTGTAATGTGTTGTGTATGTAAGCCTGTGCCTTTTTACAGAGTTGTGTTTTGTGTTGTCACTACAAGTAATATCCTCACAATCCTCCCAGTGGGTACCGGTATCCCACTGACGTAAGATACACTCATGGAGGTTGGCACTCGGCACATCTGTAGTGTAGTATTCTTGTGCATTTGCCAGACGCTTTTTTCTGCCGCGTTTTTGCTAATGCACCATCCTATATTATGTTACATAGACAAAATTTTTTATTGACACTGAAATATTTTTAGTTGAGAATCGTGAAAAATAAAGATTCATGAGTATGTTGACCTATTTGGTAGATTTAAAACTACCAGACTAACTCAACGGCCACCAAGCTTAGAATCTAATTAAAGGTAGAAAATATTTTAATTTTTTGGAATTACATCATGAAATATTTGCTCTCCTTAAAATTCTACCACAAGATAGCCCCCCACCCCGAAAAACAATTAATAAAATTATTTTTGAGCAGGCAAAGTTTTAAATAATTATATACTATATTAAAAAATGGAAGGCTCTTGCGTGACGTAAAAAAACATTTACCTCCCTCCACCCCTTCCTGAATAAATTAGACGATTAATTTATTCATACAAAATTTAAAAACTAACTAAACAAACCGCCTCACAAACCTAGTCATTCCATGGACAACGGAATTCAAATACCTAGGCATCCACTTCGACAAGAAACTAACATGGTCGGCACATGTTAAAAATAGAATAGCACAAACGAAGACCGTCTCAGCACATCTATACCCGCTGACCTGTTCCACAAGCTGACTCTCCATACGAAACAAGATGAAAAGCTACAAAACAATCAAGACCAGTCCTGACATATGGAGGCCCCACGTGGAACAGAGTGTGTCGCACAACAGCCCTACAACTACTTAGAGTCGAAAACAAAATCTTAAGACTCATCTGCGGTGCTACCTGGTTTGTCCGTAATTAACAAATTAGGAGGAACCTACAGCAAGAAACAACCATTCTCGACCACCTAACTTAAACCAAGCTCGACTTATTTACAAAAGCTGAGACCCATCCGCACCCATTCGCCCGCCGGACACTGACATACCCAGCAGCTCACAGGAGGCACCCAAGGCCCAGAGATTAGAACTCAAAATACATATAACTTCCGATGGCAGCAATCACTCACGAAAAACAAAAGCACCCCACACTAAGTTGTAAGAGGGGAAAATAGTATAGTAAAATTGTTACCTGACGTCGAAAAAAATTCGGGCAAGCTGAGTTTTTGGTATGTTCTTTTGAGGGGTCTGAAAGTAAACCTCCCAAGTTTGTGTTTCCCCCACTCCTCGGGAACCATCCGCCATTTTGAAGAATCTTTGTAACCGACTTTTCTCCATTTCTATTGGTCGGAGGCGAAAAAGTTTGAGATCAAAAATATTCGGCAAAACATTTGCAATATTCTTGTCCAAGTGCTCCAACTTTCTGTAGTTAGTTTCCAAAAAGATAAAGGGCGCTAAAGTTCCAGAAAATCAGTTTTAACGTATTTTGACCAACAAAAAGTGATTTTTTTTAATAAGCTTTAAGTAGTTGAAAAATCCTGTAAAAATATATATATTATTTATAATTAATTAAACATTCTCTGAACTACAGCGACTGAAAGTCGGTAAAATCTTTTAAGAATTGGTTTTGGGAATGCATGGAGTCGCGCGTTGTGGATTATATATTATTATTTATAGTAAGAGCAGTACAAATGAGGTATCAAATTAAATTTGTGACGTACGATACACAAACGACCCAGTCTTTCGGCATGAAAATTGCCGAAAGTATCTGACAGACTGACCTTTGTGGATCAAAATACGTTAAAACTGATTTTTCGTAACTTCAACGTCCTCTATCGTCTTAAAAACTAACTACAGAGAGTTGAACCTTAAAGTCGGCTAATAAGTTTTTTCAAAATGGCGGATGGTTCCCGAAGAATGGGGAAAACACAAACTGATCTTAATTTTAGACCCCCCCCCCTCCAACAACATATAAAAATGTTAGCCTCCCTGGATTTTTTTCGAGGTACCCCCTGACAATTTTGCTGTACTAAAACCCTACCAAAGAAAAATTAAGACAATTTTCTACAGAACAACGGCCCAATAGCCCGAAAGACAACACTATCAAATTACCATATTTACCTTTTTCTTCTCCTTCATTTAAAGTACGTATATTTGTTGTAGTTGTTGTAAATGGGGGCAAATTACGCTTTGTTAATCCTAAATTACCCCTGCGTGCAAAATCTACCTCTTCTATATTTTCCTCATAAATTAGCAGCTTTTCCTGTACATTTTTAAATTCTCGGGCAATGTGCGTGCGGCAATTAACACTCTTTCAAGACCTTTGTATAACAATACAATATAGACTAAGAGTATTCTTGGACATTCAGTCAAATCAACCATATTTTTGACAGTTTACAACAACGTAACCGTAGTAGATAAACAACGTATTGAGTATTTATCACTTTGCAAAAAATTTACTTACCTATTAAGTGCGAAAAGTGAGAAATTTGCCTCACGAGACGACATGATACCTAGGCGAGAGCGATTTGGTCTAATTTGACGTATGGGCAAAGGTGTAATGCGGTATGAAATATATATGTTATTTTGTTTTAATTTTGGAAAATTTCGCTTATTAACTAATATAATTTGTTATAATTTTTGACTTGCAGTGTATTTAATGTACTTTTTAAGTAAATAAGCAGAGGCCGGTTCTTAAACTTGATGGTATATCCATGCTGTATGCGACTCATTGGCTCAACTCCTCGGTCTAAAATGGAGCTTTTTTCCACAAGCAATCCAGTGGCGTACGCAGATATTTGCCTTGGCGGAAGATGTTCAACGCTATACCTATGGGGACGGTCCTAGTCTCAACTAAGAAAAAATACAGGTCCTTAAATCGATGTCTCAAATGAGCCTACGAAAATTTTGAGAAAATTATAGCATTTTGCCAAAGTTGTAATTTAAACAGAAAATTCCTTAGAAATTTAAATAGTCTTTTACGTTTTGTGAGCAATATTTTTGGAAAAGTAGGTGGCTTAACTATCGAGTAAGGGTGAGATATAGTTTCAGTTATAGATTTGTTGCCAACATCATGTAACAAAGACGCCGCAGACAAAATTTTTGAGTAAATTATACCTAAATTGCCATTTTCTACAACATGACAAGTCAACCCAAAAATTCTTTAAATATTTTGATGTATTTTACGTTTTTTGTGAAATTCATGATCCATGGATGGGATTTATCCACTTTTTCCCCCCATGCGTACTCCTCTGAAGCGGTCTTTTGAAATGCGAGCGTCAAGATATAGTATACTTATTTTTAGCATTTTTTTTTTGGAAAATCTTGCCGTGAAATTGGAGACATCCGAGATATGACCAAAAATGACGCATTATTTTTCTATTTTTAAATAATAAATGAATAAAGAATAAAAAATTTAGAAAATCAAGGTAACCCATGATTTATTAAAAAGTGTCTAGTAAGTAAATCTACTTTGTAGAACAGAGCAGAAAAGAATTAGATGCAATTATGAATTAAAATTGAATTTAAAACGCTTGCTGCATATTTTTGTTTTTTTTTTATATCTTGGTATTATATCGTAGATAGATTTCGTCTATCTACGATTAAATGCTTATCTTTAACTAGCCCAAAAAACCATATCTGCAGACTGACTCTGCTATACTGAATAATTTTCAAAAAATATAAACGACAACTTATCCGCAAAGAAAACATAAAAATCGTTTAATGTAGATACATAGAGGAAAAAAGTTATGATTGTTTTCCACAAACCAAAACTACACTTTTTTGCACTCGACGCGCGTTTCGCTAACAACGTTAGCATAATCAGGAGACAAAAACAAAATTATGATTGTTTTCCACAAACCAAAACTACACTTTTTTGCACTCGACGCGCGTTTCGCTAACAACGTTAGCATCATCAGGAGACGATTGTTTATCGTCTCCTGATGATGCTAACGTTGTTAGCGAAACGCGCGTCGAGTGCAAAAAAGTGTAGTTTTGGTTTGTGGAAAACAATCATAATTTTGTTTTAGTGCAACCAAAGGTTCCAAATTCCCAACATAGTAATAATCAGGAGACGATAATTCTCCTGGAGAATTATCGTCTCCTGATGATAAGAATCTAAAATACGAGGAGGGGGTTATAACTATGTTGAGGAATATTATCAAATGTTAAAGGTAACAACATATTATTATGTTATTTTCTTTTATTACTAGAGAAAATATCCCAAAGTCTTGCAGATTTTATAAATGTTTTAACATATTATATTCTTGCTTAACTCTGTATAAATCATCACAATATTTGCTTTAGGGATTTGGTTCGCAAAAATCTGAACCCCAATTTTCGGCACTCTTCAAATAGTCCCATGCTCTCTAGCTGTCATGGTAGTGATCCAGCCTGATTTGAATGGCATTTTAGACTTTACAGTAAGTTGCTAATTCACTATATAGCTAGTCCCATAAACTCGCGCGATTTCCAATCAAAAGTGATTGAAATAAGTCACTTGGCAAAAACCGGCAGGTAAAATATTAAAATTGTGTGAAATTTATTTCGACATTGAAAAATGTGCTGTCTTTCTTTTATGATCATATAGAAAGAGATGGACGGGGCAAGATAGGTGTTTACTTAATACAAGCATTACTTTCACTCTACGTCGCAATATGCAATGCGCTACAGGAACGTAGTTCTTGCGCGGCCCTATATTTCTGTTAGTCTCCGTAAGTTATTATGTTGTCTCTGTGTAGATATCTTGTCATCAGGGTAACTTAAACAACTTTCTTTGTCAAATAACGCAGGATGTTTGCATGGCTATATGCAGCGCGCCGCCTGTCGGAATAAAGCGAAAAGCAAATTGCTAAAGGATGCAAATATCAATAAGAATGAAATTTGCGAGCAACATAAAAAGTGCACCTGCGAAAATGTACCGGTTACTGAAACAAGACCATTCAAAATACAACGTTCGCAGCAACTCCACCCGACATAATACGTCTCCTTATATTAGGACTCAGCAACAAGGCGTTATTTGATGACGAAAGTTGTTTAAATTTGCTGGGTGTGGTTGCTTATGTTACGCTTCATTCGCCAGGTAAAGCCTTATGTTACCCTGATAATTCCTAACAAGGATAAAACAGGCCTGTACTACCGTCAAAATGACAGGTGTCCATTTGGCCGTAACCGCAAAATTGGGGGGTCTACAAAGCGATTTGGCAGTATGCACTTAATACAAAGCGAAAAGACAGTATAATTAACGGCGACGCATGCATATACGCCTTTTTCGCGTTGCAGGAGGCAAATATCGCCATCTCGCTTTGCACGTGGCTTTATTTCGTGCGTGGATTTCGAAGCGAAAGCATCTTGTGAAGTGTCTTACCAGTAAATTGTTTAGAAAAAAAGATTTGTGGTGTTCATCAACATGAATTTTTACAGTAGAAGCCAGCAAATACTGGCTTTAGCCCAAAAAAAACTAGTACCAACAATTATTATGTTAATAATAATAATAGTAATATTTTCGGAGAAAGGTAAGAAAACATAGTTACTTCGATAATAACAGTATATTATAAACAAAGGGACAAAAGTGACACTAGGCGAAAAAGTTATCGAGGTATAAAAAGACACTTTTATCACGAGGTTTATACGCTTTTTTTCGAACTTTACGTATTCTTTGTAGACAAATAGTATATAATCATTAGTAAAATTTGAACATTACATTATTACTTTTTATCCCTTCTTTGTGACTTTTTATCCCTAGGGAAAAAAGTGCCACTTTTATCCCAAAAATACATTTAAAAAACTATATATTATATTATTTTCTAGAAATACTGTTTGTGCCAAGGGACTAAATGTTGGTGCCATTTTAGCCCGTAAAGTGACTAGAATTTAATTAAATGAACATTATTTTTTCTGTTTAAGCAGAATACATTCTGGTGGAGCTCAGAAAAATAGCTACGTGATGCACCAGTTGTTGCAACCTCTCTGATATCAACCAAAAAATAAACTAGAGGGAAATGATGAAGTGACTTCTTGGATAGAGAAACATACCAGATTAGGATTGTTAAACAAAAATAAGTTGAAGATTTCTGGAAAACTACGTTTTCCTGAGGAGACCAAAGAAGGTCGAAACTAGTCGAAAAACTAGAAGACAGAATAAAAGCAAAGATTCTGGAATTGTTCTGAACAGTTTTGGATTTGTTTCACAGTGAGGTATCAGAGCTCTGTGTGCACAGATATTAAATTATGACCAGAATGTAACAGATATACTGTTTGTAATTCAGCACCTGCCGAGGCATTAGACAGAAGTGTAGTGGTTTATTAGCAGTCGTCTGATTTTACTGGAGGGAAATGGGATTGATTTGTGTGTGTAAAACACAATCTCCATGAATCTACTTTGTTATATAGTCCAATTTTTTGATGAGCGGACTGACGTCATTTTTTTGGATCTCTATTTGATACATTCCTTTCAAATTGTCAACAACAAATTACTTGACATGCGAACTATTGACAACAAAGAAATACGTTTTTAGAGGAAAAAAATGACGTCAGTCCTCTCATCAAAAAATTGGACTATACCATAGGTAAACGGAAAAAAATTAACTGCCTCAAACATTTAAAACAAAAAGCGGTCGAAAGGTACATTTAAAAAATTGCATGTTTACTATTTTCAGGAACCATGGAAGAATCATCCATTAGTTCTGTAAAAGAAAATTTTAGTTTAAGTCAGATGAACAACTGCTCTTTTAATTTGGACCATTTGGACGATTTAATTCCCATAGGTAATAAAATAAGACAAATATTTTATTTTTCAACTCTACTTTTTTTTAAACAACGAAGGTCTAACTCTTATCTCTCTAAAACTTGCCGATTTTAAACTCAGAAGAAACTGAATACCCATACAGAAAAGACACAAAGTTAATGATTACTTTGTATTGTTATTGATAAATACCATTGAAAAACTGCTTTTTTTGTCAAAATATATCATATTTTAAAAGAAAATGCCCTAAAACTATTTTTTTTTGACAGGTTTCACATAATAACTTCATAATCTGTATTTGAGGTTATACAGTTGGTGATTTTTTAGACCACCTCTGGGGGGTGGTTTAAATTTATAGCCCCCAGAACGGATTGTTTTGTGGCAATTGGTAATAACTTCGTTCATAATTTCCCTAAGTAACCGTTTTTACAAGGATTATTTTACCTTATTTAATATCCCAAGTTGTTCAATAATCAATAAAACACCCACCTTTTCAGCACAAAAAGATATTTATGAGGGCACTACGAGGCAAAACAAACATAAGTGAAGGTCACTGATTATGCACGACAAATATACCAAACAAAAAAACCCAAAACATCTATATTAATTTATTTAGAAATTAAAATTAAAACATTGAGGTTATCTAAAAGCTCAGTCAAGAAAACTTTCTTTACGTAAAGCCCCCTCATTTTTAAAGCTGTAGCTTTCATCAGTAGAGGTTGGTGCAAGCCAAGGTGCAAGCAGAGGTAAGAGATCCTAACTTGCTGTTTTGGATTTGAACGCAGATAATATTTTGAAACTGACATTTCGACAGTGAGAGAAATGTAAACAAAACTTGCATTTAAGTTTTGTAGTACATTTCATAAATAAAAACACCTTTTAAATAAATGCAAAATTAATCTATTCCTTATTTTATTATTACCCATCTAAATCGTTGTGTGATATCAGGTATTAATGGGAAAAATTAATTAACAAGGCTAAGTTTTAATTAGAGTGACATATAACGCCAATTTTAATTTGTTCTACAGAGTGTTTACTATTTAAACCCCGCATGGGTTTAAATTTTCTAATTTTCTTTTTTCTACATTTTTCTGTTTCTTCTTAAATGCAACAAAAGATGATTATTCAATAAACAAATTTATTAAATATCTTCTTATTAATCAAACAGTGTCCAAACCTCAAGGAGGGTTGGTTCAAAATGCTTAAAACCAAAAATTTCACTTAAACTTAGTACCGTTCTAAAATAGACTAAACCCTTTTAGTAAATCCCACCGTAAGAGTTTTATTCACATAAAGAAAATTTAAAGTCTGTTTTGGTTTGAAGATATTAGGAAATAATGAGTCAAAACTTTAAACGCCATTTTCTCAGTTTCATACTTGAAACAGTTACGGCCTTTTCGCTTTGGACGGCAGTGTAGGTTCTGGAATATCCATTAGATCTTGGAGGCCTGGTCGTAATGAATTGAGAACCAAAATGTGTGTCCGATTCTTTTTAAAAATCGTTTGTTCGTTCCATCTTTGGGGAATGAAAAAAGCCTATTGGAATATATGGACACGTTTGCATTAATGTTATAAGCTTAATTTTTTATGCATTCGTGTGATCAAATATCAACCAATCTAAAACCAATTTAAACTGTGCTTTTAAAGAAAATCACTTCTATGCCCCCATGCTAAGAACGCCATAACTTTGGGCAACTTTATGTGGCGGAAAATTTGAAAACACGGGTCTCGATAACTCTTTGCCACCCTTTTGCGAGATGAGTTATGAGTCGCTGTCGGAGTGTTACGTTTCACTTGAAATATATGGTGTTGAATTTTAATACGACCATAAATATTTTACTTGTCGCGACTTACAAATGCTTTCGCGGTATCTAAACGACTATTGGAAACCATTTTCTATAGATTGGAAAAAGTAAGAGAATTTTATGCGAGGTGTAGAAACAGCGTTGATAAATTTTAGATTGGATTTTAGATTTAGATCACTGGCGGATTAAGGGGGCGCAGTGGGGGCGGGCCGGGGGGGGGCGGTCCCCCTGAACATTATCAAAGTCTTAAAAACATTAAAGAACCACGCACAGGACACTCCTATAAAACATATCTCGGTCGGATTCAACTAATTTTAAATATTAGTAAGAAGTAAAACTCTCAGTCTTCTCCGCAAATTGTATCTTTAATTTTTTATTAAATTTTAGTACATGTTTCGGATTTAAGAAAATCCATCCTCAGTTAAAACAATAACATTGTATACAAATTCAGCTTGGTAAACGTACAGTAAAAGAGTGTAAAGTTATTGGATTTGAATTTAAAGTTACATAAACCTACCTTAAAAAGTGAAAAATTTTAAATATGTTGTATAACTACTGCTGGTTAAAAAATGGGTAATTTTTATTTCGTTTCTATGACCTGAGATATCCGCTATAAAAGTGAGAAAAATAGCCATACATTGTTATGTTTCAATTAAAAAAATACGTGCCTCTCTGCAATAAAAAAAAGGGGCAAAAAAAGAATGATTGGTTTTTATACGGGGGACAGTCAAAAATAAGACATTTTTGCTAATTTTCAAATTTATGTTTCAAGCTATTTTGACAATCTGGAGGTTTTTTTTTGAGCTATTTTTTTGTAGATAAGAAAAATAGTTTTGGCTTGGGTAAATTAAAGGAGTTCATAAGAAAATATATTACAAGATTAGAGTATTCCTCTTTCCTAAAAAGACTACATTAGGTAGCTTAATCGGGTTCGCAACACTTTGTGAGCAACAGAGTCGAGACAAATCACTGAAATATCATAATTTGCAGCCTCCATGCAAGTGTCTGCCAAATGTCAATAATTTTGATCTCTTTACTTTTTTGATCATTTTTCACAAAAGTAGTGCCAAAACTATTTTCTATTACACGTCAAAATGTAATTAACGTTCTATGACTAATAACTGGTACAAATATGATCTGATCAAAAAGACGGCGACGCTGCCGCGACACTATGAGTGGTTTTACACTATGTAGTATGGCTCATGGTAACAATGTTGTTACAGCCTGGAACGCATGTACGTGCCCCTCACAACCTGTAACATCATCAGAGTGTTTACTATTTAAACCCCGCGTGGGTTTTAGCCTTGCTAAACTACTAGCACCAGTATATATACCTACACATTTTTTGAGACCAACGAGAGCGTCGAGGAAACGCCATCAGCGTCTGCCGATGCTTGAGTCACCACTAACCAACATACCAATCCAACCAAACCCCCAAAAACAATGATCACCATAAAAAAAGACTTTTTTGTCCTATGCTCTTATAAAGTCGCTTGAGCTGACCTACATAAGCTTTATTGCTTGCGCCCCCCCCCCCTGGTTAAATTGCTGGATGCTTTAAACCACGTAACCTAATTTTTAATCTAATTTATTTGGTTTTGTTCGAAGGAAACCAATCCGATCGAAATCAACCCCACCCAACCTCACCAAACCCAACTAAAACCAATAAGGAGAAAGCGCCGTACTTGGCTTTTAACAAGAAATCTGGTCAGCTCCCTTGGGAAAGCTGACCTTGCACTGCTTCCTGCCCATGTATCTAAGGGCCGTTTTCTCAATAGCGGGTTACCATAGAGTTAAATTAACTCGGGCTATCCCAGTTTTTTTGCTATTTTTTTTTAGATTAACCCTGAGGTAAGGTAACTTATCTTCACTTTAAAGCCCTCGTTACTCCGGAGTTAATTTTAACCCACTTTTTGAAGATTATTTACAAGGTTATATTGCTCCAGTTAACGCTAACTCGCTATTGAGAAACCGGTTCAAAGTAAGTTATTTTCCACCCTAGAGGTCGAACCTCTCATGTTAATTCAAATGGTGCCTCAGTTGTTTGATATCCAAATGCCACCTCAGGTCCCACAATGGCCCTCAAACCAACATGAAGGTCACTACGAAACTCCCTATACTACTTGTAACGCGTCTTTAGTTAGGTGGTACCATAGATTTCACAAGGAGACAAGAATGGTACCACAACATCCAGGTGTGCTACGTGGCAAAGACGCAACTGTCGTTGTATTTATACCAAGAAAGGCATAGCGTAAGGCTCTTTCAAGAACATAGCAACCTCTGCATTTCCAAAACCCACACCATCATGTCTGGGAAAAAACTTTTTTTTGCTGCCCATCACAGGACGCAACAGCCCGGCGACCAACAATACATTCTGAACAATAACCATTACCCAACTGCACCTATGTTATTGCCTAAAATTTTAAACTGAGATCATGGGTTATCATTCCGCACAAATACCCCACTTTAAAAGTATAATTTTTGCAAATTCTTTGAATCGGATATGCGCGGAATTTGCCCGTCCAAATCTTTTGACAATGTGTTCCATGGACGTGTTAGAGGATATGCAGCAAATTTGTGGATAATCTAAAGGTTCGCTGCAGTCCCTTGAAGATCTCGATTTTTTTTATCAGACATATACTTCCCGAGGCATAAAACCTATACAGCAGAAGTTAGGCACTGTCCATGTTTTAAAGATTTTGCTTGCTTATTGTTACCGACTTTTATAGATTAACGATTTTAGACAATATAAACAAATTTTGTTACGAAGCATTTTTACCGATGTTTACTGATTATATAGTTTTAAGGTTGCTGTTACGAAATATAAAAAAAGATAAAACACTTTTAAAACAAAATTTTTATTATAAATAAAGCAATTCAATCAAATTTTGGCAGAACTAAAAGAAGGTTGGCCCTTTCGTCAAATAGCCGGTCAAAATGGATCAAACAAGTCCACTATAGTGCGACTAAAAAGAAAATAACAAAGAAGAAAGAACTGGAAGGATTTGGGAAATAAAAAACCTATCGAGAAACAACAATCAAAAATATTAACTATTTCGTGGACGTGGACGAATATTAAATTTTGATAATTTTTTTTCAATGAGCTCCCATACGTTCTCGATGGGATTAAACATTTTTCCATCGGTAAAAGCTACCTGTCGCCAAAATTCGTTTTTCTATCTCGAAAAAGTAATCTGGCTTGCTTTTTTTCTTTACTTAGCCGTATTTTTAGCTGTAACATGACATCACAGCCTCGACTTCTTTATTGGTCTTAGTGCAGGTTCGTAGCAGGAAAATGAACTGTTAATTTTGCTTCTCTGGCCGTGAAAAATGGATGTTCTCCCAAGAAATTAGTGACTTGCTGATCCTGTTGAGGTGTGCTGACTTTGGTCAAGCCAGTTCTTTCCTTTCGTCGTACAGATCCTTCTTCTTTGTATTTTCTTTTTAGTCTTACTATAGTGGATGACTTGTCTGGTCTATAATGATCAGCAACCCGACGAACAGGTAGCTCCATCTAATTTTGATAAAATTTAGTTATCGACTTCCGAGAGCTGTCGTGACATTTTTGAGTTGGACAAGACTGTGACAACAAAACATGACAATGAGTGGACTCTGACACTTTGTGACAGAACAGATTGCTAGGTTGTAAAGGACATATTGTATATAAAATCGGCGTATGCGTTTTATGTGTTGCGAAGTGTACATACAATATATACGGACTAAAAATTTCCAAATGTTTTATTCTTTATACAGGTAAATATACTTTATAAGTGACTGATGTAACCTCGCAGTGCACAAACATACTCATGAATTATGATATTCGATAGCTTAAAATGGAAAACGCACATTTCTCAAATGTTCAACAAAACAACTTCCCATTATTCTTCAAGGGCAGAACCTTTTACTTCCAGGGTACCGATTCTGAAAGTCATAGGAAGTGATCGTTCGCCTGAGAGAAGGGAAGCAGTGTCAACCAATAAACGCGCTTAAAAGCAGTGACGAGACGATCGAAGAATCACCAATCTATTATGGGCACGCGCAAAGCTGCCTCGAACAACAATTTTTGAGCGAAGGCGTTCTCTTGACTAGAGCCAGTAGTATGGACTTGTAGGAAAGCTCGTCTGAAAAACATCACTCGTATGATTTCAGAGCACGCTATTGGATGAAACCATCACGTGACAGATCTCGCTAATGCGCATGCTACGGCCAACTTGACCGTCTCGTAAAGTACGACGTCGCACAGTGGTCGATTTTTGTAAAAACGCGGATATTAAAAAAAAAATAAATATTTAGTTTTAATAAAAAAATAAATAGTTTACAATATTTAAATAAGTAAGCATATATTCTTTTTTAGCTGATACACAGGATGATCGTGTGAATTTTCACATTTACCTTAAGACATTTTTAAGAAGGTAAAAGATACATATTTATTAATTGAACAATCAAATTTACTTTAAAGTAATTGACACAATATATAAGTGTTACACTATACTAGTATATTTTTTATGTATATAGTCTTTTGAAATTTTAAGCATTTTTATGTAACATACCCTATATCGTTTACAATATTTAAATAAGTAAGCATTTATTCTTTTTTAGCTGATACACAGGAAGATCGTATGAATTTTCACATTTACCTTAAGACATTTTTAAGGAGGTAAAAGATACATATTTATTAATTGGCTAAATTAAACTAAAAATGTTGGTTTAGAAGAATCAAATTTACTCTAAAGTAATTGACACAATATATAAGTGTTACACTATACTAGTATATTTTTTATGTATATAGTGTTTTGAAATTCTAAGCATTTTTATATAACATACCCTATATCGATCTTCACCTGTTTTCAAGATATCAACATACAGTCATAACAGAATACTGTTATACTCTGGGTCTTCTATTTGAAATTTGATGTTGAATACTGATGCGTAATATCAAACTCGTAAAAAGCATAGTTTATTCTTTGGCCAACTATTCGCCTAGTATCTTGACAACCATATAAGGGCAAATTTAGACACATTTTGAATTTTTTAATTTTTCAAGTTATGTCCGCGTTTTTATAAAAATCGACCACCGTGCGTTGTTCCCATGACTTTTGTGCGATGGATCACTTCTCAGGGTATGATCGTTCTATTACGCCCAGAATCGAGCCCCTGGAGATACGATGGTTTTCGACGTCAAATTTAGGTATAAGTTACAGAAATGTTCCCGTTTTAAGTTTTGGTAATTCATGATTCTTTGCCTTTGCAAGGCACGCTTGCTTTATTCAGTGGAGAATAGGGTGGATTCTTAATGATGTACTAAATTTTAGAAAGAATCACGAACACTAAGAAAAGTGGCATAACAGATTATTACGAAACTGTACCAACTTTTCCTTGCATCCACAATTAAGGTAGCTAACTTAAAACTCTCTAGTAATCGCAAAAAAACTCTTGTCTTCCAGTAGAAAAACTTGCGAATACTTCGCAATCTTATTTATATTAAAAAGGAAATTTAAAATATACTTACACTAATTCTTTATGGTTTATCCGCAATTAAAAATAGCTACGGACTACGGACGTACAGATCTGGCGAAAAAAAAGTAGGACATGTAAAATATAAAGTAACACTCGTGGCATATCGGACAAAGCATTTTTGAGAATCCAGACACCTACAGACCTGTTTCATCCTTATTAGGAACCAACAGGGAGTTATAGGATTGTACCTGGCAGCTAAAGCTACACAGTGTCCATGCACACCTCTCGAATTTAAAACAAAAAGTTTGTAATCCGTGGGGACAAAGTAACTGTGTGCGCCACCTGTCGAATAAACCGAGAAACAAAAACATCAAAATTGAAAAGTGCAGAACACGGTAAATACAGATTCCTGTCCCTTTCAGCAGGTTATAAAGTAGAAACCTGTAAAATTATAAGGTCACTGTAACATGACTCTTAAAAAGAGGTAACGTTCGCAGCAGCACCGCCCCCAATTGGAGCTTCATACTACGTGGCCCTAATTTTAAGGCATCAGCAAGCAATCGCTCCGGAGGAGGCTTGTTGCGCAGACCTAAAAAGACAAAATATTTAAAAAACAACAAAATGAATCTCGTGTCCGCAAATAAAAATTAAAGTAACACTCGTGGCATATCGGACAAAGCGTTTTTGTTTCTCACTTCATTACGACCAGGCCTCCAATGTCTAATGGAGAATCCAGACACCTACAGACCTGTTTCATCTTTATTAGGAATCATTAGGGAGTCATAGGATTGTACCTGGCAGCTGAAGCTACACAGTGACCATGCACACCTCTCGAATTTAAAACAAAAAGTTTGTAATCCGTGGGGACAAAGTAACTGTGTGCGCCACCTGTCGAATAAACCTTTTAGTATGTCACCCTATACGTTCAGATATTTATTGGTTTGGCCACCAGTCGTCAACATTTTGAAATATCTGACAATTATCTGATGCTTTCTTGCAGTATACTTCAAACTAAATAAAAAATGCCTCAAGTTTCAGAATTTACCAAAATTCAAATTATAACTCGACTTACGGAAGATAACTGGTCTATAAGAAGGCGGCGAACCATTTTGGAGTTAATAAAAATACAGTACTATGCTGGACCAAGCGCTGGACCGAAAACAAACAAAAACTCATTTGATTTATTTACTATTATCACAAACACAAGTATCAAATATATCAAAGTAAATAATGAGAGGTTAATAATAATAATAACTAACAAATGAATAACAATGTAAATTTTCATTAATATAGGGTGTTATATTTACCCATATTTTAATTCCGTGTCCTAGTTTTTTTCGCCAGTCCCCGCATCCCTCGACATCGGCACGATGTCAGTAACCGACATTGGACCATAGACATTTTTGGCCGCCGGTCGACGTGCGGCCGCAGATCAATCGCCGGCATGGCAAAGTGTCCATCTCCAGGAAGTCCGAAAAACCTTATTAAAAATTTAAGTTCAGAATCTATGTGTAACCGTATTTTTTAAACCTGTGGCTCGTAATAGTAGTCAATCTAGTAAACGAGACCCTCCCATTACAGACAGTGGTTACAACCGCTCCCCTGACGAACATCATGACATTGAATCACTAACCATCTGACTGCATGGAGTGGCAGTTTAACATAAATATGTAAAAAAAAAATTGACACAACAATTGACATACCATTATAGTGTTATAATATGTTTTAAAATTTAAAAAAATATTTTGATTGATGCATGTCATTGACTAAACTTTAGCTCGTCAAAGCTATGCTATGGTTTAAAAAAGTTGTTGAAGTGAAAGTCCATGCCGCGTCTTTGGTTGAAAACTTAAAACTAATGAGAACCTGGTGTCTCGTCGAAGTCCATTAGTCCAGTCTGCGCCCACTGTGTTATGTCTTAACACATTATAAATTAAAATAAAAAGAGAGTTTAACCAACAAAAAACTGTTAGATTTTTCGCCTTCTTCACTAGTTCTACCACTGACTAGTTTCAGACACAGTCCATCCACCAGTCGGGCTTTCTTCTATGGCGATTCGATAGCAAAAAAACGAACTTTATAAAATACACCGCAGTACCACAAGAATACATGCGACTAGAATACTACACGTAGACCGGTGTTTCACTCTTGTTAGAGATCATCAGTGCGACAAGTCATAGAGAAACTCCACTATGGATATTGGGAATTTATTTCTCATTCTGTTAACTAATGTTGTGCCGAACATTTGTCCATGACTTGTTGATTAGATCGTTCATATTATTCGACTATAAAAACTTATGTCCCACTGATGATCTCTAACAAGAGTGAAACACGTGTCTGTGTCTAGTATCCAAGTCGCACCCGGTATGTATTCTTGTGGTACTCCGGTGTATTTTATAAATTTCGTTTTTTTGCTATCGATTCGTCATAGTAGAAAGCCCGACTGGTAGATGGTCTGTGTCTGAAACCAGTCAGTGGTAGAACTGGTAGAGAAAAACTCTCTTTTTATTTATATTTAACTCAAATTCCCAATGTCCATAGTGTTAATATTATTGCCTAGACCAACTGGAATACCAAATCCATGGAGCCATCAGCTAGATGTACATTTCTCTCCACATAAAACTGGTACAGCAGAAGTTAGAAGCCTGTGTAATTTTTAAAATTTTTATAGTACGGCATTGTCTTCTTATAAGTATGTCACAGTCACAGACTCCTGACAATATCATGTTTTGCATGTCAGTAAGAACGGTGTTGGTCAGTACAACACCTTTCTCAACTAAAAAGCCAGTTAACTTCTAGCGCCTCAGTGCCCTTTAGCCTACCGTGGCTGCCATTTTTATAACCAAATTGACAAGTAAAACATGGATTTTCTGTCAGTTTGATGTCAATATGGCACCGAGCATAAGACGAAAACGAGTTAACTGGCTTTTTAGTTGAGAATGACGTTGGTCAGTATCATCCAAATTTAAAAAAAATGCCACCGCATCTTTCCGAATTTGACTAGACGGTGCCGGTGGTTGGTCTATTCGGCAAGTAGCTGGGATTATGGGAAAAACAAGTCTACGATAGTAAACATAAAAAACCGATTTCAAGAGGAGGGAACTATCCACCAAAAGGGAGGCACCGGTATGACGAAAGTTACTAGCCCAGAAGAAGACCAAGAAGCAATCAGTTTTCTGGAAAATCATCCGTACGCCAAAGCGAAACAAGTAAAAATTAAATAAAATTTTCCAGGATCTTTAATAACATTAGAAAGGAGGATTAAACGTGCGAAGCTAAGTTGTCGCATAAGTGAGGAAAATAAGCAGTCTCGATTAATTTTTCCGTTGAATTTTTTTCTGAGAAACGAAGAATTTTGGCAGCAGTTGGTTTTCACAGATGAGAAGATCTTTAAGTCCAACAGCGATAAAAACAAATTCGGGTTTATCGAACGCCAAGAACCCGATACGAAGAACGATATATTGCTGGAAACAAAGACTGTGCGGGAAGATTTTCGGTAAATGTTTGGAGCTGGATATCGGCTAGAGGACATGGCGCTCTTTTTAGAATTAATGGGCGATTTACAGCCAAAGTTTACGTTTATGCTGGAAAATGTAATGCTTCCTGAGGTGAGAGTCCCTTATTCAGATCATTTTGTATTCCAACAAAAAATCTGTCCAGTTCATACGGATTCGTAAAAAATTGCACAGCGATGGTTTCAGGATAATAATATCGAAGTTTTACCGCGGCCTGCAAAAACCTCTGATGAGAATCCAATAGAGAACGTTTGGCGACTTATCGCGAAGAAATTAGCAAGTTTTAATATCATTCCCAGGAATTCAGAACAGCTAATGGAACTCATGGTAGGGGCATATAGGAAAGTTATTTGAAAATTTAACCGATTCAATGCCCAGAAAACTTCAAAACATTATTGTGCGCTATTAAAAATAAATATTTTTGTTATATGTTTTTAGTTTTGTTATTTTTTTTATTTTATTTATTTCATTAACTTGTTCTGGCCTTTTAATTGTTTTGAGCTAGTAACTTTCGTCAAACCGGTGCCATCCTTTCGAGGGACAGTTCCTTCTTCTTGAAATCGATTTATTATGGTTACTATCGTTGACTTGCTTCTTTCATAATCAGCTAGTCGAATAGACCAATTACTGTGTAGCTTTTGTTTAGTTAGTAAAACATTTTTGCTTTTTGAAATGTGGTTTTATTTTTAGTGGCCTCATATTTTGAATTAGTAAAAAATAAACAAGCCGTCTCCTTATAAAAAGCTTATAAATGCCAAAAATATAACCTAAAATGAAAATGTTAAAAAGTCAGTGAGGCACATAGAAAAATATAAAAAATCGTATTTGCAGCTACCTTCTGCTGTACGAGTTTTATGTGGAGAGAAGTGTACAGTCACGGTCAGAATAATTACCGTATCTCTTTGCATAAAGAACCCTGCCAGTTTCTTATGGGGGATGTGTAAGCCATACAGGTTGAGCTAGAAATAAGACTTAAAGTTACAAAAATGTGCATAAACTCAAGCTCCGCTTACGACAAAACTAAAGATAGGATAATAATGATTTTTGCAGATCTGATTCAACACATAACGACTTACATTTTTGATATTTGAACGAATATCCGTATTTGTACAGGGCAAGCCACAAAATACGCCTGAATTTGCTAAAAATCCCTTATTTTAGAAACACATTTGACGCTTGTACGGGCAGCGAAAAAAATGGTTTTTGATACCCTAAAAAGGATGCACACAAAATAAACGATAAACTTTTAAATATGTACAAAGTATTCCAAAACATGCAAAATATGCTTTTTTAACCTTTTCAAATTGTCCTTACAAGGAAACTGCCACTTAGGGAACACGTATTTTATTAATTATTATTTGTAATGTCAGTCCACAGACCACACACACACTGTACATCGTACAGTTAATTTGCTTCTATAATTCTGGAACCACACATTTTTCGTTGTGATACCCCTCATCGAATATGTAAAGAGTAAGTCAAGAAATACGCCTGAAATGACTCAAAACCTCTTTTTGGCATACTCTGTATCAAAAGTTTGCACCTAACAAAATTATTTTTTCAAAATCATCAATGACTCGATGTGTCTATTATTGGTTAAATGTCTTTGTTTAGAACGAAGTGATTTAGAGCAATTCCAAAGGTATTTCCTGGCTCACTTTATAGGTATACGATACCCGAAATTGTGTAAGTAAGCTTTACCTGATTGATAGCTTCTTTGTAAGGACAATTTCATAAGTTTCAAAAAGCGTATTTCGTATATTTTGGCATCCTCTGTACATATTTAAAAGTTTATCGCTCATTTTGTCTAAAATAAAAAACCATTCTTTTTCGCTGGTCCTACAAAAATAAGGGATTTTGAGCAATTTCAGGCATATTTTTTGGCTCTGTATACATAAAGACATTATTACTAATATCAAAAATTATATATTATGTGTTGAATCAGATCTGTAGAAACCATTACTATGTCGGAAACAAAGGTTAAGTTTAGTGAAAAACGGCCATTTCTGTAAGTTTGAAGTCTAATTTCTTCAATACATAGGTATTGGGGAAAGTATTCATGACGAAAATTGCTCATTGGAACCCCCTCTATAACATATTAAAATATAAAAAAAAATAACCTAAACACTTCCCCCATAAGAAAACGGCAGGGTTCTTTGGGAAGAAATATGCCGTTGTTTTAAAACATCCGGCATAATCCAACCCACATTCACTCGAGCTATGGTTTCAAGTATCTTTCCCTTTTCGAATGTCGAAACAAACTATTTGTCAGTTCTAATATTTTTCCGTTTGAAATAGTTTTCCGATTTATGCAAAATGTAATGGTTTTACATCTACTAGAAAGATTTTTGGACAACTCTCTGCAGAAACACAAAAAGCCATGCATCCAGTCTAGAATAGAAGTGAAATCAGGCCAAGATACCTATTTTGGTTTAAAAGTTTGAGACAATGATGTGCTTGAAATTAACTCTGTGTTTCTGATCGAAACGTCGTGTATAAATAAAATATAGACAATGGAAGTCCGAAACACAGAGTTAATTTCATACCTATTTTTGTGTTGCAAATTGGCAAATCCAAGGCAAAATGTTGATCGCCATCCGAAGAGAAAATGTAAACTTTAAAGTGCTTAGGACACGCAACACATTTGAATAGTTTCCAGTATGCTGTTTCTCAGATATCTATAATTAATATAATTATTTATCTTATCTACAGCTACTACAGAATTTTTGTGCCTTTTCTCAAAATAAATTAAAAAACCGCGTTACACTAGCCTCTGTGGCATGATCGTAATCTTGGACCAATGTTTTTGGTTTGACCAATATATACACAATAGACACTTAAGCGCGGTCTACACGTTACCTCTTATCGTACGATTTGTCTGTCGATAGGACGTTGCAGATAAAACGTTGTGTTTAGACAGCAAGTTTTAACGATAATAGAACTGTGCAAACATCGTCGACGGGGTTGAAAGTTAGAGCTGTCGAGCATAGATTTGGATGATTTGTACAGACAAGTCGTTACGTGTGGACGGTCCCTTTTCGATTTATCTATCGATTTACTGTATTATCGGCATACCGAAGCGAAATATTGTGACGATTTATGTGTCTCGGAAAGTAATTTTCGACAAATATGTCCGATCTTCGACAATGTTCGCGTGAATTTCTATCGGAATTTATTGAACTGTGCAAGACTTTTACTTGCCTATGGCAGGTAAAGTCAAAAGACTATATGGATCGGGATAAAAAAAAATCAAACTTACGAGATTATTACAGGGCGAACACAGACCACAAAAGTATTTCTTCCATGCTGTACAGATCACATCTGACTGAAACGTCTTATTTTCAACGTTTTATCGACACAGATAAATCGTACAATAAGAAGTAACGTGTACTAAGATCTAAAATAGTACCCCCCACAGGTCTAAATATTTACACCTGTAGGGGGTACTAAATTTTAAAACTCATTTTCAAAAAGCACTTACCCATACAGAAAAAATACAAAGTTATTGATTATTTTGTATTGTTATTGCAAAATACCACAGAAAAACTGCTTTTTTTCTCAAAATATTCCATATATTAGGAGAAAATGCCTTAAAACTAATTTTTTTTGATAGGTTTCAAAATGGCAAATGGTGAATACGCCAAAAATTTGGCACATAATTTTGAGGTTATAAAGTTCATGATTTTTTAGACCACCTCTAGAAGGATTGTTTTATGGCAATTGGTAATAAGTCCCTTTATAATTTCCCTAAGCAACCGTTTTTACAAGAATTAATTTACCTTATTTAATATCCCGAGTTGTCCACAAAAATTTTGTTCAGAAAAACGCCTTATTTTGAACCCGTTTTCAGCACAAAGAATATATTTATGAGGGCACTACGAGGCAAAACAAACATAGAAAAAGGTCACTGATTATGCCCGAAAACTGTGTGAACTGAATGAACAAAATCCAAAGCAACTGTACCTATTCATTTATTTACAAACAGAAGTGAAATTAAAACATTGAGTTTATCTAAAAGCTTAATCATCAAACAAGCTTTCCACTGAAAGATCACACTCAAAGGTTTCAACTCTGCAGTTTTTATCGGTACTTTATTTATTCTACCAGAGAACTGGGCACCGAACAGTTCGTTGAGCCGACATGACTCCTTTGTGAACGCATCAGTTGGATTCAGGTCTGTTTTTAGCCGCATTTTCTTTCATGACTTACTTTGATGAAATATTTTTAATTGTGGTTTGCGATTGCGATGGGTTTGTGTTTGTAAAGTTTTTTCATACTTTCGATAGATAAAAACCTTTTTTTAAATAAATACAAAGTTAGTCTAATTCTTATTTTATGAATACATATCGAAATGGTTTTGTGACAGTGAGTATTAATCGCGAAAATCAATAAACAAGGGTAAGTTTTGATAAGAGTACCATATAACGTCAATTTTAATTTGTTCAACAGAGTGTTTACCATTTAGATCCCCCCTTAGGGTTAAAAAAAAACTTCTTTTAAATAGAAATTTTCTTCTTAAATCCAACAAAAGATTGTGTTAAGATGATTCTTCACTAAAAAAAAAAATAATTAAAATTATTCTTGCAAATCAAACTATGTCTCAACTCAAGGAAGTTGGGATAAAATGCTTAAAACCAACAATTTCACTTAAACTTAGGACCTGTCTAAAATAGGCTACACCCTTTTAGTAAATCCCATTGCAACAGTAAATACTTCAACGCATCGGTATCGGTATACCTAACACGTTCAAAACAAAGCCAAAATACACTACATTTTTGACTTGTTCATGCCATGTTTCGAACAATGCCCGCTTTTTTGACGGGTGCGATGTCAGAACAGTTGATTCTACTCATTGCGTACAATGTACATACGAACCCACGAACGTACACAACGATTTCAATCAGCAGTAATGTCATAGCACCCTTCAATAAAGCGGGCATCGTTCGAAACAACTCAAAAATGTAGTATGTTTTGGCTTTATTTGGAACGCGTTCGGTATACCGGTTCCGATGCATTAAAATATTTACTTTAAGTGTCTGTAGACTGGCAAGAGATACGGTAAATATTCTTACCATGACTGTATAAAAGAGAACCAAGAACTTAATCCGGCCCTGCAACCTACGTTGGTGAACCTGGGGGGACCATCATAAAGGGTCCAAATATTTTCAATGCTACATTTTGTAGCCTTTTTGTACCTATTTTGTTACGGTTAAATTAATTTTGTAGCTATAGCCGTTTTCGAGAAAACGCGACCCCCCCAGCATAACTTTAGTTCTGCTAAAGCTGGAAGGTTCATATAAACACCACATTTTGTAGCTCGGCATGTTTTTATTTGAACTTACTAGCTTCAATACAACTGAATGGGAGCTACAGCTACTTAACTGTAAAAAATAGCTACAAAAAGGCTACAAAATTTATTATTGAAAATATTTGGGCCCCTTATGATGGTCCTCCCCGGTTAACCGACATTTGCAACTCTATAGAATACAACACACTTCAGTATTCTGGCAAAAATTAAATAAAAATATGTAACGTCTATGCCAATCTCCGACCAATTTTATGATACCTTTAGAAGATTTCCAAAAAAAAATAGAAAAAACAATACACTAAACGCCTTTCCTAGATACAGACTGTGCAAAATTAGGTGACCAATTTTGTAAAAATTTAATTCAAGAAATAACCAAATATTATAACGCTTACCTCCTTTCAAGACGGATGCTACTTCATCCTGAAACCACGGATCCAAAACCAAAATCCTAAAGACGATTTTCGGACCAGTAGATTGTTGGATTCCTGATAAAAAAAGGAAAAACAAAATAATACTGAACTTTTGGACTTTCCGAGTATAGATTTTTTTTTTCTGTCAGTGAGCAGTATTGGCAAAACTTTGAATGGAGGGCATATTTTGTAAAAACTAAGATATGACTGGAGCACTTTTTTGATATTTTCCCGATTAAGCTAAAATTTGTTTCGAAGGTTACCAATTCAAAATATTTAAACATTTGTAAATAGTCTTTGTGGTTATGCATTAAAATTCAAAAATATTTCTAGAATGTAAACTCAAATATATTTTTAGCGTTAATAACACCAAGAAAAAATTAAATTCGAACTGATGGATGGTTTTAGTTGCAAGCATCAGGAATGCCAAGGTAAATTATATATTATATATCATTTCAACTAGATAGTAAATTCCAGAAGTTGGTAAAAAATAATAATAAACTCTATCGGAAAGTCAAAAATGTAACGTTTCAGGTTCAAGAACTACCTGTGGAAGGTTGTACTTACCGCATACTGTGCGGCAAAGTTAATGTTATGGCACTTTACAACAACTTACCGCAACTGTGCGGTAAGTGACTACGTTTATTTCAAAAAATTAAAGTATAGATATTTATAAAAAAACAACAAAGTGAATCTCGTGTCCGCAAATAAAATCTGAGTACCCCTCTGCGCTTGTGTCTACTAAGTTTTGTTTGCATATATTGATATGTTCCTCATAAAAGCTATGCTTTTATTCTAGTGTTTTTTCGTATCGAAACCGCCCCCTTCCCTTTTCAAATGGCTAGGACCGCCACTGCAGAAGTTCTGCAAAATGCATGACCAGTATAGCTCTTCTTGTTCTCCAGTTCCAAAAATTCTGCTATTTTACTAGGTATTTATGCCATGGTATTTTTCCCTATAACCTGAGATGAGCACCTCCTAATTTGATAGGTAAGGAAAAACCGTTGGTGACTCACATTTTTCGGGCTAAGTAATGCATATTTCCTATACAGATCCAGCACAGGAACCCCTACCAACGTGTCATCCGTGATTAAGAACTTTCTTTTTGTCCTGGTTTTTCAATTCTGTATTCTGACGACCAGCATGTCATGCCGATCATCAATGTCACTAACCATCATGTTCATCATCGTAAAAAGTAACGCCTGCTGAAAATAATAGAACATTGAGTTAGTTTCTCGATAATATGCAATTTTATAGCCCAACATTTTAAGAAAATAAAAACTAGTCTAGCTTACCTTCATGTGAAAGAAATATTCATCTGAAGCCTGGCTCATTAATGCGTTGATTTCGTCCCTTGTGAAAGTAGAGGCTTTTTTTGAATGAAAACTAAGAGATTGGCGCTTCATAAAGGCAATAAGCTTGGGCTACTTAATGTCAACATTTTCCTTCAATCTAATGCAGGACCGCAGCATGCTGTATTTGCTCCATAATAATGACGGCTTCAGTTTTTCTGCCAGCATGGAGAAATACACAAGAACGGAACTTTCATAAATTTTTCTCACGTTAGTGTGTGTAGCTTCAACTGCCAGGTACAATCCTATGACTCCCTGATGATTCCCAATAAGGATGAAACAGGTCTGTAGGTGTCTGGGTTATCCATTAGATATTGGAGGCCATGCCACGAATGTTACTTTAACAGATATTTATATTTATTTTTTGGAAATTTTTAAGACTTACAGGTAAAATCTTGTACCTAACACATGAGTAAAGTGTCTTTACCTCCCTATCCGGCTTGACCGAACTCGCTACTCTTCGTTCGGTCAACTGCCGTCAGGTTCGGTAAAGTATCATTTTCCGCACTGATAACTATTTCACAACGTTTCAATTGAAGATATATAAATAATCGGAACATTATGAAAATGAAAAAAAAACTGAAAGAAAAGGCATTGGAAGTTCGAAACTCTAGTTTACTCCTAAAATACTTCCAACCCGGGTCCCTTATTTAGAATCCGTAATTAGAGGCCAAGCTGTGATCGTCTATAATATTATTGTTATAATTTTTATCAAAATGAACCCACAATAAAAATAATAGCAATAATTATTTTGGGAGACCCTGTACGTTATGTTGTTTTAACCCAATATTCTTTAGAGCTGATAAAAGAAATTGTTCACACTTAACTAATACGATTTTCTTGCTATCTGTCAAACTGGAACCACTACCATTTAGACCTTATCTATTCTCTTTTTCTTTTTTAAGGTCGTTCTTTCTTTTTGTTATTGGAATAAAATTTTGGTCTACTGAACAATCTTGATCTCGTTGTTTAAATACGCAATCTAAGGCACTACCATCAAGAAACATATTTAACACAATTGTCTATTCTGTGCTTATAGACAATTGTGAAAAAATACCCCCGTAGCATTCCCCGGTTGCCCAAATAAACACCGTATCAAAATATCTAGCTCTACCTGACTGCACAAATAACTAACAACATTTCAATTTTATGCTGTTTACTTATTTTTATTTAGAAATAATTAATTTGCTTTAGTTTTGACACATGACAATAAACAAAAGAAACTTACCAGCACAATCATTTTTTTCTTGTATGAAATTGAAAATTATCTTCTTATTATCTAGATAGCGTTATTGCAACACCAAAAAATAGAATTAATTAATTAGTATTGCTAACATCCTTGATAGTGTCTGACACACACAACCAGTTTTGTAACAATACCTTTATGTTAATTAATCTACCTTTACTATTGTCAATACCGTACCCAGTTCCGTTTTTCTACCCATGATAGGAAAACTAGATTAGAAAATAATTTTTATTATGAAAAACGTTAAAGATTCCCTTCTTAATTATCTTGCATTATTTTAGGAGGTTATTTTCTTATTATCTAGATCGCGTTATTGCAACACCAAAAAATAGAGTTAATTAATTAGTATTGCTATCATCCTTGATAGTGTCTAACACCAACAACCAATTTTGTAACAATACCTTTATGTTAATTAATCTACCTTTACTATTGTCAATACCGCACCCAGTTCTGTTTTTCTACCCATGGTAGGAAAACTAGATTAGAAAATAATTTTTATTATGAAAAACGTTAAAGATTCTCTTCTTAATTTTCTTGCATTATTTTGGGAGGTTATTTTCCTATTATCTAGATCGCGTCATTGAACACCAAAAAAAATAGAATTAATTAATTAGTATTGCTATCATCCTTGGTAGTATCTGACACCCACTACCAAGTTTGTAGCAACTCCTTTGTTTAATTAATCTACATTTAATATTGTCAATACCGTATCTAAGTCTGTTTTCCTACATATTGTAAGAAAATATTTTCGAAAAAAGCTTAAATACACGAAATCTTCGAGCAAAATAGATTTAAACAATTTGTTGGATCATATTCTCAGATAAGTAAGTAACCCCCGAATTCTCCTGAAAAGGCTAAACTTGTATTCCCCACTCCCACAGGTCATGTCATGACATGCCTGGATAGTCCCGAACCTGGAGGTCTCCCACGTTGAAGGGAGCACATGCTGTCCACACTAATTATGCCATAGGAAACCAATTCTTGTCTCCGATGTGTTACTTAATTTCTGGGAACGTGGATTTTTAATTTAAAAAAATATCTAGATTCCCAGTCTAAGATATTGTTTATTAGGCTCGAAGAACAGTTTGAAAATCTATTTAAACAGTTGTGCTGATACGTTAATACTTCAAAATAAAAGATCAAAAGATCTTGGGAGAAAAGAACGAAATTTCAAAATTGGACGAGTTCCCACAAGGAACACACAAAAGTCCAAAGCGAAAAGGGAAACAATTAAATGATGTTTCGCCCGGGGTGACTAGCGTGGGCTCGTCAGTGGATTCACTCGTCACCCTCAATCCCGAAATCATTTAACACCATCGCACACTCTGACTTCCAACTCTGAAACACTCAAAAATAGGCATCGTTCCGCATGGTACTTATTATAAGTCGCCTGATACAGGTTCGTCCTGGCGTGTTAATCTTTCCAATAGGAATATGCTCCTATGACAATTAAAACAAGAAGTTAAAACTTCAAAATCAGTTACATTAAGCGAAAAGAACCTAAAAAAGAAAAAATCAAAAGATCTTGGGAGGAAAGAACGAAATTTCAAAATTGGACGAGTGTCCCACAAGAAACACACAAAAGTCCAAAGGGAAAAGGGAAACAACTAAATGATGTTTCGCCCGAGGTGACTAGCGTGGGCTCGTCATTAGATTCACTAGTCACCCTCAATCCAGACATCATTTAACACCATCGCACACTCTGACTTCCAACTCTGAAACACTCAAAAATAGGCATCGTTCCGTATTATAAGTCGCCTGATACGAGTTCGTCCTGGCGTGTTAATCTTTCCAATAGGAATATGCTTCTAAGAAAATTAAAACAAGAAGTTAAAACTTCCAAATTAGTTACATCAACCGAAAAGAATCTAAAAAAGAAAAGATCAAAAGATCTTGGGAGGAGAGAACGAAATTTCAAAATTGGACGAGTGTCCCACAAGGAACACACAAAAGTCCAAAGCGAAAAGGGAAACAACTAAATGATGTTTCGCCCGGGTTGACTAGCGTGGGCTCGTCAGTGGATTCACTAGTCACTCTTAATCCAGACATCATTTAACACCATCGCACACTCTGACTTCCAACTCTGAAACACTCAAAAATAGGCATCGTTCCGCATGGTACTTATTATAAGTCACCTGATACAGGTTCGTTCTGGCGTGTTTATCTTTCCAATAGGAATATGCTCCTAAGACAATTAAAACAAGAAGTTAAAACTTCTAAATCAGTTACATCAACCGAAAAGAATCTAGAAAAGAAAAGATCAAAAGATCTTGGGAGGAAAGAACGAAATTTCAAAATTGGACGAGTGTCCCACAAGGAACACACAAAAGTCCAAAGCGAAAAGGGAAACAATGAAATGATGTTTTGCCCGGGGTGACTAGCGTGGGCCCGTCAGTGGATTCATTAGTTACCCTCAATCCCGACATCATTTAACACCATCGCACACTCTGACTTCCAACTCTGAACCACTCAAAAATAGGCATCGTTCCGCATGATACTTATTATAAGTCGCCTGATACCGGTTCGTCCTGGCGTGTTAATCTTTCCAATAGGAATATGCTCCTAAGACAAATAAAACAAGAAGTTAAAACTTCCAAATCAGTTACATCAACCGAAAAAAAACTAAAAAAGAAAAGATCAAAAGATCTTGGAGGAAAGAACGAAATTTCAGAATTGGACGAGTGTCCCACAAGGAACACAAAAAAGTCCAAAGCGAAAAGGGAAACAATTAAATGATGTTTCGCCCGGGGTGACTAGCGTGGGCTCGTCAGTGGATTCACTAGTCACCCTCAATCCAGACATCATTTAACACAATCGCACACTCTGACTTCCAACTCTGAAACACTCAATGGTGTTAAATGATGTCCTCCCAAGATCTTTTGATCTTTTCTTTTTTAGATTCTTTTCGGTTGATGTAACTGATTTGAAAGTTTTAACGTTAATACTTATTTAATGTTGTTAAACTACAATAGGTTCCACGTATTAGAAATATGCCCTTATGATTTATTTGCAAGTTTGACAGATAGCATCTCGTATCATAGGTTAACGAGTTTAAAAAGAGATAGAACAGAATAGAAGTTGATAAAAACTTAGAGTCCTCTTTTTTTTATAAAATAATTCCCTTCCCCAATTTCTTTTACACACCTGGCAAAAATTGGCGTAGTTCTTGTAGATTCGGCTTCATACTGGATTGTTGTTGAAACGTTTAAAATACTGGATTTTTATTCTTTGTAGCCTTAAATTTTCTGTCAATATATTCTCGTGCAGAATAATAATCTTATGAAACTTTATTTGTTGATTTACTAGATGACTGGCAGCGCTTCGTTCTAGGATGAAATTTGATTTTTAAGTGATCCACGCTTTGCCGTGCCTTTGCTTTTTATAGTCACTAGAAGCGTGTAAAAATATAGCCCTTATGAACGACGCCTGTATGCAATGCATTTCTTTTCCAAAATAACTCTGTCAACACCCTTAATACGAGATGAGTTTTCTGTGTAACTTGCTCGATTTAAATCAAGTTTTGGTTTCAATATTTTACGTGAATTACTGATGTATTTTAATATTTTTAAAAATTTAAAGAAAATTTACAAAAACTAGGGGACCCCAGTGTGGGACGTCTCACTCCCAAGTTCAACATTTTCTACCACCTTCAAAAACCAGCTAACCTAAAGAAATAACCTCCTGCTGTTTGTGGAGTACTTTCGACCTCCATAAACGACTCCATAAGCTCAAGTCATCCGTGCGCATTTAAATTTCAGTAGATAGATTGCTTAAATAAATAACCTCCTCTACTTTCAACTTTTTTTTCTTAGAACAACGTACGTTTACGGATTTTTTTTATCATTTAGTTTGACAGTCTGTATCTCTGGAGAAAAAATGATATTAATTTGTGTTTGCTAAAACAGAACCATGAACCTCGCTTTTTTTATTTGCTAAAAAGAACGTGATGTAATAGTTATTTACATACCAAGGGAGGAAAGTGGCACATTTTCTCTTGCGGTTTGTTTGAAAAAACCAAGGGAGGAAATGCACTTTACTCCAGAGACATATATATATGTATAAATGCACTAACAAAATAACACTTCCGGTCGATTTTTTCAATTCCCGCTTTTCGGCAAGGATCACTACGCAGTACGGTGAGGTAAAGTATTGTTTTTTGAAAACCATTAAAAAACACCATGCAAACATTAAATGAAAACATACAATCTAGTAGGCTTGTTGCTAGGACGCTAATGGTTGTTATTTGAAACAGAAGAGCGTTGTTTATTCGTTTGTGTTAGTTCGTCGATCTCTAAAAATGGAATTATCTGAAGAAAACCAAGATATGGAAAAAAGCGAAACTTATCGTTCTGGATTTGCTACCCCAAAAATTAAGAGAAAGGTATGAAAAGGAATATGGCCTGTTTCAGAAATGGATGACGTGGGAAAATTTTCTGAAAGTTACGTTCTTGTGTATTTCTCCATGCTGGCAGAAAAACTGAAGCCGTCAGTTATGAAGCGCCAATCTCATGGTTTTCATTCAAAAAAAGCCTCTACTTTAACAAGGGACGAAATCAACGCATTCATGAGCAAGACTTCGGATGAATATTTCTTGCACATGAAGGTAAGCTAGACAAGTTTTTATTTTCGTAAAATGTCGGGCTATAAAATTGCATATTATCGAGAAAATAACTCAATCTTCTTTTATTTTCAGCAGGCGTTACTTTTTGGATTAGTGACATTGATGATCGGCGTGACATGTTGGTCGTCAGAATATAGAATTCAAAAACCAGGACAAAAAGAACGTTGTCAATCACGGATGACACGTTGGGAGGGGTTTCTGTGCTGGATCTGTATAGAAAATACGCATTACTTAGTGATGTGAGTCACCAACGGTTTTTCCTTACCTATCAAATTAGGAGGTGCTCATCTCAGGTTATAGGGAAAAATACCATAGCATAAATAGCTAGTAAAATAGCAGAATTTTTGGAACTGGAGAACAAGAAGAGCTATACTGGTCATGCATTTCGCAGAACTTCTGCAGTGGCGGTCCTAGCCATTTGAAAAGGGGGGGGGGTTTCGATACGAAAAAACACTAGAATAAAAGTATAGCTTTTATGAGGAACATATCAATATATGCAAATAAAACTTAGCCACAAGCGCAGGTGTTACTCACATTTTAAGTCGTTTCTTTCATACATTTTTATTTTAAAAAATGTTTAAATTCGCCAAAAATTTTTGAGAAAATTACATTAAAAATGCAATTCTTGAGTCGAATTAAACTAAAATCGTAAACATCAATGATATCATTTGTACTAAAATCGTAAACATCAATGATATCAATTGTACTAAAAAATGCATTTTTTTATTTAAAATTAAACTAAAATTTTAAAAATGACACCTAAAAATGCCATTTTTAACACAATTAAACTAATACCGTAAATATCAAAGGTGTTATAGTGCCGAAATGTATCCCCTACTTTTGATTTTCTAAATGTTTTCATAAAAAATTTAAAGCCAGGGTAGGGGGGGTTAACTACCTCCCTATTCCCCTGAAATCCGCGCTTGAGTAACTACGTATAATTTTTTCAGTTATAAAAATCATAGATAAAAAATAAACCACAAACAAAAACTAACAGCTAAATACTTTTTTTTTTGAGGTCTAAAAAGCTTTTTAAATTAAAACATTACCTTTTATATTGAATATCTCAACCGGTCAACTCGCTTAATGTCAATTTCAATATGTCTGAACCGACTTTAGTTAATTTTGCCTTGATTTTCGCTTCACGTTGTATAAAACTTGGTATGAATATTTTAAGATAAAAAATACTTTTTTTTATATTCTAATCAAAAACAAGATTTTAGTAACTGTCTGCAGATAACTAAAGCATGTTTTTTTTGGTTACCGATGCAAAAAAACTTTTTTTTGATCACGGGTGCAAAAAAGATTACGGTCCGTTTTTTACTCAAAATTAAAGAGAAATAGCGGAAAATAGTAATATTTAAAAAATCTACTTAATCATTATTGCCTAAAAGTTAAGCTATTTCTGCGAGTTTTTACCAAGTATTTACAAAAAAATCATTTAAAAACATCGTCAAAATATCAAACAATGAACGTCACCGAGTAAAAAGGCACGTTGCTATGGAAATCATTGTTATTTCATTTACCAGCTGCCTTGATGATAGTGTAAAGATGGTGTGTTACGAGAAGTGCTCTTCGTTTGAGATTTTTAAAAGTATTTTCCTGTTTTTCTTGGATTTTTTGATAAAGGTATTAAAATAGTGTTAACAGCTCGCGGCTAAACTCTGATTTTTTTTATTCGCGTTTTTACATACCTTGCTCTGCTCGTTATTTAAGCCAACGCTTGTAAAAAAAACACTATTTTAGCCACTAGTTGTGAAAACTACTATTTTATGTACAAAATTATTTTGTCCCAAACTTGTTCATGAATAGAAACTCTATAATACTGTTCTGTATTTCCAATGGTTTTCGCGTTAAGTACGTCATGCGTTTGTTTATTTTTGGTGTTACGAATTGAAGGTCAAACTGTCCCAAAATACCGTGGAGGGATTGTAGAATGGCTCTAAAGGAACTTTCTACAATTTCTCGTTTTTTTCTCCAAGGACTTCAGGGTTCCCACCAGCATCTTTGTTGTCTACTTTTTTCTGGAGCAAAGAGGGGGGGCGACCGCCCCCCCCCCCCTCCGCCACCCCCTGGGACTGCTACTGACTTCTGCCAACCTCGGAACGGAGGCTGGAATTCTTCTACAGTGGCCGGAGGATACATAAGCGAGGTTGCCAGCCGCATAATATCAGAGAATATTCCTACCAATCCCACCTGCAGTGAGACATGGAAAAATGATACCCCGAGAACATCACAGCAAATGAATAAAAAAGTTTTAAATATTTATTTCCCTGCAGCATTCAATAGTGGCAATAACAATGCTGGTTCAGAATTATTCTTCACTAATTTAACAAACTGTAACATTACTTTCAAAAATAATAAATAATTATTTGAGAAATAATGACTATTCTTTGTTTTGGGCGGTACGGTTAAAGTGACAGCTTTACCTTTCTTCGGGAGGTAAAATATGTAAAACTCCCTAGGATGGTAAAGTGGCATTTTCGCCTCTCATATGCGGTAAGTTACATAACCTTAAGGACAAAACAGTTGACACTTTTTGGGCCCAATCGTGGTCCAAATCATTAAAATATCTTGTACAAAATCAGTCGAATATTTTTATTTCATACAGATTTTATTTTAAAACCTATCCGAAATAAAATCTGTATAAAATAAAAAGTGTTCAAGATATTTAATGATTTGAACCAAATACATATCAGACTGATTTTTCACAGGCGTATCAATCAATTCCAAATCTCCCTTCGGCTAAACAGCTGTAAGTGTGTGTAAGTTTAAGTATTTTCTCCATAAGGTTGGACGACTTTCCTACATATCAGACTGATTTTACATAGGCGTATCAATCAATTCAATATCTCTCTTCTAAACAAGCTACTGGCAGCATACTGTCCATCATTTATAAATCGAAAACAGACAGCTGGGATACTAAAAGTCGCTTATTTGACTCTCTAGTACTTAGCATCCTATCAAGTTCTCTCCCAGTTTGGGGTCAAAACTATGTGGACGTTATAAAAAAAATACAAATGGGTTCTTTAAAAAAAAAGAATTCTGAATTTGCCACGTAACACTTCTGATAGCATTGTCAGATTAGAATCCGATAAAGTAAAGCTCACTTACACAATATTTAAATGCACGATTAATTGGATTATTAAACTTTTGGATATGGATATGACACGACTCCCCAAACTCTGTTTTTTAAGGCAACTTCAAGGTTAATAGCCCAGAAAAAAAATACAGTTGGACAACTCCAGTAAAAAGCCTATTTGATTATCTAGACACCGATATTCCCTGATCTTCTGATAAGTCGAGCAACTATTTTAGGAAAAACAAGAAAAAATTTTGAATAATTTTTTATAAAAAGCTTAAGGCTGATGATAGAGTTCAAGCCTCACACTCCAATTTCCTAACTATTTATCCTTTCCTCACGACCTCTAATCAGTAGCAGCAGTAGTAGTATAGTAGCGGCCCGTGGGCCGCCTGGCTACATTCGGATCATCCACGAATAGCTTGAACTGTCTGCACTTTAACTCTTCCCTCCAGGACGTCTTCAGTTCATTGTTCACCCATTTGTTGAGCTCACTCTGTACCTGTTTCCTTGTTATTCCCAGAAGAGGTTCCGGTCCGGTATTGGGTTTCGGCCCCTAGTCTGGCAAGTTCGTCCGCTTTCTCATTCTCTGGTATTCCCTCATGACCTGAGACCCACATCAGTATCACCCTTTTGTCTTGAGCCAGTGTTTGTATTGCTTCAGGGCACTCCTCCACCAGACTACTGATTATTTTGGGTGCACTTAGAGCCTTGAGGGCAGCCTGGCTGTCGGAGCATATGTATATGTCTCTCCTGCCATTTCTGACCTCGGGTAGGTTTTCTGCCATGATAAAGGCATTTCTGAACTTCTAGGCTTTACGCGTACACTCCTGCGCCTGTTGTCTGACTGGCTGACAGTTTAGAGCCATCCGTGTAGCAGACCGTCGCGTCTCTGTTTAATGCCGTTCGGAATTCTTCCCTTTGCCACTCATTCCGTTCTGGTATTGTGACCTTGTACTTTGTATCGAACCTCCATGGTTTAAGCGGTGCTTTCACTGGCAGTCTTAGGAGGGGTAACTCTTTCGTCGCCAGTCCCTCGACCGCTAGATGGCCCTCCCTTTCCTCCTTGCTCTTCCTTAGTCCCTGGTTCCTTAATCGCAGGTGCGTCGCCATCGCCTCCTTCTTGATCCAAGTTGGAAGCGAGGGGAGACCCAAGATTGTTTCCAGGGAGTGGATGGGGGTCGTCCTCATTGCGCCGGTCATCCATCTGCAGAAAAGCCCTTACAGGCTCGTAAGCTTTTTGGATATGTTCCAGGTTCGATCGACCACTCGGCGCAACTGCCACGATGTTGCCTGGACTTTTAACATTCATTCTGGCAACATGCTCGCTCCACTTGAGTTAATTCTCAGGCTTAAAATTCCCTTGGAAACGAAAAGAATTATTGCACAGCTTAGAGTAGCGAGCAAATATGTCAAAAAGTTTACTCACAAAGGATCTGTCTACCGTATTGATCCAAATAAGATTTGTTCAATATGCAATATGAATAAAGAAGAGAGTTAATTTCACATCCTCTTTGAATGGGGATAGGGAAAAAGGTTACATCCCGATAACTGTTTGGAATCTGTCGACCACCTAATTTTAACCCTCAATAATATCACAAATGTAAATGCAAAAATTATTACTACCCAAATTTGCAATATTCTAATGCTCAGAGGATTCATCATGAATGAATAATATACAGGTAACAGATATTTTCATCATCATGAATGAATAATATACAGGTAACAGTTATTTTAATTATTATTGTTCCTCTTAAGTACTGTCAATTTTTTATTCCGAAACATTTTTTAATCACAGTTTTAAGGTTATTTTTACACATTTTACCATTTAATACTTAGATGATTAGAAAGATATGAGGTGGTTTATTATTATCGTATTTTTATTTATTTATTTTTTTGGGTTTATAAATGTAGTGCGGGCAATTTGTTTACCTACTTTTTTAAGCAAATTTGGCTGGTATTTTTATTATATTTTTTTTTAATGTAATTTTAGTTAATGTGTTTGGTGGTGGTAAAATCATTAATCGAAATTAATCTGAAAAAAAGGAACTTATTTTGTAATAAACTATCCTAACTGATTGAACTTTCTTAGTTGAATATCAGGAATATCTTTTTAGAATTAAGGAATATTTTGTGTAAATTAGCATAATTACATTGTTATAAAACTGTTATGTTTTTAGAAACAATAAAATCTAAAGCCGAGTCTGAATCTGAAGTGCCCTGTATATCAATGTTCAAAACCATCATAGAAAGAAAGTATGGCAGCTAGTTGCCAATTCCGCTTTCTACTGCGCTTTCGTTTGACGAACGTGACTAAATAGATTCAAGATTTAAAGGGCCATAAAGTGTTTTCTGGAATCGTATATATACTATAACACGAGGATCGGATTTATATTTAGGTCTGCTGCATGGCATGGGTCGCGCCATGAACATTTTTTGACAGTTAATATAATACAGAATAAATTTATGGCCCTCGAGGGTGTGTAATATTAACCTGAGTGAAATTATGGACGCATTATTGCTTCTTTTGATTCAGCGCGGTGTAATAATAATATTACAGTACGGCACTAGGCACTTTGAGAGAATGCTCGCTATTCTTTGTTTTTTGTTAGTTATTTACCCTCACCCAATCCTTTCTTTATTAACTCCAGAGGATATCTGTCTCCATAGAGCCTAATTCCTAGCATCGTACTAATGAACACTACAAGTGCGAAACCCGCGGGTCTACTGGATATGTACTGGTTACAAAATTGTGTAACGAAATGACATTTTATTGTATATTTTACACACAGTTGTGTATAATTTATAAACAATTGTGTAATAAGTCTACAAAATTTTTACTTACACAACCCAATTAAAAAAAATTAGATATTGAGCTTAGGATATCTGTAATAGTTATTTACCTAACAAGTGCGAAAGGTGATACTTTACCGTACGCGACGAACAACGCGGAGCGTAGTTCGGGCAAGCCGTCAAAGGTGGTAAAGACACTTTACGCATCTAACACATACACATTTTTTCCTACTAGCGCTTGTAGCTAAGCTAACTGACCTTATAATCTACATATTTTTGCTTATGGAAAATTCACAAACTGCATTAGGTTTTGTTTAGAAAGCCATAGAAAGTGGAAAAAATCAAAATATAACATGAGTTTGAGGTGTTGATTTTAGAGTGCGGTAAATTACTTCACTTACGAGCAACCCATAATACTAATTTAACGAGCGCCCCAACACGACTGTAATGGACCACCTAAGATAATAATGAAGCTTAGACGTAAACCACAAGATGGCGTGACAAGCGATGAAATCTTATTTTAGAAGAGCACTAATTGACGTAAAAATGTGAATATTTTTCTATATTTTCAAGACAATAAATATCTATTAAACGTCAATAAATCCAATATAAACCTAACCAAAAATAAGTCCCGGTAAATTGAATTATTAAGCATTTTTAAGAAAAAAAAAACTTGTTTTTAAAAAGATATATGAAAAGTCCCTTAGGCCGGTATTACACTATAAAATTTATTTCTCAAAGAACTTTTATAAAAGATATTTGATGAAACATTTTACAGTGTAATATACCATATTTTATAATATATTTCTTTTATTTTATAAAATATGGTATATTATACATCAAATGTTTCATCAAACATCCTTTACACAAGATCTTTGACAAATAAAATTGATAGTGTAATACCGGCCTTAGTAACCTTATTTCTTTTGACGCTTTAGATAAAACGTTATTGAAACTTCAGTTTTAGAAGTTGTTTGACTTAACAGTGTTCGCGTTTGATATTTTTAATAATTTCTGATATTTATGATGACATTTTCATTGGTCTTAGGTAAACTATAGTACACTAACTCGCATGTTATGGTCATTACACGCTCAGATAAATTGCGGCTCGCGTCTCAAACTTCATCTTCGCGTTTAATGATCATCATAACATGCTTGTTATGTATGTATGTATGTTCTGTAATAATTTGAATTTTTGTTTAAAAAAAAAGAAAAAAATCAAAAAGAAGGAAAAACAGATTTATTTAAGTTTAGAAAAATCTATACAATTAACCTAGGTAGCCCAAGTGCCAGACCTTAAAATATAGGACTTCACAAAAAAATGGGCTAACACTTTAAGATTTTTACCATAGGTAGGGGTATGTTTAGGGATACCAAAAATACAAAATTGACACCTATAAAGTGTAGCACTACAATATGGCAACACTGTAAACAATAAAATTTTAAATAGCTTTATTTAAAAAAATAAAATTGCCATATGTCACCTAAAAACTCGAGGGACCATTTTTTCGTGACTTTTAGGACGACGCCTAGGGAACAACGATTGCAATAAATTTTGTTTTTATTCTTTAAATTATTTAAGCAATTATTATAAAGAGAAAAAAAAATGGAAGTGCCAGCTGAGTTTACTTTGACAAGTAATTGACGGCCATTTTAAACTCGCCTTGTAAAAACATGATAAACGCCATTATCCCCTATACTATAAATGCTAGGACAATAAATCTTTTCTTGTTCGACTGGTATTTTCTTTCTATATAAAAAAGCTCTTAAGGCGCATTTACACAGACAAACTTTCCTTTGATGTTGAAATGCCGACAAACATTTACACGAGCCTCTTGAGCAAAATGTTCAAAAAAAAGTTCGAGCAAAATCTCGTACAAAAAGACCCACGGAAATTTTGGAGAGAATGTTAAGCAAAATTTGTTTGAAGAAATGTTGGTATAGAAATTTCTTACAAATTTAAATTTTATAATTTTTTTATTGGAATTCATTGAACTTAACTGAAAATAGAAAGACTAAGTTTTAAAACAAGGTATTTTTAATTAAGTGCTTTCTGACGAAAAAACAATTTGATGTCGGAATTGACATTTTACCTCATAAGCAACTTCGATTGACCTGATTTTTCTAGGGGATATGCCAGTATACTTTAACTTTTTTGGGCTTGTAAAAAAACGATAATAAAAAAATATTAATTGGCACTTATTTATTGCTGTTGCCTGTAAAATGTAATGATAAAAATTTACGTTTAAAAGAATTATTTTACTTTCTAGTTTAAAACACAATACAATAATAATTAAGTCAAATTAAAAAACCTATATACATTTTATTAAATCTCAAATATATGAACAAAAGCACGTTCGGTCTAAATAATACCCGTTTATTACCCACTTTTACAACCCTACAATCCCAGACCCTTGTCTAAAAAAATATAATTTAGCAGTAATAGATTAGATTTCTGAATCGGAATGTTGCTCCTTTGCATATTGTTTGTTCAGTGTCAGTAATCGACCTTGATTATTACATGAAATTGACAGTAAATATCTATCTTCAGCATTTTCATGAACCTTTTGCTTTTTTAAGCAACCGTTGGGGCCTTAAAATAACTAGGTAAATCTGGTGTGAGGAATTAAAAAAAAAACAATCAAAGCTAAGGGTAAAGTAAAGTTACAAAAATATGTTTTAAAAAAAATCCCCTCCCCACCACTCCTCATAGTCGTGAGGCGCGGATTACCGCTTAAAAGTTCAACTTTTGAGTTTTTTGCCGATATTTGAAAAACTCAAAATTTTTTTATTTTTTGGGTTATATTTTGAATTTAGGAAAAAACCCTTGTAAACAGAAAAAACTGGCAAGAAAATCCCAAAAAAACCCCCGGGCAAAAAAATCCGGGAAAAACCCTAAGAAAAAAATATTATAAGTAACCCTAATCCATGTGACAAAACTGATAGCCAAGAATAATGTTTCGCTTGCCGTCTGCTTTTTTTCCCAAAAATTTAAAAGTTGGTGTTCCATTTTTTTAAAGAATTGAGATCACTGATCACTGATGTGAAATTTTATTTATTCTCATCTTTAAAAATATGTTTCCAAAACAGATAGCAATAATTTGCTCAAAAATTTACCCGAACAAAATGTTCAAAGAAAAGCTCACAAAAATGTTCACGCAAAAAATTTTAGATCTTTTGCACGAGCTTTTGTTTGAGCATGTTCGTCTGTGTAATTGCGCCTTTATACGTTTAGTTTAACAAATTACGTTTGAGCACTCAAATATATAAAAAGCGCATTTTTTATTGGAAAAAAATGAAACAAATTACTTTTTTTAAACTAATTGGGGTAAAAAAATCCATCATTATGAAAAATTCAACGGGTTTAAAGTGAGTTAAAACTAAGTTTAATTATTTTTGATAAGTCACGCAGTTTCCAAGATATGACCCAAAAATTACCAAATTTGCAGAAAGAATTCATTACATAAGTGCTAGACAATTTTATTTAATTTATATTAAATACGTTTATTAATCCAAAAGAAATACAATAGATTAATTGGCTATTATGGCAGCCTCCTGGGCTTTACAACCTAGGTGCTATTTAAGCCGTAGAACCATATTTTCAAACATTTTGTTCTTAACTTAAGCACTTCTTAATCTAATGACAAGCACTTAAAGCTAGCATTTTACAATATGAGTTTTTCTACCACTACTACAACTACATAAGTGTAAGCCTTAGAAAATGAAAATTTCGTATTATTTTCAACAAATTTTAAGTTAAAGTGATAGAAATAGAGTCATTTTAGCTATATTATATATATATATATATTATATATTATAGATTTAGCTGTATTAGAAATTATAAGTTCGTTCGCTGTTTATCAAAAATTATTGATTTCAATTTTAATTTAAAACTGTTTATTGTGTAGGAAAAATTAGTAATTTTGTATTTGTTAAGAAGAGTTGCTGCATTATAAGAAAAGGAGCGTTTAAAAATCTCCATATGATGCCTTGGAATTGAGAACGGAACAGAGAATCTTAAGTTGCGATCATGAGATTGAGAACGAAAATGTATTTTTGTGAAAAGATAAGATGGGGTTTTAGTTTTAATAATTTTGTAGAAAAAGCACAAGGAATGGTTTAGGCGTCTGTGAAACATGTTAAGCCAATTAGCGTCAATAAGTTTGTGGGATATTCCTTGACGGCGACGAATTCAATATATAAATCTTAAACATGAATTCTGAACTTTTTGTATTCTTCTGGTATTTATAGAGTCTAACGGTGGACCATAAAGACTATCACAGAAGTTCAATTGTGAGAGACAAAGACTTTTTTTTTACTTTGATTAAGATAATGCCGGTTTGAGTATAATGATTTTAATGCAGAATAAGCGTTCTTAAGTTTGGCGGAGATATGTTCGCTAAATCTAAGTTTATAGTCAAAGATAACCCCCAAATTTTTTGCCGAATTTTGAAAAATGATAGGTGTGGTATTAACTGAAATTTTTAGGTTATGAAGAAGATGGGTACGAATAGTATCACTGCAAAAGAGAACTGCAGTTGACTTGGTGGGATTTCATTTTAAACGATGTGCCCGAGACTCTCTAAATAACCTAGCCAAGTCCTGATTTATACAATTAACAGCGTTGACAACATCAGAAGGTTTAAATGAAAATATTAATTTTGTATCGTCACAGTACATGTGATAGTCACAAAAACGTAGACATTTATAAAAGTTTTTGGTGTAAATTGAGTACAACAAAGGACCTAATATGCTCCCTTGGGGTACACCTTGTTCTATGTTGCGTTTTTCTGACGTATTTTTGCCCAAAACCACAGACTGTTTCCGGCCTGTCAAAAAAGAGCAGATTAAATTAATAGATTTTAAACTAAAACCAATAAATTTTAAGATAGATAAAAGAGTTTTATGATTTAGCATATCAAATGCCTTGGTGTAGTCTAGGAGAATAAGCACCACTGCTTTATTATCATCTAAGCATTGATAGATATTATTTGAAACTTCAGATAAAGCCGTTACACAACTATGACCGGCTCCAAACCCGGATTGTTTCTCAGGAAGCAGGTTACTTTGATGTAAATATAAATTAATTTGTTTTTCTATGATTTTTTCAAGGACTTTAGATAGAGTTGGCAACACTGAAATACACCGAAGATGAGAAAAATTTTCTGAGTTGGATTTTTTAGGTATGGGGCGTACAAGCGCATGTTTCCCTGAAGTTGGGAAAAAAGAGTGCTCAATACAATAATTAACAATGTGCGTAATAAAAGGAATAATAGTAGGACAACAAAGAAGTAAAAGGGTTATATTTATGGCATCAGCGCTAATTGCTTTTGATTTAATATTTCTTAAGGTTTCATATACTTCAGTCTCATTGGTAGGAGTAAATTCAAAAGTGCTATTTGTGCAAGTTTGATTTTCATAAAAGTTCAAGGTTTCTCAATCTGGTGCGAGGTTATTTTGATCTACTTGGGTAAAAAAATTATTTAATTTATTAAGATTGCCAAGATTATCAGGAATAACACTTTGTTTTTTCAGAGAAACGTTATTTTTTTTAATTCTCTCCATTTTTCTTTTTGGGAACAATTGAGCTGTATAATTTGTGCTGCGCCTTTGATATGATTAGTACAAGTACTATAGGTAATTTTAAGAATGTCAAAAATACAGTGACTTCCGCAGAGATTGTCTAGGGGGGGGGCTTGAGTAACATAGTCTCAGATAACCATTTTATTATTATATTGTTAGAAAAGTTAAATCTTTAGGAGTACCTATATATTCAATGGCTCCGGGGGGGGGGGGGCTTGAACTCCGCCCTAAGTACTCCACTAAAAAAGACAATGCTATAAAAGAATGCATTACAAAACGGCAACTTTGGAATTTTTTTTTCAAATCCATGTAAACCAAATGTAAATATTTTTTTTTGAATTAGCCAAGTCGTTCTACCGATTAAAAAAGCTCATACTCACGTTTTTGTCTCTGGGAGTTCTACCCAGAAACATTCGTAACTTTGACAATCACCAGAAATACCTAAAATAAGAAGAAAATAAAAATATAAAAATATCTAACGCATAAATTATGGTAGCTGAGTACTTACTTTAAGAGTATAATTAAAGCCGTGGTAAAAACATCATCTTCATTGGTTTGATAAGCGAACATATTGCCTTAACGGGACGTGGGTATTACTAGGCCCCACCATATCAGGAATGCCGTAAACCAGATCTTGTAATACGTTCGTCATGTTAACGAAAAATTGATTATTAGAAAATTTTAACAGAAGTAGCCAACTGGTGTATTCCTAAGCCAATCCCGTGGTGAACGCAATTAAACTAATATTTAAATTTAATGAATGAATATTGACTCAGTTTTGATACTGCAAGCATAATGCTTAAAAAATTTACAAAATAAAAATTACAACCGGGTGGCTACTTTCGGAGTCGGAGTTTAATAAATTTGAGAAAGGAAGGTCATTTGAATAAAATTTTGAATCAATTAAATTTTGAAATGTTAGAAAACTGTTTGAAACCGTCCAATAAAAATTACAAAGTTTTCTCCACCGGAATATATCTATAATAGAGAATGAACTTCACAACAGCTTAGAGCGTCTAACTATAAACAGCAACAAAATCAACAATCTAAGAAATGCTGACGACACCGTTATAATTTCGGACACGCTGAAGGGTCTGCAAGAGTTGGTAGATCAAGTTCAAAAAAAAATAAATTAATCTTACCGTTTTGTAATGCATTACATACTAATATTTAAGTATCTTTTTAAGTGCGACAAAATTTATTGCAATCGTTGTTTCCTAGGCGTCGTTCTAAAAAAATGGTCCTTCGAGTTTTTTGGATGACATATTTCATTTGTTTTCAAGTGACATATGACTATTTTATTATTTTTCGTTTAAAGGGCCAGATTTAGCTTAAACACCAAGAACAAATTTTTCAAGTAGGACCTACAGATTTTGAAATAAAGCCATGTAAAATTCTAATGTTTACAGTGTTGCCATACTGTAGTGCTACACTTTATAAGTGGCAATTTTATATCTTTGGTATCCCTAAACATACTAGATCATATATCTATGATAAAAATTTCAAAGTGTTAGCCCATTCTTTTGTGCTCACCTGCCTGGCACTTGGACTAAGGTACCTAAATACTTATTTGTTGAAAGTAAAATTAAAAGTACAGTTTGTTGCAGACTGTTAATTGAGGGCGGATGCAACCGAAGATACGACTCTGCTAGCTTCCGAATTATTATCATTTTGAGGGGATGATGATGCCACTTTATTATTCACCAACTGCTCTGATCTGGAGTTTCAAACGGTGATGGCGTGATCAACAAAAGATAACCTCTCTTTGGCTTCGTGAGGAGCCCGATTTGGAGCTATGATAAAGCAGCTTGGACCTGGGATTGGAACTCGAATTTTGATGTAATATTCGTTGATACTATTTGATTTTATTTGCTTTACACCAGCCTAGCAGATACCATGAAGATAAGACAGCTTACTGTTAGTTTTATGACGTCACCTGTGGTAGAGACTACAAATCTTCGGCAGAATCTGTTTTTGTTGGCATCAACTAGATAGGTATGTAAATAACTTACCTAACCACCTGATAAAATAAAATAAAATAATCATTCAACGTCTTAATTCCTAACACCGTACTGATGAGCACCACAAGTACGAAACCTTAGTCTACGGTTACCTTTATCTTTTTTAAGAGAAATCTCGCTTTTGTTTGTGTCTTGCTCGGTTTTTTGTTATTTATTCACCCTCGCTAAATTCAAAAAAAAAACAATAGAATTCATCAACATCCGAAAAAGGAATCATGAAATGTGGATATATGCAAAACACATCCAACTGCCAGATGCCATTGTGAAAGAAAATTAAGCGCCTTTACAGAAATATCCTAAGCTTGAGAGCTAATAAAATCAAAAGAAATATCGAGATAACAACAAAGAAATAGATTAATGAGTAGTTCCTTAAAAAAGGTAATGGTAACTGCAGACTCGTGATTGCACTGGTGTCGCTCATCGGTAAGGTGCTTCCTAAAAGATTACATGATGTAAGTAAAAATAAAAACGAAAGGTAATGTCCCCCGTTTGTAGTGACTTTTTTTATGCGTTAATTATCTTAAAATTAATAACTATAGAACGATGACGTGAACGTGAAAAAGATATCCGCAGTCTTTTTGCTCCTGCTGTAGATTTAGGATATTCTTGTGCAAACAGTCACACAGTTTTGTTCATTAATTTAATGTTATATAAAAATTAAATAAAAATAAGGGTTCGTGGCATATCGGACACACATTTTGCTTTTTAATTCAGTACGACCAGGCCTCCAAGATCTAATGGATAGTCCAGAAACCTACAGGCCTATTTCATCCTTGTTAGGAATCATCAGGATAATATAGGACTGTACCAGGCGTATGAAGCATAACATAAGCAACTACACCCAGCGAATTTAAATAACTTTCACAGATTTTTCACGGCCAACAAATCTACTTTTTTTGTAAATTTTACTTGACTTTATTTTTCGCAGGAAGCCGCTTCCGGAGTGATTGTTGCTGAGCCTTAATACAAGGCGACGTTGTATAAACTCCAATTGGGGGTGAAGTTTCTGCGAACGTTGTATTTTGAACGGTCTTCTTTCAGTAACCGGTACATTTTCACAGGTTTCTACTTTTTTTGTTCTGCTCGCACATTTTATTCTTATTGATATTTGCATCCTTTAACATTTTGATTTTCGCTTTATTCCGACAGGCAGCGCCCTGCATATAGCCATTACAACATCCCTCATTATTTGAACGGCGGAAGCTGTTTAAATTCACTGAGTGTGGTTGCTTACATAGAGAAAGTTACGCGAGAGTGACCGATACTGTGTTATACTTGGGGAACATTATTTATAGGCGACACGAGCGCAGTCAGAGGCTACAGGAAGGAACTACATGTACAGCCAGACGAATAATAAAATACATATATTCTTTTGTTTAATTTTTTACAGACACTTATTTAATAATAAAAAGATACTTTTTAGCGTTAAAAAAGCAATGCATTTGCGAAAGGTTTTAGCTCTATACAAACCTTAACCAGCTTTGTACTATTATGTTATTTTCTTTTATTAATTGAGAAAAAATCCCAGTATAAAAGTCTTACAGATTTTATACATGTTTTAACCTATATCTCTTTTTTTTTGTTGTATTTTAACCTATGATCTTCTTGCTTAACTCTGTATAAATTATTACAATATTTTCTTCAGGGATTTGGTTCGCAAAAATATGAACCACAATTTTCGGCACTCTTCAAATAGTCCCATGCTCTCTAGCTTTAATGATAGTGATCCAGCCTAATTTGAATGGCATTCTAGACTTTAAAATAAGTTGTAAATTCACTATATAGCTAATCCTATAAACTCACGCGATTTCCAACCAAAACCAACTAAAATAACTCACTTTTGAAAATCTAAAAAAACCACTTGCCAGACTTGACCGACTTTGACAAGCGGTGGCAAAACCCGGCAGGTACTAAATTAAAATTGTGTGAAATATATTCCGACATTGAAAAATATTCTGTCTTTCTTTCATGACCATATAGAAAGAGATGGACGGGGTAAGGTAGGTGTTGATTTAATACAAGCATTACTTTCACTCTCCGCCGCAATACAGGAACGTAGTTCCTGCGCGGCCCTATCTTTCTGTTAGTCTCCGTAAGTTATTAGGTTGTCTCTGGTTGCTTATGTTATGCTTCATACGCCACGTACAGTCCTATGTTACCCTGATCAAACACCCGTATTCAAGCAATATGAACTACATAGAAGGCGTGGGATCAACCCGAAATAAAAACAATATGGCGCCGTCTTACGTTTCTGTTTGACATTAGTCTATTTGTTTACATCGCGAAATCGCATCTTCGAGATACTTTTTTAACGAGTTCTTATTGATTATTTTTATATTTAAATATTCCGAATGGTTTGAAAATGTTTGTTGTATGAGTATTTATAGGTAATTTAAGGTTTCGACTCGAAATTCGCGGTAGTTAGTGCTTTTTTCATCGTCAGTGTTTTTAGGGTTGTAGTGCATTTTTTAGAGAAATTATACAGGATTTTAAGTGGTGTCCGGCTGTTTATAAGCGTTTTTTATTAAATGTTTTTTGCGCTTAAAGTGTACTTAATCGTATAAAGTGTGCATTGTTAAGAGTTTTTCCCGAAATCCACTAATTTTTGCAGGACTTACAGTGCATTTATAAATCTTGTGAAGGTATAATTAAATTGTTTGTATATCTTTTAGCAATGTCCACTACGTGCTGTATGCCAATTTTGTAAAGCAATTACAATGGCCAAGGTCCATCAAGAGTTTCTGTTTTTCAAATTCTAAGAAATGAAGAACTTGCAAAGAAATGGAAGAATGCCATAAAACGAGAAACCTTGGTTCCTAACAAGCGTTCATGCGTAAGATACAGGTGAAAAAATACACTGAAATTAGAGTACTGAAAGTGTCTTTTGTTAGGTGTGTGAAGTGCATTTTAAAACTGATAAAGTTAAACGTTCAACCAAATAACACTGGTGATCTGTTGGAAGTTCCTTTATTAAAGCCTCGTTTAAAGGCCGGTAAGTTATTTTTGAGTTACATGTTTTTTATTCTTAAGTTTTTTTTGTGTACTAATGTACTAAAATTAATGGTGCAAACGCGAACAATATTTTTGGCATTTTTTTAAAAACTGCTGTGTACTTTTTAGAGGGTAGTGTATGTGTAGAGAGGCAAATAATATACGTAGTGCAGTAAAAAAAAATTGGTTAATATATAACTATTAAAAATATTTTGAAGCTATATTTAAAAATGACTTTTTTTGGGTAATTAAAAAACTGAAGTTTTACAGGATGATATTGTACGTTTCATATAAAGTTATAATAAAAACCCAAAATTTTAAATTTTTTGCGCTAGGTACCCGGTTTTATTCATTTGCTTTTGCAGGTACTTACAAAAATGGTATTGTCCTAGGTATTTTCTTATAAACTACTCAAACTAGAGAGGCAGGTAATAGCTTGTTTCAAAGGTCTTTAAAAATCCTTTCATATGATGTGTAGTGTATCATATTACCTAAATTTCATAAAAAAGAAATAAACATTTTTTTTACATATGAATGGTTTGCTATACTATGGGTACCTACATAGTTCGAAATTTGAGGGTAAAAGATTATTATTGTTCATGATTAAAAAGAAAAAGCTACGTTATAGTTTAATTTTTATTAACTTTTTTGTGAACCAATATCAAATGTCCTTTTTGATTCTGTTACAGAAATACATAATTGTGCTTTTGGAATTTTACCAAAGATTAAAAATACATATATATGTTTGTTATATTTTTGATAAAATAAAGGCAAGGTGACAAATCATAAGAAGGGTTTTTAAAAGACACCTAAAACAAGGTTTCCCTCACCTTTCTAAGTAGATTTTCTGATCCCTATCAATAGCGCCAAAAATCATCAATGTTATCTCTAAAAATTCGTCTAGCTTAAAAAGAGCTGATAAACCTTATAACAAGTTAAGCAAATTTAAATAAATTAAAGTTTAATGTTAAAACTTTAATTTTTCACTTCACACCATAAAGCAAAAATTTAAAATTTCCGCTGTTTGCCCATTTAATGCAGTGTTGTGTAGAAACGTAAGTGGCGGCCATTTTGAATCCGATTATTGGCCTTCTGTGGAGGCGGTATTGATTCAAGAGATTACGGGTATACCCGACCTACAACAATACATACTTGACCAGGACAAAAAACTTTCAAACACCAAATATTAAAATCAGACCTAACTCGGGACATGACGTCAAAAAGACGACATAACTCGAACCTACGCTACAAAAAAATCTACCATAAACTTCCCGTTTATGGATAGATTGGTTTGAGACACGGGGGTGAACAAAATAAGGGTTGCGGGTCTCCATATGTGGAAACACATTGGGGACTTTTCGCGCCTTTTGCTTGGTCACGCCCAACTGACAAACACCGACCAATCGGCGCCAAGACGAACAGACACCGATACGACACCAGTCGTACGACGAAGAACAGAGGTACAAGTGGGTTTTTTACAACATCCAATTTTTCCTACAAATTGCTCAGAGTGTCCCTAAACAACGAAGTTAAATCGTAAATGCAAAAAGGCTTTAGTTGGGGCCTGCCGAGTGGGACGCAAAAATCTGCATACGTGAGTGGAGGCAGACAAAACGAACAAAAATAAACAGCTACGCGCATGCGCAGCCCGGAGGAACGCACAGGGTTCCTGTGCGCGTGTATATATGTAGTTATGTAATTTCTTTTGTATATTGTTTTGTTGTACCCTGGGCGGATTGGATGTAACTTTAATTTTAGCTTAGGGTAGGAACATTTACTGTATATATAGACTTAGAACAAATAAAATACTTTTGAAATTGAATTTGAATTTTATGATACCCTGATGATTCCTAACAAGGATGAAATAGGCCTGTAGGTTTCTGGACTATCCATTAGATCTTGGAGGCCTGATCGTAATGAATTGAAAAGCAAAATGTGTGTCCGATATGCCACGAACCTTTCTTTTTATCCCATATAACTTTATTTAAATACAATTTTACATGTTTTTCGCAAGACACGAAGTATCAAAAGTTAGCACATCCTCAATAACCCTTAATGCTCGTAACCTCTTTAGCGCATAAACGCGAACCGCCGTCATTTTTCACCTACTTGGCTCATTCGGTCCCTTTTTTAGTGCCTGGATAGGGGGCGCTTTACGAGATAGCTTTCCACCAAAGTGCTGCACTCTTGGCCCTGCTTGATGAAGAGAAATACCCTCTGAGCGGTTGTAAAAATGTCAGCTTCCCGGCACAGGTTTGTGTATAAACTTTTAGGTCCTTCTTTTCCTGAAATTTTACGATACCTACTTTTTTCTATTTGGAATAAAAAGTCAAGCAATATAATATTTGGGTGGTTTTACTCTCTAAAAATAAATATTATATCAAACAAAGAATTTAAATGTTTTAGATTGGTATGCATACAAAATGTTTAAAAATTTTTAAAATGTGTTCACAACGTCATAATGGAGTATAGCCTAGTTTATATAAAGACAACTGCATTTTTTACTCATCCTTAAGGGTTTGTGTATATCTAAATGTTGTATTTAGGAATTATTTTCTATTTTATAAGATGTTACGTAGCAATAGATTTCAGGGGGATGGATGGGAAAAAAAGTTATCCATTACTAGCAAAACTAGCTGTGACTTCTATACTATTAAAGATACTAATATAATTTCATATAAATGATATTTTTTTAAACCATAAGGTAAGCTATAAAATTAATGGTATCGAGCAACAACGTTTAACCATACTTCAAGCTTTGAGACAACAAAAACAAAATTTAATAAAAATTAAAAATGAATCGAGAAAGCATTTTGATAAACATTTATGTTGAAAAACACTGCTCCGACACATTTAAATTTTTTTACGTTCCAAGAAGAGTGTTAATGGGTTTATGATTAGGAGTCATAAATATGTTTAGCATTTCCTTTTGAGAGAGGCCATAAATCTCGATAATATTTGATATATTGGCGGAATAGGTTTTTCTCTAATTCTTGCAAATATATGCAATCCTTCTCAGCTGTTTATTATTTAAACAATGATTTAATTTATTGTGTTGTTGGACAATTTACTTAAAGAACGGCAGTTTTTTTAAAATCATTTTCCAACACTTGACAGAACCAACATAACAAGCTGGAATTAATTCTATATCGTTCTAAACGTTAGAGAGGAAAAGCCACGGAGACTAGGTCGCGAAAACATGCCTAAATTAACAGACTAACTCTCGAGTCACATGATGTCAATATTAAATGTTATGACAGTCATGGGACGCGTAAGCAGGCACGCACGAAAAAGTCGTAGTCGGGAACCGGATGTAAGGACAAACCGAACGTCGCGCGTCGGTCTGGGAATAGATTCTTGAACAAAATTAAATCCCAAAAAAAAGTACCCAAGTAACACAGAGCTTTGAGAATATAGACTTTAAAGCCAAGTCAATGCTGCAAAGACCTTAGTACAGCTCTCCTTTTGCTTTATAATAACTTGCTTCATTTAATTTGTAACTTTGACTGTTTAAATTGTTTACATTCAAAATATCTTCCATTCTGGCTAATCAAGTTTTAGAGGTCAAACTTATACCTCAAAATATGCTAAAACTTAGCTAACAAAATATTTGTAAACGAAACTTTTTTCCTAAAATAGCCCAGAAAAAAATTGCAAGATAAGGGATTTTCGATTTAAGAATTGGTCGTGGTTCTGGTTGACATTATTTTGACATAAATTTTGACAGCGGTTCTAAAATAATAACGTCATTTAAAATATTATTAAGATATCTTTGATTTTACTCAAAAAAGACTATCTATAATTTTGCAAAATTTTAGGGGTTATATTTACAACCAAAGGGCCGAACCAGGCTGGTTCTAAAATTTCATAACCGGGTTGCAACTGTGACGTCATTGTTTTAAAACGAAAGGACCGGTTGCGGTTCTGGTTCAACCAGAGCCAGGACCAATTGTAAAACGAAAATCCTTATAGCAACAGCAGTTATTTGTCGTATGCTAATACTATTTTTATATCATTTAAGAATAAGCGCCTTCTACCGCTAGGCTAGGACGTCTGCTTCTTCTGAGCTAGGACCGTGAGCCCAACGTAATAACGCCAAGATTTGATTTTGGTTTAGATTAGATTATATAATCTTAAAAATTTGTGAAAAAAATAACCTTTTTTACATAAAAACATAAATATCCTTAAATCTGAAAATCTTTCAAAATTATCTAAATATGCAAGATATGATTCTTGATTAAACCAAAGAAAATTAATTTTAAATTTTTCAGGCCCGTGTAGTTTAACGAGGTATCCATCAAACCGGCCTTCGCATAAAGATTTGACTATTGGGAAGTCCTCAAAATGCATATTTTTGTTAAAAATTAATGATATTTATTTTAGCTAGCCTCCATCCTTAAAGTCGTAGTTACAATCTGGGGAATTGTTTTTAGCAAAACTGTACGGGAAATCAATTTAACTATGTAGACCTGATTTTTTTTGAAAAATTTTACGTCATTGAACTTGTTTTCCATGGCAACGCGGAGACTTTATTTATGTTTATCTACAGTGGGAGACCAGAAATTTTTTAGCACCGGGTCGCAAATTTGGGGTTAGGTTACTTATTTTGACTTTTCGCGTTCTGCGCCGCCGCTAAAGAACCAAGTAAAATACTAAAATAAAAGAAGATCATTTCTTGCAGAATTACCTGCTAAAAAAATGCTAGCAAACGACGGGTGTAATGTTTAAGGTTGCATTTACAGGTGCATTTATAATTGAATTGGAAACACTCCTGCTAGCTGATACCAACAACAGGTTAACTTAAAAGCATGCAGATTTAAAAATCGACTACTCACTACTAGACGAAATAATCGTATTCTATTTTAAACAGGAACGTCAACGACTAGCAAGAGTTTTTCCAACCTCTAAATAATTTGTTAGTAGTTAAATATCCGTTTTTTTTTTTGAAACTGAGGTTCTAAAATCTATCCTTTGCACTCCAAGATTTCACTGGTACTATTGCACATAACTATGCCGCAATAATTTAAATTTAAAAAAAAAATAGTTGAATCAAAATAAAAACAAAATTATGTGGGGTTATGGGCGCCGAATATTTCTATGCGAATTCCTAGTAATCCCAGCGAGCCAGTAAAGTTCCCTTGGTTCTTTGATAGACTCGAGATAATGCCCGCGCAGAGCTAGGCCTTTTTCGGCGGGCGACCGCACACGCGGAGTGGTTTCATATTTGTTTTAGAAAAATCTTTTTGAAAACACATTTTTGAAAGATAAACATAACCTCGAATGGTTTTCTGTCAGAAAACGTAAAAACACTCTTATGTCCCACTGCGGCCCGATTTAAAGTTTGTTGAAGAAAACACCTGCAGTTACCATGGAATCGTATAAATTCTGCGTTCTATCGGCCAACATTTTTTATTTTGAGGCTTTTGGGATAGATGACAGCCCCAGATCTTTTATTTTAAAGCATTTAAAATTTTTTTATTTTAGTTTTGTTTTCCCTGTGCACTCTGGCAAAAGATTAAAAAATTAAAAAAACAGCATTGCCAGTTCTACTTTTTTTACTTAAAATCTGGGGAGAAACTATAGTGCTATTTTTTTAAACATTTTTTATCAGCGAAGTTAAATTTTAAACAACTTACCGTAGACGTTGTTTTGGGAAAAAAATATTCCTCAAAATAGATGTTACAACATTTTCATGACGTTTTTAAAACGTTGTGACATAAGACAGCAAAACCATTATTATTATTTTTTGCTGCGGAAACGTATTTCCAGCTTAGATTCATAAAGTCATTTTGTCATGTTTTAAAAAAAAAGCATACATGCATTTTCCTCTATGTCTCAAACTTGGGCTTTTTATTAGTGTATACTCAAACAACCCACCAGTCTGTAATATCTGACAGCATTAAATTCGGTATTACGATGACGTTATTTCATATTATTAAAATCAAAAATAAAAATAAGGCCTCTAAATCAAGAAATGCCTTAATTTAAAGCATATACCCTTATTACCCGACTACGCTTCTCAAAGGAGGGTTTTGAGTTTAGTTTCTTGTTTCTAAAATCCTGTTTTAATCTCGGATATAATTATTTAATGATACTAAAAATCGCCTTTTAAACAGGACATAAATATATTTAAAAACAATCTTTATTAATTGCAAAAGAGTAATTATCACTCGAGTTACAGAAGACGGCTGGTCTATAAGGGGAGCGACCACTCATTTTGTGGTTGATAAAATGACGATAATAAAATGAAAAAAAAGATGGATTCAAAATTACACAACGGAATGGAAACAACTAAATATTAAATACTACTTAAAAGAAAAACAAAAATTAGTATTTAGTGGGCGCACCACTCTTTTCAATAACACTCTGCAAACGCCTGGGAATTGAAAAACTTAAATTTTGAAAATATTCACGATCTTCTGAGAGCACCTCGATGAATGCAGCAATTCATCGCGGTGCTTAACTCTTCAGCGTTTTGGGCTCTCCAGTTTTTCTGATAAATAATTTTAAAAATCGGCCCCATATATTTTCTATTGGGTTGAAATCAGGGCTGTTGGATGGCCAAAAAAGAGTTTCAATATTATTGTTTTCAAACCGTTGGCGTACAACATTAGCCGTGTGCACGAGACAGTTGACCTGCTGGTAAATGAAGTAGTTGTTTTCGTAAAACATCTGACACACATCTCTGACTGTTAAATCATTTTTCGATTTGCCAAAACATAACCAAACCTCTAGGACTAAACCAGCCCCACATATTTACTAAAAAATATCCACTTTCTTAATTTATTCGGTGTATTATGGATCAAACCTAGAAATATCTTTTCATCTGTGAAGACCACCCCTTCCTAGAAGTAATCGTCATGAAGAAAATTATTTAATACCAAAAATAACCCTGGCCGTTTTTTGTTCCTCCTTCTGTTAATAGTTGATACGGAACCTGGGAACGTCTTTACATTAGATGCTTCAACGGACGTGGCAAAAGGATTTTGTCTGAAGTGGTCAATAAGCCTTTCATCTTGTATCTCAGGGCTTACAGGCTTTCGTCCTGATTCATGTTTTCTATTAATCGAATTATTCTGTATCCAGCGCTTTTTCCATCGTACTATCGTCATTTTGTCAACCCGAAAATGAGTGGGTCCTCTCCTTACAGCCGTCTTCTATAACTCGAGTGATAAATTTGTGCTTTCGAAAATTTTATAATTTGCGGCATTTTTGGAATACATACATAGAAAAGTAAATTTTGCATGTATGCGTTTTTTTTTTAAATAAGAGTACACCAAGTTTTTCAAAGTCACTTCTTGCGAAAATCTATAATAAATGCGATAAGGACAGCAAAGGCACTAAAAATAATGAGAAAGTTCCTTGCCTTATATTGTACATGCAACATATTACCCCATGTCTATAAAAAGTTTCCCTAAAAAAAACTACAGTTAAGGCATATATTGTGCGGCAATCGCAAAGGTCGATATAAAGTTGAAAAATACGAGCAGAAGTCCCTAAGACGTACATGGAGATTAGTGGGAAGCGCTTGTAGAGCACGGGGTGACTTCCGCTCTTGACAGGGGTGATAAATCCTTCGGATAGCTGCCTCGCCGAAAGAGGTCCACTTTCAAAAAGAAAGGAAATAGAAGTTACACTCTACTTAGAAATCATCAATTTTAACATTGCAAGTACAGTATGTTTTTGCAAGTCCGTTTACTAATGAAAATAATTTTTTAAATCTAATATTTTCATTTGTTTTTCTGGCTGAAGCCCAAAAATTTATTCTAACCAAAAATCTTGCACATTTTTGAATTTGCTATAACTTTTGATCAAATCTGTCGATTTTAAAATGTTTTGAGTTTTTAAAAAGACAAGACATGAGATTTTTCCGATCCGATCCAAAATTTGAGATTTCCTAAAAATCCAACATGGCGGGCCGTTTTATATAACGGGAAATTTTCACCCCCCCCCCCCCCTGTAAAAAAAATATGTGCGGCACTGGAGAAAATATAAGTAATTGTGACAAAAGCCTTGTGTATTATCTCTTTTTCTCAAAAATCCATGATGGAAGACATTTTTCTATAATGGGTAATTTTCACCCCCCCCCTCTTCCCTGAAAAAAACATTATGTTTGGTACCTATACTGAACAAAATCTAAATTATTGCGAAAAAAGTTCCCTCCCTGCTGCATATATGAAGGTATCACTAAATTAAATCGGTTAAGAAATTAAAAATTGATTATCAAGTATGGTGACATAAACTAAATGCCCCTTTGCTTAAAATTTGCCTGTTTCTGCATATAAAATGTCGCAGATTTTATTAGGCCCATTGAGTGGCCTGCTAACAGCCCCGATTTGAATCTGGTGGACAGCCATTATTGGGGAGATTTAGAAAAAGAAGTGTACAGAAAAGGCCGCAACTACGGCGACTTTAACGAACTGTGTCAAGTCATTACAGAGGCCCATCGAAGTTTGCTCCAAAGAAACATTACCAATGCTTTTAATAAACAGAGTAAGGATTTACGTACTGTCTTGAATACACGATTATTATACGTTAACTAATGGTTATTTTTATTATTAAAGTATAAGTGTGCAAAAAAATTTATCAACAATATAAGTGTTTGATGATTAATAACAAAGTAAACTCACCTTAAGCTCGGCCAAATAACCAATACATGTCACTCTAGCTAAAAAATCAGTAGTTTAAAACTACAGCAATTTTTTAAATATTATTGCAAGTCACAATTTTTATTAACAACGATGGAAATGATGACACTCACTTGTTTACTTCTTAACTGATTAAAGCAAGCCTATACCTAGCAGAGATGGGAGGTAGAATGGCCTTGATTTTGTTTTGTTACTTTTTTAGGGGAGTGAAATTACCCAATGGTTAAAAAAAAATGTCAAAGCCGCAAGCTTTGTTCACCAAAAAATGTAAAAATGTTTAAAATCAAGTAATCCGATCAACAGTTAAAGCAAATGCAAAAACTGCGATTTTTTTTTACAAATGACAATGTCGAGTCAAAAACCACTTATTTCAGAGGCTTATTAGGCTTTTTTCGCAATCATTTGGATTGTCTCCAGTGTCGCAGGTATTTGTTTTGCAGGGGTTGGGGTGAAAATTACCCGATATTCAAAACGGTCCGCCATCTTGAATTTTTGCGAAATGTCAAATGTCTTGTCTTTCAAAAAAGTTAAAAAATATTAAAATCCAGCTATTCGATCAAAAGTTATAGCAAACTTAAAAGTGTGCAAGATTTTTTGGCCCACCTTATATCTTGACTAAAGGGCTTTTATTTAGAAGGGTTTTTTAATATGTTAGGGACGGCAATGCTTCCCTAGCTAACATGGACTGCTCGCCGCTGTATGATATGCATAGAAATTAGGAAAGTCGGCCAACTTTATGGACAAAAAATTGGTCCTGGAAAACACGGATAGTCCACCATATATATCTCGAAAACTGTAGCTTTGAAAGATTTGAACCTTAGAACAAAATTTTTGGGTAATATCTACGAAAACCCAAATCTGAAAACCGCATATCAATAGCTGCTTTACTTCCAAAGTTATGATTTTTGTTTATATATTTTAATGTTTCTTCAAATAACTCGAAAACTAGAGCTCCCACGAATTTGGACGCTATAACAAAATTTGCAGTCCATATTCATGGAAACTTAAATCTGAAAACCGTATATCGTTGCTTGCTTTTGTTCCAAAGTTACAATCAACCCAAACGTTAATCAGTTTATGGTCAGCCGATAGAGAATTTTTGTACCAAATTTCGTAAATATCGATTGAGGCGTTCTTCAGTTATCGTGTATAGAGACAGACAACAGACAACTTACTTTTTTGGTGTTTTGGAACCTTGGTAACTCATTTTTGATAAAATTAGGAAAGTCAAAATTTAACGATTTTAATAGTCCCCCATACTCGCCCCATACCATATTGGTATGGTAGACTAAAAAAATATCGTGGGCAAAATAATTCGCAGCATTAGGTTGTGTAACTTCTCATATGTATATTAAGCAATGGTATTAGGAACTGTCGATGGCGCCCTCTGTGTGAACGATCGAAACCATTTTTTCACTGAAGTACAAAATGCAGGTTTTATCTACAAGCAAGTACTGCATCATTTAAAAAACAACCTGAAGATGGCTGTAGCTTACAGTGCTACTAAATCTAACGAAAAACAAGAGATTTTTGTACTTCAGTGGAAAATGAAGGTGGAACCTCAGCTAGGTATAACGGAAGAAATCCTGTCGATGGCGCCCTCTGTGTGAACGATCGAAACTATTTTTGCACTGAAGTACAAAAACTCTTGTTTTTTCGTTAGATTTATAGTGCCACAGCCATCTTCCTTTTATTTCTTAAATTATTCAAATCAATACAAACGTAAAGTATGATTTTATGTCCATTTTTTTGCCAAGACCAATATATTGAAACTCTACATTTAAGAACAGTTTTTTATATCAAAATTGCATACGTCAGTAACTCGGTTAGTAATCGATAGATAAAACATCAGGAACTATTTCTTAAATTAAATATAGTAAGATGGAATATAATAATAAAATACTAAAAGTAAAAATAAATACACCCATATATACAACACTCATGACGTACAATATAAACAAGATATATAAATATACAAGGACTAGACGTAAGGGAAACAATAAGTTTTGTTATTAATCTTTCATATTTAAAATTTCTTTGATTGTGCTTATTCCTCGTTAAAGAATCCATATATTTATTTTGCTTTTAAACCTATTAAATTTTTTGTTTTTTCAAGTGTTTTTTAGTATATTTATAATTTTTGTTTTGGCACTTAATTTTGAGGGCTTGGAACTGGGGCTTACACTTTCGGAATCACACGTGATTACTAACCTCCATATCCACCAGATAAATACCTATCCATACTCCCTCTTTGTTTTTTTCCATGGAATCTACGGAGAATGCGATATAACTCATAACTTGTGGCGTACATTATTGGTAAAATATGTGCGGAACTAGTGCAGTTGAGTGATGTGGTTATCTTCTATTGAGGTGCGTGATATCAGTTTTCGTTTTCTATGTTTTGCACTTTAGTGTAGGGGCATAAGTCGATAATTTCTATCCCGTGGGATTTTGAATGAGTTTTGTGACTATGTGGGATTGATAGCCCTTTAGTCACACAATCAAGTGTTATTGGTTGTTTTTTTTTTGCATCCGTATAGAAGGGTTGATGTGACGTCGTCTTTCAAGATGGCGGCCAAAAATCATAAAAAATACAACTTTCGCAACCGGGGCATGATTATACTCGATTCCATATATATTATATATTATCTATATTATCCATATTAAAACGCGTCATATTTGAAACATTTTTTTTTTAACAATATGTTTGCATTTGATCTTCTTATCGTTCTTGCCAAATTTGGTTCTCTTCGCTTTAATAGTTGATAAATAGCGCCCTTTAGTATGTTATTCTTGCAATATGATAACATGCCTAATATTTGGAGGCACATTTGAAGTTGCTCTGACGCAACACCGAAACAAAGATTTTTTTAAGAGGAAACGGCAAAAATCTGTTTTTTTGCTATTTTCAAGGTCATTTAAGGTCAGATGCCCTGAAAAATGAATTTTTTGGAATCCTCGTCGTCGAGTTATATGGAATCGAGTATAATCATGCCCCGGTTGCAAAAGTTCATTCCTGATATTATAATAAAAACATCACGTATTTTATGATCAGGGGATAAATATGCATCTTAATAACTAAAAATGATGAAGATGTTCGATGACGTAGGTGTCCATTACAATTTGTTTTCATTTTTCATTTAGATAGGTCTGCTGTGAACTTCTGCCAGGCTACTGTTAACGCACACCTTACATTTTATGTTCAGGGGATAAATGTGGGTCATACAGAGGATGTTGGGCATTACAACCATTTTTTGCTCAGGGGAAGTAAGGAATTCATGAATATGCACCATATAATTCAAAAATGATGATGATGCTCGATGCTCGATGACATATCTTAGACAGACCTGTGATATTGTGTTAAGTGCCATGTAATGCACCTTTTTTTATTTAAAAAAATTACGATATTACGTAGGGCAGTGTGCGGGTCTAGGACAATTCAGCGCTGCCGATTCAGCACAGCCGACCCGGCAGTTACAACTCGGCGCGGTTGACTCGGCGCCAGTAAATATTATTACCACTTTTCCTAATGGCACCAACCCAACCCAACATAAAAACCCTAAAACCAACTTAAAATTAAAGTAATGAGGAATGCTATCTATACAAACAATTCATGAAAGTGCACTCTGATTTAATATAGAGTTGTGTGTTAATAGTAGTTTTAACAACTAGTGGCTAAAAAAAAGCGTTGGTTTAAATATCGAGTGCAGCGAGGTATTTAAAAACGCGAGTAAAAAAAGCACAGTTTAGCCGCGAGTTGTTAACAATTTGTTTTAATACCTTTATCAAAACATCCAAGAAAAACAGGAAAATACTTTTAAAAATCTCGAACGAAGAGAAGTTCTCGCAACACACCATCTTTATACTAAATAAATCAAGGCGGCTGGTAAATGAAATAACAATCGTTTCCATGGCGATGTGTATTTTTACTCGGTGACTTTCATTGTTGCGACATTTTAATCTTTGACAATTTGATATTTTGACAACATTTTCAAAAAAGTTTTTCGTGGTGAAAACTGGCAGAAATGGCTTAGTTCTTAGGCGAGAATAATTAGATTTATTCAATATTACTATTTTCCGCTATTTCTCTTTAGCTGTGCGTAAAAAACGGACAGACATCTTTTTTTGCACCCTTGATAAAAAAAAGTTTTTTTGCATCGGTAACAAAAAAAGCCATGCTTTAGTTTTGATGAAGCTATTAAAAAAATATATTTTCTGTTAGGTAGGAAAAATATCTGCCATCGTGCCGAATCGGCCGCAACGAATTGTACCTTTCCCCAGTGTGCCGGGATCTTCTGCCAGGAAAAAGTTAGGCAAACCAGTAATTTTGTATTCAGGGGATCAGTTTGCAACTTTTTAGGTATAGTTTTTTGCAGTCGCCGGTATTTAATGCTTTTAATTTCTTAGTCCATTTGTTTTTTATTGTTCCAAAGAGCACCAAGGCAAGCCTCGATTAATGGCCGGACAAATGTGGAAAACCACCTCTGCACTTTTCGATCCTTGCCGTTTCCTTTCCGTAAATGAATTGAGGAAAGTTTCCACCAGCATGGATTTATTGTTGCAATTCGTGTTTGTTGGGAACGCCTTTACGACGTTTGAGAATTACACGTTCAAATTACGACATAAATTCATTGATCGTTGATAAAATAAATTACCAGATATATCAAATGGATAAGCATTTTTTATACGAATTGAATTAAAAGACAATGAGATGTCTTTTTCCATAAATAATCTTGTTTTCGCATATATAGGCAACGAAAGTACAGTTTTGACCACGATATTTTGCCTCGGATGTAGTAGGTAGGTAAATTACGATAGTAGGATTAGTAGGCCCAAATATTATTTTTGCCTAGCCTGACTAAAATTCACGAAGAAGAGTTACTTTCGATATACTTTAACACACATCAAGAAGAATTCGCATTAGACTATTTTTTATATGCATGTTCCATGCAGTTGCCCTTGGGACGGTTCAAAAGCATCTAAATACACAATAATGAAAAAAAAACCAGATGTATTCTGTCACAAACTGCCATTCAAAAAATGGGAGATCGGTTAAGCTAGGCGGACCACTATAAAGGGTGCAAAAATTTTGATGCCACGATTTCTTGTTCATTTGTTGCTATTTTGTTGCGGTAAAATAAAATTTGTTGCTGCAGCTGTTTCCGAAAAATATAGAAATAGGAGGACCGCGTTTTTTATATTTGTCGGAAACAGCTACAGCAAAAAATTCAACTGAGACCTTCGACATCTTTTATTTGATTTATGTTACAAAATTCCATGCCATAATTTTTTGCTCATGGGATCCGACAGAATTCCAAAATAAAAATTACGAAACAATATTTTGAATGTTTTTTATAAAAAAAACTGTATTTTGGAAATTATCATTCATTTGGGAGAAAAAGTATAAAGCTTGTCACCTTTTAAGAGTTTTTAACTGTGCCGGGCATATTTGTGTATTTGTTTTTAACAAAGAAAAGTTTTTCAATTGTCAGTCACGACCTAAACGCCTTTTGCGTTATCGAGAGCGCAACAAATAAAGTAAAAAGCCATAATTACAAAAAAAAGTACATCGATCATTGTGTGTTTAGACAAAAATTCGAATCCATTTTCAACTTGCTTAACCTGCATATATAAACGAATTTTTAGGCCTTTTTACCATATCTGCAACATTTGGTGTTGGTTTGGTAGAATGACGTCAAAATATGCGCCGCAACGTTGCGGAAAAAAACGCAACTTTTGTTTAATCCAGTTCTTAGATTAAAAAGAGACAAGATATCTGGCCCAACGAAAACTCCTTGGCAAATAATAACCACTGTTTATTTACAAATAAAATCACAACAAAACAAAGGTAAGAAATATCGATTATTTTTGTATCCTTTTAAACGACGCTAGAACGATAGGGACAGAGAATTCTGTCTCAACCACTTTAGGTTGTGATTGGCTTGTGGGTGGGGAAAGTCGGCAGAGCGCAGACGGTCGGATGATATTTTTATTGACATAAGCTTTTTCGAGTTATTTATTTTAAAATTTCAGGATGTTTTAAGCAGTTTTTAAGTCGTTTTAAAACCACATTTTGTAAAAAAAAACGTTTATAGTGTATTTTTTTACCAGTAGGAGAATATTTCAGTGCATTTAAAGTGGTATTTTGGAAAAAATCATCCAATGTTTTGAAAACAAAGGGAGAGCAAGTGAAATCAGTCATTGGCAGTACATGCCGGTAGGTACACAGAAAATTTAAAAAAAGTTTATGAAATATAGCTACTTAAATTAGTAGATCCTTACATTACATAGTAGACTATAAAATAAAGGTAGGTAAAGTCCTTAAACCAACTTGCAAACAACAATAAAATCAATTCAGATGAGTTCAGGTTTCTAAGAATATTGAATTCCTACCTCTTATCAGAATATTAAGGTTGATTTATACTGCCGCCGTTGCCATCTGCGCTGCCATATTTAAATCTTTTTGTGTGTCCTAGATGTCTCTATATACCCTAAGCATTATTGACTTTGAAATTAACTCTGTGTTTCGGACTTCCATTCTCTATATTTTATTTATACACGACGTTTCGCTCCGTACAATCTCTGATCGTCTTCAGGTGCAAACCACTACTGAAGACGATCAGAGATTGTACTGATCGAAACGTCGTTTACAAATATAATATAGACAATGGAAGTCCGAAATACAGAGTTAATTTCAAACACATCATTGTCTCAAACTTTCAAACATTATTGATTTTATTATGTACTGAAGAAGTCAGTATAAGTAAGTTTCCGCTAATGACAATAACGTAATTTTTTGCTAGTATGTAATAGTTTGTTTCTTGATATTCCAGGTGTTATGACTGTGTTTCTTTGTTTTAATGTTTGGCATAATTTTATTGTGTTGAAAATTAAAATTGCAGATTAGATAGTTTTTGGTCGTGCCCAAAATGCTGGACGACTAACGCTATTTGACACTGTTGACATTTGAACGTCATATATGGTTAAGGGCTGCCGTGAAACGCCGCAATCCTACGGACGGTTAACTAAAGAATTTTGACGTACCTGGCGAGCTTCTATTAAATTCCGCACCATTTCGGGCTAGGTGGCGCTGCCCTGAGTACCAAAGACATACTTAACGTGTTTTTTCTGTTTGAGCGTTCTCTTACGTATAATTAAATAGGTAACTGCTTCAAACGCATTTAACTAAAAGCAATAAATTTAACAACAACCGGAACGTCGTCGGTCGCGTCGACGTAAAACCTGTACCAAATATGCTATTTAGAACTGTCGAATAGTGTTAAAGTTATCGTTGTCGGCGAAGTTATCGGAATGTAAATTGGCATGACCAAAAACTATCTACTAATTATGAGGAGTCTTATTCTATGAAATAAACATATGTTTATATTTTTATAAAAATACCAAAGTAAAACTATTTTGTATGTACTACATCATTTATCTATTAAATGAAAAGCATTTTTCTTGTCTGAAAGAAAAACTACCTCGCGTGTTATACATGTCGACGCCGCGCCACGTTACCACCTGACTTTGATGTTTTAATCAAACGTTACTTACGTGATTTAGATATTGGATTTATCACGTCAGAATTAATAACTACTGGTTGATAGTACATAAAAGCTCTTATTTTATGTTATAGCAGAAAATTTAAAAAGTAATCCTTGTTACATATTTTTGATAGTGATTTTTAACAGGGCCGCCTTATTTAAGATTGCGTCCAAGAGTACCCTGTCTGTTTTGCTTCTTAATAAAACGTATATCTAATTTTCTTTCTTTAAGTAGTGTTGGTAAAACTGGTGTTATACACTTTTATTGAGATCAATGATTAGGTAAGTTAGTAACCATTACTGAGATGTAAAAGATTTTTTTGATGTAAGAAGCAGAAATCCCGCCTCTTGAAACGTCAGTTCAGTTGATTTTTAGAGTTTTTATTCTTTGCGAATTTATCGAAATAATAAACATGAAGATCAAGATGTGAAGAAACGTCGGGATAAAATATGAGTATTGATCAAATTAAATAGTATATTACATAACGAGAGAAGAAAGTGACATATTTCATACGAGCGTGAATTTTGTAAACGAGGCGCTAGCCGAGTGAAACAACACGCGAGTGTAAGAAAGTTACTTTCTGTCGAGTTGTGTACGCTATTTTTTCTACGACCACTTTAGGATTTAATTCGTATTTTTTATTATTATTATTTTTTATTATTTTCATCTCAAGGGAAGAAAGTATTTTCTTCTCCTGGGACGAAAATGGTTTCGATCTATTTCCGGCACTTCTACAAATCATAGCCTACTGGATACCTACATTGTTTCGATTTTCTGTCATTTATTTTCGTCACTAGAGAAGAAAACATTTTCTGAGGCGTTATAGAGTGCAGATTTGGTTACTTTCGTGTGTGGTCGTAGGAAAGGAGTATTTTTAGTTCATCGTTCCATTATACAGGGATAAACCATCCGTCGATTCCCTTTTCTTTTATTTTTATCACGAAATCCTTGAGAAACCTATATTTTTCCCTTGTCAAATCACTTATGCAGTTCAAAATTTCAACAAGTTTTACTCAGGTTAAAGAAAAGCCCACATAATTGGATTAGCAAAGTTCGAACTAAGACAAAGACATAAACCATCTTGTAAATACCTCCACAAATATCTAGAAAAATTTTTATGAAAAAATGCCATGCCCATTTTAAGCAATGTTATCTACAGCTCACTCCAAATTCTGTGGAGCTAATTTGTAATGGCCGCCAAAGATCGGTATATCAAAATATTTAGTATCGCCAAAACCTAATGGTTCTAAAGTATCTTTAGACTACCGTAAAACCTGACAACATTGCCAACTTTTTTTAAAATTTTTGCTGAATATATTTTTAGCTGACTTTAAATATTTTTTCTAAAAATATACTGAGACATGCCGCCTTGTCGGCTTTGCCCACACTGCATTATTTTTTTGTCCACAAAAAAAAATAACACTTTAGGGCTATTTTACAAGCTCTCAAAACAACATTGCCATATTAGTTCATTTAAAAAAAAAACTAAAACAGCTTAATAAAAAGACAAGTTTAAAAAATCTTATTTTTTTTAATAACATCAAAAATATCAATCCACAGTTTTTTTATCTTAAGACTAAAAAGCAAAAAACTACAAAGATTTCTTCTTTAGCCTAGAAAACAAAAAATAAAATAAAAAGTATTTTTTTTCAAGGTCAAAAAACAAAAAAGTCCAATTTATAAGTTGTAATTGCTGTGGGTTTTGGAACATGTAAATACACCTTGTTGATTTATAACAGGCATTTTTACAAAGATTATGTTTTCGATTTGGGGAAAAATAAATCCGTTTTGATGATGTTGCCAAGTGTCAGAAATTAGTTATTTGTTAAGGCCACAAAAACGGCATAGATTTGACGACACTGCTTTGCTGTTTTTGGGACATTTTTTACCGGGTAAAACATCGGAAATGAGGAAACGGAATCTGTTGAAATTTGGCAGGAATGTTTATTTTTGAATTCCTCGCAACCTTTTATAGATAGTTTTTTGCTGGACTCTCTCATTTTTGAAATAAAATAAACACGGCTAACAATAGTCAAAAATCTTACCCGACTTGTTCCTTAGCCTCGTCGATAACACAGAAATCTGGAACAGCAATTTTTGGACTTTTTTTATTTTTTGAAAAAAATACACCAAATTTTGAAAAATCAATTCGATACCGTTGTAGGTTCCGCATAGCCACTGACCACATGTCTAATGGAACATTCGGCCAATAAATTGATACATTTCAAGTGATAAAAATAAAGCAGAAATTTGTTATTTCTTTGATGTTGAATAATGATTTTTTTTTATTCTTTTTAATTTCGAGACATTGCAATCCATGAAGCATGAAGCCGAGCATCAAACCCTTTTAAAGAAGCATTAATAAATGGTTGCGTTCCTAATAAGTTATACTTTTCTCACATATGGTGTTCGTACGGTGTTCTGAACCTATTGTTGATCTTTCAAAAAAATAGCAAAGCAGTGTTGTCAAATCTATGCCGTTTTTGTGGCCTTAAATGACGCCACTGGGCAAAGTTATCTGCAATGGGCCATGTTGTCGGGTTTTACGGTACGCTTTTGCTTGAGTTTAGATTGACTTTTGATTTACTTCGAGAAGAAACAAATGCCAAATTGAGTCCCATTTAATCTGGAGAAAAAAAGGCGATTTACATTTCTGGTTAAATAGGTAATTTCTTGTAAAATTTTGCATATAAAATAAAAAAAAAGAAAATAAGTTTTTAAAGCGCAGTGTATAGCAACCATAGCAACCGTCGAAAATAACAGACATGCTAAATTATTTCGAAAGATCTTACTTTCAGAATTTTGTAGCAAAACGGTCATCAGCTGATTTTCGATGACAGCAGATGTCTTGTAACAAATACACTTCCGACCACATAAAATGCGTAAGCCGATTTTATATAGTGTATTATGGTCCTCGCAACTCAATAACCTTTTAGGTATTTCAAATTGATAAAATATGTCACTGTCAGATTTTGTTGTTGCCATAAGCTTATATTTAAAAATGCCCCAACTAGACGAGTTCAAAAAAGCCCAAATTTTGGCAAAATTAGTCGGTGGTTGGTCGATTCGAAGAGTCGCGGCCCATTATGGACGGAACAAGGCTACAATTGTAAGAATAGGAAGAAAGTATTAAGAAGAAGGAAATTAACTGTTCGACGAAGGCGAAAGTCAGTACGCTTCTTCAACTAATCGATTTTCTTGAAGACCAACCATTTGCCATGGCACCAGAGGCGAAAATTGAGGCACATTTTCCTGGATCCATAAGAACGACGCGCAGACGGATAAGCCGTTCTAGACTTAGTGGTGTGTGTCGTGTAGAAAATCTTAGTTAGTGATGAAAAGAAGCAAGCCAGGTTAATTTTTGCACTAAACTATTCACAACAACAAATTTTGTTATATCGCCCGCCACGAACACGCCATATATTGCTGGGACCGAAGACCGCGCTGGAAGATTTTCCGTGAATGTGTGGAGTTGGATATCGGTGAGAGGACATGGAGCATGGAATCCATGGAAGATTTACGGCTGAGGTTTATGTTGATTCTTCATCCAGAAGGTTTTGTGTATCAATCCTATCCATACGGCACGCATTTCTAAACAGTGGTTCCTAACGCCAATCCCATGGAAAATGTGTGGGGCTTTATAGCAAAAAAGTTAACATGAATGAATATTGTTCCCAGAATTTCCAACCACTTACCCTGGATTTATAAACTGGACTATATCGGCGAACGGCGACGTTGCTGTTATCGGTGGAAGATCAGCTATTAAAATGTCGTGACAACATTTATAAACTTTTTGCCGTTAGCGCTATAAAGTTTATAAATGGTACGATGGCATTTCAATAGTTGATCTTCAACCGATAACAGCAACCTCGCCGTTCACCGATATAGTTCAGTTTATAAATCCAGGGTAAATCGAGCTCATAGTCAGAGGGTACGACGAAGTCATTGTTTCACATCCAAATTTATTTCAAAATTTAGCAGATTCAATGCCACTAACCTCTAAATGCACCATAGACACTTAATCGCGATTGGCTATCTAATCCATTCTTTTTCTCTCTTGATCCCACATAAATGAACAAAGGGGAAGCATAGATTAGCTAAACTAATCCGAATATTTTTACGGTGCATCTGGGAGTAAGACTGGCAAACATTATCGAGGCTGTCGAGGCAATCGCAATGACACGCTACTGAAGCAACGTTTTCTTGTTTTTTTTTTTAAATTTACGTAGTGTTTTAATAATTTCTTTTTGATTTTTGATTGTCTGAAAAGACTTAGGTTACTCAGATTTACTCATCCTGCATAGGTCCGCTGACTATGATTAATTAATAATTAAAAAATTGTTTTATTCATTAGTATATTAGTTTTTTAGTGAAGTGTGACCAGTCTCCTTATTTTTGTGTTTACAATGACCAAGCCGACAAAAAAAAAAACAGGCCGTAACCATCAGAAAAACAGCTGTTAATCGTGGGCCGGTTTTTACATGGAGTCTTATGGGAGAACCGAGGTTTTTTCGGGATTATTTCTAAACGACTCGATGAATTTTCTTCAAATTCCCATGAAATATTCTTCGATACTATCCTAATATTTTAAAAAAGTTTTCTGGAGATCACAAGGTCTCAAATAATAAAAATTCTAGGAAAAGTATTTTGTGAGGTTAGGTTGATGTAAACAACAACACTTATTTTATTTTTATTAAAAAAAGGAAATTTTCTCATATTGTTAGCAATAAAATGCACATGAAAGGTTTCAAAAGGTGCGCATCCATATCTACACCAGAATAAAAATTGATTTATCGAAAAAATGCTGGAGACTAGTGTTTTTTTTTGTGATCATTTCACGAAATATATTTTGTCGTATAGCGAGAAGAGTAGGTATGGTTTAAATGTTGGTTTAGGTTCTTCCACAAGGTCTCCTACCAACCAGGTCCCATCAGAGTGATTACCTTATAGAAGATTGGAGTAATGGTAAAAAATAAAATAATGGAACAGAATACGGTACAGAGAAGCATCTAATTAATACGTCATTTTGAGTGCAGTTTTTGAGTAATATCTGGGACTTTTGCTATTTGTGTGATTTTCATCATAAGAGATCTAAATTGAACATTATTTAGATAGATAGATAGATAATTCTTTATTAGCAATGAAGTATTATTCATAGGTAGCTGCACTGAGAATCCTATTTATCTAAGACGTCTTGTGGGCATTTCAACCAGTTAACATTTTTATTACAAATCTCAGATTAAATTAACATTATGATGATGAACTTAACAAAAATTACTAGAGATAGAGACAGTGATTTCAGTGACATCACAAAGTTTTCTTGCTCTTTTTGCATTATTTGAGGTGCTATGGAGGTGTATTTATGAGAGGAGGATGACCGACAATCCCTCTGCATAATGTGATCCTTAACTTGTTAGTGTTGTTCGTTTGAATGTGGTTATCAAATCGCATTTTTCGATCCTTTGTCTCAGAGGATCTCGGGATTCATCACAGTTTTCAAAAAAGTGTGACAGAAAAACGCTATACGATAACCACCCCCAAAACAAGCAACATTGACAAGTTAAGGGTCAAATACTACGAAGGGATTGTGGGTCTCCTTCCACCCACAAAAACACCTTCACATCACCTCAAATAATACAGAAAAAAGTAGACAAACTTCGCAATGTCATGATTTACTGTTTTCATCACCACCATCTCTGAGAATTACTGTTAATTTAAACTGGAATTTTAATTAAAAATGTTAACTTGTTGAAATACATAGAATATCTGAGTTACATACTCCAACAAGACATCTTAGTTAAACAGGATTGTCACTGTGTATACCTATTTGTTCTACTTGATATTGACATCGAGTGGACCTTCTACTGAATTCTTTCAATAAAATTCGGTATTCTTCTGCAAATAAGTTTATTTTCTTTAATTAGATTCACACATAAGTAGGTACCTATTTTACAAATCCAAAAAATAATCACTTTTAGAGATTTCCTAGGACCTTCTTGACTTCATGGTTGTTTGACTATTTCATAAAATAATAATAATAATATATATCTATTAATTTTCAATCTCAAATTAGATTATTATTTTTGATTATTTTGAAAATTAGAAATAAATAGGGAAACTCACTGAAGCCTCTATGAGGCTTGTGCTTGGAAGTTTTTTAATTTATTTATGATTACTACTAAGAAATAAATTATTAATTTTAAATATAAAGAATAAACATAAACATAAAATCTGTAAATATAAATAAATAAGAAAATATAAAGGCAACTTTTGTAAAGAAATATACAAGGATACTAGAAGTTATTAGAAAAAATTATATTATTTTTAAATACCTAACAACCTAACGTTTGGATAGCCTTTGATAAATAATTTGATCAAAAAATAATCTAGATTCATTTGGAATCCAAACTTTTATCTCTTTTTTAAATTTTTTCTGATTGTTAACAGTTTTAATTTCGTCCAGTATCAGATGATAGACATAATTAAGGCCCAGTGCTTTCCAGTCACAATAAAAGGAAAATTTTTTTACCCCTTTTAGAGGGTGAAACCTAACCCCACCCTATTTTTTTAAATGGGATGATAGTACTTGTGGCACCTTGCTGGAAAGCTATCTTAAAAGAAAATTGGCTGATCATGTTTTATTTCATTCTAACTAGAGAATCTATCTTTTAGCTTCAAAAAACTTTTTAATATCATAAAATTCCGCAATGTTTAAACAGAATGAATTTTCAATTTTTAGTGGTCCAGTATTATTTTCATTAATTTAGACACAATCTGTATGAACTGCTTTATCGATATTTTGCACTCTTTATTGTCCAAAATGGATTTTTCTGAATGAAAGTTGAAATACTTACTAAAAAAATATATTTTTTTTTCATTTGTGTGTCAGAATTAAACCAATTATTTTTGCCGAAATATTTTTCAAATATTCTTTATTTACGTTAAAAATGCCAGCAAATAACCGAAACATTAAAAATTGAAATTTTAATGATTGGGTTCAGAGATTTGAAATATGAAGTACCTATGAAGTTAAAATAAAACAAAAATTGCACAATTTTCTGCTTAAAAGAGCTTTCCAACAAAGTGCCACAAGTACTATCATCCCATTTAAAAAAATAGGGTGGGGTTAAGTTTCACCCTCTAAAAGGGTAAAAAAGTGGGGTCGGGTTTCGCCCTCTAAAAGGAGTGAAGCAATATTTTATTTAGTATGACTGTAAAGCCCAAATTCTTCAGCCTGAAGCTGTAGAAAATTTGTTTGAGTTAAAGTCCCCACCCTGTAGATTCTACAATATTATATAGGCAACCAACTTAATCTAGGAATAGTTTTCAGTGAGTGTCATAAACCAAGATGACCATTGACCATTGCTATCTCCTAGGTAGTATTTGGAGGTATGGTAATCATTTATTTTCAAAAAAGGAATGGACACTTCCAGACTCTTCAACTGGAACAGTATTATTGTGATGCCTTTTTCGTTTACCTCTCTTTCTCCAGTTTTATCTTCTTCATCTCCGCCTACTTCCATTCTAAAAACATTAAAAAATTTACTACCTCAAGGGAATTAAATCAATAAATTCTACAATATATAAGAATTTTAGGTCATTCTCTCGCTTTTATTGGCAATGGTAGCATGTGATCTTCAAAAAGTTAATAGCTGTGGATTTTTCTTAAAAAATACGTTAAAAAATGATACCAAACTTCATAGGGGTACCACTTTTACTTTCAGAGACATGGGCATTTAAAAGTTACTTAACTTTATAAAACAGATTTCTATTAAAAGTAAATTTTAAGAAGACTGCAAATTTAATATTAAAATGGAACATTTATGTTCAACCTCCAAAATTGCCTCCTAAAAAGGGGCTACATAAAAAGTTTGAATTTTTACATTAATTTGAAGCTAGGGGCATTTGTAAGTTAAAAATATGGGCTGCAAAGTGCTTGAATATGGTAGTTTTGTTAACTTTGTTTACCTTGATATTGTTAATAACATGTGCCGAGGTATTATTTTCCATATTCATAGTTCTCTATCCCTCCAAAGATCTCTCCATTATGCATTCCCATGTTTTCTTTTTTACAGGCATTCAAGTTTCCATTTTCTGCTCCTTTTCCTATAAAAAATAAATCATAAAAATTATTAGCAAAAGAACTGGGGACGTGTACAAATTATGGAACGGTGATTTTACCAATTTTTGACCCCCCCTCCTCCCCCATATCACGTTTTGTAACGGTTTGGTGAACCCCCGCCTATAATATTATGTAACGGTTTCAAGACCACCACTCCCCAAAAAATAATTTTTTCTTATTTTCATTCCAACTCTGTCTCAAACCCTCTATGTAACGTTTTGTAACACTTTGGCTAACCCCCTCCCTCCCCTCTATGACTGTTACATAATTTGTGCAGCTCCTAGCATATAATCGTAAAATTTTATTCATTAGCTCAGTTCAATACCTATATATGTTTAAATTATCTCTAAGTATGAAGAATGTTCAGTGTTTTATACAAAAACAGTTTTTACAAGTAAATTTAACAAAAAGATAGGAAAGTCAAGTTTCCTACCTCTGATAACATGATGTATTAAGGGCCTCCTAGCAATAGGCAGGTAATATGTGACATTTTACTAGCTTAGTAGAAAAGGGGGCAATTATGCAGTATACAGTTTTCTGCCATTTTTGATTTTTTATGAAAAATTCTCTAAGACCCCAAATCCGCCGGTTGGTTTTTTTTAAATTTTTTTGTTTTTTTTATTTTTTTTTTCACTAAAACAACCCAATCCAACACAGCTCCTCTACCCAACCTAACCCAAAACAATCAAGAAAACACATTACAACCCCCCCGGCACCTTTTTCTCTTAAAAAAAAAACCGGCGCCGGCGGATTTGAGGTCCTAGGGATCCTAGTAGGTGCCCCCATAAAGATTTTTTCATAAAAAATCATAAATGGCAGAAAATCGTATACTGCATATAAAATTACCGAAAAGGGAGGGATCAGTTGGATAGGAAAAGTTTGTTACATATGACTCACCCTTTTTCTGGGCACTTTCTGGTATGCAGCATTTTCGACGCATTTTCCTGATTTCTATATCAAATACGATAGACGATAAAGGTGATTTAAACATTTTCGAAGCACAAAATTCACACTGTAAGCAATTGTTCTTTTTTTGATTTGAAGTTCACTTTTTTCACATCAAACGACCAGTCATTCTTTTTAAAACAATACCGGTTTATTTTAAAGTTTGTTTGATTCCAAAATTGAGGTTATGTTTGCGGCCTTGCGCGTCTGGCTGGACGCAACCAACGAAAAAAAAAACCGGCCCAAGATTGTGACGTCACAATTTTGGTTGTGTGAGGCCCGTGTGGAACACATTCTTGTCGGCCCTGCAATGACAAAAGATCTAACCTGTAATTCGAAAGCGTCAAAGTCAGTTACAATAAGCAACGCAATTCGCAAAACTTAAATTCAACAGACCTGGAGCTAACTTCTGCTGTACGCATTTTATGTGGCAAGAAGTGTACATATTTGAAAACTACCCGAAATAAAATGACCCGGATAGAATTAAACCTTATTTTAAAAATGTCGCGGAGAGTATTTTAATAAGGAAAAATTTTAAAACTCCAAAACTTTCAAAAAAGATGTCATTTCATCGTCAAAATCATCATATTCGCCGAATACATGGCCCTTGTCAAAATACCCAACTGAGGTTTATTTAAAGGCCCCAATTTTTGCAAGCAAAAAAAGTCCTACATGTCTCTCTACATTAAATTTCAATTATTTTAAAAGAAAGGATTTATCGACGAAAACGTTAAAGCTAGGAACACAAGATGCATCTTTTTCATGCATCAAATTTTCTAATAAGAGGTTAAAAGGAGACACAATCTGCTTGCAACTTTTTTTATCTTGTGAAAACTAAATTTGATGCATGAGAAAGTTGCATCGTGTGTTCCTAGCTTAAGAATTGGAGTTTGGAGTGTGTAATAAAAGTCAAAAGCATTTTAAATAAATCTTTGGGAAAAAAGATAACAAACTACACCTCATTCCACAGAAGGTAAATGGTGTCTAAAAACTCGTCCGCAGCAATTTGAAGTGAAGTGTTGATCATGATTTATTTATCACGCAAAATGACAAAATACTTAAAAATTCGACTACTCAAGGAATACAACGAGCCTACTATTTCCAGAATGAAGATAAAATCAAATTGGCTTTTTGTTCCAAACCTTATCTTATACGTCTCTCTACACCAAATGTCAATTATTTTAAAAGAAAGGATTTATTGACTAATAAAAAATTAATAAATATAATTTAGAGTGTCTAAGAGTCAAAAACACCCTAAATAATTCTATGCTGATAAAGATAATTAACTAAATCATGATTTATTTAGCACGCAAACCGCCGACGTTGACAAAATACTCCAAAATGCCATTGGAAGTCTTACTGCCATTCCAGACCGAAAAGGTCCTAAATTGGACTTCATTGACAACATAAATTTAAATAATCAGAATATAATGGAAGTATCGCATGCTCGCAATTAAAAGTGCTTTTTGGCATAATTAAATTTTCATTAAAATGCTTTTATCGGGGTATTTACTATATCTAAACTCGAGGCTAGCATATCTGATAAGCTAGCGTTGCTATTTACCTACAAAATGTTAATTGGAAAATAAAGTGGCAAAATATATAAAGCCCGTTCGGTTGAAATTTGATAACGCTTTTGAACGTAAATTATTTGTGTGTTGCGGGAAAAACAATCAATGAGTCAAATAACGATTCTTAAATATTAATCATTATTTATTTTGCAGTTGAATAGAGAACTTTGCATTTTGAAAATTGTTTATTTTATGTAAGGTATAGATTGACGCGTTGCCTAAAATCACAGCCTTTTTATGTGACCACGCCTTTTTATAGGTAGACCTAAATGTTTTCCAAACAATAAGGTAAAATGGGTTATTACCGGCTCATGCAAAATCGTAAGGTAATTCCGGCCCGAATAGGTACATCAACTTTGCGCCTGAGTTATTCCTATTTCCCGCGAAAAATTCTTAGAATGCCGACCAGTATGATAGGATTATCATCCGCCGATCAAATTATGCCAGTCCAGAAGTGTCAAGTGAGACGATCAGGTGCAGTTTTATTGTAATTTTCTCTTTTTTCGGTAAGTTACTTGAGTTTATGTCTTAAGGAATTCTTGCCAATAACTCGTAAACGTAAAATTTTGGCTGGCGGATATATATGATTTTGATTGATTCATAAAGGTCTAGTAAACATATTTTTGACATTTTATAAATTATTTTCTGCAGATAAAATAATAAAAATTGTAAAAATAAAATAAGCTGGTAATTTCGGCTTATTGGGCCGGAATTGGAAAACTTCCCATTTATTTTTAATTACGTTTTCTTTTTAATTTTCAACAAAAAACTTAAAACTTTGTTTCCACATTCTTATGAGATATACTTTAAAAAATAAATAATACTATTTCCGGCCCACACATTTCTTGACGGATGTTGCAAAATTAGCCTATTATATTATCCAATTACTAATTAAATATTTTGATAGTATTTACAACAAAAAAAATGTTAATAAAAAGCATTTTTTAAGCAGCTTAAATCTGCCCATAAGTAACAAAAATGTTCAACAAAATGTTTATAGTCCAATTTTTTGACGAGCGGACTGACGTCATTTTTTACTCTGAAAACGTATTTCTTTGTTGTCAACAGTTCGCATTTCCAATAATTTGTTGTTGTTAATTTTAAGTAACAGTTGAAACGCCGCTTATACAAAAAATTGGACTATACACCTTTAAGTTTTCTTCCTTACTTATTTAATTTGAAAATGTATACTTACCTTTTCCATGCAGTTCGTGGCATATCGGACAAAGCGTTTTTGTTTCTCACTTCATTACGACCACGCCTCCAATGTCTAATGGAGAATCCAGACACCTACAGACCTGTTTCATCCTTATTAGGAATCATCAGGGAGTCATAGGATTATACCTGGCAGTTGAAGCTAGTATGAAGCTCCAATTGGGGGCGGTGCTGCTGCGAACGTTACCTCTTTTTAAGAGTCATAGTGACCTTATACTTTTACAGGTTTCTACTTTATAACCTGCTGAACGGTACAGGATACTGTATTTACGGTGTCTTACACTTTTCAAAAAAAAAAAACAAAATTATGATTGTTTTCCACAAACCAAAACTACACTTTTTTGCACTCGACGCGCGTTTCGCTAACAACGTTAGCATCATCAGGAGACGATAAACAATTGTTTATCGTCCTATTTGTATAAACAATTGTTTATCGTCTCCTGATGATGCTAACGTTGTTAGCGAAACGCGCGTCGAGTGCAAAAAAGTGTAGTTTTGGTTTGTGGAAAACAATCATAATTTTGTTTTAGTGCAACCAAAGGTTCCAAATTCCCAACATAGTTTACACTTTTCAATTTTGAGGTTTTTGTTTCTCGGTTTAATCGACAGGTGGCGCACACAGTTACTACGTCCCCAAGGACTACGAACTTTTTGTTTTAAATTCTAGAGGTGTGCATGGTCACTGTGTAGCTTCAACTGCCATGTATAATCCTAATAATAAAATAAAATAATATATATAAATTTACACAAACTAGAAACTCTTTATACTAATTTAAGCAGATAAGCCCAAAACTTCCTTAACTAGGCCGGTAATACCCCATTTTACCTTATTATTTTAAACACTCGATAAACAGACTGGACAATTAGCATTTAAGTATCTTATTTTCAACTCTGTTTGCTAATAGGCAGTGACGATCCTAGGGGGGCGGGGGAAGCGATCTCCCCCCACCCTTTGCTCCAGAAAAAAGTAGGCAACAAAGATGCTGGTGGTAACCCTGAAGTCTTTGGAAAAAAACGAGAAATTGCAAAACGTTCGTTTAAAGACATTCTAGAATCCCTCCACAGTATTTTAGGACAGTTTGGAACAGACGAAAACCACGATATTAGAAATATAGAACAGTATTATGGAGTTTTAATTTATAAACAAGTTTTAAACAAAATCATTTCAGACATAAAATCAAGGTTCAATAACGAGACTCTAAATATTTTTGAGCTGAACATATTGATACCAAGTTTTATACAATTAACGTGAAGCCAAAATCAAGGCAAAATTAACTAATGTCGTTTCCAAATACTATAAGCTGTTTTATTAAAAAAATAAACAGAAATTCTTGAACTTTTATTGGAAAAAGTCAGTATTTGGAATCAATATTGGTCTGAAGTAGGCAAAAGCTTAAATCAAAACATATATTCTAGGAAATGAACAAGTGTGGCCATATTTTTCCGATGATAAAAACATTCTTGATTGATATTTGTCAGTAAATAATGCTTCGTCAGAAAGAAGCTTCTCCTGCCTCAGAAGATTGAAAATATAAGTACTTAGAAACACTATAATAGAAATTCGTCCGACGGGCTTAGCGTTACTGCATATCAACAGACATATTGAAATTGAAATTGAGGGAGTCATTGATCGGTTTGTCCACAAAAACTGGAAACAAACTTTTTGTTGAGATAGGCATCTTATATTTAAGATATGCAATATAAAAGGTATTGTTTAAACTTAAAAAGCTTTTTGGATCTCAAAAAAAAAGTATTTAGCTATGAGGTTTTGTTTGTGGTTTGTTTGTTATCCATGTTTTCTATAACTGAAAAAATTAATTATACATAGTTAGCCAAGCTCGGATTTCAAGGGATTAGGGGGGTAATTAACCCCCCCCCCACACTGGATTTAAATTTTTTACGAAAATATTTAAAAAATCAAAAGTAGGGCATAAATTTCGGGGCTATAACACCTTTGATATTTACGGTATTAAATTAATTTTGTGTTAATAATGGCATTTGTAGTCTCACTTTCTTAAAGATTTTCACCTGCTGTGCTTTGAAACTAATGATGAGCAATTTTCTTAAAAGTTTTCGCCTGCGGCAATATGATACATTGATATTTACGATTGTAGTTTAATTTGCCTCAAAAATTGCATTTTTAATGTAATTTTCTTAGATTTTCAGCTCATTTAAACAATTTTGAATATAAAAAATGTATGAAATAAATAACTTAAAATCTAAGTACCCCCCCCCCCTCTAGATTTGAGGCCAAATCCACGCTTGTAGTTACTAAGTTTTGTTTATATATATTGATATGTGCCTCATAAGACCTATGCTTTTATTCTAGTTTTTTTTAGTATCGAAACTGCCTCCCCCCCTTTTCAAATGGCTGGGACCGCCACTGTGACAAGCCATTTAAAGAATCATTTTTCAAGCACTTACTGAAAATCTTTTACCCTACGTACAGGATCTCTAGGAATCTTTGGATTTTCTCTGTCAGGTTAATGCCGTTTGTATTGATTTTTCTATAGCATTTCTTAAAGGTCACCACCCAAAAATGTTAATTATGCTCGAGAATATTGGTATGTTCCACGGTACATTTCTTAAGTCGTCAGGGCGTCAAAATCAATAATAATCTTCAATTTTCTAAAAGTAATGTCCGTAGTTCCCCAGGGATCCCACCTATAACCTTTCCTTTTGTCACTGTTTATTTCAGATTTAAGCAAGCAAAGTTGCCCTATTCAGTGGCGTAGCCAGGGGAAGTTTGAGGTTAAACCCCCCCTCCCCAGGAGTTCCAACCTAATCTATTTTTTGACCCTTTACCCCGGTTTGTGACGTGTGTTTGGTGTGATGTCTTAAATTTTAAAAATTTTTCGTGCGGAGCTCTGACTTCATTACTTGTTTCAATTTTAGTTTAATTCTTAGGAATTTTTCTCACCAGCATTCAAAACGTGTAATAAATTGCATTCTTAGTATAATTTTTCTTAAAATTTTCATCTGCGGCACGTTTATGATTTGGCAACAATTCTATATATACCACCGCCACCCAACCCCTTCTTTGCATCTAAACCAATTTCCTTTTTAAAAACTATTTTACAAAAAACCTAAGAGATAAAAATTTTTTAAAGAAATTTTGGCTTTTTTTGTCAAAGTGTTCGCCTGCGGCACTACTTTAAGGAATTTTTTGGTCAGCAATATTTGACATGCGTAAAAAATAGCATTTTGGTGTAAGTTTTAGAAAAAATTTAAGGGTTCATTTGGAAAAAATAGGTATTTTTGTTTTGTATACACTAACCCAACACCTATTAAACCTCCCCTCTCCCCTCTCTTCATTTCAAGAGCTCAAGCAATAGGCACTTATCTAATTTTTAAAAGTTTGCCATATATAGGTAGGTAGTTGACTTTTATTAAAGGATGAAACCCCCCAGAGTCGATTTCTGACTACGTCACTGGCCTAGCAGGACTTTTATAAAGTTGGCACTATTTTTGACAGTTCCGCACGAAGGTTAAACAACTACTATATATTTTTAGGCCCTTACCCATGTGTTTCACTTAAATTTCCACTATAAGGTTATTTTTATCAGGACTGCTTATTATGACACAATTAAATTATGCCGGATCCTAAGTTTTACTTCTTGCCGCTAGTTTTAATTTTTTTTTTTAAGAAAAGAAGTTTGCCGATTAAAAATGAGGTTAGTTTTTAAGCGTCTTCACAAAAAACCCAAACATTTTGGGCGAGATCCTACTTCTTGGCAGCAAAATTCAAAAACATGTTTTTTCTCTCTCTATTTGATAAAAAGGAAATTATTCAAGAAGGTTGGGCTTTAATGAACTTGTGGACCAGTGTACGCTTACTTACTTTTTCTGGCCGCATTTTTAAGTCACCATCATCAGTACATCCAAGTGCACAACGCTTTTTATTTACTTTTACACAGTATTTTACCTTAAAAACAATATGTATGACGTACACTTAGGTCATGAAAAATAAATATTTATTCCCAACCACTCGCTAAAGTGCACTTTATCGCCCGCATTTCAGGGCGTAACAAAGCAATTTAATTAACGCCCGCGGGCGTTAAAACTTATTTTAAGGCCCACATGTGTTAAATTTAGGGTTTTTTTTTTATTATTCATGAAAAGCAGTCATTCTATAGTTTTTTGTAATACTCTTTTCTTGAATTTGTAGATGAAAGAATGCAAATTTTTGTTTGCACGCAAACGCAAACGCAACACAACGCAAAAATTACCTATAGTAAAAAAATAATAACTACAATGATAATAACTAACTATAATGACTCCATAGGGAAGACGGCTTGTGTTGTTTCACTTTTTCGTTGAAGTATGCAAGTAAAGCGTCTTCTTTTACGATTAGGTTGCTTTCCGGAATGAGTTCACCACAAAACATAATCATTTATAGGTTTTTTCGTATAGTTTTCTTGATTTGGCCGGCAAAAGATTCGTCTTCGCATCTTTAGCAGACTCCATTATATCTCTAGGGATTACTTTTTCTTCAAATTCCATAATGGTCAAGTTATGATGGTAACTTAAGGCTTCAAATATTTTAGCCTAATTTAAGGGGTAACGTTTTTGATGAAACAATTTTTTACTATGTTTTTTGACATTTTTATGCCATGATGTTGCTTACATTTTAAAGCTTGCTTTCCAAAGTTTCGATTTCTAGGATAAAGCACTCAAATTTTTCAAGTTTTTACTGTTTTTTAGAAGTTCAAAAAAAGTACTGCCAAAAACATTTTTTCTCTGTTAAAATGAAAGATATTTAAAGAGAGAGGGCAGAATTTTAGAGATAGATGGAGATATAATTTAGTGACGACGCAAAAATAAGTTGAAGAGAGACAGCAGGCTATAAAAAAGTATTTTAGAGAAAGATTTTTGTAATTTTTCAAAGTGTAAAGTGTGTAACACATACGGTGGTATTAATTTCTTTTAATCAAAGTTCTTTAGTCTTCAAATTTACCAAAAAACGTGTCCTACTAAATTATCACATCTAAAAATAATCTAACAGTTATTTAAGAAAATTATTTTAAGGGTCATCATGGCTTGACCATAATATTTTACAAGAAAAACGGTAAAAACAGCGACTAAAACGCAACATTATTTGTAATGATGACTTTGTTGATATGGTTGCTAATGACAAGCTACTGATTGTGTGTCAGATTGCTTGATTGAGAATGACAGAAATAACCATATAACAGGACACTTTCGAATACTTAACTATTTGTCAACTGGTGATTTATCTATTGTCAAAATATTAGAGAGATTTTAACACCAAAAAAAAAAAATATTTTAAAATATTTTTTTTTCAAAAATCATGCGGTTGTGCATAAGACATTGTATGTATCTCAGTCATAAAATGCGTTTAACACCCTCAGCGTGTAAAAACCCCCGCACAGGAGTTCATCATATTTCACCAGCCAGTTGGTTTATAAAGTTTACAATATTTTATGATTTTTAATATGACAATTCCTCATAAAGGCATAAAAGATTTTATAAGATATACTTGTAACATTCTAAAATAAAAAATTACGGCACAACTTTAGCAGTTGTGGTAGTAGTAACAGTAGTAGAAGTAATGTAATAGAGATTAATATACAGTCAAACTAAACTATAACCTAACCTAAACTATAAACTACGACGACCTAAGCCACTATAATATAATAACACTCCTTATGCTTCCACAATATCTACATATCTAATAGGAAATTGTTCTTGCATAAATACTTATTTATCGCCAGGAGCTGTGGAAGAGATGTTATTTTGATATATTTCTATGAGATTGTTTCAGGCATTGTTTATAAAAACCTACAACGTTTCATAAGCCAAAAAGTATTTTTTTTTTGTAAAAGTATTTACGACAGATGATGTGATTATAGTTTTTTTTTTATAAGATTTTATAAATTTCGGTGGGCGACGACTTAATATATTTGTTTCAAAGGCCATATAGGTTAGGGCAGGTAAAATCTGGTAACTTTGATAAGTTTCTATGAGATTTTGTAATATTTTATAAGATTTCCCCATACAGTCACGGTACGTACACGTACGTAATGGTGCGTACTATGTACGTACCGATGACGTAATGGTACGTACCGATGACGTAATGGTACGTACTATGTAAGTACCGATGACGTAATGGTACGTACTATGTACTTACCGATGACGTAAATTTTCCAACGGTTTGTGCGTTCCCGGTACGTCCTTGGGATGTGACAGTACGTACTATGTACGTCCTATGTACATTACTGACAGGTACGTATATCTTATTTCCCATGTAGGACCAAAATTGGACGTAAAATGATCGTAGGTACGTATACTTTGTTACGTACTATATACGTACACTTTTGTACAAACATAGTACGTCCCTAATTGGTCCTGAGACGTAACGATGTAAAATGGGCATAAAATGTACTTCCCTGGGACAAAGAGCGTTGCATGGGATCATGAGTCAAACAATATTTTTTGTAGAAGTGGGTAAGAAGTAAGTATAATAAGTATAGCTTCTTTAATTATTTTTCAGGTGGTCGAAAAAACTTAAATCAGGTTTGTTTTTATGAAATTGAATGCGGTTTTTTTTATATAACCGTTGCGTTGTATTTTTTTGGCAGGGTGGAAGTTTATCTGACTATATAAACTATTTAAACACTTATAAAAAAATTGTTTTACAAACTCATAGAAAATTATAAATGTTCATAGAAATCTGTCAAACTCTATGAGTTGGTCTGATCATAAAATATGGCAAAATCTCATGAAAAAAACGTTTTTTTACAAACCCTTAAAACATTATAAAAGAACAAGGGTGTAATCATAGAAACCCATAAAATGTTATTAGTTGTTGTGATTATAAAATCTCTCAGAAAACTCATAAAAACATCGGTTTATATAATCCCATTATACATTATTTAAGAAAAAAAAATTATTATAGAAACATATAAAAGTTGATGTGTCGGTTGGATTATAAAATCTCTTAGAAAATACTGCTTTCATAAAACCATAAAATATTTAAAAAAAATATCTGCACTTATCAAGTTTTATAAACATTCATAAGTCTGTTTGATTATAGGATCAGATAAAAAACACACATATGAAAACCACATAAATTCTTACCAAAATAAAAAGACATACCTCATAAATTATTGCATACTTTTATAATTCTAAAATATTGCTTCACAAGAGCTTACAAACTTTATAAAAACTGATAAAAATCAGGTGCGTTTTTTATGAGGTTTAATGCGGTTTTTTTGGCAGTCTTCATAATATCCGTTGCGTTTTATTTTTCAAGAATAATTGGTATTTTAAAAATCTTTTCGTTAGGAACTTGTTCCCGAAGGGTCGAACAGTAGTGAACATTTTTTGGGGCTTTATAATAAAAACCTCAGGGCTACTTGCACCAACAATTGGCCACTTAGCCACTTAGTTAAGTCGCCGGTTAGAATGTCAGTTCACGAATTTTGAGAGAAGAGAGAAGATGTTGCAAGTCAACCGAATATACTCCTGTAATTTCTCTTAAATTACAAACACAATTATTTGCATATTAAAATATATTTTTAAAGGAAGTAAATGATTTTGTTATTAAATATTAATGAGTACCTTGGCTGAATGGGGTTCGTGCATGAAAAAAAATTCCGATTTTATTATTTTATTATATTTTTGGGACCTTTAAATTACTGAAAAGTTTTCTTACAACATTCTTTTTCTGCATCTTTACGTGTAATTAAACTTTAAAATTGGGACCCTTGAAAAATCCTCCCTTAAGTCCTCGTGACGTTACTGCTGCTTAACGTTGCCAACTTCAGAGTAAAATAGTAAATACGATTGGTTTTTTTCATTAGCCGCCAGAGATTACGGAGGTTCATAACCTATAATATTTGGTTTCCCACTTTTTTTTATTTTTGAATGACTGCTTTAAATTTTTATTTCATATATACAGGGTGTTTCAAATTCGATGTTCACCATGGGGATCTCCTAAACAGTAGGATATACGAAAAGGTTTAAACTGGGGCAAAGTTGCGCAATTTGATGCTTTGCTCAAAACTAAAAAAAGAGTTTACAAATTCCGGATAGTTCCGGAGATAGGCGGAAAAAAACCGAAATCTTCATTTTTAGCTTTTTTTTTCTGCGCCCTTATTCTTAAAGCTGTCAAAAAACGCTTAAAACTTTCTACACGCACTTTTTTAAGATCTACCTAGTGAGAGGTCCGTTTTTGAGACTTGACATTTCAGTGTGACAGGAGCACTGTCAAGTTCGTTTTTTCTTATGGACACATCCTTTTTTTCTCCTGCCGTTTGGTTCATAGAGGACGATAGGTAACATTTTGAAAACTTATTTTGAAAAGCCACCTGACGTTTTGGGTTTGTTGACCATTATCAGCACAAATTTAATTTTTGTTTTTTACTTACTCAAGATATTTTGTTATAACCAAATAACTTTACCTAATATTTTTAAAATACGTTTTTTCTTTGTTTTTTAATATTTGAATTTGGGCTGATGATGGTCAATTAACTCAAAACGTCAGATAATTGTCAATATGAGGTTGTAAAATATCTATCATCCTTTATGAACCAAACGGCAGGAGAAAAAAAGCATGTGTCTATAAGAAAAAATGAACTTGACAGTGCTCCTGTCACACTAAAATGTCAAATCTAGAAAATGGACATCTCATTAGGTAGATCTTAAAAAAGTGCCTGTAGAAAGGTTTAAGCGTTTTTTGACAGCTTTAGGAATAAGGGCGCAGAAAAATAAAAACTAAAAGTAAAGATTTCGGTTTTATTCGCCTATCTCCGGAACTACCCGGAATTTGTAAACTTTTTTTTTGGTTTTGAGCAAAGCGTCAAATTGCACAACTTTGCCCTAATTTAAACCTTTTCTTATCTCCTACTGTTTAGGAGATCCCCATGGTGAGAATTTGGAACACCCTGTATAAATATTCTGTGGCTTTAAAATATAACTGTTCAAATAACTCGGAGACGCGTCCGAAAATAGTAGTTTTTGCAACTAGTGGCTAAAATAGTGCTTTTTTTTACAAGCGTTGGTTTAAATAACGAGCGCATCGAGAATAATTCGATTTTCCCCTATTTCTCTTTAATTTTTAGGTAAAAACGGACAGAAATCTTTTTTTTGCACACATGATAAAAAAAAGGTTTTTTGTATCGGTAACCAAAAAAGCCATGCTCTCGTTATCTGCAGATAGTTACTAAAATCAAGTTCTTGACGAACGTGAAAAAAGTATTTTTATTGGGACCAGTTGATTTTAACTTTGAAGATTATATTCGTTCGATGTGCATTAATAAACCCGTCTTTCCAACTACAACCAAAAAAAAAGACCAGACTTTTTTTTGGATTTTAAACACGCTCTAAGAAAACGGAATCTTGGGGAGTAAGTGATAGTGATGCGAATATAAGGTAACCTTCATATCCTCTCGGAACAGCTGGAAACCGTGCTTGGTTGGTGCAGAGGTTTTCGATCAGTATGATGCGAATGGCCCACCTTATATAATATAAAAACAAGTATCAACAACAAACATTACCAATCTCATCTATTTAGTTTAATCTCGTAAGAGTTGGCTACCTCATTCTTATATTTTTACCACCTGACCATTAACTAAATTTACGGCAGTGATAATCGTTTGCAGTGCCGCGATAAATTCAAGAAAATTAATTTTAACCCTGGAAAAGGGGAAAATAATGGCGAAAAATAAGCAACGATCTCTTGTGTGCTTTCGACGTCCGTTTATTGGGCCAGTAACTCAACATCACACTCATATATGCGTCATCTAATCAAATTTACGACACCCCTGTGACGAAAATCGGTTCCGCTTTTTTATTGAATTATTACTTTTTTTCTGAAAATATGAGAGCAATAACACGGGAAACAATGGGGAGATGACACCATTTAGAACGTCATGATTTTCTTGATAAATGTTTCAGGCAAAATTGCATGAGACAGTAAGAATTTATTGGACCAATTTTAGACAAATGTATCAAAAGTGGATAATACAAAAAAATATTAATAAAGGGTGGGCCAAAAAATCTTGCACACTTTTGAATTTGCTATAACTTTTGATCGAATTGGTCGATTTTAAAATGTTTTGACTTTTTGAAAAGACAAGATATGAGGCCTTTCCGATCCGGTCCAAAATTTGACATTTCCTAAAAATCCAAGATGGCGGACCGTTTAAAATAACGGGATATTTTCAGCCCCACCTGCAAAAAAAAAACTTGTGTGTCACTGGAGAAAATCTAACTTATTGTGACAAAAGCCTTATGTATTCTCTCCATACCAAGGCATTACTTAATTAAATCGGTAAAGAAATAAAAAAATACGGGCTTTTATATTGAGTGGAGTTGTTTGCTGTAACTTTAGATAGAAGTACAAGACTTAAGGCTTTTAAGTTGTTGTTCAAATTTTAACAATTCTCAAAAATCAATGAATGCGGATTTTTTTAAATAATGTTGAATTTTCACCCCCCCCCCCCTCTTTCTCTACCCCGAAAAAAAAAATTATGTTTGGTACCTATACTGAACAAAATCTAAATTAATGCGACAAAAGTTCCCTCTCTGCTGCATATATGAAGGTATCACTAAATTAAATCGGTTAAGAAATTAAAAATTGATCATGAAGTATGGTGACATAAACTAAATGCTCCTTTGCTTAAAATATGCCTGTTTCTGCATATAGGAACATGTCGCACATTTTATTAGGCCCATTGAATGGCCTGCTAACAGCCCCGATTTAAATCTGGTAGGCAGCCATTATTGGGGAGATTTAGAAAAAGAAGTGTACAGAAATAGCCGCAGCTACGGTGACATTAACGATCTGTGTCAAGGCACCACAGATTAATAAATGGCTTAACGATTTGCGTACTGTCTTAAGAACACATGGGGATCAAATTAGAAAATCTGAGTAGTTTGATCTAGATTATTATACATTAACTAATGGTTATTTTTATTTAAAAGTATAAGTGTACAAAAAAATTTATACAAAATATAAGTGTTTGATGATTAATAACAAAGTAAACTCAGCTTAGGCTCGTTCAAAAAACCAATACATGCCACTCTAGCTAAAAAATCAGTAGTTTAAAACCACAGCAATTTTTTTAATTTTATTACAAGTCACAATTTTTATTGAAAACACTGGAAATGATGACACTAACTTGTTTACTTCTTAACTGATTTAAGCAAGTGATACCTCCATATACCTAGCAGAGATGGGAGGTAGAATGGCCGTGTTAAAGCTGTCCGCCATCTTGGATGTTCCAAAGATGTCAAAGCCGCAAGCTTTGTTTACCCAAAAATGTAAAAATATTTAAAATCAAGTAATCCGATCAAAAGTTAAAGCAAATGCGGGTCCAAAACTACTTATTTCAGAGGTTTATAGTTTTCTTATCTCTCAACCGATTTAATTAAGTCATGCCTTGGTATAGAAAGCGTATATAAGGCTTTTGTGGCAATGACTTTTTTTTTATTTTTTCAGTGCCGCACGTATTTTTTTTGCGGGGGTGAAAATTACCCAATATTCAAAACGGTCCGCCATCTTGGATTTTTGCGAAATGTCAAACTTTTAACCGGATCGTAAAAGTCTCATGTCTTGTATTTCAAAAAAGTTTTAAATCGAGCTATTGGATCAAAAGTTATATCAAAAAAAGTGTGCAAGATTTTTGGCTCACCCTATATTTATGACCAACTCATTTCCGCGACTCCGGTTTGAATCAGAGCAAAGGAGGGAAAATTTTGATGTCACCGATCACTTGTTTGACTTTTGGTAAATATTAACCGCAGTTTGGATCTGGGTTAATTTTTCGGTTCAAAGTTGGTGAGGTTATTACTAAGGCCGGTATTACACTATAAAATTTATTTTATTTTTTAAAATGTTTGATTTTACAGTGTAATATTTTATAAAATGTTTCATCTTCATCAAACATCTTTTACAAAAATCTTGACAAATAAATTTTATATAAATATATATATGTAATACCGGACTAATACTGTAAAATGTTTCATGAAATATCTTTTACAAAAGATCTTTGGCAAATAAATTTTATAGTGGAATACCGGCTTTATAAGTAATATAATTAAGCAATAGCTTTGTTGAAACATTTTTAATTTTAAAAGTAAACCAAGCAAAACAAAAAAATAACCTTGAAAGTGTAACCAATTCTCTTCCGCGCTCAATTCATTCGGTTACAGTTCTCGTGGGGTGGAGGCTACGACGTCACACTTAGCTGTCAAAGTTGTTAGCCAAAAGATAAACCGCGGTATTTACAAAAATAAACGTTATTCCGCGGTAAATCGGCTTAGTTTACTTTAAGTAAGTAAATTTTACTTGTTTTAAATTAGGACATATATTAACATATAACATATGATAGTAGTTTACATAACAAGCATGTTGTGATGGTCATTAAACGCGAAGATGAAGTTTGAGACGCGAGCCGCAGACGAGTATGTTAATTGATCGTGTAGTGACTATAACATTCAAGTTAGTGTACTATACTTTACCTACGACCAATAAAAATGTCATCATAGATATCAGAAATTATTAAAAATATCAAACGCGAACAATCCTAAGTCCAAAACCTTTATAACCATGTTTCAATCTAAAACGTCAAAACAAATAAGGTTACTAATAGCGTTTTCCTTTTGATGCACTGGTGCGCACTAAGTGTATCATTATCTTTTCCTATTTTGTATCAAAATAAAGGATAGACATACACTCAGTGCGCACTGGTGCAACAAAAGGAAATCGCTGTAAGGGACTTTTCATTTTTTCTTCTTATAAATGCGTAATATGTCAATTGAACGGGACTTATTTTTGATTACGTACTAAAATTATATTGGATCTATTTAAGTTTAACAAATATCTTAAAAATATAGAAAAATAATTTACATTTTTGCGTCAATTAATGATCTTATATATAAAGCTTCATAGCTTGTCACGCCATCTTGTGGTTTACGTCTAAGCTTTATTATTATTCTAGGACCGTAAATGAGCCATTAAAATCGTGTTGAGATGGTCGTAAAATTAGTATTATTCGTTGAAAGTAGGTAAATAAGGCCTTCCTTCGGTAAGGTTTTCTTGAGGACTCCCCCATTGAGTGAGTTTTATGAAGCCTTGCTGAAGGCCACTCTGAGGTCGTCAAATATGTGGAAACTTCGCATGTTCGCATTTTTTTTTGTTGGCCGCTATCAGGTTTGAGCCAAAACAGGATTTTGTGTGGTGGTCGTCAAGAATGTTAGGTTATTTTTTAGTTTGTGTGATTTTACTGATTTTGTTAAATTGCATGTTGTAGTTTTTAGTAATAAGCCATGGAGAACTGAACTCCTTTTTCAAATGAGAAAAAGGAGTACTTGTGTTCACTGGTGGCAAAATTTTCCATATTGGAATCCAAAAAAAAACAGATGTGACAGCACTTCAAAGGAAACAAAGGGTATGGGAAGAAATAACCAAATATCTCTCTCTATAACTATAAGTTAAAACAAAAATTAAGACGAATTTGAACACCATCATGAAGGGCGGATTATTATTAAACATTTGTCTATTAGAATGTGTTTATTAAATCTTAAGCCCTCTTCTATTATCTTTTTTCAATTCACCATATACAATTATTGGGTGTATATAGTTTTGAATTGTATTTTTATAAAACGATATCGTTTTTTGAATACCTTTTCAGAAAACCCCTTAACAGGGTTGCGAAAATACCTAAGGTATTTGTTTTTCAGCTTGCGGATATGGTGGGAGGAGTTCTCCTACGTCTACCATATTCTGATACTCCAAGTAGTCCAAGAAATCATGAAGTTTTTCTATTATTTACCAAAAAAGGACACAAAAAAACAAGAGTTAATTTCAAATACATCATTGTCTCAAACTTTCACACAAGAGAGTTAATTTCATCAAAAAAAGATCTTGACACGCAAAGGACCAAAGCGAAAAGAGAAAAGATCAAATTGATGTTTCGCCCTGGGCAACCAGCGTGGGCTCATCAGTAGTTTTACTGGTCACCATCCCAAAACATCATTCAACACCATCATGCACTTTGATTTCCAACTTTGAATCACCCACAAGTAGGCATCGTTCCGGACTGTCACTTATCTAAGTCACCTGATAGGGGTTAATCCTGGCGTGTTAATCTTTCCAATAGGTTTATGCTCCTAAGCCGACTAAAACGAAAAGAAGTTAAAAAACCTCCGATAGAATCTAAAAACAAAAGATCAAAAAAAGGTCTTCCTTGATCTATTGAGCTATAAAATGCGTTTCCGGCCTTAAGGGATCCTTAGAGATCCTTAAGACCACTCATCCTTAAGAAAGCCTTGAGGATCGACTGTAAATTCCAGCCTAAATGACTTACTTGCCTGCCACAGATACTTTTTTTCTGTGTAGCACACGACTTGCTGGTAGGTATGTATGCTATTGAATGCGTTCATTCAAAAATGTAAACAAACACCAGCTAGTGACAGATGTGATACTTTTAGTACATACTATCCACCGACGTAACTAACTCTCTGATTTAGGGGGGGCCTAGGGGGCCTAACTAGTGCTTGATAGTCAGGAATAAAATACAGTGATGTTTTTCTCAAAACCGTTTAATATTATGTATTATTACCTTAACTTAAATTAAGCGTAACTTTATTCAACTCAACTCGGCTGTTTAATATAAATTAACTTAAATTAACTGCAACTTCCTTGTCTTTTGTGAATATATTTCCAAAACGTGGTCTGCTGTAATCTCTTCTTTAATTAAATCATTCTCGATGTTAATAATTGTCACACTGGAAAATCGGGTTTGTCCCATTGTAGTTCTGGTCCAATATTTGATTCTACGCATCGCAAAAAAGCTTCGTTCAGATCTAGCCATACTAATAGGAAGAAAAATAGCAATCTGTATTAACTTGTGAAGATTCGGACAAAAGTCTTGTCTAATATACTCTTTGATAGATTGTAAATTTATTTGTAAATTCTTACAAGTAATCAAATTTTTTACTACCAAGATCTCAGCTTCAAGCATAGATAGATGCCACACCTGCAATCGTAGAGTAATTTTAAATAAAATCTTGACTTTCTTTGATGTTTAGCTTAAATAAAGCATCTACCAATTTGGCAATTGGCAAGTTTAGAAACCTCTCCTTAAAATTAGCTGCTAAATTATCCATCATTTGGTATTGGATGTTTATTTTCCAGTGGTCTAAGCATCTTACATCTCATGTCAATTCTATCGCGCTGTCATGTCCAAAAGTGTTTTGATACTCTGATAGGTTCTAAAGAAATAACATGTTTATCGGCGAAGTTTTGGATTTCAGAATAAATATTATCAAAGCTGTTTCCAGTTTCTTCTAGAGATTGTAGCGGGCCATCTATTATTATTAAATTTTCTTTACCGAGAGTAGCATCTTTACTCCGAAAATACTGACTCAAAACGTTGATACGTAATAAAACAGAGTATAGAATGTGCAGGCAAATTCAAAACTCGGCATTTGTAATACATGCTAATAGTCCAACAGCTTCAACTGCATGTCTATCCTGGTTCTCACACTTCACTTTCTAGTGCCATTTTAATCGCTCCATAGTTTAATAAAACTGCTTAACAATTTTCAAATCGACATGACCAGCGAATAGTAGAAAGTTTACATACTTCTAAAAATTTGATACTCAAGCTCTCTGCAACCTTTTTAAATTTTTCATGATTTCCTGGTTTCTAAAAATGCACATACAATGCCTCTAATGTATTAAGGAAAGAAGCTGCTGGTGCAACTTTTGTCGAGACTTCTGTAGAGACTTTTATAAATGCGTCAACAACAACTAAATTCAGTGTATGTGCCAAACAAGGAATGTATATTGCCGAAGGATGTTCTTCTCTTATTAAACATTGTAAGCCCTTACGTTTCCGAGACATTACACTAGCCCCGTCATATGACTGACAACTCCTAGGCTATAATTCTCTGAGCAGCTGGAAGGCTCTGAGGGGTTCAGACCCCCCAGACCCCCCATAGTCACGCAGATGATACTAGCTGACCGCCAGCGACTTCGTTCGAGTGTTTAAAATTGTAGATCCCCCCTTCTTCTCCACCTTACCCCACTTTCATGCTCTCAAACCTTTAGCCTCTTAAACCCTTCCATCTACTCGAGTATCCGCTTTGCCTGAACTTTTTTTCCCCCTTTTTTGCTTTTAAGGGTCATAACTTTTGTTTCCGTGAACGGATTTTGATGAAATAAAGCCTATGTATTCCACAGAAATCCAAATAATGCATTAAAATGTTTACAGCAGTTTTTTTTGCAAACAAAACACTTTCTTTGATTTCGGTTTTATAGGTAAATTATATTTTAACAGTTTATTGTTTTTATCGAATATGGTGGTGGGGGGAAGGAGAAGGGTAACAAACAATCGCAAAAATAATAGAAGAAGCACTTTCCTCGATTCCGGACTTTATTTCCTTTAGTTTGATACCACAGAACCCATATTTTAGTCGGTCAATAGTTTCAATAAATATGAGGTAGGGGGGGGACGGCTATTAAAAAATTGCAAAAGTTAATAGAAAATCACTTTTTTCGATACTTATCTTTATTTCTTTCAGTTTGATAGCTAACAACCCATATTTTAACAGATCAAAATTTTTATCAAATATAGGGGATAATCCCCCCTATTAATAGGGAGTTCGTAGAAAACCGCTGAAACTGTTGGAATATTAATTTAATTTATATTCATATATATAGCAAAAAGTAACAAAAATAAATATGTACTTACGACCTTATAATAATCACAGCATGAAAATAAAACATGCGGTACTATATACAGTATCGATTGAATATATATATATCGAGTGATGAATCAGTTTTCTTTTGTTTAAAAACGAGAACCATAATACATATAAGATGAGAACTTTTCCTTTATCTGAATAATAAATAAAAGCAGTCAGTTAGTTATCATAGGACACCGGTGCGTTTCATTACAAACAATCCCCATATTTTAATAGGTTATTCGCCCAGCTTACGCTCGTTTTAAAAAGAACGTAAAAAGTAAACGCGTACGGTAATATTGTAAAAAAACACACACACAATTTTCTTTAAGAATTACACGGAAAGTTTTCACAGTTATAGTGACTAATAGATTGCGTAATAATGGATAACGGTGGAAAACGCAATATCCAAGCATTCAATGGTACGCGATATAGTGTGTGGAAATTTACAATAAAAACGTTTTTGGCCGAGTTATGTGTTTTGGACATTGTCGAAAATGATCCTCCAGAAGAAATTTCTGACCAGAGGCGTAGAAAAGATCAAATTACCAAAAATGCGATAATTGAATACCTGAGTGATAGTTTCATAAGTTTTGCAAAAGATAATGTGACGTCGAAACAAATTTTGACAAAAAACAAAAAAGCTAAAAAGTACTTTATACTGATAAAACAAATCCAACAACAAACAAAATAAAAAGTGTAAAGTATAAAAATGCAAAACCTAACTTTAAAAACAAAAATAGATTTTAAAAAAATTTAATAAAACAAATTATTCTAAAGTTTCCAACATAAAATGTGATTTTTGTGGCCGTAGAAACCACGAGAGAAAAGATTGTTTTTACCACAAAAAGAAATGATTGGTGAAAGTGGCAATCATGCAGCTCAAAGTCATAGTTCGGAAGCACAAGTTTTGCTTTCATGATGAGTTACTCTCTAATCTTAAGTAATTTAGAAGCGAAATTAGTTTTGTGCTTGATTCAGACGCATCTGATCACATAATAAATACACTAAATGTTTTTGAATCGTGCGCGGAACTAAATCCGTTAATAAAAAAAGTTCTGTAGCTAAAAGTTGTGTTGCTATTTATGCTACAAAAAGAGGTTCAATCCAAATAACCATCAATCTTGGAATTAGTGGAAGATTAGACAATGTTTTATACAGTTCGGAAATTCCAAAGAGTCCAGGAGGCTGGTATGTCTGTCATTTGTGATATGGATGGTGCTAAAGTAAAAAAAAATCAAACCAATGAATTGATTTTAACAGGTAAGCCCTCAAGTAAGTTATATTATGTACAGCTGAAAATTTATGTTATAAATGCAAATATTAGTAAACACCAAGATTATTATAAATTGTGGCACCAACGCCTGGTCATACAAGCGTTGAAAAGTTTTCAGAACTTAAGAAATTTAATTTGGTCGACTACATTACTAATATTGCAAATATTAATCCAGAAAATACGTTGTGTGAAGCATTTATTTATGCTAAACAATCGCGTATCACTTTTTCTAAAACTAAAGATAAAAGTTATGTTGAAAGACCGTTATTTATCATACACATTGATGTATGTGGTCCTATTTCACCAACTACTATAAAAAATAAAAATTATTTTGTTAATTTTATTGATGAATACACCCATTACACAGTCACGTACCTGATAACATACAAATCAGCGGTTTTATCTGTTTTTGAAGATTTCGTAGCAAAAAGTGAAGCACATTTTAATTTAAAAATGTCAAAACTATATTGTGATAATAGTGGAAAATATTTATCAAAAGATTATCAAGAATTTTGTATCGAAAAAGGGATAAGTTATCTCACTGTGGCTCATACACCTCAACAAAATGGTGTAGCGGAGCGAATGAATCGCAACCTTGTTGAAAAAGCACGCACAATGTTGGTTCCTGCTGACCTCGATAAATCTTTTTGGGGCGAAGCTATTTGAACAGCTACTTATATAACAAATTTATTACCAACTAAACGATGCAGATTAACAAAACACCATACGAACTATGGCATAATAAAAAGCCTAGATTAGAAGGTCTTAAAATTTTTGGATCGAAAGCTTACGTTCATAACAAAAATAAAAAGACTATGACATAATAAAAAGCCTAGATTAGAAGATCTTAAAATTTTTGGATCGACAGCTTACGTTCATAACAAAAATAAAAAGACCAAATTGGATGCGAAATCTTTTAAATCCATTTTGACGGGATATGAGTCAAGTGAGTATAGATTTTGGGACGTTGAAAATGAAAAATTTATTACTGCTCGAGATATAATTTTTCGATGAAATTACTTTTAAACAAACAAGACCCACAAAATTAGTTAGAAAAAGTGATGAAAATAAAATCACTAAGAAAACTAAGTTTTCTGATCAACTTGATAAGAAACTATCTCAAAACGATACAAATTCTTTACAATCTGATAGTATTCTTAAAAAAAGTGAAAGATTACAAAATAAACCTATTGTCTCTTACAACGAAAATCAGTACAAACATTGGAAACATATACTACAAAACTTCCAAATAGTTTTTCAGATATTAAAAATATGGACGATCGTTGTAAGTGGGAGCAAGCGGTAAAAGAAGAAATCGATTTACTTTTGTTAAATTATACTTGGATTTTAGTAAATAAGCCATCAAATAAAAATATAGTACAGTGCAAATGGGTATTTAATATAACAAAAATGATAAGCTAGGCAACCCTAGTAGATATAAAACTCGTTTGGTAGCAAAAGGTTTTAGTCAAAAATACTTATGTGACTATAATGAAACTTATGCGCCAGTAGCGAGGATGACTACATTAAGGTTGATCCTAGCATTTTCATCAACTGCAAGTACACCATATGGATGTCGATCGTAAAGGAGTAAAAGCAAAAGAGGGTCAAGTATGTAAATTCCTAAAATCTTTATATGGTTTAAAACAGTTCTCTAGATGCTGGTATGAAAGATTTGATGAGTTCCTAAAATCAATCGGTTTTAAAAATTCTGCAGTTGATCCACGCCTATATATCTTAAATAAAAATGATATCTTTAAAAATGTCTTCATTGTTTTGCATGTAGAGGATGTTTCAATTAGTACTAAAACTACAGACATGTTATTGTACAAAAAACAATTTTTAACAAATCATTTTAAAATGCAAGATTTAAAATCAGTAAAGCTCTTCTTAGGCATCAAAATTGAAAGAACTTGTGATACTTTAACTATAAACCAAAGCCACTATTTAAACTTAATTTTAGATAAATTTAAAATGATAGATTGCCACCCGGTGGACACCCCATTACAACGAAAGCTAAATTTTCAAGCATTGTGCCAGGAAAGTAATACCTTGTAGAAATTTCTATGTAAATGGTGTGTACACGACCTGATCTCTGTGCGGCAATCGATATTTTAAGTAGATTTCAAAATAAAAATAGTCAAGAGTTGTAGAAAAATTTAAAAAGAGTTTTAAGGTACATACAAAGGACTATAAATTTAAAATTAACAAACACAAGAAAAGAAAATTTTTGATTTACTAGTTGGCTACGCAGACTCTGATTGGGCAAATTGTGAGATTGTCAGAAAGAGCACTACTGGTGATTTATTTAAAGCATTTGATTTATGTACAATTTCGTGGAATTCTAAACGTCAGCATACAGTCGCAGCATCTTCGACTGAGGCTGAATATATGGCTGTTTTTGAAAGCATGCGTGAGGAAAAATGGTTATTGAACTAACAAAGCCAAGTTTTATGAAGATAATACAAGCTGTATATCTATAGCAAACAATCCGGAAAATCACAAAACAAAAACAAAACATATAGACATAAAGTATCATTATATAAGGCAACAAATACAGCAACAAAATGTTATGTTGAAATATATTTCTCCAGGACAACAACAAGCAGACATATTTACAAAACCACTGCCAGCTCAAAAATTTATACAAATCAGACTGCAATTGGGAATTAAATAAACTACATAGAAATAGGAAAGATTTTCGTGTTTTAGGTATTTATTGGTATAGTTATTAAAGGTATTTTTAATCTAAAAAATTAAATTATTTTTTTTTCTTTAAAACTTAATATATATATATATATATATATATAACAGTTGTAATATTTTTGTCCACTTTTTGAGTGGGAGTGTTGGAATATTAATTTAATTTATATTCATATACATAGCAAAAAGTAACAAAAAAAAATATGTACTTACAACCTTATAATAATCACAGCATGTAAATAAAACATGCGGTACTATATACAGTATCGGTTGAACATATATATCGAGTGATGAATCAGTTTTCTTTTGTTTAAGAACGAGAACAATAATACATATAAGATAAGAACTTTTTCTTTGTCTGAATAGTAAGTAAAAGCAGTCAGTTAGTTATGATAGGACACCTGTGCGTTTCATTACAAACAATCCCCATATTTTAATAGGACCACGTGTCCATTATTTTACTGATAGACATACATATAGAGATACATCTGTGACCTTTTTCTTCTGAGATACAGAAGATCCCTGTACCACTTCGAAATCGAATTACCCTTATTTCTCCATCCCTAGTTAAAATTTCGAAAAACGCCAAAACATTTATTTACTTATTTTATTAGTAGAATCTATGAACCAATTTTCAGACCTCTGCAACTTTTCGTTTCCGAGATATAGAAAACTTTAAAATTTAAACCCTCCCTCAAGTGGTTTGACCATTTGTAGTTGATGTTGACTAAAGTTTTTTTATTGGTGTAGATTTTAGATAGGTTTTTATTATTATAAGTTTATAATGACTCACTGATTATGGAAGACCCGTGTAACAAAATGAAAAAATTTAACGAACGAATTGGAGGTTATGCATTAGCTAGTGTGGACAGTAATGGACAAACACACGCGTTTATTATGGAGACTACTATTTGTTCGTATAGTGTATGCGCAGCTTTAGACTATAATATCAAGAAATATATTCAGTATAATATTTGTTTTTAAAAATAAAAATGATTCCTTCTGACATTAAAATATCTACCTTATGTAAATGTATCCTGACATTCCCGTAGTAATACGAGTATTTTCGCCGAAATGACAAGAATATGATATCAAATATCAAGGTGGTAACTGGCTTTATGTTATTGTGCAAAAGACGAGACGTAATAAAAATGGTTAGAAATTGAAATGGAGCCCTGTTTTTTTTTAAATAAAGGGAACGAAGTGGCAAAAAAGACTAACGTATTATTATTCTTAACTAAAGTTAAAGAAGCGAAATTTATATCCTTCAATATTTACTCAAGATTTGACAGGTTACAATATTGCTAAATTAACTGAAATTTAAAACTTTTTTCGGTTTTTCTGTCATTCTATCCCGATTTGTCGTAAGTAATTTCTTGCTGTTACATATAGCTTTTTTATATATTTTAATATACTTTTCTTCTTTCCATCTTCAAAATCCAAAAAACTTGAAAATTTAAAAGCAATAGCTCAAACTTGGGTCATCTGAAATTAAATGTGTAAAAAATTGAACCCCAACCTTAGCCTCTTAGTTAAGGCTTTTTATAAGAGATTTTACCACATTACACTCAAAAAGAACATTGATATTCTACGAATATTCCTATTGGATGAGAAATGTTATATAAATCGAATACAAAGGGGTTTTTCATGTACTATTTATATGATAAGCATATTATTATTATTTAAAATATTCGTGTATAATAGAGTAGAGTAGATTATCTTTATTTATCCAAAAGCCTATTTTAGTATAGACATTGTCACACACAAATGTGATGTATGGGTCGCGATTCTTCAGAAACGACAGGAAATCTTACCCGTCAGAATTTTGGAAAGTGGTAATTTTTACTTATCGCCTCATTTAAAAAAGAAACACGGCGTCCTTCATATTTATTCTAACGTTGTAAGAGAAACTGCGTAATTTTTTTAATAAAAATTTTTAAATTTCATATTTTAAAGATATTCTGCAGGACTAGTTTATGGCGGAGCTAAATTGTTACTACGCGTACCAATAAACGTCAAAAAGTGTCGAAAATTCTCACCATGTAAAAGGAAAGTCAGAATTTGTGTGACTTTTCTGAACAGTGACAGCGAAATATTCTATCGCTATCTATGGTTTTGTATGTTAAAAGTTTTAAAGGTTTGTTTAGGCATAAAAATAAGCTTAATAACATACATTTTTAAATAAAAAACAGGGTTTCCAGAAAAACAGCCTATTACAGTATTAAGAAAGTCAATTTTAAGGAATATTAGCAAATAGTCCTGACAAAGCATTAAGTGTAAACTTGCGTTTAAAAATCGTCAGATTTTTCTTAAGGGCGAGATTTTCTGATGGTTTTTGAAGAATCGCGACCATAATATAGTAGTTTTACTTAATTATAGAAACATTTTAATTTAAGGCTATTTAAAAAAAGATAATATTCTGTTCATATTAATAGTTGATTCATAAAAAACCTTCTTTGTAATCGATTTATATCACGTTTATATCACCGAGAAGGAATCCTCCAAAAATATTTCTGTGTTTAATAAATCATCTGCGAACCACGGATCGTCGCGCGTCATATTAATTCCTCAACCCTCCTAGTACGAGATTTTTAGAAAATTTGACCCATAACGTAACAACTTGATTACCGGTCACCTCGGTACCAATATTAAATGGTCCTACTCGAAATCGGGCCGGAAGTGTCCGGCACCAATGATTTTATACTCAATACTCGTGGGCCGTTTGGTATAGAGGCGAGTTAGTTATGTAGGCCAGTGCATTTAGGAATTGGCCCAAAAATTTGGGGTACATTTTTTAATTTGCTGCTTATTCGAAAGGGCTTTGGCCTTTTCCGCCGTCATCTTGGATTCGTTTTTTTTTTATTTCAATTGCTTATATCTTGCGTTATAATCATCCCAAATGAATGAAACCAGGATCATTGGACTCTGGACTGGAAAGTACTTTGCCAAAAGTGCTTTCTAGCTAATAGCTAAAAATTAATACAAGTGGCAAAAATAGTGTTTTTTTACAAGCGTTGTTTTAAATAACGAGCACAACGAATTATTTAAAAACGTGAGTAAAAAAAAGCACAACTTAGCCGCGAGTTATAAACATTTTTTTTAAACCTTTATCAAGAACTCCTAAAAAAACCGAAAAAAACACAAAATAAACCTCAAACATAACATACGATAAGAGCTAGTTTAATTTTTATAGTATGATCAAGGTCGGCTGTACATGACAAAACAATGGTTTATATGGTAACCATACTAAGCTGTTTTAATTTCTGACAGTTTGTTATTTTATCGTATTTTTGAGTGAGAAAATGGAGGTGAGAATAATTATAATTTCTTAGTATTACCATTCAAATTTATTTTTCTTCAAATTTGTCCACTATCTGCAAAGTACCAAACCATAGCTTTTTTGGTTACCGATGCAAAAACTTTTTTTTGATCACGGGTGAAAAAAAAAATTACATCCGTTTTTTACCCAAATCTGAAGAAAAGTAGATTTAAATGGTAATACTAAGAAATGTTAATTATTCTTACCTCCATTTTATCACTAAAAATACGATAAAATAACAAACTGTTAGAAATTAAAATGTCCTTAAAGGTAAGTTTAGTAAGGTTAACATGTAAACCATGGTTTTGCCATGCACAGCCGACATAAAATACTATAAAAATGGCGAGCCCTTATCGGATGTTGTGTTTGAGCTTTATTTTGAAAGTTTTTTTTCGTTTTTTTAGGAGTTTTTGATAAAGGTTTTAAAAAAGTGTTTGCAACTCGCGGATAAATTATGCTTTTTTTTTACTCGCATTTTTAAATAATTCGTCCCACTCGTTATTTAAACCAACGCTTGTAAAAAAAATACTATTTTTGCCACTTGTATCAATTTTTACCTATTCAGACGGACTCTATTTTTTCTAAATAATTAAACAGAAAAGACATATAGAGGATTTTACATTTACTTTTATCTTAACCAGAAGACTGCTAAAAATAAGTTTAATAACATTGTGATTAGTATATTTTTTTCTCCAGGTTCGGAGAACTGTGTAGGAGAGATTTTAAAATAGCAATGTAAACTTCAAGCGCCGATTGGCAAGCGAAGAATAAACCAATCGGAATAATTTGAAATACTGATAATTGAGTGTAGTTTAAAAAGTTAAGCACCTATGAGCATCTCAGATGCACTGGAAAAGAGCCACGCGGGAAGAAACCGCGTGAGAAAACTTTTGGCAAAGTACTTTCAACTTGGGACGCTAATAACTTTTTTCCAGTATATCGGAGCGTTTAACTTGATAAAATTTTCATTAAAAAGTAGATCTTGACGAATCCAACGATCCTAGTTTTATTCATGTGGGATGATTAGAACGCGAGATATAAGCAATTGAAATAAAAAACAGGATCGTAGATGGCGGCGGAAGGGGCCATACGAGCAATGCGCAAAATCAGGGTTAAGATGTCCATTCAAGTCCCTTTCGAAAACGCAATGAAAGAAAAAATGTATCCGAATTTTTTGGGTCACAATGTTAAATTAGAAGCCACAAAATGTTAGAAATTCATCAATTTTATTACTTTGTCTCTGAAAATCCGACGTGTACTACTACGTGAAAGCCTATGGTTATTCAAACCAGGAATTTTTCAGACCGTATTTAAAAAAGACTGCAATTTTTTAAACCAATTTTTTATCCGAACCTTATTTCTTCAAACCCATTCAATTAAAAATTCGGAATTTAAAAGGCCCGTTTTTAATCGAACCATTGTTCATCAAAATAATTTTTAATGAAACCCGGAACTTGTCAGATCATTATTTTTATTTGCGCACATAGAACGACAAATCCATCGAAATGCCGAGCCGCCGCGCCACTTGCGTGTACGCCTCCGTTTCATGTATTATTGGCAAATGCGTAATCAATTTAGCAAAAATTTTCTGATGAACAACGGGTTTTACGAATTACGGTTTTAAAAAATAATGGTTTGACAAATTCCGGGTATTATTAAAAATGGGTTTTACAAATTACGAGTTTGATATTGAATGAGTTTAACGAATTGCAGTTTTTGTGGTGGATGATTTTATGATTGAACTTTCTTTTATTTAACGGGTTTGATTTTGCACATTCTGTTAAACCGGGGGCGTCCAACTACGTCATATTAGAAAAATGTCAGAAATAGGTAATGTGACGCGTTTGTTTGTTCGAAAATAATACTTGTTCCAAACATTTTTCGTTTCTTATTCTAATTCTTATCAAAACAAACAAAAAGCATTTGTTATTTATAGTGGTGTTTCAATTTTATATTTTACGTTTTATGGGTATTCCACTAAATCTGATTTCCTCAAGTTACTTAAAATTGGTTTAAAGATATATTTAATTACTCCAACTTTCTTTATCCGCATTTAAGGGGTGAATCCTAATAATTTATAAATAGAAGCAAGTAAAGCTTAAACCCAAACTACGTACCAAATTTTCTTGTCCGACCACCAGATTTACCAGTAGCGGTTTGGTACGAAAATATAAAATGTAATATTTAAAAAACAACAAAGTGAATGTCGTGTCCGCAAATAAAAATTAAAGTAACACTCGTGGCATATCGAACAAAGCCAGGTACAATCCTATGACTTCCTGATGATTCCTAATAAGGATGAAACAGTTCTGTAGGTGTCTGGATTCTCCATTAGTCATTGGAGGCCTGGTCGTAATGAAGTGAGAAACAAAAAGGCTTTTTCCGATATGCCACCAGTGTTATTTTAATTTTTGTTTGCCGACACGAGATTCACTTTGTTGTTTTTTTAAATATTTTGGCTTTTTACTTCTGCGCAATAAGTTTCCGGAGCGATTGCGTGCTGATGCCTTAAAATTAAAGCCACGTAGTATGAAGCTCCAATTGGGGGTGGTGCTGCTGCAAACGTTACTTCTTTTTAAGAGTCATGTTACAGTGACCTTATACTTTTACAGATTTCGTCCTATAACCTGTTGAAAGGTACAGGACTCTGTATTTACGGTCTTCTGCTCTTTTCAATTTTGATTTTTTTGTTTCTCAGTTTATTCGGCAGTCTTCGCGGATCAAAAACTTTTTGTTTTAAATTCGAGAGGTGTGCATGGTTGCCTGTGTAGCTTCAACTGCCAGGTACAATCCTATGACTCTCTGATGATTCCTAATAAAGATGAAACAGGTCTGTAGGTGTCTGGATTCTCCATTAGTCATTGAAGGCCTCGTCGTAATGAAGTGAGAAACAAAACGCTTTGTCCGATATGCCACGAGTGTGTTACTTTAATAAAACGTAATTACGAATGATGTATAAATATAGAAAGTATAAACTTTAAAACGTAAATTTGCAAAAAGGAAATTGATTGAACATCAAGTTCATGCAATCGTAAAATGATCGAAAATACCAAGAACAACAAAAATATAAAATCAAAAATAATATGATTTTATTAAACCGTAATAAGGTCGAAACGAAAATTAAAAGATCCAAAATAATTTGATCAAATAGCAATTGAGTCGAACCGTACAAAAGTAGTAGAAGTTTACGTAACAATCATGTTATGATGGTCATTAAACGCGAAGATGAAGTTTGAGACGCGAGACGCAGGCGAGTGTCTTAATTTATCTGAGCGTTTAATGACCATAAGATGAGAATTAGTGTACTATACTTTACCTACGACCAATGAAAATGTCATCATAAATATCAGAAATTATTAAAAATATCAAACTTTCATAACCTGAAGTTTCACTAAAACGTCAAAACAAATAAGGTTACTAAGGGACTTTCCATATATCTTTTTAAAAAAATTTTTTTTTTCCTTAAAAATGATTTATGTCAATTTAACACGGGACTTATTTTTAGTTAGGTACTAAAATTATATTGGACTTATTTACGTTTAGTAAATATTTATTATCTTAAAAATAAAGGAAAATAATTAACATTTTTGCGAAATAAAGAAATAAAGTTTCATGGCTTGTCACGCCATCTTGTGGTTTATGTCTAAGTTCATTATTATCCTAGGAGCGTAAATGGTCCATTACAGTCGTGTTGGGACGCTTGTTACATTAGTATTATGGGTTGGTCGTAAGTAAAGTTTATTACTAGCTTGCCCCTCCAAACCCCGCCCCGTTGGAATAAATTTGTGAAGTGCAATTTTCGAAGAGTACAGCATGTATTCGTGTTTTACATGGGTTTGACTTGTTTTCAGTTAGGGTGGGATTATGTGGAGTTGGGTTAAAATTTGTAGATCTACGTTAAAACGTTCCTTAGTTACATTTGTTAACGTACAAATACCAGTTCACAGTTAACAAAAACTAGGAAAGGATTTGTCTTACAGTTTGGCAATTCTGCAGCCTCGCCCCGTCTTATTCGAACTTTTTGCGTTTCGATCAGTTTAGAGTTCGTTCAGATTGTTTTCGATCTCTTTTGTGACTATTTAATTTTTTAACGGTTTCTTCAAATTAATTAGTTTACTTTGCATTCGACAATATTAAAATTCGATCAAATTGCGTTTTCACTTTTGGATAGGGATCCATGTTTAGTTATTTACTTGTTTAAACTATTCCATTAGAAAATAAGATAAATCTTATATAATTCATCCCTTTGGGTGGAGATGGATAATTTGCGGAGCGGAATAGTTTTCGAGATATTCAGTAAAAATCTCAAGACGAACACAAAAAATTTCTTATTTCCGCCATTTTTTCGATGTAGCGAAATCAGTACACATCGGATTTTCGCATTTTGGCATTTCTAAAATATTTATGAAAAATAATTGTTAACTGTCCGATACCTGGAAGGCAATTTTTACACGCTTTTTGAAAAACTTGCACAGGACCACAAAAAATACTTTAATTACTTTAGTATGAGTATATCAGCTTTTGAATTCCTGATAGAAAGACTAGAAGAAAGTATTAAGCACCAGAACACTCCCATGAGAGCACGTGTCTCCACAAAAGAAATGATCGCAATCGCTATAAGATCGGTCAAGCCTCCGTTTTGCCGAGTTCATCGCCGGCTACAATTGCCGGTGCCTGCTGCCGGACCGACAAATTTGTCGGACCGGAATATGTATAAAAGAATGTATTTAGTTACATTGCAACCGATCCCGGTGCTGTCATCGGCTCCGGTTTTAGCGGTATGTGTAAAAACGCCCTAACAAATCAAACGGTGTCCGTATGTTATACTATTATACTTCGATTGGGTACATCCTATTAGATACACCAGGTAGTGATACTTCGTAGCACGTCATACGCAAGTTTTAGAGATAAGAAAAACAACGTAATACCGCCATGGCAGCCGGTCTGATCTCTGCTAGGTAGTCCAGTATACTTCTTGCGGTGTCATGCGACTAGTTACGGTATCGCGCGCGCGTATTGTGAAAATACGCTTTTAAAGAAATCTAACAAAAGAAAACGTTAAAAGCAAATGGATTACCTAAAGAAGAACAGGAGGAACCTGGAAAAGGAAATGAAAAGGGCAGCAAACTGTCAGTTTTTAAACACTGGAGTGAGACAAATATTATGCTTCTGGCTAATATTTTTTGGCATGGGTTTGTTTATTCTGTAAACACACATTTGTTTTTATTACGCATAAAAGCTTAAACCCTGCATAGTTTCTGACTTATGCCCGCTAAATTAGTCTCAATAAAAAACTCCAAATGTTTACTTACTAGCACGTCGTTTTTCATATATTATATGTGACGACGAATCTGACAGAACGAATAAAATGCCGAACGAAAAACGTGAAAAGCAAATGGATTATCCAAAGAAGAAAATGAAAAAAACTGGGAAAGGAAAGAAAAAGGAAGCGTCGTGATTCAAGTAAGTAAGGCGCATTGTCAGTTTTAAACAGTGGAGTGAGACAAATATTAGGCTATTGACTAATATTTTTTGCCATGGGTTTGTTTATTCTGTAAACACACATTTGTTTTTATGACTCATAGAAACTTAAACCATGCATAGTTTTTGACTTATGTGCGCCATATTAGTCTCAATAAAAAAAATCTCCATAATGTTAATAAAATCCGTTTCCAAAATATCACATTTTAATTTCCAGAATAATTATTATAACAAAAACCCTTCACCCGTCGTAATCTAACAAAAATTCTCAACCGAATTTTCCATGTAGACGGAGCATGACTCAGAATTTACAAATACTATCATATCTCACCCATGCTCCCGATGCATGGTTTACTCTAACGGGTGTCCAATTCTCTAGGAAGATTATAATATTTTTACTTAAAAAAGTATTATTAGCACATAGTTTTTCATATTATTATATGTGACAACGAATCTGACAGTTCCTCAACTGGTCACACTAGTAGTTCCTCGAACTCTAGCATAGAGAGGCACCCCTTAGAAAGTATATTAGGGGGGACAGATGATAGTACATTGAGTCCAGATATATCAGCAGAGCTAGCTTGCAGATTGAAGAAGCATCTTTCAATGGGAATATATAGATAAGGAAACTAAATCTCCTCGAAAAATACAAAATTCTCGGAAAAATTGCCAAATTCTTCAAGGACCCAAATTAAATCCAGGATGCTAGCATTCACAGAGCAAAAAAGAGATACGTAACTCTTGAAATTGTAAACCATTTTGGGAAAAGGTTTGACAGCTTTAGAGTGGGTTTTCTCTAATTTGGCCTAAACAAAAAAGGGAGAGACGAAGCACTTGATGAAGATCTTTTGGGTCTTGCCGAGTCGGTGCAGTTGTTTTGCATTGGCCACAATATTGTTTCATGCAAAAATATAATTTATTGCTACTGTGCAAAATCCAGATCTTTTCTTTTTTAGCGAAGGTTTTGCCGAAAATTGCAAAAATATAAAAAACGCGCCGAGAGAAAATATTAGAGCTAAACAGTGAAAGAACGTATTTCTGTCGGAAAAATTTTTTTCAGAAGAGTGGAATCAAAGAACTCAAAATAAATTAGCTTTGAGTTGGACAAAAGGTTACCAAATTCCCTTTGTGGACAAACCTTTTCAAGTTTTCATCCCAAAATCTTAAAATTTACCAAAAATGAGTTAAAAATTTATTCGAAAAGTATTTCGAAGCATTCGAAAAGCAACAGGGGATTTTAGGTTTATCTTTAATCCTAGAAACCTACATAAAGTTCTTTCGCCCACCTCATTTTCAACTGGAAGAAATTAAAGAACTTAATTACTAAAAACTGCTTCCTTGCGACATTAGATCTTAAAGATGCATATTTTTTAGTTGTTATGAATATAAAAAATATTTAAGATTTTCTTTTCAAAACAAAAGTTGAATTCCAATGTTTACCATTCGGTCTAGCCACTGCACTTTTTTGTTCCACCCTTTTAAGCCTGTTTTTCTTATCTAAAAGATTAGGTTTTTTTATTAACAATTAAAAAACCATACACAACCGACTCAAGAGATAAAATTTTTAGCATTTATCCTTAATGCAAAAAAGATGTGGATATATATCGCACAAAAATGAATAACAAAAATAAAAACAGCAATTAAGATTATTCAAAAAAAAAATAAATAAATAACAATTAAAGAGGTTTCGCAAATTATATGAAGGCTAGCCTCGGTTTGTATAGAGTACGGCTTGCTGTACGTAAAAACCCTTGAGCGAGAAAAATATCGTGCCTTAAAGGCTAACAGGAACAACTATAACAAAAAGATGCTTGTTGGGTTCTTAGTTAAAAATGAACTTGAGTGGTGGTTAAAGCACATACTATTTTACAGCCTAATTATAACATTAAAATTTTCTCCGATGCATACAAATCGAAACGGGGGCGTGTTGCAATAAAAAGGAAGCAAAAGGGGTTTTTTTGGCAACAAGGTGAACAGGAGAAACACATAAACATTCTTGAAATGAAGGCAGCTTTTCATGACTTAACAACCTTTGTCAAAGACTTTAAAATTTGTCATATTTTACTAAGAATTGATTGCTATTGAGAGAATAATGTGGCAGTGAGCTTAGGTATACTTTTTTGTATTTACCACGTACATAAATACGTTAAATCTGGTATAAAAATTGAATATTTATTTGCAAGCTACCTGTACAAAAAATGCCACCGGTTTGTGTCGTGGCTTCCAGTGGATGCATTCACAATGAATTAGAAAAACCTTAGTTCTTATATATTTGCTCCTTCCTCACTGTTTCAAAAAATGGTTTATTCTATCTGAAGAACTCAAGCATGGTATCCAAAATTAGAATCCGTGATTCGCTTAAAAGTTATCGTTTTAAATCCGAAAGGTGATTTACTCTTATCCTCGTTTAGGTAACCCCACCCACTATGAAAGAATCTTTCCCCTGGGGGTAGCAATCTTATCAAGGTGGCCTATAGTAAAAGGAGAATGCAATTTACTTTTTCCAAATGATGGAAGTTTTGCGACTATAATATTGAGACCATCTTGCATCCTAATGTAAATCAAGTTGTATCCGTTTTAGAAACAGAATCTCAAAATACTGGGAAATATTGAACTCTTAACACACATAGGTCTGCCTTAAATTTAATTTGCGAGCAGAAAAATCAGAAATGGTAGATAGGTTTATGAGACGCATTTTTAAGCTGCGCCCTCAGTTTCCGAAATATAAACTTGGTATCCGGAACCAGTGTTACTTTATATAGGCTACTTGTACCCTTTGGTAAATTTAACATTCGGGTTATTAACTATAAAAATGGTACTTCTTTTGACTCTTTGTTCTGCTCAGTTCAGATATTTTCTATAAGTTAAGTAACATCAAAGCTAACGAAGAGGGCATAGAAATAATTCTTAAAGATATTTTAAAAATATCTGGACCCAGAAGAATTCAGCCTTGACTTAGGTTCTCTTTTTCAAAGAAAATTTACAGTTCTATTGGTGTTTTACCATTATAAATTACGTACAGAAAACAAAACTATTGCGATAAACAGAGGATACACTTATTTTAACAATTAAAAAGCATCCCCAACATTAGCAGGTAGTCATCCCCAACATTAGCAGGTGGTTTTTAAAAAGGTCTAAAAAAACACGCAGAAATAAAATGAAATTTTAAAGGACATAGCACAGGCCATGGGTTGTCTTCCGCAGCATTAAGGGTTGGTGCATCAATCACAAGTATTAGAAAGGCTGCAGGTTGTTCCGAAAAAAGGAAAACGTTCAATCGATTTTATAATAAACCTTTAATTTCAAAAGATTTCTTAGCTAATTATATTAAGAAATATATTTTAAACACATTTAAATTTTAAACTTTGTGGTTTCCTGATTATTATTTAACTTTTTAACTAATATCGCCATATTCTCTAAACAACTACCTGGTGTATCTAATAGGATGTGCCCAATCGAAGTATAATTAAGGATTAAACGACTTACCTGTAACAAAGTTCAATCCAAATTATACGAGATTGGTCACATCCTATTAGACGCCCTCCCATTTAGATTCATGTATTTTTCATGCAATTTACTTAAGTACTGGTCAACCCTCCCTTGGCGATCTTAGTATTTCAGGAAAGCTTTAGAAGTATACTGAACTACCGAGCAGAGATCAGGCTCTAAAACTTACGTATGACGTGCTACGTAGTATCACTACCTGGTGTATCTAATAGGATGTGACCAATCTCGTATAATTTGAATTGAACTTCCTTACAGGTAAGTCGTTTAATCCTTAATTATCGGTAACATTTATTTTAGAATTGTACGGTTTTAGTATTGGGTCAAATCATATCAAATCAACCAGCTAATTGGTTTGACCATAATACACTTATTATTGCTATCAAAAAACTCGAAAATTTAAAATTTCAGATTTTTTCGATCAGTAGTTTTGATTGCAGGTACTTGAAAAAAAGCAATATTTTAAAAACTGTACTAGAAAAGCGAATGATGATGTTTTAAACGATATGCCACACATTTTAAAAGAGAATTTTAAAACAAGCCGTCACTTGCTTTTCTAGTACAAATAGTTTTTTAATTATTGCTGTTTTTTTAAATACCTGCGGCAACCAAATTTCATCAAAATCGGAGGTGGTCAAAACAAAAAGTGCCAATTTTTTGGTTGATTTGATATTTTACCCTGATTTTAGACCAGTACGTTTGAACAATTTCTGTTTTGCCGCTACATAGTCTTGTCATCTTAAAGTGGTTGCCTAGTCCTGATTTGTTATTGTAAACTTTGTAAAGTATGTTTTTACATTGTATTGTTTTGCCAAATTATAGGCATTAGGCCTGGGTGGAAGAGCGAGCTCCCTATTAATTAAGTAACTAAATTTAATTTTATATTATTTTATTTTCACTCTGAAATTATTTTACTGTGCTAATATGTAGCAATAAAAGCATTAATTATTATTATTATTAATATTATTATTATTATTATTAATATTATTATTATTATTATTATTATTATTATTATTATTATTATTATTATTATTATTATTATTATTATTATTATTATTATTATTATTATTATTATTATTATTATTATTATTATTATTATTATTATTATTATTATTATTATTATTATTATTATTATTATTATTATTATTATTATTATTATTATTATTCTTTAGAATTTACTTCCACCACACCACGCTGAAATCACGCCTTTTCCAAGGTTTCTGGCGCACCACAAACCCAACCCGTCAAATCTACACACAAGTACCACAGGAATACTGTTTGTCCCTCTAAAAAGATGAATTTTCGTCACTTGTTTTGTGATTCACCCTATAAAAGTTGAAAAATAAATCTCCTTACCTAAAAGGACGCGAAAAAAGAAGAATTATTAGGCGCAGTACATCTTAAAGGCTCTTCTTTATTCCCCAGTGTGGTCATATTTCAACGCTTGTCCCATTTCGCGTCTAGTTAATAGCCGAAGAGTCGGGGAAACCCCCATTAAAGTAATTCATTGTGCTTCGGTGGCGAAAACCCGCTTCCAGTTTTACTAATAAACGCCTGTAAATATGGTAATCGCTCGGCAATATTTCAAATTATTTCTCTCCCAGGAAGTTGTTTTCGTTCCGCTTAAACCGCCGTTTCTTTAAAGCTACCGTATCTTTATTATTAGCTCTATTTCACCCTGGGAGTAAAGGTGGCTGAGTTTCAAATATTTTACAAGTGAATGGTAGAATCTGGCCCTACACGGAAAAAAAGAATACACTAGCAATAGTAGGATATATGTTGATCATAGCATAACTTAGTTTTAATACTGAAACAACTTTTTTGGGTTTGTCGCCACTAAATGAAGGAAATTTCATGAAAAATATGTAAATGCGTAAATTACTAGAAAGTCTGTCAGTTGTATGACAATGGACAGATATTTTTAGAAAATACAAAAAAGTTTGGAAATAACAAGTATTTATATTCTAGTTAGGATTAGCGACAAACGAACAAAAATTTCCTTAACTTAGTGGCGAAAAACCCAAAAAAGTAGTTTAAGCTTTATGAATCAGCCACAAATATATTGATTTTATTTAAATTTGATAGTCCTCAATATTAGTGTTACACAAATGGAGCACGATATGTACTGGTCACAAAATTGTCTAACAAAATTACATTTGACTGTATATTTTACACACAGTTGTGTATACTTTACAATCAATCAATTGCGTAAAACGTGTACCCCAATTTTTATATACACAACTATTTAAAAGGATATTTAGGCACGTTATAAGGCAACACGCAATTTATACTCCAACCATAAAAAAGAATTACTTGCATTAAAGAAATAGTATTCTTGATACACATTGCTAAAAAAACAAAAATATAAAATCTTAGTAATAATTTCACACACATTCATACATACATATAAAAAATCAGTAAAACTACACATAATTCAAAAACCGTATTTAACTAGATAAAGCAGGGAAATTACAAAGTGCAAATTAAATCTATGTAAAGAGAGACTAGAATTTAAGGTAAACAAAGTAGGTATAAACACTCATATAAGATATCTAAAAATTGCTTTCACTATATATGCCATATTCTGTTAATAAATGTATCTTGAGTTTTTTCTTGAACAGTTTAATGAGTTGCAATTTTTTATTTCATTTGGCAGACCGTTAAATTCATTAATGCCTTTAAAAAATATTGAGTTAGTTGCCATAGTGCTTTTTCGAGCTTATACGTAAAAGTTATTTTGCTGACGAGTTTCATAATTTTGTATCTGATTAGGATATGTCAGTTTATTTTTCAAGTATGAAGGTGTTTTGCCAATTTTTGTTTTAAAAATAAATATTAATACTTGGTATTTTGTAAATTCCGAAACTTGAAGCCACTGTAAATGCTTTAGCATATTTGAAATGGGTGTATACAGTATATGCAACGAGAAATTTATCAACATTCATTGACGTCAACTGTCAACGAGAATTTTCAGTCTGACGTTTATTTTTTGTTTCTCCCTAGATTTTTGGCCACACTGATCACAATATGGACAGGGCCTCATTTAGAAAATTTTAGATTTCGTTAAGTTTAAATTTTATCATGAGTTGATTGTAATAGAAAATTTTTGAACGATTTTTTTGCCATTTTGTTATTGTTATCGTAAGACAATTGATCATCTCAAATAAATGAAGCTCAGACATTGTTTGGGGCACAGGCATGGTGGACGCACCCACCCATTGGTCATTTTCAGGGGCACAATATATAGGCATATAGCCGCAAGAGTAGCAAGATCGATAGAAATCTGTTTCGTTACAATTCCCTCTAATATTAGGAAGTAATTTGTTATTTTAAATCTAAAAACTGCAAATTCGTAGCAGCCTCCAAATTATTACAAGCTTTTATTTAACTTTACCTCTATTATATATATATATATATATATATATATATATATACATATATATATATATATATATGTTCTATGTTCGGGTAAAAATGTTGCAACTCAATTTTGACTAACTTGTCCGATTGAATTCAAACTTGGTACACGATTATAGTTCCGGTGACAATACAATAATATGGTAATTTTAGGCATTCCCTGGAGGGAAGAAAACGCCCAAGTTTGTCCGATTTCAGCCAAAATTGGTATACGTGGGTTTTTGGGGATAAGGAATACGAATTTTTGATCAGATTTTGAAAATTCAATATGGCGGATTCAAGATAAACGATTTTTGGTCATCTTTTGCAAACCAATTTTAACTGACTTATACTCATCCGATTGTCTTCAAATTTGGTATGCGTTTATAGTTCCGTTGACAATACAATAATATGGTATTACCAGGTACCCACCTCCCCTAACGAGGGAAGTGGAGAGGGAAAAAGATTTAGTTTGTTCGGTTTCAATCAAAATTGGCATACAGGGGTTTTTAGGGAAGAGGACTATGAGTTTTATATCAGATTTGAAAATTTCAATATGGCGGATTCCAAATGAACGATGTAGGGCACAATTCTAAATATTAAAAAATAATTTTATATAAAAAAAGCTTTTCAAATGCAAGCTTTTATATAATATAAAGTTCACTAAAAGGTAGAAAATAATTTTTAGCATTCTGGCATCATAATAATAAAAGCGATGGCCGTAAATTAGGTCGAGTTGAGTTGAATTTACTCACCCTTGCATTTCTCTGCATTATAGTGAATTCAGATTCTTGCGAACAATAATATAATCAATAACATAAATTTTTCGAGTCAACATGGCCAAACTTTCTATAATGCGCCCATCGCTTTTATTATTATGATAGTGAACTATAATAGTGAATTATTTTTTAATTTTTAGATTTGTACTCTAAATCGTTCATTTTGAACCCATATTGATATTTTCAAATCTGATCAAAAATTCATAATCCCCTTCTCTAAGAACCCCTGTATGCCAATTTTGGTTAAAATCGAACAAATTAAATCTTTTTCCCCCTCCACTTCCCTCGTTAGGGGAAGGCGGGTACCTGATAATACCATATTAATGTATTGTCACCGGAACTATGAACGCATACCAAATTTGAAGACAATCGGATGTGTATAAGTCAGTTAAAATTGGTTAGCAAAAGATGACCAAAAATCGTTTATCTTGAATCCGCCAAAAATTCGTATTCCTTATCCCCAAAAACCTTCGTATACCAATTTAGGTTGACAGGACAAACTTAGGTGTTTTCCCCCCTCGACTCCCCTCGTAGGGAGAGAGGGGGTGCCTAATAGTACCAAGTTATTGTATTGTTACCGGAACTCCGCATACCAAATTTAAAGACAAGTGGATGTGTATAATTCAGTTAAAATTGGTTAGCAAAACACGACTAAAAATCGTTCCTCTTGAATCCGCCATATTGAATTTTCAAAATCTTATCAAAAATTCGTATTCCTTATCACCAAAAACCTCCGTATATCAATTTTGTTCATAGACAAACTACTTGTAGTTTTTAGACCTTTTTCTCTTATGGAAAAGCCTAGGTATAATTATTTCGGGGTCTGGTAATTTTTTTTTTAATAGATGGCGATAGCAGTACAAAAATTCTAAATTTGTCGTATCTCTCCCTTAGCTGACGCCAGCGCGTATAGGCGGATTTATTGATTTTTAGCCAACAACGACAATGGCGTTTGTTGAGGTTATTTTTGGTTTTTTGAAAAGAAAGGAATTATTACAAGCGCTTTTCCTAAATGCATTCCTTTTATAGTGTACGATATGTAAAATAAAGTGTAGTATGAGGTGTAGTACAATCCTATATCAAATTTAAGCTATGTTTTATAAAATATTAGAGACGACACCATGATGGGGCAACCCAGAAAGAAAGGCAGGTAAGTTTTTTTTTTAATTTTAGTAGATACCAAACTGTTCACAAAAATATTAAAGCCCTGGTCAAAAAGTATTGAGAAGTTTTATTTTACTCTGGAAAGAGGGACTAATCTTCTGTGTCTTTAGTGCTCCTGCCTATACATTAAAGCATTGTATGTATGACAAGCTGATCATAAAGTGATCATATTTTATCTCAAAAAATTAAAAAAAAGGAAGTGTCTAAAGAGCCGGCAATTCGGCTGAATAGACGTGAGGCTAAAGAGCCGGCAATAATTATTTATTATGTGTTTTTCATATTTTCGTTTTTTTTTAAATTTTTTAAACTAAATTTACCCAACCTAACCTAAACAGACTCAAACCAACTAAATTAACCCAACCTAACCTAAACAGACTCAAACCAACTTATTCAAAGCCACTACAACCCCTACATCTTTTTTTGGCTTGTTTAATTAGGTTAGGGTTGGGTTAATTTAGTTTAAAGTGTGTTTTTTGTGTTGTTTTGTCTTCTAATAAGTTGGTTTGAGTCTGTTTAGGTTAGATTGGGTTAATTTAATTTAAAAAAATTAAAAAAAAGAAAATATGAAAAACACATAATAAATAATTATTGCTGGCTCTTTAGCCTCACGGCTATTCAGCTGAATTGCAGGCTCTTTAGACACTCCCTAAAAAAAACGTGACTATCCCAGTACTTAGAAGTGTTTACAGTACCTACCTTAAACTGAGGCTTAAACAGAAGTCAGGCTTAGTTTTCTTAGTACCCCACAAAGTCTATCCATGGCATAATTAAATAACTATAATGTATTGCATATTTATATGTTTATTTTGTTTTTTAAATTTAAAAGTTTTTCTCACAATTGGTTTTAGCCTCTCTTTCTTTTTCCAATATGGAAGACTGGTCCGTTAATTTGGCCTAGTCTCCCTTAATAAAACTTTGGTAGGGACTCCTGATGATGGCAGCCTGAGCTTCCAAAACATGTTGGGTTTAAAATAAATTCAGTGAAGAAAGCACGGTGACCACCAGTCATAAAATCATAAAATTTTGAAAATTTGGTCACAAATTTATAAAAAAAAATTGCACTCCAACTGGTGGTTACCCTGAGAATGATCAATTTGTTTGATTTGGTTACATTTTTACAAATTTAATGTATTTATAAATGTTATAATTTTAACTAATTAGCTAATGATTGTTTTATTTCTTTTTACAGTTAAAAGAAGGCGCTCTTTAATTCCTAATGAAGTCAATGTGCCCAGACAAGCTAATCTTACATCAAAAGCATGACATTTCTATAGGAAAGTTATTGATAGTAGTAAGCGATTGCATAAAATGACCAGTTATGTGTAATCATTCTAGAGAAAATTAGCACTTGCAGAAAAGGCTTATTATATGCCAGATTAGAGTACAGCAGCAGAAACCTAAAGCCAGAAGACTTACTTTAGAAGAAAAGATTCTCTCCCTCAGTATTTTTAAATCAATTGATAAGACGTACAGGCTAACGTCTAAGATTTTCACTTTGCCAAGTAGAAAAGTAAAAAACTGTTTGTGAAGTTTGCAGGAGTAAACTTAATTATAAGTCATGATAATGATGTTGTCAATGAACTTATTGATGCCTTGCAGTATAAAAACAGTAAGTTGACCAAACCAGGAACATACTTTAATTTTTTATTTGGCAAGACACAAACTTTATTATATTTCTTAATCCCTAAACTAAACACAATAATAAAGTTAATTATTAGGGGTTTGTTCTGGTGGTGTAAGCAAGTTAATAAGATTTGTAAGATTTTCTAATAGTCTAAAAAGAGGAGATTATTGCGATAAATAAAAAAAAATCAGCATTTCATGAAGCCAAACAAAAATGATTTGGAAAAAATTATGTTTTCTTTCTTGAGGCTTTATATTGAATTTTGTGTACTAAATTATGACTAAAGGCAATTATCCTCACAATTATCTGTGGAATAATTTTAACAATAACTATTTCTAGGTCATTTATCTTCTTTTTAAGTAATTTTTACCTCGATTTTTACTATAAGGTAATATTTTATGTTTCTACTTATTTTACCAGATAATTCATTATATTTTTCACCTCCTTTTTACTCACTTAGCATTGGAGGGATAACAAATGTTTAACTTTGTAAAAAAAATAAAGGAATTCTTGTATTCAACACTCCAATAATGAGTTAAGGCAGTGAAAAATATAATGAACCCTTGTTTTGTTTTTAAACCTGTATTTGGGAAATGTACTTCAATTTTTTTTTTAAATTACACATACTTATTTATCATTTGTCTTTATCTTTTTACCCAACCTTTTATAAGTTAAATTCTCAATGAAACTACAATAAAGGGTTTTGTAAAAGGACCTCACCTATGAAATTAAAAGGCAAAATGTTTTTTTCATAACATTTCATTTGGGTCAAAAGTACACATTCGTCTTTTAAGTTCAGTGCACCCAAAGACAAAAAAAGTTTAAAAAATTCACAAAAACATCAACTTTTGATTTATCTTTTAAACTTTTCTTGTTTTTTGGGAATATTTGCTATGTTTTCATGGATATTGAGTTCGTTTTCAAAACTCATTCTATCTTTTTCTTTTATATAGCGTGTTCTTGGTCTTGATAAAGAACACGCTATATAAAAGAAAAAGATACAATGAGTTTTGAAAACGAACTCAATACCCATGAAAACATAGCAATTGTGGTCCTTTTTGCTATGCCAAGAAAAATCAATATTACATTACATTTGTAAAGTAATATTGATTTTTTATTTAAAAATCAATATTCTTTTGTAGTATTAATTTTTGTGGTTATCATGTGTGGTGCTCCATCTATTTGTGTTTCACTGAACTATTTCTATGTAGCACAGTACAGCAGATAACATTCTGGTCTGCCAGACAGACCGAACCCAATTCTTTTTCTGTGATTTTGTTTGACATCGGACAAACTTAGGTATTTTTCTACCTCCACTCCCCTCGAAGGGGGGGAGGTAGGTAATACTATAATTGTATTGTTACCGGAACTATAAAAGAATACAAAAGTTAAAGACAATCGGATGTTTCATTGAAACCGAACATACTAAATCTTTTTCGGTCTCCACTTCCCTCGTTAGGGGAGGTGGGTACCTGGTAATACCATATTATTATATTGTCAACGGAACTATAAACGCATACCAAATTTGAAGACAATCGGATGAGTATAAGTCAGTTAAAATTGGTTAGCAAAACATTTTTCAAAATGTGATAAAAAATTCGTAGTCCTTATCCCCAAAAACCCTCGAGTACCATATTTTGTTGAAATCGGAAAAAACTTAGCCGTTTTCCCCCCTCCAGGGAGTGCCTAATAATACCATATTATTGTATTGTCACCGGAACTATAATCGCATACCAAATTTGAATTTAATCGGACATGTAGAGATTAGTCAAAATTGAGTTGCAAGATTTGACCCGAACATATATAAACATACAACACATAGAGGTAAAGTTAAATAAAAGCTCGTAATAAAAAATACGCAAAATATAAAGCCGGTCCAGCATTTTTAAACGTCTAAATTGAATTTGAATTCATTAATTTTTGGGTACAAACAAAAACGAATATCATGGCCGCCTTAACAGGCATATTACATAATAGTATATTTTTCATCCATAAAGTATCTCTGGTATCTTGCTGTTTCACTCTGGTGCATTTGATTGATATGAAAGCGTAATATAAGGGGTTTTTCGGAGTGATTTAAAGTGAGCAGTGTAGTTATAATGCCGTGGGGGCGTTTGATTTTGGCAACTTAAAAATCTGGTTTTTGCTCTACGGAAAGTGAGGTTATGTTTTGTCTAAATAAAAATGGAATGGACTGTACCTATTGCACGAGAAGATTATCCTCATGGCCCTATTTTGTAATTTTTTAAGTCTTTGCTGTTCATTTTGATTAAACAAACAAATAAGTGTGGAACAATAATTGAAATGAGGTAGAATTAGAATATTGTAAACTACTTCTCTTGACCAGGTGGATAAAGAGCTAGAAGACCGTCTTAAATAGTTCAATTTGTAACTAACCATTTAAATTTCTGGACTTCTTCTAGGTCATTATTACTTATATTTAGTTATCGTCAGAAAATATTTTTTTATTATTAAAATTTGTAAATAACATAAATTTAGTTTTGTCTTTGTTAATTTATAACATATTTTTAGAATTATAAATATGGATTTGTTCCAAAGCATTGTTTACAGTCTCAACAAACAATTTTATATCTTCTAAATATCCATAAAATAAGTCATCATCTGCAAAATTGTGCATGTTTAAATTTTCTACTTGTATTGATTCTGGATGGTCATTTATATAAAGTATGAACCGCAGCGGACCTAAAACGCTCCCTTGAGGTACACCATGATCATTAATTATTAAGTTTGTTTTTTGTCTTCTATTTGTTCGATAACTTCTAAACCAATTCAACACTATGCCACCAATCCCAATTGTTTCCAATTTTTCAACTTATTTATCTCGATCAATAGTTTCTAACGCCCTTTGTAAATCTAAAAAAACTGCTAATATGCTATAACCTTGATAATAATTGTTACATTAATTCCAACACGCAATTTTGCTCGTACAAGCTTTACATATCTGGTAGAAAATTGTTCTCGTATAAGTACTTATTTGTCGAAGAAATGTTTCTTTATGAGATTTAAGTAACGCTTTTTTGGCAGGAATGCTAAAACATATTTTGATAATAATCCAGTGGCGTCGCTAGGTTAAAACTCCCCCTCCGCCGGAGGTCCAACCTATATATATAGCTATAGCTCTGACGTGTTTGGTGTCATGTCTTAAATTTTTAAATTTTTGCCTTCGGTGCTATGACGTCATTAATTGCATTCCGAACTTGTAATAAATGGCATTCTTAATATAATTTTCCTTAAAATTTTCGTCTGCGGCGCATTTATGATTTGGCAACAAATCTATACCCCCACCCCTTCTTGAAATCTAACCCAATCTACTTTTTCCAAAATATTTTAGAAAAAATCTAAGACATCAATGGTGGGATTTACTAAAAGGGTTTAGTCTATTTTAAAACGGTCCTAAGTTTAAGTGAAATTTTTGGTTTTAAGCATTTTAAACCAACCCTCCTTGAATTTTAGACATAGTTTGATTTATAAGGAAAATATGAAAAAATTTGTTTATTGAATAATCATCTTAACACAATCTTTTGTTGGATTTAAGGAGAACGTTTCAATTTAGAAGAAAAGAAAATTAAAAAATTTAAACACATGCGAATTTTAAATAGTAAACACTCTGTAGAACAAATTAAAATTGGGGTTACATGTCACTCTAATTAAAACTTACTCTTGTTCATTAATTTTTCCAATTAATACTTGATGTCACACTACGATTTAGATGGGTAATAATAAAATAAGGAGTAGATTAATTTTGTATTTATTTAAGAGGTGTTTTTATTTATGAAATGTATTAAAAAACTTAAATACAAGTTTTGTTTACATTTCTGTCACTGTCGAAATGTCAGTTTCTAAATATTAACTGCGTTGAAATCACAAACAGCGAGTTCGGATTTCTTAACTCTGCTTGTACCTTGGCTTACACCAACCTCTACTGATGAAAGCTCTTCAGCTTTGAAATGGGTGGGCTTTGAGTAAGGAAAGTTTTCTTGATTGCGCTTTTAGTTTATAAATAAATTAATATAGTTGTGTTGGGTTTTTTTGTTTGGTATATTTTTCGTGCATAATCAGTGACATTCACTTATGTTTGTTTTGCCTCGTAGTGCCCTTATAGCCCATATTTTTTGAGCTGAAAACGGGTTCAAAATATGCCGTTTTTCTGGACAAAATTGGAGGTGTTTTATAGGTCAATGAACAACTTGGGATAATAAATAAGGTAAACTGATCCTTGTTAAAACGGTTACTTAGGGAAATTATAAACTAACTTATTACATTCTAACCTCAAACAAAGATAATGAAGCTATTATGTATGTTGGGAATTTGGAACCTTTGGTTGCACTAAAACAAAGTTATAGCTTTGTTTTAAGCTATTATGTGCCAAATTTTTAGTGTATTCACCATTTACCATTTTGAAACCTGTCAAAAAAAATTAGTTTTAGGGCATTTTCTCTTAGAAGAGGGTACATTTTGAGAAAAAAAAGCAGTTTTTCAGTGGTATTTTGCAATAAAAATAAAAAATAATCAATAACTTTGTGTATATTCTGTATGGGTAAGTGTGTTTTGAAAATTGGTTCTAAAATTTAGTACCTCCCACAGGTGTAAATATTTAGGTCTGTGGGGGGTACTATTTTAGATCTTAGTAAATCCCACTGCCAAACTTTTAGAGAATTTTTTTGATTTTTTTTTGTCAAAGTTTTCGCTTGCGGCGCTATACCAATATTAAATATTGTTACAATTTTGTTTAATTTTAAGCAATTTTTTGGTCAATAACATTTGCAATGCGTAAAAAATAAGGGTTAATTGTGAAAAAATGTCTGCAAATGAGACTAGATGAGACTTGCTTTTAAAAATAATTATTTTTGTTTCGTATACACTAAATCAAGACCTATTAAACCGCCCCTCTCCCCTCCCTTCAGTTCAAGAGCTCAAGCAATAGGCACCTACCTAAATTTTAAAAATTTGCCATAGGTATATATGTAGTTGATTTTTATTAAATGATGAAAACCCCCCCCCCCCCGTCAGAGTCGATTTCTGGCTGCTAAGGGGTTGATATGACGTAATCTTTTAAGATGGCAGCCAAAAATCATAAAAAATACAACTTTCGCAACCGGGGCATGATTATACTCGATTCCATGTAATTCGAGGACGGAAATTCCAAAAAATTCAATTTCAAGGTAATCTGATATTAAAAGACCTTGAAAATCTCAAAAAACAAGTTTTTTGCCAAATCTTAATAATTCGACGTTATGTTAAATGTACCTCAAACTATTAGACATATATGCCAAATTCGATCCGTAGAGTTTTAAGCTTCATGACCTTGAAAAATACCCAAGTAAAATTAACATATTGCAAAAGTAACATACTAAAGGGCGCTATTCATCAACTATTAAATCTAGGAGGATCAAATTTGGTGAGAAAGATAAGAAGCTTAATTCCAATAATACTGTTAAAAAAATGGTTCAGCTATGACGTCTTTCAATATAGTGGCTGATATATCAAAATGACGACCTATATCCATATTTTATTTTATCCAATTTAGTAAAAAAAAAGAAAAATGACAGGGTGGCTATCAATTCTTATTGACTTATCGCCGCTTACCCTGTAAAAAAAGTTTAGTTGATGCATGTCCTTGATTGACCTTGAAAATACCATGTACATGGTGTCCAAAATTCGATGGTTTTGGAGGGTTTCGGGTACTTCAAGAGGAGATAGAAAAAATTCGACCCCCTTTGCGAGAGTGAAAGTAATGCTTGTATTAAGTAAACACCGACCTTGCCCCGTCCATCTCTTTCTATATGATCATAAAAGAAAGACAGAACATTTTTCAATGTCGAAATTTATTTCACACAATTTTAATTTTGTACCTGCCGGTTTTTGCCACCGCTTGTCAAAGTCTGTCAAGCGGTTTTTTTAGATTTTCGAAAGTCAGTTAAGCTGGGTTTATACAGAAATAAAATAACATAAGATAACATAAGATAAGATAAGGTAAAAATAAGATAAGATAATATAAAATAAAAAAATTGGGCGTTCACACAGAAACGTAACATAAAATAAAAGATCAGTTCCAGCCAATCAAAACGCGAATTTTACTATCACTTTATTGTCTCCTGTCATTCGTTCGTCGCGATGATGTCACAGTCATGCGTGTAACGTGTTTTCAGATAAAATAAATAGATCAAAGTTTGTCATCAAAAAAGTTTGTCATCAAGCAGTCCCATAAGGTGAACTCTTATTTTTTATTTTATTTTTTATTTTCTCCTCTCTTATGTTATCTTATCTTATTTTTATTTCTGTATGAACCCAGCTTTATTTTAATCAGTATTGGTTGGAAATCGCGCGAGTTTACGGGATTACCTATATAAGTAGTGGATTAACAACTTATTATAAAGTCTAAAATGCAATTTAAATCCGGCTGGATCACTACCATTAAATCTAGAGAGCATAGGACTATTTAGTGCCGAAATTGGGGTTCAGATTTTTTCGAACCAAATCCTTGAAGAAAATATTGTGATGATTTATACAAAGTTGAGCAAGAAGATAATAGGATTGAATACAACGAAAAAGGAAAGAGATATAGGTTAAAACATTTATAAAATCCATAAGACTTCTATACTGAAATATTTTTCCCAATTAATAAAAGAAAATAACATAATAAAATGTTGCTACCTTTAATATTTGATAAAATTCCTCAACATAGTTATAACCCCCTCCTTCTATTTTAGATTTTTAAAGAGTCCAAAAAACTTTTTGTAAGCTGAAGAAAGCTTTTTAGCTGCATGGAACAGTACAAAGTTGGTTAAGATTTGTACAGAGCTAAACCTTAACCAAAAGAATATATGTATTTTATTATGCGTCTGGCTGTACAAGTAGTGCCCTCCTGTATCCACCGGCTGCGCTCGTGTCGCCGTCAAACGATGTTCCCCAAGTATAACACAGTATTGATCACTCTCGCATAGCTATTACTTTCTCTATGTGGTACACTGGTACACCTATATGATGAGTCCCTAATAAGGACGTGAGGCGTGACGGCGCGGCGTTGTCCTAGATTTACAGTGCCACAGCGATCTTCTGTTTGTTTTTAAAAATGTATAGGTCAAATTCTGCAACGCATATATACGAATTTGTCGAAAATGCCACAATCCCCTCGAATTTGGGCCACCCTGTACATGTACTATATGTAATTTATGACTCTCCTGCGACCAAAAAACCTTTTTAAAGTTGTTTTTTACCCTAACAAAAAAATTGTCCCTTTAGATACACTAAAGCTTTCGGGCTAAAGTGTATCGAAGACATCTAACACCTTTAAAGAAGATCAGTTTACAATAGAGCCATATCGGGCAGCCCCCGGTGCCATTTTCGCGGGGAATGAAATGGAATTTAAAATTTTTCGGGACCCAAGAGTGACGTAAAAATACACTTCGCCTCGAGTATAAACTGCGTCGTTTCACCGTCTTATTACATTATTGGAAAATGTGTAGTGCAGTTGACAACTACGTTAGGAGTTGCTCGAAGGCTTACGAGATATTATTCCGTCAGGACTAAGTTGTCGGGTTTGATCTGATCTTAGAATTACTACAAAAATGGGTACACACCACAGATTTGAAAAGACAGAGACGAGAAAAACATTTAAAACAATATAATTGGAATGAAGTCAAGATTAAAGATATGGCAACAAACACTTTTGAAAAACTTTCATTGCTGTTCATCATAGATATCGTAAGTTTAATTTTACCATCAATATGATAAATGTTTTGCAAATTGCAAATTTTTTTAGTAAGAGCGAAGAACAATTGAGTAGTAATTTTCTTGTTGATTTTACCATTTTATTTAAAAACCATTAAAGAAAAAGGTAACATTTTCGGTATTTGTAAAAATATACAGAGTATCTCATTTACAAAAGTAAAGTCGCTACCTTAGCTCCGCCCCTTAATGACTGGCGGCGCGATAAGCATACAAAAAAAATACCTACCTTTTGGTAACCCATGTAGGTAATTAAAATTTTATTTTTTAGTTTTTGAGATATTAGAGGGGTATAAGACTTTTGGGACACCCCCTTATAACAAACCACTCGGATAATAATCTCATAACATATACCAATAAATTTACCTGGTTACATATAAAAATGAGAGGTGATAATATTTGCTTAAATTAAGGTACCTAATATCTGACTTTGTTAAATATATTTTTTTTTTAATTTTCATTATACATGAGTTAGAGAGACACTCGAAAGCCGCTAAACTAATTTTTATCAAATTTGGCACCAGGCGATGAGCTGATTATAATTTGTGATGGGGAACGCAGCTAGTTTGAATTCAGGTCCGGTAGGATTAATATTGGCCCAATATAAATTTTCAGTTATTGAAGGTAGAAGATGTCTAGAAAGTAACTTTTTGTCTAATACTGGCCCATCAGTTACTTAACCAATATACCACATCAATTGTCCAATGGTAAACCGTTGCTAGATCAGTAACAAAATTATATTCAAAAATATATAATAAAGGATTTTTATCACATAGTCATTGGTCCAATGTAGGTGGTCTCCATCTAACTAGTTACTTAAATACTAAAATATGGCCTTAAACAAAACCAAAAATATATTTTTGTACTCCAAAAACCATGACATATCAATACATCCTGTGAAAAAAAATAAATCAACAAAAAATAAAAAAAGTGAGTCGATGGCGAGATTCGAACCGATAACCTCCAGATTACCAAGCCAACGCTATAACCACTGAACCACTGCGGCTATGGGAAAATTTACATTTTTTCGCTACAATAACTTTTTGGTTGAAGATAGTTAGTGAACCAATATCGGAGAGACGTAGTCTTTTCTTCAATGGCCCAACAAAGTGAACGAATATCGGAGAGTCAACTGTGTTGACACACCAACTGAAGTTATTCAGTGACCTATTAATGTATGCTCCAGTATCGGAGAGATGTAGTTTTTCTTCAATATCTCAACAACAAAATCCGTTGTATTTAAGATGAAGATTCTTCTCCGTCGATTCATCATCGAATTAGTCATCATCATAGGCAATCACTCGATATCTAGTATGATTTTCCTCTATTCTGTATCGTCGCTATCTGTTGTGCGTTTTTTGATGGCTATGTAAGCCAATTCTCGAGCCGCACACCCTTCCACAGTCCTAGCACACCCAGTCTCCGGCAGCAGCCGGGTGTTGTTGGTCATCCATTCTTCCATTTTGTCGCTCCTTTCTATGTTCTCCCTTTTCCGTCTCTAGTCTACGTCGTTGCTCTTCAAAAGATTGTGCTCCCTCATGGACTGTTCGGCGCCATGAATCCCTATCGTTTGCCGTGGTCTCGAAGTTGTTTATATCGATGTGACCCGTCATCATATTGCCTTTGAAAACGTCCTTGTACCTTTTTTCTTGACCTCCTTGATTTTTCTTTCCCTCCTTCAATTGTCCATAAAATATGTGCTTTGGGAGACGTGTTTTGGGCATGCGGATAATGTGACCAGTCCAACGAAGCTGGTGCTTGAAGATAAGGGCTTCTATACTAGTTGTTCTGGCCTCTTCTAAAATACTTATGTTTGTTCTTCTGTAGGTGGTCCACGTTTCGCATCCGTATGTTAGAGTTGGTATTATAACTGTGTTGTATACACGAAGCTTGGTCTCCGCATTGACGTCGTGATTGTTAAAGACTCTCTCCAAACGCCGTCCGAGCGCTGCGCTAGCACATTTTAGGCGATGATGTATTTCTGCGTCAATAGTTGCATTTGATGATAGGAGGCTCTTAAGGTATGGGTAATGTTTCACGTTCTGCAGAGGATGGCCATTTATGGAAATATTTGGAGCTTGGGGATTCGTACCTGGTTCTGGTTGGTGAAGAATTTGCGTTGTGGCAGGATTGATCTCTAGGCCAATGCTTTTGTAGACTTGGTTAAATGCGTTGATTACCATCTGTAGACCTTCCTGTGTAACCGCCATAACGACGTTGTCATCGGCGTGCTCCGAGGTCGTCGAGACCTTAGTTTTTGCTCGCAGTCTGCCTAGGTTAAGTAGGCCACAAAATCTATATAGAATTTTCACTCCCGGCGGTAGATGTTCCTCAACAAAGTGAAGCATGGCACCTAAAAATATAGAGAATAGGGTGGACGCAATAAAACACCCTTGTTTAACGCCTGTCGTAATCTGGAATGACTCTCCTACTCCATCGTTGCTCAGGACTGTGCCATTCATATTGTGGTGTAGTAGTCTAATTTATTTAATATAAAGACGTTTATTAATCCAAAAGAAATACAATAGATTAATTGGCTATTATAGCAGCCTCCCGGGCTTTACAACCTAGGTGCTGTTTAAGCCGTTAGAACCATATTTTCAAACATTTTGTTCTTAACTTAAGCACTTCTTAATCTAATGACAAGCACTTAAAGCTAGCATTTTACAATATGAGTTTTTCTACTACTACTACAACTACATAAGTGTAAGCCTTAGAAAATAAAAATTTCGTACTATTTTCAACAAATTTTAAAGATTAAAAAAAGTAAATCACAAATTTGACAAAAAAAGAAAACATGATTTTAGACATTTAAAAATAAAATAAAACTATCCCGAGGATAAAGTGATAGAAATAGAGTCATTTTAGCTATATTATATATATATATATTATAGATTTAGCTGTACTATAAATTATAAGTTCGTCCGCTGTTTATCAAAAGTTATTGATTTCAATTTTAATTTAAAACTGTTTATTGTGCAGGAAAAATTAGTAATTTTGTATTTGTTAAGAAGAGTTGCTGCATTATAAGAAAAGGAGCGTTTAAAAATCTCTTTATGATGCCTTGGAATTGAGAACGGAACAGAGAATCTTAAGTTGCGATCATGAGATTGAGAACGAAAATGTATTTTTGTGAAAAGATAAGATGGGGTTTTAGTTTTAATAATTTTGTAGAAAAAGCACAAGGAATGGTGTAGGCGTCTGTTAAACATGTTAAGCCAATTAGCGTCAATAAGTTTGTGGGATATTCCTTGACGGCGACGAATTCCATATATAAATCTTAAACATGAATTCTGAACTTTTTGTATGTATTCTTCTGATATTTATAGAGTCTAACGCTGGACCATAAAGACTATCACAGAAGTTCAATTGTGAGAGACAAAGACTTTCACATAACATTTGATTAGTACTTTGATTAAGATAATGTGAGTGTAATGATTTTAATGCAGAATAAGCGTTCTTAAGTTTGGCGGAAATATGTTCGCTAAATTTAAGTTTATAGTCAAAGATAACCCCCAAATTTTTTGCCGAATTTTGAAAAATGATAGGTGTGGTATTAACTGAAATTTTTAGGTTATGAAGAAGGTGGGTACGAATAGTATCACTGCAAAAGAGAATTGCAGTTGACTTGGTGGGATTTAATTTTAAACGATGTGCCCGAGACTCTCTAAATAACATAGCCAAGTCCTGATTTATACAATTAACAGCGTTGACAACATCAGAATGTTTAAGTAAAAATATTAATTATGTATCGTCACAGTACATGTAATAGTCACAAAAACGTAGACATTTATACAAGTTTTTGGTGTAAATTGAATACAACAAAGGACCTAACATGCTCCCTTGGGGTACACCTTGTTCTATGTTGCGTTTTTCTGACGTATTTTTGCCCAAAACCACAGACTGTGTCCGGCCTGTCAAAAAAGAGCAGATTAAATTAATAGATTTTAAACTAAAACCAATAAATTTTAAGATAGATAAAAGAGTTTTATGATTTAGCATATCAAATGCCTTGGTGTAGTCTAGGAGAATAAGCACCACTGCTTTACTATCATCAAGCATTGATAAATATTATTTGAAACTTCAGATAAAGCCATTACACAACTATGACCGGCTCGAAACCCGGATTGTTTCTCAGGAAGCAGGTTATTTTGATGTAAATATAAATTAATTTGTTTTTCTATGATTTTTTCAAGGACTTTACATAGAGTTGGTAACAATGAAATACACCGAAGATTAGAAAAATTTTATGGGTTAGATTTTTTAGGTATGTTTCCATGAAGTTGGGAAAAAAGAGTGCTCAATACAATAATTAACAATGTGCGTAATAAAAGGAATAATGGTAGGGCAACAAACAAGTAAAAAAGTTATATTTATGGCATCAGCGCCAATTGCTTTTGATTTAATATTTCTTAGGGTTTCATATATTTCAGTCTCATTGGTAGGAGTAAATTCAAAAGTGCTATTTGTGCAAGTATGATTTTCATGAAAGTTGAAGGTTTCTCGATCTGGTGTGAGGCTATTTTGATCTACTTGGGTAAAAAAATTATTTAATTCATTAACATTGCCAAGATTATCAGGAATAGTACTTTGTTTTTTCAGAGCAACATTATTTTTTTTTAATTCTCTCCATTTTTCTTTTTGGGAACAATTTTGAAATTTATGATTAAGATACGCTTTTTTTTCAAATCTTATTGCAGAAGTTACATAATTCCGGAGCTGTTTATAATAGTCCCAATGGGCGGGATTTTTTTTTATCGAAATCTTTCTAGGGCCTGATTTCTTAGTTTTAGCATAAACTTAACATTCTCAGTTAACCAGGAAGCATAAGGTCTTTTTTTGTTTAAAATAGTTTTGACAGGAGCGTGCTTCTCAAAAAAAAAACCAAAAGATTGTCTTTTAAAAAACTAACTTTTGCGTCAGCCGAGTCTAGTAAATATAAAGTCTGCCATGATATACGAGAAAGGTCATAATTAAAATTTTGAAAATTTATATTTTTTAAAGCCCTGTAAGAAAAACTATGTGTTACCTCAACATTTCTTTGAAAATCGATCTGACAGTAAATTAAGTGGTGGTCAGATACTTGAATATCAAGGGCACCAAAGTCTAACACAACATTTTGATTGTAAAATATTAAGTCAATTAAAGTTTCTGTACATTGCGTGATTCTCGTCGGTTGATTAATTAATTGTTTAAAATCAAAGGTATCCATAATATTGTTTAACCTGGTGGTGTTGTTTGAAAACACGTTGTAAAAATGTATGTTAAAGTCACCCAAGCATAAAATGTTGTCAAAATATGTATACATTTCTGTCAAAATATCCTCAAGGTCAATGAAAAAATTCTCCACAGAGCCATCTGGTGGCCTGTAAATATTACCTATTATTATGATTTTATTAAAAAATTTTAACTTGATCCAAATATGCTCTATGTAAGCCTTACACTCCCTATAGATTACTCGAAATTCAATTCCATTTTTTACATAGATCCCCACCCCACCTGCATGTGTTGCCCTGTCAAGCCTCACAAAGGAATAATTATTTATCTGCGTGACATTACCATCAACATCAGATCTTAGCCAGCTCTCAGAGATTCCTAGAACATCGTAGTTATGCAATGCTATATAATCCTGTAATGTAGCGAATTTGTTAAGCAGCGAACGAACATTTATATGTCCACATAAAAACATGGAAGAATTTGATAGAAGTAGAAAATGAAAAATGAATGTAAATGATAAGAAAAAAAAATAGTCACGTCAAATTAAATATCACAATAGAAACGAGTAAACAGAGATAATATAGCTAATTCATCATAGTAACCCTCATCTCATGCTTCAAAAAATATTTAAAAAAATGAGCAAAAAGAAAGAAATATATATTTAAAAACTTCATTATATTAATGTTAAGAAAAAATCTTTTCTGTATTACCTTTAGATTAAATATTTTTCCATACATACACGTAATAATGTTTTGTCGTTTTTTACAAATAAAATTAAACTGAAAGTTGATGATTTTTTTTTAAATCCATAATTAAAACATAAAAATTAATAATATTAACCTGCTAAGAAATACAGAAAAAGGAAAGATATTAAAATACATAGAAAAAGGAAAGCTAGGCAAAGCCTATTAACACTGAAAAAACTGAAAAATTTCATACACATGAGATATCAGTTTTTTTATAATTAAAATATAACAGTAATTATTTGTTTTCATTCTTAAAATAATCTTCTAGATTTTTTTAGTTTTCAATTTAATTTAAATACAGTACAATATATCGACGTAAAAATAAAGACAGTTTTAGAACACAAGGAAAAAGAATAAATAGGCGAAAGATGTTTTTCACTAACCTTGAAATTAACATAGACATTACCACGCAAGCACCAAGCATCCTTGGGGGATGTTTTTTACACTGCAGAACTCAACAAATTAAGTCTTTTGCGGGTTAAGTCTTCTTTTATAGAGATATTGATATTTTTTTCTTTTAATATTTTTCTTTCCTTTAACACTAGCGACCGTTTGTTTTGATCGGCAAACTGCACCAGAACTGCTGCATGCTTTCCGTCGACCGATTTTTTTGATGCTACTTGGTGACACCGCACAAAATCATTGTCGATAATTGTTTTAGACCCATATGATTTTTAAATAATAGTTCTTTAACTTTCTGGTTTCTATTTTAAGATGTTCCATTTCCATTCTCTGCTTGGATATTTCTCTTTCCATCCTCTCAAATCTTGCTTCAAAGGTCTTTTCCAAACTTTTTGAGATAGATTCGATAAGCAGCGCCTTAAAGTTGCCTTTTTCGATAGCTGCTTCTACCTCTTGAGCTACGACCTCTTTTATGTCGTCAAGGTCGTTTCGTGTGAGCACCATTTTTGGAAAATTTTGATGTCAAGTAAAAAGAAAGGCGACTTACTTATATTATATATATATATATTATATATAATTTGAATATATTTTTGAGGGCATCCAGCTTTTGCCAGTATTTGCCAAGAAGCTTCTCTGTTGACTGAGTCAAATGCTTTCACTAGGTCTTTGAAGGCCGTGAAGAGGGGGCGATTTTGTTCTGAATCAGAATCGGAATCGAATTAGTATTAGCAAAACAACTGTATTGGCACACCAACTGAAGTTAGTCAGTGAGCCAATAATATATGCTCCAGTATCGGAGAGATGTAGTTTTTTCTCCAATGGCTCAACAAGAAAGTCCGTCGTATTTAAGATGAAGATTCTTCTCCCTCGATTCATTGGCAAATTAACTGATGTTCGTCAGCGGCCAATTAAATAATTTCCGTCGCAGTCACTCAAAAGTCATACAGTTATCCAACTAATGAAGAACCATCAGAAATCCGTCACACCTTGTTTATAGGGTGCACTGGTCTGTTTTCGGATGATGTGATTTAAATATAGTAAACAAGTAAAATAACACCTTGTATACGAGACGCCACGCAAATGTATTTGAAAGCAAAAGCGTAGCAGGGAAAAGCAGGAGCCATTAACAAATGATCTAAGTGGCAGCTCAACGACGCGACGCGGTGGCATATAAACAGATCTCTTAGGAGAGCCGTAAGTCACGTGTAAAGGATCACCGTGGCTTTGCCATCAATCAGCCTCGCACGCTGTCTCCTGGTTTCTGATTGCTTTTAGACCAGGAGTTCGGAATATAAAATATGTGTAGAATTACTCGGAATGTAAAAAATGTGCAGAAATACTCTGAAACTTTGATGTTTATATTTAACCTAATCACTAGTTTTTTCATGCTTTGCGAGTATGAAATCCATTTTTATTTAAGTCTACTAAAATATCACAAAAAAGATATAATGAGGTGTGTATTAAAAGAAAATATTACGGAACATAAAAGAATGGAATTACTCCTTGTCTCTTGATTCAAGAATAGGGCCCCCAAATGTTCTGTTAATGTTTGTAATTTAATACGAATGCCTCTAATTTAGCAAAGCAATATAATGTAAAAACGTACTTTCCCAAAATTTACTGGGTAGCGACAAAACAGTAATTGGTCAGAACGTACTGGGCTAAAACCTTAGAATACTAAAAGGTTACAATGGCAAATCCGTACAAACCTAAAATAGTGTAACATATTGCCGCTAGATGGCACTGCGGTGTGATGGACATCATTTAATTTGTTAAGCCGAATTTATAATTAAGCAAGCAAGCAAGCAAGCAAACAGGTGTGCCAACCTACACTCTTTTTTTGAATTTTCTCGGAAAGTATGCTATTTGAAGACAATCAAAGAAGCCTAAAACAATGAGGGAGTTCTTAGCTTGCTAACACTAATGCAATTTTCTAGTTTTATTGGCTCATTTCGATGAAATTCAAAAAAACAAAACGACAGCTGATACATATTTGTCGAACACCTGACCCCTATTTTTAGCCAATGGCATTTCTTATTTGTCGGCTATGTACGGCCATCTAACGGCAATATATTACACAGGTTTTGCTATCCAGCTGTTTTCGGCCGGCTGTGTACTGTGTCGCCATCTTGCGGGAATATGTTACACTATTTTACTTTTGTACATTTTTGCCCTTGTAACGTTTTAGGCCAGTCCGTTATGATCTATTTCAATTTTGTGATAGAATAGTTTTGTGTATTTATTGTGTTTACGTAGTACTGTTATGCACCTGTACTTTTTTATAATTGACCTTTTCTTAAAAGTACTTTTTGATATATTATGCGCAAACGTAAGCAAATACTGATATCTGGAATTAAGTACTTATTTACCAGTAACCTACCTAAAGAATAAAGATATAAAAAGCCTCATTATGAAAATTTTTGCCTGCGCCGCTTTTTAGAAATTTTAGAAATATGTTTGACGCTTTTTACAGAGTGATCCAGAAGGTAGCCTTACTTCTTCTTTTCTACGGTTTTTAAGATAAAAATAAAACAAGACTTGGTTTTTCTATGTTTTTGACGTTTCTATAGCATATCACGTGATTTTCATGATTTCTTAATGTCTGTCTGTCCGTCTGTCTGTCACCAAAGCGCCAACCACTTGTCCGATTTTAACGAAATTTAGTAGGTACGTAGACTTGGTTTGTGCTCCAGATGGTCCCATTTCAAGAACATTAAAAAAAGGGGCGGAGATAATGAAAGGGACTTATTAAAAAACCCAGTTTAATCCAGAATATGGCATATGGGTATTAATTGGAACGTATTTAAACAGGAATTGTGAAGGTTTTGGTCAGAGCTTTGGTGCCTATAAATTGAAAGAGTATTTTTAAAAAAATATTTAAAAAATTATTACATTTGTGGCGCCCTCTATCTCCGTTATTTTTAACATAACTGTTATTTTTTATAACCAAAATTTAAAGAAAATTTAACCCACTAAATTTTTTATAGGAAGATTTTTTAAAAAAATTTTAATGGTAACAAATTATATGTCAATATATATATATATGCTACCTTAATTAATCATTATTTTCGGAGGTAGATGTTGAATTAACTTTTTATTCGAGACATATAGCAAAAAAAATATTAGATAAAAAATCTTAGAAAAACCACTTTTTTATAAAACAAAACAATTTGTTTTTAAATCGGACCAATGGTCAATGAGATATCGGACTAAAACCGAGTTAACACGAATTACGCATAAATGCAAGATGGCGGCGAACCTAGAGAGAAATTTTGTTGAAAAAATGTGGTTTTAAGAGTCTCGTATGACCTTCTACTTGGTGTAACTCAGTTTTGTAGATAAATCGCGATTTTTTGACTATTCTATTGGAGTAAAAATGTGTCAATAAGAAGTGACTGCCAACTTGGCCAAAAACGGGACCGCAAATAGATCAAGGGACCGAGAGTGGAAATATTTCAAAAGAAAATGCCTTGTCATATAGAACTTTCCGTATGAAAAATCGTACGGAAAGTGACTATTTTCCGGTTGTTTGAAAAAAAAAAAATATTATCTTCACTTACACGAAAAACCCAAACGACGACGGACGCGACAGCTGCTACCAAACATATTTTCCTTTATCTTTTATTGGAACAAAATTAAACCTTTTGATCAAGCGAAAGCCTTTTCAAATGGCGTCATAACCAGCAACGTACCGCTGTAATTTTTCTGTTGTGTCGCTTTTCTAAAATTTATGAGTAAAACGAGATTTTCCCGCGGAAAATAAGGATATATTATAGAGTGCGCCACACAGAAAAAAAGAATTACTTCAGTCAAAGCAAATTGCTTTGATCCAAGAAAAAAATAATTGTTTTGAACTAGTCATTTTCTATAAAACAATAGGCTAGTGGTAACATCTTGCGCTAAAAATATTATTTTCTTGTTTTGACATAGTCTCTCTCACCTGAAGAAATATAGAAAAATACGTTTTCTTGATTAAATTACATTTTTTTCGCACCAAAAACATCATTTTCTTGTTTAGAAATATATTTTTTGATCTGAAGAAAATTTAAACAAATAACTTTTCTTGATCGCATTAAAATTTGTTTTGCTTTAAGTAATATTATCTCTATTAAGGGTGAATTTTAATAAAAAATGCGCTTCTTTCAATTAGTTAATCTAAAAAAAACTTAATCAAATTTGTATCAAATTTTGTATGGTGGAAGTTTAAAGCATTATCCCGGAACCCCCGGAAAGTTTTTCCCATAATTTTAAGTATCTTAAAAATGTTTAATTCACGGTAAAAATTATCGATTATTTTAAAAAACTAAATAAAAACAAGATATATATGTTTTTTTGAAAAAACACGTGTATGGTCTATGGGAGATACCAGAAGACAGCGCTGTGCAAAATTTTGTTAATTTTTGATGTCCGGTTTATCTGTTTAACTAAACGAACTGTTTTTAGGATTCAAATTCACTCTTAAAAACCTAAAAATTTTCGCGACATCGACACGCCACCTGCACGCACAAAGGGCGAAATTTCAAATGCCGAAAGGTCTGAACTTGTCTTCTCATTTGAGAAAAAAAATAATTTGTTATTTCCATTGTCATTTTTGTTTCGAGAAGCTCCGCTATTTTGAGTTCAAAAAGTATAGTTCTTGACGGAAGTAAAGCTTTTTTTGTGCTAAGAAGAATTTTTATGTCTTGTTTCGAAATCACTTTTTCTTCTCTAAAGACAGTTTGTTTTAAATCAAAACAATTTTTCAAGATAATTGTTTTTTTTTCACAAAACAAGCGGTTTTCTTACATGAAAAAAAATCATTTTGGGCGAAGACTTTCGCTTTTGTGTCAAGACAATATTTTCAAAAAAAGTACTTTTCTTCGGGGAAGATTTTCTTTTTTTCTGTGCAAAATATTGTTTTTAATAATTGTTTTGGTCATATTTGATTTACCGTTTACAAACCGCAATGATGAGGAAATTTTGGTAGTATAAGAATATTTAAGTTAAAAATCTTTTTTTGCTTGTTGTGTGTTTCCATTTTTCTGCTGTATTTAATTTTTTTTTGGGTAAAAAACGAGGTAAAAAGTATAGATATATATTTTTTTTGCACATGTGATCAAGAAAAAAGTTTTCTTACATCGGTAATCAAAAAAGCTATGGTTTGGTTATATGCGGACAGTTACTTAAATCGTGAACATATAAAAAAAAAACACTCGTTTTTATTAATGTGAAAAGTTAATTTATCGTACAGACAAGTGACGAGTGATTTGAAAATTTGTTTAGTGGTAATAATGCGTCGTGTTTGTTAATATAAGGCAAGATAAATCGCAAAATGCGGAGATGAAAGGAAAATCCGAGGCAGTAGTATTTCATGAAACAACTTTTCTGAAAAGATCAACAAACAGACATCGGAAATCCGTCAAAAATTGATTCAAGCTTTATATTAAATGTTTTCCTTGACGATTGACGTCTTTTGATCTGTACTACTGCTATAATAACAAAATTATACAGGGTATTCTTCCAAGACTTGACCCAGGGTACACTGATTTTTAGGTATTTTCGTAAATCATAAAAGGCTGTTTTTTAATATCTTAATTTTACATGGTTTGTCCTTCTGTGCGGAGTCATTATTTTTTACGATGGCCTCTAAAAAACTGAGTTTTACACACGGATCTGTGACAAGTAACTCGCAAGTTTTGAAGAAATAACCTACATTGAAAAAATCTAACAAAAACAGACTGATTTGCAGTTTGTGTCAAAAATACACAGGACAACATGTGTGAAAAACTCTTTTCAAATTGGACTGATTTTTGAATAATTTTTAGCAATGGTTTTATTTTGAATATGTTTTAAAATAAAATCTGTAGAAATGAAAAGTACTCCACTCAACTATTTAATGATTTGGATCATCATTTGACCCCAAAAATTGTCAACTGTTTTGTCCATAAGCAGTAGCGCACCCAGGAATTGACCTCGGGGGAGGGGTAACCTCTCGGTGCGAAAGTGTCATAAGGTTGTGTAACTTCCCTATATATTAAACAATGGCTTTATAATACAATATTTGTGTTGTAGAGGATCGACCCATACATTTTTTGACAGCATTGCCCCAGTATTGCCAAGATATGCAGAGTTAGAGGCCCTGTATACAGTAATTGTTTTACCAGAGGTAAGCAACTCGATTTGGCATTTGTTAGGGAAATGTTGATAATTTTCTTAAGTGTTGTCAATGTCATATTTTTCTATTAATAAACGTAGGTAAATCAATTTTTAAATTTGATTTTTTATAGGCACCTACGACCTTGTATTGTTTCATTGTTCAATGGAAAAAGAAATGGAAACAGATGCCCAACTGGAAAATTAATGAAAATAGTCGAATTTGCGAGGTAAGTAAGATTAGTTACATTTAAATAATATTAAGTAATTGTTTTAAGAAAAAGAGCAATAAAAAGATTAATATTTTTTTCTATTTTACCTACTATTCAAATTTTTAAATCTGCCGTGAACCGACATATTTTACTAACCAAAAATGTCATCACCATTCAAAAACTGTGTGGGAAATTATAAAAAGAGAAAAAAAATATCAGTCTATTTCATAAAATAAGTTTTACACTACTCTCCACATAAAACTGGCACAGCAGAAGGTAGCTGCAAATACGATTTTTTATATTTTCCCATATGCAACACTGACTTCTTGACTTTGTCATTTTAGGTTATATTTTTGGCATATATAAACTTTTTATAAGGAGAGGGCTTGTTTATTTTTTACTAATTCAAAATACAAGGCCATGAAAAATAAAAACCACATTTCAAAAAAGCAAAAATGCTTTATTAGCTAAACAAAAGCTACACAGTAATTGGTCTATTCGACTAGCTGATTATGAAAGAAACAAATCTATGATAGTAACCATAACAAATCGATTTCAAGAAGAAGGAACTGTCCCTCAAAAGGAAGGCACCGGTTTGACGATGTTACTAGCCCAAAACAATTCAAAAGGTCAGATCAAGTTTAAGAAATAAATGAAATAAAAAAAATAACAAAATTAAAAACATATAAAAAAAATCTTATTTTTCATAGCCCGACGGTGGACAGTTATCTTGTTGAAATACAAAATAATCTCGATAAGGGACTCTCACCTCTGGAAGCATTACATTTTCCAGCATATAACGTAAACTTCGGCTGTAAATCGCCCATTAGCCGATATCCAACTCCCAACATTTACCGAAAATCTTCCCGCCCGGTCTTCGTTTCCAGCAATATATCGTTCTTCGTATCGGGTTCTTGGCGGTCGATAAACCAGAATTTGTCTTCGTCCCTCAGAGAATAATTCAATGCAAAAATTAATCGAGACTGCACCTTAGCCTTGAACGTTTAATTCTCCTGATTAATGTTGTTATGGATCCTGGAAAATTTGAACGATGATTTTCCAGAAAATTGATTGCCTCTTGGTCTTCCTCTGGGCTAGTAACTTTCGTCAAACCGGTGTATTCCGTTCGGTAGATAGTTCCTTGCTCTTAAAATTGTTTTTTTATGTTTACTATCGTAGACTTGCTTCTCCCATAATGAACAGCTACTTGCCGAATAGACCAACCACCGTCTAGTTTTGCTAAGATCTAAGCTTTATCAAATCAACACCGTTCTCAACTAAAAGGCCAGTTAACTCTTATCTCTTTAGTGTCCTTTAGCCAAAGATTGCCGCCATTTTTATAACCAAATTGACAGGTAAAACATGGATTTTCTGTCAGTTGGGTGTCAATATGACCGCTATAGTAGGCTAAAGGATACTAAATCGAAAAAGAGTTAACTGACTTTTTAGTTAAGTAGGTGTTGATCAAATTCAGGAAGATGCGGCGGCATTTTTTAAAATTTGGAAGACACTGACATGCAAAACATAATGTTGTCAGGAGTCTGTGACATTGTCACTTATAGGAAGACAATGCCGTACTATAAAAATTTTAAAAATTAAACAGTCTGCTACCTTCTCTTGTACCAGTTTTATGTGGAGAGAAGTGTACATGCAAATATCAAAAAACTAGAAAGAGAGGGCAATATGAGTTGCCCATCTCTGGTAAAAAAAACAACTGTCAAATGTATAGACACAAAGTATATACCAGTATATATTTTGTGTGTATAGAGGGTCTGTATGCAGAGTTAGTTATTGTAACAATATGGTTTTTAAAATGATTGATTTGAATAGAAATATACGATTTTTTGTAATTTTTAATGAAAATACAAGCAATACAGAAGATTTAGTCAGAGAATGCTCATTATGGGTTTTAGCCAAAAAATTTTAATAATAATTAATAGGATATTATTATTTGAGCAATCCATATCTCTGCATTTTTTTGGATTTTTCATCCCTTTTCTTTCCATGGTGGGATAAATAAAGAGCTCGCTGGAACGGAATCCCAGCTCTCCAGGTTTATATTGTTTGTTAATGGGGTTGCGGTGTTATAGCCGTATGCCTATATGCACCATATGACACGTTTCTTATAATAAAATAATTGTTGATTAGCTAGTCAATCAAGACAAAGTTATTTTACTCTGCATGAAAATATATTCAACAACAATTAGGCCTAAATGCACCAATTTACACGTTTTTTATAATTAACTAATTGTTGATTAGCTAGTTAATCAGGAAAATGATATTTTGCTATGCATTAAAATATTTTTAACATCAATTAGTTAATTGGGCGAGGCTGAAGAAAGAAACAGGTTTTACTCGAAAATTTTTTTATTAAAAAACACCCTTAAAGAACAAGTTTTATTAAATGCACTCAAAAGTAGTAAGTATATCTAAAAATTAAAAAATAAGTTTTTATTAAAAAAAACTTTTAAAAAACTAGCTTTTATTAAATTCACTCAAAAGTAGAAAATAATTTTTGAACAGTTGTATTACTCTATAACCTAAGGAAATTTTCAAAAGCTTGGGAAGCACGGCAATTTCATCCGTTCTCAGCTTCTGTAGATGAAAGTATTTGGTTTATATTTCGAATAGAAGAAGCATTTAGTTCTTCTTTTGTAGTTCTCTCTTTGTCACCGTAAAGTTAAAATTTTGAATTTGCGCCCATCGCTTTTATTATGGTATACGAAAGATATAAAATTATTTTCTACTTTTGAGTGAATTTAATAAAAGCTTATTCTTTAAAAGTTTTTTTGAATAAAAACTAATTTTTTTAATTTTTAGATTTATACCCTAAATCGTCCATTTTGAATCCGCCGTATTGAAATTTTCAAATCTGATCAAAAATTCATAATTCCTTTCCTTAAAAAACCCCTCTATCCAATTTTGATTGAAATCGAACGAATTAAATTTTCCGCCTTCACTTCCCTCGTTAGAGAAATACCATATTATTGTACTTTCACCGAAACTATAAACGCAAAACTATATTGAATCCGCCATATTGAATTTTTAAAATCTGATCAAAAATTCGTATTCCTTATCCCCAAAAGCCCCCGTATACCAATTTTAATTGAAATCGGACAAACTTAGGTGTTTTCTCCCTCCACTCCCCTCGAAGGGGGGAGGGGGCCTAATAATGACATATTATTGTATTGTCACTGGAACTGTAAATACATGCCGAATTTGAAGGCAATCGGATTTGTATGAGCTAGTTAAAATATAGAATTTTAAAAATGTGATTAGAAATTCGTTATTTCCATCCCCAAGTGCCCCAACACACCAAATTCAACTTTACCCCCCTCCACCCTCTTCGAGTAGGGTGGAGCTTTCAATTTCATCACACAATATTCTTGTGTTGTCACCGCAACTATAAAAGCATTTGAAGCAGATCGGACGTCGGGAAGTTGGTCAAAATAAAGTTGCAAGATTTTACCCAAACAAACATATCTAGTTCCAGACATTGCATGTTAAATAAAAGCTTGTAAAAAGGAACGGCAACGTTGTACATCTACACGCCGGACGTCATCAAGAGATATTGCTGTTACTGTCTATCAACGAAGGCAAACAAAGACGGCAATATTTTTTGGAAGTGCTCTCCGTGTAATCTGAACACATTCTACAGTGTCTGTCTACAGTCTGAGTGAAAAATTCAAATGGAAAATTTGTGATAAAAAATACACAGAGATATTATACAGCACAATTCACTTTTTGGCGATTCCAAGAAAAAAAGTATATTTTCTTTGTATTATGTATTTTTGTGTTTGTGCCATCCAGCACTATAATAAAAATCAAAATTTTCCATATACATTTTAGAGAGTAACACCCTATAAACCTGTAACAAAAATACGAAAATTTTTCAAAATAAAAAAAAAATACATTTAAAAAAAAAATAAAATAGACTAAAGTATTCAATTTTAAGTAAAAAATGTCGAATAAACGTTTTTGTAGCACGTTTAGTTTTTTGGGATAATTTTTATTCATTAAAAAATTAAATTTTTTAAAAACGATTTTTGACAGTTGTATAGAATCTTATATTGAGCAAAAAATGTGCTATATAGTTTTTTGTAGCACCTACACTTTTCTCACAAAAAACTAGTTTGACATTCTGCCTAAATCGTCAATTTTAGCGATAAAAAAATAAAAGACCAAATTCAAAAGATAGCTGTGTTAATAAAATAATGTTCACTTTGTCAAAGTGACAAGATTTGTCCATAAGGCCATAAAAACTAAGAGAAAATTAATTTTAAAAAACGTTTGGGATTTTTTACCGATTTGAGTTAAACAAACTGAATTTTATACATAACCGAAAAGAATTTTTGCTTTTGTGGTGGCCATCTAGAAATCCAATATGGTGGACGAAATTAAAATCAACTTTTCTTTTATGCTCGATAATTGTTCTCTAAGTTGATTTTAATTTCGTCCACAATCTTGTATTTCAATATGGCCACCAAAAACGCAAAAATTCTTTTTAATTAGGTATATAAGGCAGTTTGTTTAACTCAAATCGTTAAAAACAACAACTTAGTTTTTATGGCTTAGCCAATAAACCTTACGGACAAATTCTGTCACTTTGACAAACTGAACATTATTATATATATATATTTTTTTAATGCTAGCTGACACACAAATTTCTGGTAAAACCTTAGTTCAAAATAGGCCAATAAAATTGACCATTTTTTGTTCAGCATAAGATTCTATACAACCCTAAAAAAATTGTTTTTAAAAAAAAATCATTTTTTAATGAATGGTGTATAAAATTCTAAAACTTCAATTTGTACAAATTTTGAAAAATATTTCAAAAAATTTCCCTAAAAACCTAAACGTGATGCAAAAAAAGTTTATTTGCCATAAAATTGAATGCTTTATTGCATGCTATTTTTTATATTTTCAAAATGTAATTTTTTTAATTTTGAGAATTTTTGGCATTTTTTACAGGCCATAAGCCGGAGTATACAAGTCAATGTTTTTTACCTTAAATAATAGTACTGGATGGCAAAAATACAAAAACACAAATTCAAGAAATACATTATTTTTCTTGGAATCGACCAAAAAGTGAAGTGTGACAGATACACAGGTTTGAAAGTCTTTTTAAACTGAAAAGACCTTGAGGTCATTACTGACGTTTTTTATTTTTTGTGAATGATTTTTTGCGGTTGGATTTATTTTTTTTAAAATAACATAACCTAATTTGTTAGCTAATCATCAAATATCTTTATTTAATCGGCCAAATTTGGCGAAATAGTTAAAACAGTCGATTAGTAAAAACTATTGCTTGGTGCATACGGAATAATTGGAAATTAAAAGTTAATCCCTACACACTTCGTGGAGTTGTTTGTTGTAAAACTGTAAAGTAACCTGTCTATTTTAATAAATTATCTGCGGCGCGCAGCAGATCCAGAGAGGGGAATCGATGTGGGCAGAAATTGTGTATTTAAAATTCCTTAATACTTCCCTCACACTTCTTTTTAAAGTGATTGTTTTGTAATCTGCAATCTATATTAGCTGTATCTTAGCCGATTATAGTGATTTATAAGCCATTGACCAATAATGACCGGTCATATTTGGTCAAGACCAATGCATCTAAGCGACATCGGTTTTAAGCAAAATAGGGAAAATGTGACGTTATTGATCAGCTGTTTTACTTTTGGTCTTGACCAAAGATGACCGTGCTCGGGAGGTGAGTTATGGTTCCGGTCATTCGTTTTGGAGAGGGGTATATTTTCAAATAGCGATTTTTAAATTTATTTTGCGAACTTCGATGACCTGAAGGTGAGTTTATATCTTTGGATATCAGATTTAAAGGTAATTCAAGGTTTTGTGTGGAAAAGTATCTGGGGTGAACAACTCTGGGATTATAGGGCTCCGCCCCATTTATAGACTACATTATGTTACTGGTGAACTTAAGTGGTTGGGTGGGTCCTAGGCCGAAAATTATCGCCCTTGGCGCTATTACTAAAATTTTCCAACCAGTAAGTTTGACCGTTTCATCCAAGCGAACGGTCCGTTGGGTTACGGTTATTGTGAACTACGTCATAGACTAACCTCAAATCAATGACCAAAAGAATAACCGCGGTCAAAACCGCTCCTCACTGATCAATGGCTTATAAATCACTTTAATAGGTTACACAAATTCCTTGAAATGTGTGTTAGATGTAAAATTACCATTCACGCCGGTAACCTGGTCACATGGGATCGGATATCCCATGGAAGCAAATAAGGTCCGTCTCTTTAGTTGGTATAGGCTACATATCTTGGAGAATTGAGGTCAGAAAATATCGTATAGTACTGATTTTTTAATTTATTTTGTTGCTTGGTAGCCGCTGAATTTATATGTTTTTCTCTGCATTTAATTTGAATTTCTGCTACTTTTGGCGTACTTTACTATATACATTGATCGCTTTTAAAACAAACAAAAAAATACTTTCCAATATTTTATATTATATTAATATACATTGTGGGCCTCTTAGTCGCTTTGCCTTAAAAAAAGCAAAAAATAAAGAATATATATAATATATAACAACAAATACGCTTGCAAATACCTTTCGGCTCCTTTAAAATTGCATACATTTTCAATACTAATATACATAAGGTGCATGAGACCCATTAGTTTGTTGTCTTTCTTTATAGTTAGTTTTATTATATATTATAAATATTTCCAATAATAACATATAGGCTAACATCAATAGTTTTTTTTTGATTTTTTTCACTATTAAATATCAGGGTTTCTCATTAAAGATGGCCTCCGCATTAATGCATTAACTTTCTTGTTGTTGAAAAGACATATCGAGTAGAAGGCCCACCTGGGAAAAATTTTCGGGGGGGCCTCAGAAAAAATTGACACGCTTCTGCTTGGAATGCATTTAAAATGGTTGCTACAAATTTTTTGGGAAACACTAGAGCAGAAAACTATAAAGACCTGGTTGTTCAACTTTTTTTGTGTTACCAAAACCTACGATAAAACATGTTTCGTTAAAAATTCATTTCTAGGATTCTCATCTGGATTATTTTCCGGAAAATTGTGGTGCTGCAAGTAACGAGCACGGTGAGAGAATCCACCAAGATATTTTAAACATGGAAAGAAGGTATCAGGGAAAGTGAAACTGTAAGATGTTAGCCGATTACTGCTGGACTATTAAGAGAGGCTCCAAAGGCTATTTTCAAAGGTGAGGCTAAGAAGCGCAAAATGAGTGTCTAAACTCAAGATTCAATAACAAAAGTGCTATTTAGCTTTTGTTCAATTAAAAATATATGTATACATTGTCAAATATACAGTGTGATTTATGAAAATATTGCAAAAATAAAAACGAACATATATCGGAAACCAATCTACCAATGTTTAAAAAAATAAAATTCCAGGTCCGGACTACAAAAAATTATTTAGTATAATATATCTTTGTTAAAAACAACACCCTGTATACTGCAATTTGCAAATTTTGGTATTACGACATAAAAGCTAAAAGATAGTGCTTTAATACCCTTAGATTACATTTAACGCGTTAAGTCTCAGTTTTTTATAAAGTCTCAGTTTCTAATAAAAAAAAATAAAACAATCCAAACTCCAATCGTGAGTTATTAAGGTTTCAAACAATATCACGTTTTAAATTACTAAAAACGTATTTTTCGGTTAAAACCAATTTAGGCATAAATAAATCAACACCCACCCTACCCAGCCAAAAACAGACTGGTACAGGGCCGGATTCATATTTTTTAATTTATTTTTATAAAATATACAAACACATACTTTTAATTTATTAATAAGCTCTATTTTAATTTCAAATCCGTTTTTGGAATTGATTTGAAGTCTTAGTCAAATCATTAAAATTTCAGGCCCGGACTAATATTTATTTGATTTTATTTGTCCTTATTGGAAAACAACATTTTTTTTATACTTAATTTGGAGATTTTGATATCAAAACATACAAGGCAAAGGGTGTTGCTATAAGTATTTTTTTAAATTGATCATCATCTACAAAACCGTCCAAAGATTACAACCCCGAGATAATGTACAGGGTGATCTACCATAAATGATACCGCCACTTTTCTTTGTTAGGCATATTTTAAAAAGTGTTTGGTACAAAAGCTGAACAACTTTTTCCAGCAATAAAACATCCTTTTTATAGCGCATAATAAGGGAGAAAAATGGCGGTGGTATTTATGGTAGATCACCCTGTAAATTATCCCCTGGTTGTAATCTTGGGACAGTTTTGTAGATGATAATCAATTTAAAATTTTTTATTGCAACATACTTTGCCTTGTATGTTGTGATACCAAAATCTCCAAATGAAGTACAAAAAAATTTTGTTTTCCAATGAAGACAAATAAAACCAAATAAATATTAGTCTCAATTCCGAAAACGGATTTCAAATTAAAATAGAGTTTATTAATAAATTAATAGTATTTATATGTATATTTTATAAAAATAAATTAAAAAATATTAATCTGGCCCTGTACCAGCCTGTTTTTTACTTGGTTAGGGTGGGTGTTCATCAGGTGTTGATTTATTTATGCCTAAATTAGTTTTAACCTAAAAATACGTAGTAATTTAAAATGAGATATTGTTTGTAACCTTAATATCTTAAGATTGGCATTTGGATGGTTTTATTTTTTTTATAAAAAACTGAGACTTAACGCGATAAATACAATTTAAGGGTTTTATAGCACCATACTTTAGATTTTATGTGGTAATACCACAATTTGCAAATTGCAATATACAGGGTGTTGTTTTTAACAAAAATATATAATAATAAATTGTTTTTAGTCCGGACCTGGAATTCAATTTTTTTATACACTGGTAGAAGTGGCCTTTGGGGCTTCTTATGTGAGCCAAACTTAAAGTAAATACGGCTATTGGTTTCCGAGATATGTCCGTTTTTATTTTTTCAATATTTTTATAAATCACACTGTATATTTAACAAAAAGACTCAAAAAAAAAATTAGCATTGGATATGAGTTGCCCTGTCTTGTAATCCTTAATATTAAAATATTTGCATTTCGTCGTGAATCACCCTGTATATATATTTTGTATGTTCATTATATTCCTATACATTTTGTAGTAAATATTATAGTTTTTTTTTGCGAGCCAGCTCAAATCTTTAATTGGTATTTTTTCGTTACTTGGGTGTAGTTAAACCCAAAAAAAATAGATTTTGCTCAGGAAACAAAAAAAAGCTAGAATTTGTTCCCTAGTGACAATTATAATAACCTAACAAGGGTGGAAAGTGATACACAAGCAGTGGCAGTTGCAAGAACGTCGCTTGCTTTGCTATACTTTCGTAAAAATTAGCTTCTTGTCAAATTTTTGTATTCTTGGATAATAAAAGCAAAAAAAATATTTTTTTTTACTTGTTAGCTAAATGTATAAAAAATGCTGCCAAGACATCCAAATACTCAGTTGATCATATTATAGAAAAAAGAGGCATGGGGTACATGAAAGATTCTTAAAAAAGTTATTTTTACCAATTACCAAAGTGTTTCGGTCGGGAATCGAACACGTACCGCACGTGCAAAAGTCAGTAGATATTAGACACTTAAAGTAAATATTTCAACGCATCGGTATCGGTATATGTAACGCATTTGAAACAAAGTTTCGATGACAGTACTGATTGAAATCGTTGCGTATGTTCGTGGGTCCGTAACGATACGTACATCCTTCCGTACGCTACGAGATTCTGTCATCACACCCGTCAAAGAAGCAGGCATCGTTCGAAACATGGCATGAACAAGTCAAAAATGTAGTGTATTTTGACTTTGTTTCGAACGCGTTACGTATACCGATACCGATGCGTTGAAATATTTACTTTAAGTGTGTACTAAATGGGTCATGGGACGTACGCGCAAACGTTGAATATAGCGCAATATTCTGTCTTCTTTTTATATTTACAAAAGCAAAGACTTCCGCTCTAATACAGATATCAAAGTCCAATCTCTGCGGTCTATCGTTGAGCTTTTTCATCAAGGTCACGTCTTGAGCATGTATAATAAATAATGTAAAAGGGAGAAACATGCGAGGCGGAAAATTTCACGTATACCGCTGGGCACCTCATACGCGTCATGACCAACTTAAAGTGTCTAGTATCGCTACCTGCTATTCCACGAAGGCTGTTCGTAAATAGTTTTGCGCACGGCGTTCTAAAAAAACTTTTTTCTACGATCGTGCGGAAAATCGCATTTTCCACACTATGTTTAGTGCGGAAAATTCCTTTTTTCGCAGGGTGTGGAAAATTCGTTTTTCCGCATGGTGTGGAAACATTTTTCCGCACCGATATGTCAAATTTCGAAAAACCTGTACTAATTCGAAGTTTCTGTTCATCATATTGCCTATGAAATGCCTTGGTTGCTATGGTGTGACTAACCAGTTGTTTATACATTTATTTATCAGTGGCAAAAAAATTTAAATGACTTCCAATGAAGAAATTACCGAAAATTCGGTAGAAGAGGTACCTGACGAGATTATTTGGGCGGCTGAATTTGCAAAAGAGGATTTGTTGCCAGATAAATCCAGAAAAAGGTATGAGAAAGAGTACAACGCTTTTTGTAAATGGAGTTTGGACAAGAAAAACACGAGTTTTCAAAAGAAAGAAGTTTTCCTAGCTTATTTTCACGAATTATCGACATCGTGTCAATCGTCCACACTCTGGTCAAGGTACTCAATGTTGAAAAGTATGCTCAAGCTAAAGAAAAATGTGGATATTAGTAGGCATTTCAAGTTTCAATTGCTTTTCTCAAAAAAAAAATTGGCTTAAGACCAAAAAAATCAAAAATTTTAACCATAAATGACGTGGAGAAATTTATTCACAGGAAGAATTAACTAACTTGTTACTTGAAAGCGTGCAGCTGTAAAAATCTATGATTGTTGTTAAAATAGCCGACAACAAAACTCACACAAGCCAAAGTTTTGTGATCAATGGAGAGAAAAATTTGAACTTGCAAAATATGCATTACTTACCAAAACGTACAACACACCAAAGGTTTTTTTGTCCAATATCGCAAAGGGGAATGTAGGCAGCGGTATATTTACCTCTTCCGAATCCAGAAGAGTTTACTGGACATTGCTATCAAAGGTCTTCTGCCACTGCCCTTGCAGATGCTGGAGTGGACATAACGAACTTGAAGCGCCATGGAGGATGGCAATCCACAAAAGTAGCCGAAGGTTACCTGAATGAATCCCTGGAAAATAAAAAATTTATCGCAAGGAAAATATTGAAATCTTCTCCAGCCAATGGTTCCACCAGTTGTGTAGCCTTTTCTGATTCGGATGCTGAAACAAGTACACTTGTACAACACAAACAAACTGGGCATCAAGAATTCGTAAACGAGCTGCAGTCTACTGAAGTAATTATCCCTGTACAACAGGACCCACAATCTTTATTGGGCAACGCAACTAACTGGCATCTGCTATAAATTTGAATAGTGACAATCATTGTAAATTTACCATTAACTATAATATGAATAAGTGAATAAATATTATTTTAAATAAAAATGTTAAAAAACTATTTTCAGTGTATTTTCCTCACGCTCTTAGAAAAACAATTGTTCCTAACACGTGCGAGAGCTTTTTTTTCCGCACTTAACTGCTTGACAGAACTGCGCTGCGCGTCGTTCCGTCAACGGCAGTTGCGTGCGGAAAAATCGATTTTTCGCACTTGTTAGGAAAATAGCTATTATGCACGCAAGTAGGAAATTGTTTTATTCCAAGTAGTGCAGAATTTTTTTCCCGCACTCGACAGCGGTTAACCCGCACGACGCAGCGGAGTTCGGGCAAGTATGTTTTCTACAAGCACCTAAAAGAAAAAAAATCCAGTAACTAAATTATTCCTGCACTCATTGCAGGAAATTGACAGTTGCAAACGAATATTCGGTAATAGAAAAAATTAATTCTTATGTGACACTTTCCAAAATAAAACTAGTGCGGAAAGTTAATCCCGAGTTGAAACAAGTAGGCAAGGACGGGGAAGATACTTTAGGCATAAGTAATTTAGAGCCAATTCTTTAGGTCCCTCTTTCTTATTCCTTATCAAAACAAAGAGGCAAACATACAGAATTAGTGCTAAATTTATGCTTATGCATAAAAATGAGTTAGGTAAACCTCCCATTAAAATCATTATTTTTCTAGGACCACCTGACTGTGCATTTCAACGAAAAAATAGCCGATAATAAAAAATCAGAGTGCGGGAAACGAAAATCGGCACTAGTGGGAGAATGTCTAGGGGTAAATTTTTGAACTAAAATGCGTAAAAATAGTTTTTTTTTACTAATAAATCAGCCTGAAAATCGCGATTGGTTATATTATTTTGTGCTACTAGGAACCTAACCTGCACCTACTTTAATATAACGTCATCCTTTAATAAATTAAAAAGTTAACACCGCCTGCGTCTGACATCCATTTAGCTCAATCGTAAAGCAAATCATTTAAAAATAAATAAACGAAATAAAAAAACCCTGAGGGCTACTATTCGATATTTTAATTAAATTTCTTCATTCCGAGGGGAAATATCACCGGAAACGCTTTTCTAAAAATCCATGACAGCTAATCTCAAGTTTAATTGAAGAGGAAATATTTAATTTATTTTAGCATATCTAATAAGCAAAAAAGTTAAGTAAAATTATGAACGCCTTAAATATCCCCTGATAAAAAAATTAAAACTTAAACAAAAACGCCAAAAATATTTTGGGACATCAGAAGAAACTAATGGAGCGTGTTGGGGTAGCACCGTAGGCTGTTTGGTAGGCTTGACGTAGGTTATAAATAAAACCAAATTTTTATTTTTCCAACTCGAATCAAATGGCTGGAATAATGGCCAATTTCTTTTTTTTTTAATAAAATAACATCGTAAATATATTATATTATATTTATAGGTAAAACTGGTGAAGGTGACCTACACTGCATACCAAATTGCAGCGGACCAGTTTTTTGACACTGTCAATGACAGTTCCATTTAGCTTCTATGTTTAATTGTCAGTCGCCATATTGAAATTGGTCCATAGAATTTGAAATGAAGTGTAGGTCATATAAAAAAGGAATTTAATTTTAATAAATATACCTGATGGGTGGCACAACGTCTTCCTCTATATAACTTTTTATTACTAAATCGGTTGAACTGCGATAAACACGACTTTGTAGAAAATTAATGTAGCTTAAAAATCTTTAAAAAAAAACTTTAGCAACAAATAAGTACCTACTGTTTAAAAATAAAGGGCAGAAAAGACAACCTTTATCACAAAATGTAATTCATGGCGCTGCCTAACGGCCGGGCTGCGTATTAATGAGCTGGCAATGGGCCGTTGCGGACTAATTAGTGTCCCGGTAATTGAGTGGCCGTGTCACTCGAGATGAGAAAGAGGGTGATTAGTGGCGCTGCACTAGATAACAGGAAAATTTATTTTTAACGCGACTTTGTTCGCATGTTTAAAACTGTAGCTTTACCCTCCCCCTAGTCCCCTACCCAACATATCTCAAAAACTACCATTACTACTACTACTACCAAGGGTCCATTAAGTATAACCTGCCAAACAAAAAAGGAGTTAAAAAATCTCCAAATCAGTTACTTCAACCGAATTAAAATTTAAAAAAAAAAACAAAATATTAAAAAATCTTGGGTGGAAATAACGAAAACCAAAACTTGGTTGAGCATCCCACAAGGAACACACAAAGGACCAAATCGAAAAAGAAATGAATAAACGATGTTTCGCCCTAGATAACCAGCGTGGAGTCATCAATAGTTTCACTGGTCACCCTCCACCATACATCATTAAACACCATCATACACTTTGATTTCCAACTTTGGATCACTCACAAATAGACATCGTTCCGCACTGGTACTTATCCAAGTTACCTGGGGGGCTATTCCAGTGGCTCATACCGATATCATTACGTAGCGAATTCGTTATCGCGGCAACACCGCGGTTTGTTTTGTTGTTTCACAATGGCCGCGGCCGTGTCAATTCAACTTTGACAACTAAACTCGCACAAAAATATAACGTTTGACTAATAATGGTGCTATAATGATCGAGAAAAATTAACATGATTTCTTCTGCGATGGTTGCAGTTCACACCATATTTGGAGCCCAGAAAGAGCAGCACAGTAAGTAAAATTAGCTTTTGTTATGGGGAAATATTTGTTTTACTTCTCATCCCAAACTTGTACATCATAACTTCCCGACTAGCTATTTATGAGACTGCTCTTTTAAGGTGGGTTTATATTTGATACTCTTCTGTAAAAGGAAATGCAAGCCCTTATGGCAGAATATAGATAAGCATGGCCCAACCAGTTGATTTTGCTGAAGTTTATTATCTACTTAAATTAAAGTCAGGATGGGCGAGAATGTGATACGTTAAGCAACACCGTTCTCAACTAAAAAGCCAGTTAATTCATTTTCGTTTTAGTATCCTTTAGCCTATGATCGGCGCCATATTGACAGTAAACTGACAGAAAATCCATGTTTTACTTGTCAATTTGGTTATAAAAATGGCAGCCACATTAGGCTAAAGGGCACTAAGGAGGTAGGAGTTAACAGGCGTTTAGAACGGTGTTGCGTTGAGGTGATTGTTTCTTTTTAATACATAAAATGTCTTTATTATAAAATAAAAAACCGGTTGCACTATTCTGTTAGCGAGGGCCTTTGAGTTCATATATATCTTTTGAGATCTACTAAGATAGTTTATTTAAAAACTACTGACTTAGATTCTTGCACTTCACCAAAGAAAAAATAACTACTTAAAGCTGTGATCAGATTTTGGATAAGTACTATTTCGATAAAACTTAAAGTAGGATCAAGTATCACAACTCGGGGCACAAATTAAGTATGGATGGATTCAAGTAAGACATAGACCAACCTTCCAAGGCACTAGATGAAAGTAGACAAAGATTCGATGTTCAATAGACATAGTGAAACTAACTTTCAGAAGAAACTGATGCAATATACTATTATCCCATTCAAAAAAAATAATAAAATAACTTTTAATGAATTAAAAAGTTGTGTAAAATATAGTACAGAAATAAATATTTATTATTTAATTCTGTTAGACCGCATTTGTTTAAATCAAAAAATTTAAATGTAACTTAAGTGATAGTTATAGAACATTGGACCTATTGTTACTACGATTAAGAACTTTTTCATAAAAATTCGCAGAATCATCGAAAAAGAGTGGGTCACAGTTACTGCTCACCGCCACACCTGTAAAACCACTTTATTTTACACATATTAATTTAAGTTATTGCAAACTTTTTAAGGCAGAGGTTTTTTTTCAAGAGCCTCCAGATTGGTTTGGTGGGGAAATTTATGTACAGTATTAAGTTATTTTCAGCCCTGGTTAATATAAAAAATGATATTTCTTCATTATTTTACATCCATTTTTAAGTTACCTAAATGATATTTCTTCCCACACACACATAGCATAGCATGATATTTATATAGCAGTTGGCTAACTAAGCAAATTATTTTAATTTTTAATACGTTTTTAATATTTGCTTTGTCAACTTATTTTTACGGCTACCAGAAAAACTAATAACTCAAAGTTATAGATTCTAAATAATAAAATAAATGCTTACCTCAGAAACCTATTTTTATAAATAATAGCCTTGAAAATACCATACTTTAAATCAATCTTTATGAATGTAAAGCTAAGTAATATAATTTAAGAAACCTACTTAGTACTCCAAATAAGGGCCTAAAATGTATGCTGCATTTTTAAATTAACTTTAAAGGCTTACTGACTGACATGACAAGTTTTTTACAATGCATTTATGTCAATTTAATTTTTTGGCTAGATTTATACTTTATACTAGTTTTTAATTTAATATTACCTACCAATTTATTATGTTACAAAGGAAAAATTGATTTGACATGATTTTGTCACTCTTAACATTGCTATTAAAAAATAATAAAATTTGGGATAAAAAACTGATTTATTTTACTTATTGGTATAAATGTTACTTAGAATTAAATATTGTTTTCTAATATTTCAATAATTGGTGGATTGCATCTTTTCTTTCATCAGCTTGTGCACTGCTATCCTGAAACAAAAAATAAGATGTATTTCAAAATGTAAGCCAGTGAACTGGCTACTTAAGATTGAAATCTTTCAGGTTTGGTTTGTAAAATCAATCAATTACACCAATAGTAACTTTTAATCACCTCGCCGTTTAAACAAGAGTATAATCCATCGACGTACTAGGTTAGTACAGCTGGGGGGCAATTCCAGTGGGCTATCGTTATGCGATAACGATCGCTATCGCCATTTTTTTCACTGTTACGACAAAGAGAGTTTTTACCTCGACTCTCCCTTCCTTTGGGACGCCACTGTGTAACCATATATACCTATTTAACAAATCTTATGCATTTTTATTGAATAACGTTAAATTTTTTATGCATAGAATTTATGGGTGTCACTAATAAAAAGAATACTTAAGTAAAATTGATAATACAGTACCTAAAATGTGTTATAAAAAGATCCATATCTCAATAACTGAAAGAGTCTCAAATAAAGAAATTTATTCATCAGTAGAGCATGAAAGAATAACAATATATGACAAGTTTTATTCATTTTGATTCAGGCCTAGATGAGAAGATTAACTTTAAATTTGGCAGAAAATTGGAAAAATATTGGGAATAAACAAAAAACAATAGCACATGGTATTGCTATTGTATGAAGTATTAATTCAAGTGAACTAACTGGTTAGCTGCTTCGACTATAGATTTGCATACATCACACCTATAATAAATTACTTTAAATTTTATTTCAGATCAATGATTTCTCGTCATTATTAAGAGGTATGATGAAGACATTTAAGCAGGCAGCATCCCATCCCACGCAACGCAACGAAACATTTTAGGAAAATCCGGCAAAATCATATGAAGGACAAAACACATATGGTAAGCTACCTTCACATTAAAAAGAAAACATTTTAAAATCCAAAAACTCATCAGCAAAATAAAAAAATTTGACTACTTTTTGGAAGATTGTTGTCGTTTCAACAAAATACAAATTTCCACTTCTTTATTGCTGTAATTTAAGTTTTTGTTTTCTACTATATTTATTAGCCACCAAAACATAAATATTTCAAATTTCATTGGTGAAATCCAAGGTGAAATAAAGTTTTAAGGTAACCTGTCAACAGGATAGTTAAAAAAAAAACTTTATATAACAATTGAAGATCTTGGGGTAACTAGGGGATAAGCCACACTTATTTCGTTAATTTACAAGAAAAAGTCAAGAGTCTTTTTCCACTTGAATCCCAACTTGTTAGATTTTCTGAACTTGTTCCTTTTATTCACTATCTTCACGGTTTTTTTGATCGAGAATTTACATTATTTTTTCTAAATAATATATACAGGGGTCAATTCATATTGTCTTTTTTTTAACAGGCAAGTTTTTTTACCACCTCAGCCAGAAAGTCGTTTATCCTCTCCCTTAATTTCTAAATCAAAGTGCGTTGGACCAAATTCACACAAGAATTGACCATCACTTAAGTTTCTAATTTACCTTAAATATTAAGATATGGGGTAAACAAAAGATAGTCAATAATAAAATTTTCAAAGTAGAATCTGATGTAAAACTTGGTCCGCACTTTTCTAAAAGAAACTAAATTGGCAGACAGCAATAAAACTGGTGGCCAAAAAATTGGTGAGATATAGGGCGAGGTGATTAGAAGTTACTATTGGTGTAATTGATTGCTTTTACAAACCAAACCTGAAAGCTTTCAATCTTAAGTTCACTGGCTTACATTTTGAAATACATCTTATTTTTTGTTTCAGGTTAGCAGTGTCCAAGCTGATGAAAGAAAAGATGCAATCCACCAATTATTGAAATATTAGAAAACAATTTTTAATTCTAAGTAACATTTAAACCAATAGGTAAAATAAATCAGTTTTTTATCCCAAATTTTATTATTTTTTAATAGCAATGTTAAGAGTGACAAAATCAAGTCAAATCAATTTTTTCTTTGTAACATAATTAATTGGTAATATTCAATTAAAAACTAGTATAAGTATAAAAAACTTGTCTAGTCAGTCAGTAAACCTTTAAAGTTAATTTAAAAATGCAGCATAAGTAGGTTCCTTAAATTATATTACTCAGCTTTACATTCATAAATATTGAATTAAAGTATGGTATTTTCAAGTATATTATTTATAAAAATAGTTTTCTGAGGTAAGAATTTATTTGATTATTTAGAATCTATAACTTTGAGTTATTAGTTTTTCTGGGAGCCGTAAAAATAATTTGACAAAGCCTTTTAATATTTAAAAAGGTACTAAAAATTAAAATAATTTGCTTAATTAGACAACTGCTATATGAATATCATGCTATGCTATGTGTGTGTGGGAAGAAATATCATTTAGGTAATTTAAAAATGGATGTAAAATAATGAAGAAATATCATTTAGGTAAATATTCTTTTTTTATAGCAATCAGAGCTTAAAATAACTTAATATTGTACTTAACTTTCCCTAACAAACCAATCTAGAGGCTCTTAAAAAAAACTCTGTCTTATTGTAAAAAGTTTGCAATAACTTAAATTAATATGTTTAAAATAAAGTCGTTTTACAGGTGTGGCGTTGAGCAGTAACTGTGACCCACACTTTTTCGATGACTCCCCCAAAAAATCTGCAAATTTTCATGAAGAAGTTCTAAAATCGTAGTTACAATAGGTCCAATGTTCTATAACTATCACTTAAGTGACATTTAAATTTTTTAATTTAAAAAAAAATGTGGCCTAACAGAATTAAATAATAAAATTTTATTTCTTTACTACCTATATTTTACACAACTTTTTAATTCTTTAATACATGTAGGTATATTGCATCAGTTTCTTCTGAAAGTTAGTTTCACTATGTCTATTGAACATCGAATCTTTGTCTACTTTCTTCTAGTGACTTGGAAGTTTGGTCTATGTCTTACTTGAATATCCATACTTAATTTGTGGCTCGAGTTGTGGTACTTGATCGGAGACTTGATCCTACTAGAATGATTCTTACATGTAGCTCCATTCACATACCCTAGCAAGTTATACCTAAGAAGAAGTATACATAAGTTTTAATAAAATAGTACTTACCCAAAATCTGATCACAGCTTTAAGTAGTTATTTTTTATTTGGTCAACTGCAAGAATCTAAGTCAGTAGTTTTTATTTTAAATAAACTATCTTAGTAGAGCTCAAAAGATATATATAGACTCAATGGCCCTCGCTAATGAGCCCATACATGGATGCAAAGAATATATATGTCATATATGCTCACTTGTTAACTTTAAGTCCAAAATTGGTAAAGTTGTTCTTGCATAAACTGAGCTTTAATTTCTTTAAAAAACGTATCACATTCTCGCCCACCCTGACTTTTAATTTGAGTAGGTAATAAACTTCAGCAAACTGGTTGGGCCATGCTTATCTATATTCTGCTATAAGGGATTGCTTTTCCTTTTACAGAAGAGTATAAAATATAAACCCACCTTAAAAGAGCAGTCTCATAAATAGCTAGTCGGGAAGTTATGATGTACAAGTTTGGGATGAGAAGTAAAACAAATATTTCCCCATAACAAAAGCTAGTTTTACTTACTGTGCTGCTCTTTGTGGGCTCCAAATATGGTGTGAACTGCAATCATTGCAGAAGAAATCATGTTAGTTTTTCTCAATCATTGTAGCACCATTATTAGTCAAAAGTTATATTTTTGTGCGAGTTTAGTTGTCAAAGTTAAATTGACACGGCCGCGGTCATTGTGAAACAAACCGCGGTGTTGCCGCGATAACGAATTCGCTACGTAACGATATCGGTATGAGCCACTGGAATAGCCCCCCTGGGTCCTTTAAATTTTAGGACGACTTCAGAAAGTGTTTGATTATTGTGAGCAGTTTATACTATTAAGTTGACATTAAAAATATTTGTAGGTTATTTACAACTACAGGATGATCTATATTTTTTCAAGGGAACTGGTTATACTTCTTACACTAAAGCCTCCTTTATTTTTTATTTTGTTTAAAACTTTATAAGACTTATATACCAAAAATAATAAATACATTTTGTGTGTGTCTATGTAGTTGTTATAATACTAACAAAAAACTACAAAAAATCAATATTTTGTCATATCTCCGTTTACGTCGATAACTCTTTGTAATCTGCGAGACATTGATACATAGAAAGACACCGTGAAATTTTCTTGGCCTACAAGGTCTTCCCATATCGTTGTGATTTCTGCGTTGTTGGAGCCTGTATACAATAACACCCCAAACATTTTCTATTGGGTTCATATCTGGGCTGTAACTTGTCCAAGAAAGTAATTCAACGCTGCTTTCTTGTAACCACCTTGCTATGATGTTCGCGGTATGAATCGGACAGTTATCTTGTCGATATATAAAGTTGTTTTCTGGAAATAGGTTTGTCCCACAAATCTTCCGTCAATTCTCCATATCATCCCCAATCCTCTCGCTCCATATCCATCCCCATACATTCACACTAAAATGACCAGCTGCTCGGTAGTGACTCACATACTGTGGATTGAATCTGGCGTTATCTGGCCTATACACTCTAATTTTGCCTTTCTTTGATGACTGAAAGATTTTTTTATCCGTAAAAATCACGCGGTTCCAAAAATCTTGATCTCTCTTGATATAATTCAGAGCAAAAGCTAGCGAGATTGCTTCTGTTGCGGTGTAAGCTAGTAGCTGCAACCCGGCAATTTAAGTGTGATCTGTTTATCCTCCTGAAAGCGGTTGTCTTGCATCCTGGGAACTGAGACAAAATCCTTGCTTGTTTTGCTGTTAAAAAGGGGTCCTCTTCGAGTCTTTGAATGAGGTGTAGCTTTCTTCTCTAGCTTTCTTCTCTAGCGTTCTTTCTTCCCTCCACCTTTTGTTGATCAAGAATACAGTATTCCGGTTGAAATTGAAATGCTCTATCGAGACCATCCGTCCTCCAGCTTCGTTACAATCCGTGCATTCAATTTCTTCGTCGTGTGTTTGAGTTTCTTGACTCAGTTTAGGAATCTTATGTGACTGGATTTTGACGGTGAAAATAAATTTTTGAAGTAGACTGAGTATAATTTAACTGACATTAAATTGAAATTAAATAAAATACACTGCCCAAATTTAAGAAAAAACTGCTTTAAGAGTCGTCCTAAAATTTAAAGGACCCAGCTGTACATCGATGGTATAATCTGACTTATTAGACTTACATCGACTATTTTTTGGCTACGAGTTTTATTGCTGTCTGCCAATTTAGATTCTTTTAGAAAAGAACGCACCAAGTTTTACATATTATTGAGTCTTTTGTTTACCCCACATCTTAATATTTAAGGTAAACTAGAAACTTAAGTGATGGTCAATGCTTGTGACTTTGATTTAGAAAGGAGAGGATAAAACAACTTTCTGGCTAAGGTGGTAAAAAAACAATATGAATTTGGCCCCTGCATATATTATTTAGAAAAAATAATGTAAACTATTAATAAAAAAAACTGTCAAGATAGTGAATAATAATTAAAAACCTTGGGGAAACAAAGGGAAAAAGTTCAGAAAATCTAACAAGTTGGGATCCAAGTGGAAAAAGACTCTTGAGTTTTTCTTGTAAATTAACGAAATAAGTATAGCTTATCCCCTAGTTACCCCAAGATCTTAAATTTTATTTAATGTTTTTTTTTTAAATATCCTGTGGACATACAAAGTTACCTTAAAACTTTATTCCACCAAGAAATGGAAATTTATATTTGGTTCAAACGTCGCTTCCAAAAAGTAGCCAAATTTTTCAATTTTAAAATGTTTTCTTTTTAATGTGAAGGTAGCTTACCATATGTGTTTTGTCCTTCATATGATTTTTCCGGATTTTGTTAAAATGTTTAGTTGCGTGGGGTGGGGTGCTGCCTGCTTAAATGTTTTCATCATACATCTTAATAATTACGAAAAATATTGATCTGAAATTAAATTTAAAGTAATTTATTATAGGTGTGATGTATGCAAATCTATAGTCTAAGCAGCTAACCAGTCAGTTCTCTTGAATTAATACTTCAGATAATAGCAATACCATGTGCTAATTTTTTTTGTTTTTTTAAAGTTAATCTTCTCATATAGGCCTGAATCAAAATGAATAAAACTTGTCATACATTGTTATTCTTTCATGCTCGAAAAAAAATGAGCTAACTTTTTTATGTAAAAAATTTAGATTTTTATAACACATTTTAGCTATGGTATTATCAATTTTACTTATTACATCCATAAAATCTATGCATAAAAAATGTAATGTGAATTAAATAATCCAATTTTTTTCAAAGTTATCTAACACAAATGCATAAGATTTGTTAAATAGGTATATATGGTTACCCAGTGGCGTCCTAAAGGAAGGGGGAGTCGAGGTGAAAGCTCTCTGATTCTGGTTAAAAAAAAACAAAATTATCTGAAATTATCCCAATAAAATGTAATGACCTAATGTCTATAGGTACTGATGGTAAAATTTACTAGAAGTTTTTGTTTACATTTTAAACATGCCTTATTTTTAACTCGAGATTTAAGTAACCATTTTTAAAACTCAGAATCTAAAAGTGAGTGGCCAACACATCCAATAGGTGTACGAAAACTCGATAATACCTGACAATACTTGACTGTATGAGACAAAATCTTAGGATAGTTTGCATTACTTGCCAATAGGTGTACCTACAAATTTAAAATCAGGTGTTGGAATTGAAAACTTACCAAAACTGATTTCTATGGATAATTTATTAATATACATTGAGCAGCTAAGGTAAGTGTTTATTCTGAAATTTCATAATTAATTTTCTCTCTTATTAGCACTACAGCATGGGTCCTACTCTTGTAGATTTTTAGCAGTTGACCTAAAAAAAGAGAACAGTACATTACATTACATTAAAACTTTGCAAACCTTGAAAAAAGAAAATGTGTACATCAGAATTTGTTTTAGTAAAATCAATTTGAATGTACGAAAGTTAGGTACATGATTCTTGTCGGAAATAGGCGAGCAAGTGTCAGTGTCCAAATAAATTATATTTGATTTTTTCTCTATATATAGGTAGATATTAATTGATGTCAAATTTTTTTCAATAAAAAGTCAGTGTAATTACCCCTGGATAAAACAAATCCTGCATTCTTTATTTCCAACTTTTTTTTATTACAATGTTTGAATATTTTGTAAAATTATTTTTCGGTTTTTTTACCACTGGCTCACCTCTTTTCAAAATGTATAAACTGAACTTAAAACTGACCTACTATATCTTTTTGTTTACATTATGTAAGTAGTGTTCTTTAAGCACCAAAAAGAACAGAATAGAACATAAGATAAATTAAGTATAAGTACTTACCCAAACAAAAAATCTGGCGGCACTTCCACACAACACACAAGGTCCATGTGGGTTTTTCTTCACAAAGAACGTGGCTTTTCCGAACAAAATTCAATTAGAAATTGCGTGCAAAAAGTTCATGAAAATTATTATTTTTCCGAAATGTCGCCGCAAGTCCCAAAACAGGTAAACAAACTTGACTGACTATCGGTCTGTCGGCATTTGACAGTTGTTTTGGGAAGTATTGCGAGTTGTGTGCTATTCACGCCTTCTTTTTAATTAACAATAAGCGATGTTGCCGTAACAGTGAAAATAATGGCGATAGCGATCGTTATCTCATAACGATAGCCCACTGGAATTGCCCCCCTGATACGGATTCATCCTGGCGTGTTAATATTGTCAGTAGGATTATGCTTCTAAGGCAATTAAAACAAAAAATAAGTTAAAAAACCTCCAAATTAGTTACTTCAACCGAAAAGAAACTAAAAAACAAAAGATCAAAAGATAATAGGTGGAAATAACGAGACGAACACTTGGTTAAGCATCCCAGAAGGAACACAGACATGATGGTGTTTAATGATGTATGGTGGAGGGTGACCAGTGAAACCACCGATGAGCCCACGCTGGTTATCCAGGGCGAAACATCATTTATTCATTTCTCTTTTCGCTTTGTTCGTTTATGTGTTCCTTGTGGGATGCTCAACCAAGTTTTGAGTTTTCGTTATTTCCAGCCAAGATCTTTTGATTTTTTGTTTTTTTTTGGAACCTGCCAAGTTTCATTGCTTAATTATTTTTTGAAGGTTGTACCTCTTATCCTCCGAAATACCAGAGTCTATTTGTTATATAAACAGTGTAACTACTAAAGAATCAAAAATTTTGGTACCTATAGGGGACAGGGCAAGATGTTCAGACGATTTAAGCATTTATTCACTTAAATAAATCTATTATTGATTGAAATTTAATTAAATTTGTTTTGGTTAAAAGAAGCTTTAACTTTTTTTACATAAATTAATATTTAAAATTATTTGTTTAAAATTTAAAAAAATATGAATAATTTAAGATACTGCTGCAGAAGTACATAACTTAATACAAAAGCTTAAACCAAGAAAATCTCCAGGACACGATACAATTAAATCAGAAACACTTAAAAATATATCGTATGTTATCGCACCAAAAATAAACTAGATTATTAATAAATGTATGGAACAGGGATACTTTTCAAAAGCTTTTAAATTTGGTATTATAAAGCCAGTACATAAAGGGGGAGATAAAAATGCGATAATTATCTATAGACCCATAACATAACACTTATTTCAACTCTCGCAAAAATTTTTGAAATTATATTAAAAAATAGGATGATCGGTTACAAGAGACTCTCAGATAATCAGTTTGGATTTCGGTGCGGCAGATCAACGGAAGATGCAATAGTGTACCTAACAAAACAAATATATGAGGCTCTAGATAATAAAACCACTTCACTTTATACTTCACAGTGTCACAAAAAGCTAATAAAAAAAACTAGAACGACATGGAATCAGAGGATAGTGCCTTGAACTTTTAAAAAGCTATTTGATAGATATAACACAAGCGGTTAAATTAGACAAAACAACTAGCTCTATAAGAAATATTAACTTTGAGTTCCTCAAGGCACGGTGCTCCGACCATTGCTGTTTATTATTTATATGAACGATGTTTTCGAGGTAGATATAAAAAGTAAAATTGCTAATTTCGCTGATGATACATTTGTGTTTGTTAAAACTAAGTCATGGAACGAAACAAAAACAACTGCCGAAAATTACTTTAAAAAGTTGCAAGAATGGTTTGATTTTAATGCTCTAGCACTAAACATTGATAAGACATATTTCCTTCCATTTTGTTCTTATAACTCGGGAACGCCCAATATAGACTTCTTTAACATATCAGATTCCAAAACTTTAATAGCTGCAGAATCAGTATTGTACGTAAAAATTCTTATTAATAAATTGAGATACTTAGTTTCTAGATTCAAATGTCTCAGAAAATATCTTAAGTTATAATCAGAGCTTAAAACATTATATTATGCTTTGATTTAATCTCATTTAACCAATGAATTAAGTGACTGGGGAGGGGTAACTAAAAAGAATTCAAAAATGGATTATAATTCCACAGAAAAACTTTTTAAAGAAAGACTCTAAATTTAATGCAATTATTTTGACAGCAAATTGCAATGAGAATTTTCATCGGGAAAGAAAAAATTTAATTTTATCACCGTATACACATAACAAGGCCTGCTGTTAATCAAAAATCCAAGATACTTAGGTCAAATAAAGTAATAAACACAAAACTTTATAGTATAATTCCAAATGAAATTAAAAGAGAAAAGCGAAGGCAAAAATAAAAAAAATAATAAAAGAATAGATTTTCAAATCCAATACACACATTGTACCTTAAAACATAATTCAGATTGTTCAAAATTATATATATATATATATATATAAATATATATGTACCTAGTATTAAGTTTGGAAATGTACTCTTAATTTTAAAAGTGACTATATCCTAAAAGTGGCTATATCCTAAAAGTGACTACCTATATATCCTGATCAAGTCTAAATATCCCTGAAATGTCCTAAATATACCTACCGATTGTGACTTACTAAATTTCTACCGTTTCTATCATAGAACCTTATGTTGACTTTTTTCTTCACAACAAGTGAGTAAAACCACTTCAAAAGTGAATTGTTTATTTTCATTTGCCATTAAGTATTCATTTTTCTTTGTACTTTTACTTTTATCTATTGAAATGTAAAAATGAACATTTATTTATTTATTTATTTTAACGCCCCAAATTTCCCAATCTACTAGATAGATGGGATGGGGTATATTTAGACACCCGGAGGCACTTTTGCACAGAGTACAACGTAAAAGAAAAAACATAATTACACAAAAAAAACTTTGTTTTACAACACACAAACACATTTTCTTTTGTTATCTTTTTTTATATATTTAGAATGCGATTTTAAAAAGTTGTCATTTTCAAATTTTAAGTGTTTGTCACATTTTTAAACTAAAAGCCACCTTTAATTTTCTTGTGAAATTGGGCCCCTATCAGTTAGTTACGCGTTTGTGCGTACCCAAGCTGATCTTAAATAAATTTTTATTATAAAGAACTTTTAAAGAACAAGCTTTTATTAAATGCACTCAAAACTAGAAAATAATTTTTTACCTTTTTTATATCATAATAGTTATCGTATATCGGTCACATCGACGATTCACCTAAGAAACAGTTGTATTACTCTATAACCTAAGAACATTTTCAAAGGCTTGGCAAGCACGGCAATCTCACCCGTCCTCGGCTTCTTCAGATGAAAGTATTATGTTTATCATTCGACTAGAAGAATTTAGTAAAGTTCTCCTTTTGTAGTTCTCTCTTTGTCACTGTAAAGCGCCAATCGCTTTTATTATGTTATAAGAAAGATCAAAATTTATTTTCTACTTTTAAGTGCATTTAATAAAAGCTTGTTCTTTAAAAGATTTTTTCGATAAAAACTAATTTTTTAATTTTTAGATTTGTACCCTAAATCGTCCATTTTCAATGCGCCATATTGAAATTTTCAAATCTGATCAAAAATTCATATCCTCTTCCCGAAAAACCCCTGTATGCCAATTTTAATTTAAATCGAACAAACTAAATCTTTTCCCCCTCCACTTCCCTAATAATACCAGATTATTGTATTGTCGCCGGAACTATAAACGAATACAAAATTTGCATACCTACCCTTAATTTTTAGATTTGTACCCTAAATCGTCCATTTTGAATCCGCCATATTAAAATTTTGAAATCTGATCAAAAATTCATAATCCTCCTTCTTAAAAACCCCTGTATGCTAATTTTGATAGAAATCAAACAAACTAAATCTTTTTCCTGCTCCACTTCCCTCGTTAGAGGAGGTGGGTACCTGAGAATACCATGTTATTGTATTTTCACCGGAACTATAAACGCATATCAAATTAGAATACAATCGGATGTGGATAAGTCAGTTAAAATTGGATAGCAAAACATCACCGAAAATCGTCCATCTTGAATCCGCCATATTTAATTTTCAAAATATGATAAAAAATTCGTATTCCTTATCCCAAAAAGCCTACGTGTACCAATTTTGGTTGAAATCGGACAAACTTAGGTGTTTTCCCCCTCCACTCCCCTCATTCGGGAGGGGTGCCTAATAATGACATATTATTGTATTATCACCAGAACTACAAATGCATGATAATTTTAAGGCAATCGGATGTATATAAGTTAAATTGATTAGCTAAAGATGACCAAAAATCGTCCATTTTGAATCCGCCATATTGAATTTTCAAAATCTGATTAGAAATTCGTTATCTCCATCCCCAACACACCAAATTTCAAGTAGGGGGGTGCTGCCAATTTCATCACACTATATTCTAGATTTGCAGATTTGCAGCCGATCGGATGTCGAAAAGTTGGTCAAAATTTGCAAGATTCCACCCGAACAAAATATATCTACATATAGTTATTAAATATATACATACATTGAAAGTTAAATGAAAGCTTGTAAAAAATACTTTAAATAATTGCTGAAGCAATTTTGCAGGTCCCCAACCGCCCCATATAGCATGTCCCAAACTGCCTCCTATCCAGTAAACACAAAATCGTGTACAAAACATTCTTGAGTTAATGTTTTTAGCTTAAATCTACCTTTTTTAATTTATATTATTTGACAAAAACAATTTAAACAAATTATCTACCTAACAACTGCAATCTATCTAACATACTAACAAATGTGCTATATAGACACAAACACAAATCTTGATAGAACTCCGTAAACGCACGTGCGACCTTGATTATATTTCTTACCTGACTGCAGTTCATTGCAGGCACCTTCTGCACATGGTGATTATGTCATCAACTTTAAATAGTTAGCGGAAGTACAAAATATGTCGACTGACCGTGTGTTCCCCACGTCCCATTGTCACCCCTCCCACCTACCACGAAAACAAGAAAATACTCCTTCCAGTTATTAAAAAACTTGTTGGCTTCTTCAACAAAGTTCACTTGCTTCTAAAAAATCTCATATTTTATAAATCCATCAAGCTCAAATCCCAAATGAGCCGGCAAGTACGATAAAACGTAAGTCTATAGCCGTGAAGCATTTCTCATATACGCGCTATAGCTTGAGAAAACTTAGATAGCACCAAATTTGTTTGCTCAATTTCCTATGCAAGACGTGGCGGAGACTAAAAATTCGAGCTCAAGTATAAACGCTCTCCTGTCAGTCATCAAAGAAATAAAATTCCTGCTATACATTATTGCATGGTCTTAGAATAAGCAGTTAGTTACTAAAAATAACTGCATTTTCTTCCTTATAGTTAAATGACAGCTCCTAAACGTGATTTATTCCAGTCATTTCATAACAGATGGGTCAAGAGCGTAAAAATATGTGGTAATGGTTTAACCATCGTGTGCGTCTGTAGAAAATAGTCCGACTTTATTAAAGTCAAGCTATGCCAACTTAATGTACCGATAAGTTCCTAATGGTTTAATGCCTGAAATTATAGCTCTACCGACACCAGTTAGACCAAAATACTTCAAATCAATCAATGACAAGAACATACACATTCTTAAAACCATGTTCTAACTAAAAACATTTATTTTTTAATTGTAGAAACGTATCCTCCGTACGTATTATTTATTCTTTAAGGCGACATAAATGGCATAGATTTGACACACTGCTTTGCTATTTTTTTTAAAGATTAACAATAGGTGGCATCGCTAATACCATTTCGAGTGAGATCGTGCACTGTTCAGAACACGGTGCGAACACCATATGTGAGGAAAAGTATAACTTATTAGGAACGTAACCATTTATTAATGCTTCTTTAAAAGGTTTTGATGCTCAGCTTCATGCTCCATGGATTGCAATGTCTCTAAATTAAAAAGAATTAAAAGAAAAATCATTATTCAACATAAAAAAATAACAAATATCCGTATTATTTTTATCACTTAACCTATATCAATTTATTGACCGAATTTTCCATTAGATAAGTGGCCGGTGGCTATGCGGAAGCTGAATTCCAATAATCCAATCGAACTCACTTCAGTGTTCTTGGTCCTACTAAATTACGTGACCTTGGCGTTTCAGAATTCCGGCAGAATATTGCTTACAAAGAAAAAAAACATAACTTTTTTGTTATCAGATAATAGGATTTATAGAAATCTACAACCGTATCCAAAGGTTTTTAAAAAATTTGGTGTATTTTTCTCAAAAAATAAAAAAATCCAAAAATTGTTGTTACAGATTTCTGTATTATCGATTTCCTGATGCGAATTGTGGATTGTTTATTTTGTAAAATGGGCACATCATAACCGCAATTTAGTATTACCACCCATATGTACGACGTATTCAAAATAATTTTCTGTAGCTACAAAACGTTTAGTATAAAAATTTATAGTAACTAAACAGTATAAATAAATAAAATTTGAATTCAATAATTCAAAGATACTCATTGTACGCACACGAGTTCAACAGTTACGCTACAGAAACTTAAATTAATACAACAGTGTTTACAGCTAGAATGAATAGAAATGGGGTGAATTAATTTATCTGCCAAAGATAGAAGATGCGCGGCTACTTGCGCCAACATTTCGCACACGCCGGAGTTCTCGTTCTTGTTTGCTTGTTCAGTTATACCGATTCCAAAAAAGGATAAAACCTAATATTTTAGTCGATCGAGTGGTCAACACTGTCAATGCCGCCATATTGAAATTGGTCCGGAGAATTTAGAATGAACAGTAGGTGACCTCTGTCAATTTTAAAAACCTTAATCATAAGTGTGAATGTTACTCTCATCATTTTCAGATCGAAATGCTGTGACTTCGCTCAAGTTGATAGATATATCCATGTGATTATTCCAAGGATTTTTCGCATTTTTACCGTGTCCGGTAACATTTACTGTGGAAAGATTAATTAAATACATTTCTATTTTAAACATAGTTACTATTTTAAATACTTAATAATTTGTTTTTACTTTCTTCAACAGACAGGCAAGACAACGACTACCAAAAGGTTTTTTTAACTATGGGGCTTCGCTAATTTCCTCTAGTAGTAGTGTGGTAATCAGAACAACAATTTGGGACTTACAAGTTCGGAATTCTTCCTAGTATCACGTAAAAGTGCACCTTATGTAATAATTACCCCAAGAAACGACTTCTAAGTCATATTCCTTACCACCATGGGACAATACCAAGTTCCCGCCCCTCCAAGGTTCCATCTCATTCGTGAATTTGTTGTATCCCCGACTTTTATTCGTTACTTATTTGTCTCACAAAATTTAAGCCTCATTAAAGTAGCCGACGTTGAACGCCACAACTAGGAAATTACTTTAAATTTTACTACAAAAGTTTGCGACATCATAGTTACATAATAATGTGGCAGTGTGGGGTAAATAACTTTTTATGACCACTTCTAAGTCGCATCTCTTTTAAATTAACATTTTCTGCTATCGTCAAATCATACTCGGTCGGCCACATTTTTTCGTGGGAGAGAAAGTTTGTCTCCTTTTATTTTCGTTTTTTGAGCCTTAATATTAAAAAAATTAATTGTTTTATACGCAAATTAAATTATGATCAGCAATCGTCGATATCCAACACATTTTGAGAGGTCCAGCTGCTGGTTGTGAAAACATAAACCCAAAAACCACAACGAAAACATTTCATCAGCTACAAGAACACAGCCGAATTTTGAGAGCGCGCTCGTTTTTTTTTAATAAACTTGACGTATATTTCACATTAAAATTTCCTCCGCAGTTGAATTTTGACTCTCTACTTGCTAAACTTTACACTTTTTAATCGCATATATTATAACGAGTACTAACCATAACCAAACTAACACTTTTGTACTTACGACTTTTAATAAGTATATATAATCAAAATTAATATCAAATTAAATAAAAAAAGAAACTAAAAATAAAAATTAATGAACACAACCATAAAACAAAAAAAAACTATATATCAAAAATCTCGTCCAATCCAAGATTTTCCCCAATATTATAGTGCCCATCACCGACGTCGCATTACCTCTTTGAATCGCCAGGCTTATTTTTTGAGTGATGATGCTTCGAGACTGGTCAGATGAGATTTTTGATGCAATCTCTGAAACCAGACACTTACCCAATATATCTCCAAAACTCTTAGATCACCTATAACACGGAATGTGTTTTTAAAATTATTACACATAAGCTTCCATGATGTAACGGATTTGTTAGATATTTGTGGAAATGGGAAAATCACCAGAAATTAATAAACATACTTGTAATAATTTTGCGAACGGAACTCGAATTTTTCATAGTTAATCATTAGGGGATAGTGCGGTATTAGCATGATTCGAGGAATAGCACTGCAAGAGTGCCAAATTTTAATCCAATAAAATTAAGAACAATAGAGTTGCTGCCAATTAGAAAAAAATCACGCCAACACCCCACTCTACCCTACAGCAGAGCATAAAAAATTGTTATTGTTGGTTAGGTATCGCATTCTTTGGAAACCTTGTCATTTCTCGTTTTATTCTTTTTTTAATTAACCATCTACACAACATCCATGTAATAGGTAATAGTTCTCTAAATTGTTCTTGTTCTAATGTAGCAGTCTGCGAAATACTCAGATTAATCTGAGGCGAAATAATACTTTAAGGCTCGAATGACAGATGGATCAAAGGACCGAGCGGCGACACGCTTTGACGGATACTGTTTGTGAGGGTCTAATTGAAAGATTAGAAACCGATTTGATTTATTTACAAGGCCGCTGTCACATAAAGAGGGATGATGTAATAATGTGCAACGTTGCATGCGTCTAGTGGTAGTGGACGCTCTGATATTATAGATAAGCCTTAATGCTCTTGAATATAAAGTGACAGTGAATTACAAATAAATTGGGGTTGTGTGAGTCCCTATATGTTCTATCAGAAATGGTCTTTACCAAACAATTTTTTAAAGATATTTTTATGGTAAGAACAATTCACTTTCAGAAACGTTATTCGGCAAGCTCATTTTCTATTAAAATTGCAGTTTGTAGAATAAATTCTTCGTCGAACCACTTGTTAACAGAATCGGAATCTATATATGAAACTACAGTGAGGAAAATATTTAGCCAAGTGATTCTGCCTGGCGCCTATTTAGCCAAACTATCTTGCTACAACAAAAAATATCCCTCAAGACCTCCTTGACGAAGGTGTCCTTCAAGGCATCGCATTTCCTTTCCTATTTATAGTCCCTTCCTTCGGAAAGGAATATCTTAAGGTAGGATCTTCTGTTTTTAATATTCCACTCTTATTCAGAAGGCTGGTTGTTCGACGATTAAATTTTTTCTTCGATGTAAGCTCTTTGATCTTTTTATGCATATTGTGATAATCGTACTTCTTCGCGTCTTCTTCAATTTCATTTCATCATTTTTGCCTTTATAGGTTCTTCTTACCTCCATTAATTCTAGAATTTCGTCGGTCATCCATTCTTTTCTCTTAGTTTTTTCAATACTTAGAAGTTCTGAGCATGATGTTTGTTGTCATCGTTTTGATTGTCAATTTCAGTAAAGCCTTTATTGATGGATTCCTGCACCTTTTATTTGACTTCAGATTTGTGAAGTTTCCTTATATCAACTGTTTTACTTGACGATTTTATGTCGATTCTCTTTAGTTTGATCTCCACTCTACATACAACTGGATTATGATTGGAGTTGATGTCAGCACCTGAGTAAGTTCTTACTGACTTGACCGCATTGCGAAACCTTTCTGGGACAATGATATAATCTATTTGGTTTTATGTTGCCTGATGTGTCAGCTGGTGACTTCCTTTTGACTTATATAGTCGACGAGGGGAAAGTTTAAATAGAGTATTGTCAATAACTAGCTTGTGTTCTTCACAGAGTTCAATCAGTCTGTCACCTCCCTTGTTGCGTGTACCAAGTCCAAAGTTACCAACTATATTAGAGTAGGTATTTTAATTGATCCACCTTAGCATTAAAGTCACTATTTTTGTTTCATGAGGAGTTCCAGTTGCTCGTAGAATTCTTCAGCCAGTTCTTTATCTTTTTCTGCTGTGGAAAAGTAAACAGTTTATCCATAATTATTCTGTCGGACACTGGTATGAAGGATTTCACTGCAATTTTGGTTTCTTTGCTCATGATTTTTCTACTCCATTTCTGTGCTTTGGATCATTGTTACCTGAGTGATACACTGTATGATCTTGTATTGTGCATTCTTCCGCATCTAGCCACCGTGTTTCACTCAATTTCATTATATGAATGTTTAACCTTTTTATTTCCTGGACGACGTTGTATATTTGACCCATTTCATATACACTTCTGACCACCCGGGGATTCTTCGCACCCTTTGCCCATTTAAGGGCTGCCGGGGACTAAGGGCCTTTGTTTCAGTTGTGTTTACCATGTCAATTTTTCTTGGGAATTGTAATGAGGTAGTTGCTTTCCTCATCGCTTTGTCACAGCCGGTTAAATCTTCTTGATTTTCGCCTGCGAGTACCTGATACACAGCCATTTATGTCATTCCTGTGTCCAGTTTTGACCAACCCGTTGCTGTTATTCATTTGTTAGTTTGGGTCCGCCCTGGGTATCCGGGGGGCGTTCCCCTATCCACCATCTGGGGAGGTGCCCTTGCTTTTCAAAATATACACTAACCCAACAGCCATTAAAACTGCCTACCTTCAAGTTTAAGAGCTCAGCCCCGCCCCCTCCACTTTTGGGAGCCATGTGAAGTCGCTAACCCCATCAGTAAAAATCAACAGGTCCCACCTAATTTTTACAAAATGTCTCCCCACAGCCAATTTATGACTGCGCCACTGAAAATGATATGGTGTGACACTTTTCAGAAAAGCAGTGGACAGAGCTACGTTTCAGCTGGTGCAGTACTAGGCTTTTTGGGCAAATGCACCGCTTTCTTAAATTTTAGTAAGCCCGCTAGTGTTCTCTCACTCTTTTTAAGAAAAAAAGAAATATAAGTCATAGACTTTGCATCAAATGATAACCTACATTGAGGAACATTTATTTTTTATTTTCTTTTTTGCAGTTTCTCTGGTTATTTTAGTAGGTCTTTTGAACCAGGAAACTTTTTGAGTTCTTGTTTTTTGGAATTGAAAAGTGACAATCTATTGGACGGACTAAATAATTAAGCCCCTTGCATACTCTTGATTAAGCCCTTGATTTTATAAGAAAGGCGTACAAAGAAGATTATGAAATTATATTATTATTATTGCTGCTATTGGTTCTATCTAGGGCTCATTTTCATATTTAAATTTAATGTATAAAAACAGTAACAATCCTCTTTCAATAATAACAGGCACACACCAATTATCTCAATCTTTTTTTAACAGATGCTTTGCCCGGACCATACTTGCAGCTAATCACATGACAATTACTATAGCTATAGGCAAATTCCTTCCGGATTAACTTTTATTTGTGTCAATAATATATGACCGAGCTGGGCTAGACCATCGTAAAAAGCTAGATTTTTTAATATTGAATAAATATCGTAAATCTTAATTATTAATGGGCGTAAATACTAAGTTGTATTTTTGCATTTATTGCATGTGAAGTTGTGTTGTGCACTTGTAATAATAATAAAAAAAATTTCCACGTGTGTTTTGTAAAATATTTTGTGTCAAAAAGCATTTTTTAACTATAATTAGACAATAATTGCCCAAAACCATAACAAAAATAAGGAGTCTAAATAATGATTCATATGTTTTCTAGAAACATTCCGGCACCTCGCTGCGGAGTGCGATGCATACCTAAGGATGAAGCATCAGGTACTCGGACAAATGAACCTGGATGCAGAGGACCTACGAACTCTCAAGTGGGCCAAAGTACTGGACTTCGTGAAGAGAACAGGAAGGCCCGGAGAGGCCACTACCGTACAAGTAATACAGGTGGTGGATTAGGGGGCTAGGCTGGGGTAAGGTAAAAAGAAACCGATTCTCTTCTCTTCTCTACAAAAATATTTTGTAAAGTAAAGTTTTTTTGTTTAACGAGAAACATGCTTTTTTAAAATTCCCTAAAAAATGCAGGCATAGTTTAATAATTGGTTGGAACCGGTGTAACACAACCCTAAAAATTAGGTAGAAGCATTTGCTGGAAGTAGGGATAAGAAACTGAGGCGCTTGTTTTTTCTCGCACAATCAAAAATCGATCAAAGATGGTTATCTCAGACATAACAACATTTCTGGCTGCGAAAAAAAATATTGTAATTATTTTTATTTGTTTTATATTTGAAAATTAAAATAGTTTAGAAGAATATTGATGCAAAGTACAATAAAAAATGGACGAGATACTTTTTGTTTCCTTTTTTTTATGTTAACAGATACGTAAAAGACTTCTTTCATTTAAGAAGGTAGTGGCCTCGCCCAAAAAGCGCAATACTGCACCAGCTAGAACACGGCTCTGGATGAGCATGGCACTGAAAGAAGAAGAACAAGAGGGAAACTGCTCTAAGGGAAGTAATAAAAGTTGAGATTGCTCTTAAAGATGGGCAGCTTTTTTGAGGGGCGGTTTAGTGGGTGTATTAGTGGTATCAGTACCAAAATCATGCTTAAAAGAGCCGAAGGTCAAAATTTTGAGAAAATGTAACAAAAAATGCAATTTTTTGCACTTTTTGAATGTTCATCACAAAAATGGCTTTGAATTAAACTAAAATTCTTACCGTCCGAGATGTTATAGCGCCGCAGACAAAATTTTTTTGCAATTTAAGAAAATTCTTCAAACATTTTGATCTCTTTCGGAACTCTTTCAAGTTGTTTGCAAACCGTTTCAAAAAATTCTGAGCTGAATCAGCTACTGACATTTTATTCACAAAATTTAGTGATCTCTCGAATCAAAATTACGCAAAAAAAAACGGTGTAAGAAATTTTTTATAGAAAAAAAAAATTGGAAAAAAATCTTTAAAAGCGGTGCCTAGTGTATAAACCCTTCTTCCCATGCCAATGTAAATAAAAGCATCGTTATTTGCACTTCCTTCAATTTTTTAAATTATTAGGTTTTATTAATCATTGCATCTTTCTTTGTAATTAAAATGTTTTTATATTTCAGTTTTCTTTGATTTATGTATCTCAAGGTGCTAGGAAGTCTCTGATTTGTCTTAGCTTTCTCTCTTTCTTTCCACTCTGGCAGGGTGAATTCACAGTCCAAGGAAAATTGCTTTAACAGAGGAGTAATTTTCAACCATTCATCCGGCTAAAATTTCTCTAAACGCTCTCCAAAGAACGATGCAATGCAAAAATAAAATTAGGGACTTATCGGCACACAAAGTCGTCATAGCCTGACTTTAATAAAGTCGGCTCTATTTTTTACTCACCTACTCTGAAATTATTGGAATAAATCCTTGCATTTTTGTCCCCTCCTCTAATAACACTTTATAATACTTCCAACTTGCTTTTTTTACCCTTTTATACTTCGTGTTTTGCAGTTTTAATCTACAATAAAAAAAACTGAGCCCGACCAAAAACATTCTTCTTCAACATTAAAAGAAAATGTGAGATTTCGTTTTAATAGCTTGCTCATTCACCATTATTTAAGGTAAAAATCTGAAAACTGCTCAGAGCCGGACTTCAGTGAAAGTGAAATACAAAATACAAATATAACAGAATATATATATATATATATATATATTAACTTATTACAACTATTATAGATAAATTATACTGGTACCCATAAAAATATATCTAAATAATTATGTACTCACCAAAGTGTATTGAAAAACAATAAAGCTAGACATCTCTGAACAATTCTGAGCATTTTTTGCCCTTTTGGGCCTTATGTTATAATAGAAACCTACATGAATTTGTTTAAAAGAATTGAAAGTCCTCAAAATGGCGGCAAGAGTTTCTTTTTATATTATTTTTTTAATATTTTGACGTTTATGAGGTCACATTAACCGTCTTCTTTAGTATATCAAGTAACCCAGGAAAGAGAGCGAGTAATACAGAGAAAACTATATATTAATTAGAAAATATATATATTACTGTAAACAACAAACCAACAAAAAAACAAATAAATGATAAATTATCTGTCTGTGTTCAAGAATACTGGGGAATGTTTAAAAATGGAAAATCATCTTGCCTAATTTAAAAATCGGGAGATTTTTGCATCAAGCGGGAGGCAGGAGGAAATTCAAGAAAGCGGGAGACTCCCCGCCGCGCCCAAAAAAGCTCTCAATTTTGCCATAATAATTAGTCCTAATAAGAATGACTATGATTTCTTCTTTGTAGTGAAATACGAGGATTTTATTCAGTCATTTAGAAATATGTAGTAATTGTTTAACCTTCGCGTGGAAATGTCAAAAATAGTACCGACTTTATTAAAGTCAGGCTATGCCGATTTCATGTCCCGATAAGTTCCTACTATTGAAAATATTTGGTCATGAATAAAATATACAGTAACAGTCTATCTTAAATTAGATTATATTACAATGTGATACGAGTACAGTAACTTGCATGACGTTTATTATTTTTGGGCAAAATTTTCGTGAAAGTTAAAACAAAAAAAATAAAAGCCAAAACGTTTTTTTAAAAACAATGGAAATGTTTATTTATCTTCTTTAAGTACCATGCTTTCTTCAAATGTTGGCTATTATCAGCGTGATCTGCACTCTATAAGGGATGGTCTAAATTCGAGGGATTGGGGAGTTTTAAGTATTTATAGGGGAAAAAGCAAGTGTAGTTTTTTATAGTGTCAAATTCGCATAGTTATTAAAAATTAATTGAAAAAGATTTTAGCTCGCTATTCCTGCCGTAGAAGAACGTATAAGTCTGCATGCTAACGTGGAGGAAGACTGCACACAAAATGCAAAATAACTATTAACATGCGCAGCCGGGGAAAACGCGCAGGTCGTCCGTACACGGGCTCTAGATTCGGCTCGTATATACAGGGTTAACCATTAAAAAGGGTTCATCTGGATATTTTAAAAACTGTAAAGATTGAAGGAAATGCTGAAACACTTCGATTGTTTTTGTAAGGGGGAGACTTTTTGGCTGTCTTGAAATTTTTATAGCGCGCATCCCCTTTGAGGGGTAAACTTTACCCCTATATTTTTAATAGGGAAAGTGGGCCGAGTGATAACTTGTTTTGAAGGCCTCCTGAATGTCTTGACAATCGTGTAAACATTTCAAAAAAATCTATCAATTCGTTTTTGAGATACTTACTTTCAAAGTAAGCTCAAATTGTACATGTGGATTTTACCTCTCGTAGGAGTGTATCCAGGAAGAAAAAATGCAATGTTGATAAAATGTACTACTAACAAAAGCAAAGTCGACGTGTCCCGGTATTTCTCCATGAAACTGTGAAAGTAAATATCTCAAAAATTAATCGATAGATTTTCGAAATTTTACAATTTTACAAAACAAGGTATTACTCGACCCACTTTCCCTATTTAAAATATAGGGGTAAAGTTTACCCCCCAAAGGGGATGCGCGCTATAAAAATTTCAAAAAGTGTCCCCTTTACAAACAAAATCGATGTGTTTCAGCATTTTCTCCAATTCTTAACAGTTTTCGAAAAAATCCAGGTGAACCCTTTTAAATGGCCAACCCTGTATAGTATAGTTGTATATGTTAAGTTATGTGTTATTTTTTAAGTTAGGGGTTGGTTAGGGTTCGTCTGATTTTCGGACTTTTGGGATTCGACTGATTATGTTGGATTTCTGATTTTTCTTAAGGCTTTCAAATTATACCATTACTAGAAAGAAAGAAGGGAGATACCGAAAAAGTAATATTCATGTTATAGGCTCGATTTCTAAGAATTAAAAAACCGCTTGTCACTATGTCATCCCGTTTTTGATTTGAAAAATATGCGTTTTAGAATTTTTACCGGCCAAAGTTACAGGCCAAATTCTAAAATCCATATTTTTCAAAAATCCCCCGTATCTCAAAAACTATTTTTAACGCTTCAAAAATGGCATAGATTTGACAACACTGTTTTGCTGTTTTTGCACCAATCTTTACCGGGCAGAATATCGGAAAGGAGAAAACGGAATCTGTTGAAATTTGGCAATGTTTATTTTTGAATTCCTCATAACCGTATCCAGACAGTTTCTTGCTGGACTCTCTCATTTCCGAAATAAAATAAACACGGCTAATAATAGTCAAAAAATCTTACCTGGCTTTTTCTTTTGCCCCGTCGATAATACAGATATCTGTAACAACAATTTTTGGATTTTTTAAAAATAATACACCAAATTTTGAAAAATACTTTAATAATTATCTGGTAACAAAAAAGTTATGGATTTTTCTTTATAAGCGAGATTTTGCCGGAATTCTAAAACGCCAAGGTCACGTAATTTGGTAGGCCCAGGGAAATGGAATTCAGGTTCCGCATAGCAACCGGCCACTTGTCTAAGGCTGGACTTCCATAAGCTTTTATTCCGCGCGGATTTTGAAATTTTATCTTTTCTGTCAGTGAGTGAAACAGTGACAGAACTATTGGCACCTTCACCATAACTTAAAATCCGCGTAGAAAATCTATTAATGGAAGGAAAGCAGTGTTGTCAAATCTATGCTGTTTTTGTGGCCTTAAGAGTATAGTCTTCGCTGGCAGGTTTCTTTGCCTTACTAATCCAAAATTTCGCTTGGAAAGGTATTTTTTGCCCCACATTTTTCTATTCAAAAACCGAAATTTTTTAGAAATTTTAGTATCGTTTTAAAGATAAAGCTTAAATCTAGGGTTCTCGAGTTCTCGAATTTTTGAATTTTGTCTTTCTTTTGAAACATTTTTGTGAAACATGGGTCTTATGATATGGATCTAAATATGGCCTGCTCATATCTGCAAGACTGGACAAAAATTGCAAAAAGTACCACCTACATTAATTATCTTTAAAATATGCTAAAAATGTTTGAAAAATTTCTGTATTTGGATAGAAAAATGTGGGGCTAAAAATACTCTTGCAAGCAAAATTTTGTATGAGTTAGACAAGGAAAGCTAACATGTATATTAGTTGCATCACCCTGTACGCTGCTTTTAACGTTTGCAACCCGGACTTCTTCTGACCGGCGCACCCATGGGGGGACTTACCCAGCCTCCCCCCCCCCCCGAGCCATTAAAAATTGACTCTTAAAGGTTGAATTTTCCCCAAAAGTCACCAATAAAACGGTACTTTAAGACTATTCTCTTACGCAAGCCCCCACCAGGAACAATTTCTGCGTACGCCACTGTTTTTTTCCTTCAATTTTGCCTTTTCTCAATATTTTAAAATATCATATTTGTCA